>CM050512.1:9722500-10385000 GCA_027563665.1 Antrozous pallidus | reverse complement strand
AAGAAAAGCGAGCCAGACGAAACCGGAGTGGCTCAGTGGACAGAGTGTCGGCCTGCGGACTGAAGGGTCCCAGGTTCGATTCGGGTCAAGGGCATGTCTCTTGATTGCGGGCACATCCCCTGTAAAGGATGTGCAAGAGGCAGCTGATTGGTGCTTCTCTCATCGATGTTTCTGACTTTCTATCCCTCTCCCTTCCTCTCTGTGGAAAATCAATAAAAATATATTAGAAAAAGAAAAAGAGTAAACCAAGCAGAGGCTGAGCAAACAGCACTGGACCAGGCTGATCCCAGGGTGCAGCTAGAGGTGCTGCCTCCTCGCCCTCAACGGGGCTCCGTGGCATTGCCATTCCCCCCCACCCCTGGACCTTGCTTATTAGGGACATCCCTTGAGGGGGCTCATTTTCTAATTCTCAGTCTCTCCCGAACCCACCGGTCTCACTGGGGCTTATCCCTTGTAACCACCCTGGTATTTTGCAAATTGCAGGAAGTCCTTTGCTTTCTACTTCCTTCTCATCCCCCGTGTGCCCAGCACAACGCCCTTTATGCAAGGGAAGTGTCACGTCATCAGTGGAAGCAGGGATGGGATCTCCACCTGATGGAAAGGCAAAAAGAGTCTAAGGTGAACGTCCAAACGTCCATCTCCTGGAGGACTAACCTTCCTGCATCTTCTCAGTGGACTACACACACATAGACTGACACTGCATTTCTAACTGCCGTGTTATATATTGGGGGGGGGGTCATTTTCTGCTAGACTCAGGTCCAATTTCCACAGTGATTTTGCCCTCCAGAAATAAACACCATAGTCAGGATGTCTGCCCAGCATCCTTCTGCCCCGGCGAAGCAGCAGTTTCCGAGGAAATGCGAGTGCTCTGGGGAGCCAGTGCGGGCCCCGGTGGCTGCAAACTCACCAACCACAGGTCTGTAACCACAGGCAGGGTTTCAAACCGCTTAATTGAATGACAAGTTCCTCAAACAGCTGTCACTTAAAATTCCTGGGTTTAGATGAAAGGCCAGAAGCCCTTGTAATTGCTCCCCTCTAGCACCCTCTTCCTAAACACAGCGCACAGCACTGGCAGCAATTTTCAGCCGAATGACCAGCCTGAACGCAGGAGGATGGAGCAGACATCTAATAATCGACCAAAAAAAAAAAAAAAAAAAACACAGGGTTTTCGGTTTCTTTTTCTTTATAGTTACAAGAAAACCCCAATATTTAAAAACAATTACAGTTCTTAAGTCCCCACTAATTTTCATCTCCTTCCACCTTTCATTGGATTCCAAGATCTGATTCCCTGTGGCAACTTGGCTGAACCCCGTTCCACTGGTGAAATTCACCTGGAAGGAAATGCTGAGTTCCTGGGTGGAGGGAGACTTTCCTTCAGACACATCTCATCCTTCCATTTGGAATCCTGGGCTGAACGCTTCTAACTCCTCTAAGGGGGAAAAAAAATCTAATTGTTGAATTTAAACAACAATTTCGTTTACCAAGTAATTTAACTTAAACAAGATTCCTTTTCCTGAAGAAATAGATATATATCCTACATAATAAAGAGCTTGCAGAACGAGCGAGTCCCTTGCACAAATTTCGTGCATCAGGCCTCTAGTTTAATATACTTGTAACTCTCAAGTCAGCTTGTGAGAAATGCCTGGCAAGTATCATGATCCCTATTCTATCTAATAAAAGAGCAATATGCAAATTGACTGTACCTCCTATCAAGTCATGCCCACAAGCCACACCCACCAGCCAATCAGGATCCGGGGCGGAGCCAGTCAGTGAGCGCGCAGCCCCCGGGGCTGGGCAGTTGCTGGCTGGGACTAAGGCCAGGGTCGGGGCAGAGCCAGCCATCAGCCCCATTGCAGGGCGATGGCTGAGTGTCCAAGGCCAAAAGCCTCGACCTTGGGCAGGCCAGGGGTGAGCGGTCAGTAGGACGTCCCCTGAGGGCTCCCAGTATGTGTGAGGGGGCAGGTTGGGCTGACGGATCACCCACCCCCAGTGCACGAATTTTGTGCACTGAGCCCCTAGTTTTACATATTAAGAAATAGACTTAAACATGTTCATTCACTAGCCCAGAAGCTCTCTTAGCTGCAGAGTTGATACTGAAATCCACCGCCCAGTGTTTTCAAATCTAGAACATAATCGTATTTAAAAAGAGAACTGCAACTTCTTTCGCATTCACTTCCTTTTCTTATGATTTCCTCTCAGCCATCTCCTAAGAAGCTGCATTTCCTGCTCCACTTATTCATTCTCCTTGTCCTCAGGACACACCTCCACCCTTTCCAACTTCCTCTGTGCATTTTCTACTTCTCTTGGTTTTGCCAATCCAACACCTAATCTGTCCCTCCTACTCTGTTCTGCCAAAATCTTGTTCAACCAGGAGCAAAGTCCTAGCATTCCGTAGCCTCAGACTTTTATTTGATCAGTCTTTCCATCTCTGCTCTTAAATGTAACCAGGCTACCACCTGGGGTTACCACAAGGTCAGTGGCTACATATCTAGTATTAAATATCATACTCCTGAGTTCAGGGTAAAAGTTCCCCTTTCCTCCCAAACACTGTTCCAAACCCATTTTTATACAGTTTCCTCTCATTTGCCTTTCCTCTTCTACAGGGAAATCCCCCACTTATGCCACCTTTTCCTCACCCCGTGTTCCATCAAATACAGTTTCTAGAACACTCTCATCTCTTTTCATTTTATTTATTTATCTGCCACTTTCTCATAGTCCTTCTCTCTACCCGCCATCAATCATCATTTTTCAGTGACTTCAACATCCAGCCTAATGATGATTCCAACGCCCCAACGTCTAATGTCCCAACTTTCACAATTCTAAAGTTCTTCCTTCCAACTTAGCTGAACACAACCACACACTGGCCAGAAAGACAGGTGGAATGTCGCTGTGCAGAGATTAGGAAAGAGCTGTTACTAAGAAGTGAGAACTGTGTACATAAAGTCAAGGAGGTTTAACTGTATTTAGTATTTCGTGGAAATGGGAACAATATGGTTTGCCTAAATAACACAGAAGACAGGAAGTTAAGGGACATAAGAGAGACTGATCAGCTGTTTATATTTATGCCTTATTTTTCTAACTTGACTTTAAGCTTCTTGAGGGCAGAAGCACCTCTGAGATTATTTTTATTCCTCTACATTATCTAGTAAAATAGTCCGTAAGTGTTTTCTAAAAATGCAACCATCTGTTGTCCAGCAAAATACACTATAAGAGGACATACAAATGGCCAATACACATATGAAAAGATGCTCAACTTTTCAGTTGAGCAATGCTCAGTGAGAAATGCTAATTAAAACCACAATAAGATATCACTTCACACTTGTCAGAATGGCTACCATCTATAAATTTAAAAATAAGTGTTGGTTGGGGCAGTGGTGGCTGAGGGGGTCAACTGAGAAAAAGGAGACATATGTAAAACTTTAAACAATTTTATATACATATATATGTATACACACATATACATATATATACACATATATACATATATACATATACACACACACACCGAGATATATATATATATATATACACACACACACATACACATACCAGTGTGTGTGTGTGTGTGTGTGTGTGTGTGTCTGTGTGTATAATGCATTTAAGGCTAAAAAAATTAAGTATTGGTGAGAATGTGCAGAAAAGGAAACCCTTTTGCACTATTGGTAGGAATGCAGATTGGTGCAGTCACTATGGAAAACAAAATGGAGGTTCCTCAAAAAATTAAAAATGAAATTCCTTACAACCCAGTGATTCCACTTCTGGGTATGTACCTGATAAAACCCAAACCACTAATTTAAAAAGGTATATGCACCCCTATGTTCATCGCAGTATTATTTGTATCTTTCTACAAAGATATAGAAGTGACCCAAGAGCTTATCAGTAGACAACTAGTTTAAAAAGTGATGGTACAAAGGAATATTACTCAGCCATAAAAAGGAATAAAATCTTACCATTTGTGACAGTATGGATGGACCTACAGGGTATTATGTTCAGTGAAATAAACCAGACAGAGGAAGACAAATACCATATGATTTCACTTATATGTGTAATTCAAATAACAAAATAAATGAAAAAACAAAACAGAAACAGACTCATAAATGCAGAAAACAAACTGATGGTTGCCAGATGGGAAGAGGGTTAGAGGACTGGGTGAAAAAGGTGAAGAAATTGGTAATTACAAAATAGTCATGGGAATGTAAAGTACAGCATAGAGAATATGGTCAATAATATTGCAATAACTATGTATGGGGCCAGGTGAGTATTTGAATTATCAGGGCTGACTGTAAATTTAGAATTAACTAACCACTATGCTGTATACCTAAAACTAATATAAAATAATACTCAATGTAAACTGTAATTAAAAATAAAAATTTTTAAAAATATAAATATAATATAGCCTAACTTCTGGCAAATACATACAGACTTAACTCAACCTTATAAATAGCTGTGTATTACTTTATATAAAGATGTATCATAATTTTTTAAAACTGTATTATAGCCCTAACTGGTTTGGCTCAGTGCATAGAGTTTTGGCCTGAAGGGTCCCAGGTTCAATTCCAGTCAAGGGTATGTACCTTAGTTGTGGGGACATCCCCAGTAGGAGGTGTGCAGGAGGCAGCTGATCGATGTTTCTCATTAATCAATGTTTCTAACTCTCTATCCCTCTGTAAAAAAAAAATCAATAAAATATTTTTAAACTGTGTTGTACTGAATTCTTGAATCATTATTAAACTTTGACATTTCGCAAGTGATTGTGCCTTAAATTTTTATATTTCAAGGCAAAATGGGTCCTAAACATTAAATCACAGATGACATTCACACCCTGAAGGAAAAGTAGATTAGTATCATGTCAGGGCACTTTTCTCTTTCTGGGATATGAATCTCAGTCCAATTTCTAGTTCTTTTGCATTCAAACTGCAAAAGTGTTCCACTGTTTTAATTAGGAAGATAAAATGCTTCCCTTTATTCTCTCACAGAAAGCTAATGATTTGTTTCCCATGATATTTATTGCTAGAATAAAACAAATGCCTTTATAGAGACCCTAGCTTAGTCATATTACTGAAGTTTCCATCTCAAGTGGGTTGGCTAGTGGTCACCCATAATTTAAGAGTAAATCATCCCAACTGTGAGAAGAATTTCACTTCCTTGTGAGATATCTATTGGGTAAAGCTCTCATGCAATAATATGCATCAAAGTAACGGAGTTTGACAGACTTTCCTCTGAGAGCTAATGTGGTAAGTGCAGTGGAAAGAGTGCAGGACCCAAAATACATGGCTTCTAGTAAGTTGAGACACATGGTTTCATAAACAAAAATGTTCTTTGGGTATCACTGAGCCGAAATCTGAAATAATGAATCTGCTGGGAAATCAGGAACACATGATTGCTATTAGTGCTAGCTCTCGCATCTCTGAGATTTTGTATAAGCGATGTGACCATGCCCGTATCTCATCGGCACATGGAATTCCTATCTACCTTAATGAGCTCAGAGCCCTTGTCATCACAGCATGGGAAATGGGGAGCTTCCTCTCTGTGTGGCTACCCTTGCTTATACTGACAAAGAAGATTGGGCTGTTATTCCACTCCTTGCCTCTCAAAGTAACATATAAAGATCATCTTAGACTAGTTAGTGTTCAGCTCTTCGCTGGTCCTTCCTCTCTTCCCTTCCCACTTTATCTGCTTCCTTGTCAAGCTTCTCTGAAGGATGAGCTGAGCATCAGCTGGGTCTTTCTGATTCATGGACACATAACATGGAAGATACTGTCCATTGTTCTGATTCTTTTCTTGTTAAAGGGACTTACTTTTTCACCAAAAATAGACTACTTAAAGAAAAGCAACAAATTGACCCAGACTAGACTTATGTTTTTTGTCTATTTCCATGAAATTCATAGTCTTCATGTTTTCTTTAAAATCTCATTCAAAACTTTCCCATTCTGGGAAAGAATACCATCTTGTCATCTACTTTGTGGAAGTGCCCAAGTTAAATTTGGAGTGTGAGCTTCCATGGACAATTAGCATCACTTTAAAAGTTTGAGAAATAGGGTTAACTTCCCTGGGGCAAGGGTTGTTGGTAGTCAGTCAAATAGAAGTCTTGAAAGCCTGACTTAGTAAGTGCACTACTGTTATTTATCATTTACTTGCTGAACTCAAGACATTTTGCCATTATAAATGCCTCAAAACCAAGGTTCAAACATCTGATACAGGAAAGGTGGACTTTGTTCTCACTTGATTATTCGTTCTCACATGTTCTCTTTCTGTACCCATGGCTCTGGAACATAAAAAAAATCACCCCATCTCTTCAACCACTGGTACAAGTGAAGAGTGACTTCCAATATTAGTTTAAAGATTAGCCCCAAAATTATTAGCCAGCAGTTTTTATGCTTCATTGCCCCTCTTTAACTTAATATCTTGAATGTGAAGCCATTTCTTTCTCCATAAACCATCATTTTTTTAAATTCTCTATGACCTTGAATGATACTAACAACCTCCTAACCCCTCTCAAATACTATAGTTGATATTACTCCAATCTTTAATCATCTTACTCAAGAAGAGAACTCTGCCTTGAACTGAGATCAGAACTTTCTGTCCCTCTTCATATGTGACACGGGAGAAGATGGTCAGCTGCAAACCAGGAAGAAAGCTCTCACTGGAAACTGAATCTGCCAGTACCTTAACCTGGAACTTCCCAGCATCTAGAACCCTAATAAATAAATGTTTGTTGTTTCAGTCCCAGTCTATGGTATTTGATTACAGCAGCCCAAGATGACTTAAATAGGTACTCAGAGAGAAGAAGAGAGAAAAGAAGAGAAGGGAAGGGAAGGGGAGGGGAGAGAAGGGGAGGGGAGGGGAGGGGAGGGGAGGGGAGGGGAGGGAATGGAAAGAAAAGGGGAGGGAAGGGAAGGGAAGGGCCAGTAGTCTTCTTACATATCCGTGGAACCAAATGAATGAGTCTGGACCAAAGGAATATAAATGAAACTTCCTGGTCATGACCTCAGAAATAAAGGGTATGCCCTCATCTTCCTCTTTCCTCTTTCCTCCTTCATAGGCAGGAATGGGACACAGTGGTGAGCAGATGAGAGCAGCACTGAGAATGAAGTAACAATATAGGAAAAGCCAGACCCCCAAAGACTCTGTATGTAGTCACCATCCCTGCCCGGACTTTTAGGGGAAAGAGAAGAACAATCTTATCTTGTTTAAAGCCTTATTGTTTTCAACCTCCATTAGAAGCAATCAAACCAATATCTAATCAATACATTCTACTAATTAATACATTCAACATGTGAATATACTTGGAAGAATGACCCAAAAAAGAAAATGTCAAAAAATTTCTCCTAACCAATAGAGTTTCATCCAGAAGAAAGTTATAAAAGGAGAAAATATAAATGTAGATTTGGGAAAAAAAGAAATACAGAGCATCAAGAAACACTTCATCTACTGCAATATGTTTTTCAAGGAGGGCCTGCCCAAGTCAACCATATGCTCAGTTTATCAAAACACTTTGTCCACCACATCGCCATTCCAATCTGCCCTCCCAGCTCACATTCTAATCCTCCCTCCTCTTTTACTCTTGGGAAGGCCTCTAGTGCCTTAAGGAACCTTGTGCCTCCAGATGTGCTCCATACACTTTGCATCCATCCTCTTAACCCCCTTCCTCTTCACCCTTGCAGCTTACCAACCCTAGATTCCAGCTGCACACTCATTTCCAACAGGAGGTATTGGTGGCAAAAAAAAAAAATGGTCTTTCTTATTTAACCCAAATAGCAAAGCCCCACAAATCCACCCCACTCCATGCCACCACCCACCCTCCGGAGATTGTTCACATATGCATTGTGGTAACTGCTGCCAGGACACAGGTGGTGATCCCCCCACCCCAGACTCACTACCAGATGTCTGGAAAGAGCCCCTTGCATCTGCTCAAATCAAGTGAGGAAGTGTCCTTAGCTGTCTGACTTTTCACCTGCTTGCCTTGCTTGTTTATCTATCTCTCAATACTTTTATTATCTCAATTCCAAATCACTTGCTGAGACATTAAGCAGAAGGCATAATAAGATTCATTAGGAAACAAGTTCATCCAATCGACATATCTAGATATTGCCAGCCCTTAAAAAATCAATTAGTCTTTTTAAAATTGATTAATCTTTTTACAAAGGGAAAAGACCAGAATCCGTGAGAGAAGCTATGCAGTAATAATTCAAATACAGTCGTGTATTTTTTTCTTATTGGTTAATCTTTATATGTAAATGTCAACAGTTTTGGAAGTAAAATAATCATAGAATGAAGAGACATAAAACTAGCTGGGTACATGATTGAATAAATGGATGCATGATCTACACAAGAAAAATCCTACAGAATCATATATGGTATAATTCTAGCACACAGACATTTAATTAAGTTAAAATATGTTAAGTGGGTGCATATTTTAAAACAAATAGTTTATTGGCTTGTTTCAAGATGATTTTAGTCAAAATCATATACCAGACACACCATATACCTTATACAGGAAATTTTTCCCCAAGTTCATACAGAGGAAATTCTGACCTACTACTAATATTTTTGGCAGTAATCTCTGTGGACATTTTGCTGTCCAAATCAGATTTGGCACTGACGATCCATTTCTACATCTACTTGGCCCAAAGTGTACTGTACATATCACTTGAAACCTAGTTTTTCAAGAAATTATGATGTTGTAAAATTGTCTGAGCATGCATTTTAGCCCCATGATAGGTAAATATGTATAATTTTGTGTATGCTATAATCCTGGAGAAGCAAGAAATGTGATTCATGCAACACACACACACACACACAACCAAACAAACAAAAAAACAAATGCGTGCCGCTGCCCTGTGCATTGAGTTATGTGGATATTCTCAGAGCAGCAGCTGTGGACGGGCTGCGCTGCAGCTGCTTGTGCAGTTTGCCACTCTCCTCGGTGCAATTATGCACTGATACACCTAGGACTGCAATTATCCATGATTATGTATAAGAAGAAACAATGTCTGTTCTCTCATCCCCCTTGCCTCCCATATTTCCACTGTCTATTAGCAATTCAACTTGGCCTCTTCCACAACATTCTGGCCTGTTCAGTGGGGACTGTGTTTCTGGGAGTAATGACGCAGGTTGCCATGAGGAAGCTGCAATGCTTTCTAGCGCCTCACAAATGAGATCTTTGCAAATGGTCTTGTGATTTGTTCAAACGGTTGTGGGTATCCTCATTGCCAACTGCCTTCTTATACTACTCTAAGTGGAGGAATGCATTATTTAGTATTTCTGGTTTAAGGCAATTTACTATTTTTTTTCACTCTCTGTGCCCCTCCCTACTCATCTCCAGAACCAAGTAAATGAGAATTAGCTATTTTATTACTTATTAATCAACTGTATTTCTTAAATTCTAAGTCACATCTTTTACATGTTGAGAGTTCAGAAACTACAGTGTGCCTGAAAATCAATGTATACATAAATATGGCAGTTTTGGGTTCCCCAAAAAGTAGTTGTTAAACCAGCGATTTGTCTAATCCTATATAATAAAAGGCTAATATGCAAATCAACCGAATGGTCACTATGACGCACACTGACCACCAAGGGGCAGACACTCAACATAGGAATTGCCCCCTAGTGGTTAGTGCACTCCCACAGGGGGAGCACTGCTCAGCCAGAAGCCAGGCTCGTGGCTGGTGAGTGTAGCAGCGGTGGTGGGAGCCTCTCCCATCTCTGCAGCAACACTAAGGCTGTCCGACTGCTGGCTTAGGTCCACTCCCCTAAGCCGGCAGTCAGACATCCCCTAAGGGATCCTGGACTGCAAAAGGGTGCAGGCCAGGCTGAGGTATGCCCTTCCCCCATGCCCAGTGCATGAATTTCGTGCACTGAGCCTCTAGCAAATAATAATATCTTGAACTTGATACAAAGCCAGGCTCAATTCATAAAGATGCAGCAAATAACAGTTATTTAAAAAAACAGGTGTACTGATGTCACATAACTAATTTTTTTAATGTCCTTCAGAAAAGCATCCAAGTTTCTGATCAACAAGGCCATATTCACTGCCACTAAAGTAATACATAGCATTCAATTTATTATAGGCCAGGGGTTGCAAAGCCCTCCAGTTCAGCAGCAGGTCAATGTTTATATGATGCTCTGCACAGACTCTCCCTAAAGTTCAAATAAATCATGGCCCTTATCCTAGCCCTTGGGAGAATAATTACTTATGTCATCAGAGCTAAGAGGCCAGGTTAAGCTATATTTGCTGTCAACTCAATTTAAACCTTCTTTTCCTATTTTAACAATGTACCCACTTCTACCCATGGGTTTTATTTGCCATTTTTCTAGGGCTAGATGAATCCATCTCTGAGATTTTATGTGCTAGAATACTTAAATGGGGTTTATGTCATTTATGTTAGTCTCTTGTGCAATGATATCCACTTTTGCCAATGTAGCTTTTACAATCATTTTGTACTGTTTTAGCTTCATTCTGTAATCTTTTCTAGCTCTCATCTGCATTTTATATTTTATTATTCACACATTTTATTTTTAATTTCCCTGGATTATGTGATTTAGTCACTATAAATTTTAAAAAACAGGACTGATGAATATATTTTGGTGGCCTTTCTTTCCATACTCTCAATGGGTTCTCCTGAGCCTTCTCCCTTGAATTATACTTAAGGATCACCTTTCTTTTTAGCATTTTCTCTCCTTTAATTTGGTAATCACCATCGTAAGTTTTACTTTTCTGGGTCTCACTTGATTCCCAATTACAATCTAACTGAATTATGATGCCTATCACTCCGTTAAGCAGTCCCTTATGTCTGCATCACCAACCATTTCCTCTGTGTTGCTCAAAAGGCAGACATAAACCATTTCCTTTCTTGTTTGTTCCTTTAAAGTCCATATTGGGTAACCAACCAGCCCCTACCACGTACACAAACGTGGAGTTAAATGGATTTCTTTTAACATCCTGTGGGCCAGTTTATGTCCAAATGGGTGAACACTTCCCTAACTCCTTATTTATCCTTTTCATAAACCCTTTCCTTGTTTTTCCGTTTCCTCTGACAGCATTAGCCACACTCCTCATATCAGTTTACCCTGTGACCAAATTTAATTTTGAGTTGCTTAACAATGATACTACAGTTCTAGAAAGGTCTTCTCACTCTCTCAATTACTCCCAAACCTCATTTAGTCCAAAATTTGTAGCTCCAAATTGACTGAAATAGTCACATCTTGTTACACAGGCATGGGAGGAAGCATACACACATAGTAAAGTGTAGGTGAATCTGAAAAATTATAAGCGCTCATCAAGTTCTGTATACAAATGGAATTTCTAAGTTGCCTAAAAACAGTTACCTCTGATAAGTTGCCTCTGGATGAGACTTAGGAGACCTGGGCTGTGGTCCTATCTCCACCATTAATTACTGCTTGGCTTTGAGATGACTGCTCCTTAACATCAATGTCTTATTCTGGACCTTCTTACTCTCCTTGTAATGCAGTAAGACTAATAATTTACTCAGCAACCATTCTCTCAGAGACTACAAAATAAACTCAGGCCAGTCTTACACTGCCTCATCACAAATGCTGAATAAATTAGTTCTAATTAATTAGTTTGAACTACTTTTTTTTGGAACCTAGTGGTACAGCACTCATTTAATTAAAGAAAGGAAGAAGACATTCCTTTAAATAAAACAGAAAAAGAGAGCATGCACTGTCCAACAGCCAAATGAACAGGAGGGAGCAGGTACTGTTCAAATTGACATAAAAAAATTTAGTAGTGTTCATGGCAGTCTGAAAATTTGGTAATACACATCTTTCCTAAGGTAGGGAAATAATTGTATTTGCTTTAATGCTATTATTAAGATTTGATGAACATTCTATATTAACTCAATACTTAAATATAGGAGGTGGTAGTACTTGAAAAGTTGAAAGCAGTATTTGTATGTTGTATATACCCATAGATAAGTATGAATATGGTTGTTTTTCCTATAGATTGATGTACAGAATCCAAAAATAGAACCTGAGTAGGGAAATAGAAATCTAGAAAATATCCTTTTTCTACCTTTATTAAGGCATAATTGACAAAATTATATATACTTAATGTTTACAATGTGCTGATTTTATATATATATATATATATATATATATATATATATATATATATATGTTTTTTAAATGATTCTCATGATTAAGTTTATTAATTAATATATCCATCACTTCACATAGTTACTTTTTGAGGGCGGGGTGAGAACATCTAAGATCCACTCTCAGCAAGTTTCAGGTACACAAAGTAGTTTTATTAACTAAAGTTGCCATACTGTACATTAGCTCTCCAGAACTTACTAATAGGCTTAGAGTTTGTAGCCTTAGACCAACATTTCCACATTTCCCTATACCCAAACACCTGGTAACCAGCATTCTACTCTGTTTCTATGAGTTTGAATTTGTTAAGGTCCATTTATATGTAAGATCATACAACATTGACCATTCTGTCCTCACCACATCCCTACACACACATAAGCTTACACAAAAAAATTCAACCAGGTGATTGAAGTGGTTCAGATGGAGGCTAATTTTACAGTTAACATTGCTTTTATACCTCCAATGGACCTAAACATTCTCAGGATACACAGGACAGGATCTTACCAAAGACTGAAATGCTTCTGTTCTCTTCATCATTAGAATCTCACCAATACCAGACCCTGGAATTAGCACATCACTATAAACAGGAAGTAGAACCACAAGAAAATCTTGGAATTATTTTTATATCTTGGCCACAGAGTACAAGATAACAAGCCGGTTATTCTTATGTGATAGTGCCTTTGGAGGAGCTGACATTTGTTACTTTGCGAATTAAGTTATGGAATGGATTAGGTTCTGTTCCATATTATGTTTAATACTAGAGACCCGATGCACAAAATTCATGCAAGGGTAGGCCTCGCAGCCCCGGCTTTGTCCAGAAGGTCATCCAGACGGTCATTCCACTGTTCAGCTAGTCAGTCGATTTGCATATTATCCTTTTAATATTATAGATTAGGTAAATACCAAGAGTCTTGGGAATGAGTTAAGTATGATAGACTCAGAAATTTGAGTTTTATAAGTTTGACTATTTTAAGTTTTCTCTATTCTTTTCTTTTTCTTTTTTCTTCTAACTTTTTATAAAAATTCTAGTCTGCCTAATGCGTGCCACAGGAAAATCCAGCAGTAGGGTTTTAGTCTAGACTTGAGTCAGAGATTTAAGGGAGGAGCAGCAAATAAAGGGACAAACAGGGAACTGACAGCAGGGCTCGAAGGAGAACCTCAAGGAGATGGTAGACTTGGCTGGAGGAAAGGGAAAGAGGACACCTGCTTTCACAAAGCGTTGACAAGATGATAATCATCTAGTTTCTTATAAAAGTTATTTTTAATAGTAGGTAAATATCACAATAAAATCATCATTAGAAAAATAATTTTAATTAAAAGCCATGGGCTTTCAAATAATGTAAGCAAATATTTTAAATATCTATTCTATATTAAAAAAAAAAAGTGTAACATGCAAATTAACCAAATGACCGGTTGCTATGACACATACTGATTACCAGAGGGCAGATACTCAATTCAGGAGCTGCCCCATAATGGTTGGTGCACTCCCATAGAGGGAGCACTGCTCAGCCAGAAGCCCAGAAGTTAAGCTCACGGCTGCTGAGCACAGCAGCAGTGGTGGCAGAAGCCTCTCCCACCTTCACAGCAGCACTAAGGATGTCCAACTGATGGCTTAGGCCCACTCCCCACCTAAGCCATCAGTTGGACATCCCCCAAGGGCTCCTAGACTGTGAGAGGGCATAGGCCAGACTCAGGGACACCCCCCTGAGTGCATGAATCTTGTGCACAGGGACTCGAGTATATATGTGTGCGTGTGTGTGTGTGTGAGATATAATATGCTAAATGTCCATCTAACGAACAGTGGGCAGATGCTCAATGCAGGAGCTGCCAAGCTGCGGGGATGGCAGCAGCAGTTCTCAGGTGACACACTCGGGAACCAGAGAGCAGGGAGCCCGATTCCTCACAACGCCATGTGATTCCACCTTTGTCTGTGGGTTATGTTGTTGCTAGGTTCAGTGTCGGTCTGGATCTGGTTTACTGCACACTTGCATTTGCGTTCCACACCCTGTATGACAGCAACTTTGCAGAGTGCCCTCTCGCACTCCAGGACTCCTCAGGGGATGTCGAAGAGCCAGTCTGACATTACATTATCCTTGCCAGCCAGAGCATGTCCAGCCCTGTCTTGCCCAGTCCTGCCCCATCGGCCACCTTCTAATTGATTTCCTTTCAATGTGCACGAATTTGTGCACCAGGTCACTAGTCTGATTTTAAAGAAGGATATGAAGCTCAAGATTCTAATTTAGCACCAACTTTTTAAATTACATACATGAATTGTCATACCTACTCAATGTGATTATGCAGAAAGCTCACTGATACATTATAGTTATCAAAACCACCTATAAAACAGAGACTCAGTGTCCTGAAAAAATATTTAGACACAGTCATAAAAACAATATCACAGATTTTTGCTATGGGACTTACTGTATTTATAATCAATAAACTGCTAGTTTAATATTTATAACTAAGAGGTAGATGGAGAGTGAGTGTATGGATGAATAGATAAGACAGGCTGATAAATATATAGGTAGATAATCTCTCAAATAAATATTTTTTACTGTAGTAAGAGATACATAACATGAGATAGACCTTCTTACCAAAATTTTAAGTGTACTTTACATTATTATTATTATTATTATTATTATTATTATTATTATTATTTTGTTAATGCTCATCCAAAGATATTTTTTCCCATTGATTTTGGGGTGTTTTTTTAGAGAAAAAGAGGAAGGGAGCAGGAGGGACAGAAAGAGAAAAACATTGATGTGAGGCATCAGTGGTTGCTGGAGCCTGCAACCTGAGGTATGTGCCCTTGACTAGAATCAAACCCACCACACTTCAGTCGAAAGGCTGATGGTCTCACCACTTAGCAAACCAGTTAGGGCTATTTTACAGTATTTATTTACTATCAAGACAAACTTGCACAACAGATCTTCAAAGAGAATATCTTTAACATATATTGAACTCTTGTAGGACCAAGTGTGTATAATTAACAATGCAATCTCTGAAAGTCAAGAAATTTCATTCTATGCAGAATAGCTGTTTTTCTTTTTAGTACAACATGGTTGAAATTTCCCCCCCCAAAAAAAAACTAACTACTGGGGATCATACATATATGATCCCCAGTAGTTAGATAGTATGTGTATGTATGTATGTATGTATGTGTGTGTATATATATATATAAATTTGTTTATTCACATATTCCTATATTATATGTATATTTCCCTTCCTTATATCAAAAAATACATTATTAAAGATTTTTCTGATATAGTTAAAGGCTGAATTATTATTTAATAAAACTCATTTAGAATGCCAAATCAATATATGTGAGATGAGAACATTTTTGAAGAATTTTTCCTTACAATGGAATCATTGATTCCAAAATGGTTCATCTCTTAATATATCTGTTACAGTTTCTTTAACCTATGAAAATTAAGCTTTGGCTCTAAGAATAAATACATAAACAAATGGTAAATGATATCAATATTTTAATATCGGTATCTTTTGCTGTTCTCTCAGATTTTTTTCACTTTCAAAATGTGTGCTATTCTGAAACATGTGTTTTCACTGATCTAAATTCACTTTTTAGCTACATTTAGCTAGCATTGTTACCATAAAAATTGGTTTTAATTCTCATTAGCCTCTAAGACATCCAGGTAACTTTCATTTTCTATGTCCCCTCTTAAGACATCTCAAGATTAGGAGATTCAAAGCTAGGTTTACCATCACTGTGACTCACTGTTATGGATTTGTATTTTCAGTTAGCTTTGCATTAGAACATACAGTCTTCTGGGAGCAAGTTTCAATCTCAGAGAGAACCTACAATATCGATAAGCTGCTCTAGCCACTCAGCCCCTAATGACCATTTAATGCACTCAAGAGTCACACATTAAGAGATTCACTGTCAAATAAAACTGTCCCAAAGTCCCTAAATGAATTTAGACCTTGATCACTTCAGTCTAATTAAATGGAAAGAAAGGAGCTAGCAATCTGGGAAAGTAAGCTTGCTAGACAGTCTTAAATAGATATAAAATAATGTAATTATAAAATTTCTACCACCAGTCTCTAGGCTCTGAAGATTTCAAAACAATTTGAAGTATTCTGTCCTGAATCTGCTTTTGTAGTAAGAAAATTGAATTTTTGGTTCACTGGTCACCTTACCCTATAAATCATGCAGATTTTGTTTTTCAGGAAATGCTACCCCCCTAGTTGAATACCAATAGAACACTCCGTTTTCAGCAGAACTTTGATTTTCTGCATACAATCTTTTTAAAGAAACAATTACACATTTGAGAACAAGAAATTAGTCCTTTAGACTCACTTGACCTTCTCTACATTTCTGGCAAATAACCAGTAATTACGTGGATAACTCATAATTTCTATCTGCAAACTTCTGAGTTCATTTTGCTTAGTATTACCTTCTCTCATAAATAAGATTGTTAAAAGGCATAAAATGTGAAAGGAAAGGAAAATTAAAGCTCAATCCCTAAAGGCCAAATAGAGTAGAAGAATGATTTTTCAGTATATTTAGATATATCACCTATTTACTCACTCATTCACTCATCAAATATTTATTGAACAACTATTATTTCCAGAGTATTATTATAGGTGCTGACAATAAAAACTAATCAAGGCAATAATGTAATCTCTGCCGTAATGGGGCTTTTATTCTAGTAGAGGAGATAGACAATGAAAGAGCAAATAAATAAATTAACACTATAACTCCAGAAAAATAAATAGCTCTAATATGTTTAACATATCAATCCAAATAAATCTATAAACATATAAACAGATATAATCATATATAAAAATAAACATGTATAAAAGCTGGATATCTGCCACTCTAAATGACTAGGATATCATTTTCATCAAACATTTATAACAAAAAAAATGGTCTGGTTCTTAGAAAAACAAATGTTTAAGGAAAATGTCTCAGCAAATTTCTAAACATTTTTTTTAAATTGAAAAGTTGAAAATGAGGATATTTCTTCAGATCCTTTCAGTTCTTTGGATGGTGCTTTAAATACATATATACATACACCAATCACCAAGCAATGGCAATAGCCAAAGACTGAATTACCATATCTGCTTGAAATCCAACTAAACGCATTCATTACTAAGCTTCTCCTCAGTTGCTACCACCTAGACTCGAGGAACAAGTTTAATGCAACTTAAGCTTATAAGTTTAAACTTTTTTTTGTAAATATTGACGAGTAAATAAGTGGCCAGATGCCACTTTTAGTGACAGTCTTCCACTCAGCAGTCTGCCTCCGCTGGCTCAGACCAGCCCACAAAAGCCAACAGTTAACTTTTCAGGAACATGTCTGTCTGGCTGACTGCATGTTCGTGGTAGCTTGAATCAGCCACAGCGGTGGTTTGCACCACAGAAACTGACAAACACTAAAAATTAGGACTTTTTTTTTTTAAGATCCACTTGTGAAACAGTTGTCACTTCTTCTAGTTAGCAACAAAAATAAATAAATCCTATATTAAAAGCTGCCATTTCTCAAGCCTAACTTAAACAGACAGCATGCTGGGACATGTCAAGTGATATGATAAGCACACATCCTAATTTAATATTCACAATTCCCATGTGAGCTGAGACTGTAATTAACTCTATTTCACAAATGAGAAACTGAAACATAGGAAGATTAAGTAATGTGCCCAGTGTCGCACAACTAGTAATAATGATGCGACAGGACTCAAACTTCAGGTCCTATAGCCCTTACTCATATTTAACCCAAACAAATAAACTAAAAGGAACTCTTTCAGTTTATTTGTTTGGGTTAAATACCACTGTGGCTAAGTCAGGCTCTAAAGAGAAAAAGCCCCTCAGTTCCTTTTCTTGACTTTACTCCAGGGCTTGACACTGGACCTTCAAGATGTCACAGATACTGCTGATCGTTTATCCAGAAGCCACCCACCACCACCACCACACACATGTCCATGTTAGTGCATAATGTGGCAGCATGGGACATTGCCTGAACAGATGTTGTGAGGAGAGATCAGAGACTGCTGAAAAGAGCTCTAATGTATGAAATTTGCATTAGTCAAAAGTAATAACCCTGATGTTTCAGAGGCCAATGTTGGGAGTTTTGAATTTTGCTTTCAGCAAACCTATAAAAAGAAAAATAAACCCACAGGACTGGAGGGGAGAGAACAGGTCAAGAAATAGAAACAGATCAGTAAGATCCAATCCTAATGCCTTAATACCCAAACAATAGACAAGTCTCCTTACCTAGAAAAGTCTTATTTATAACATTGATAATTATTATCACACGAAATTCATGCACTGGAGGTGGAGGACTCCTCAGGTGGGCCTGCGCCCTCTCACAGTGCGGGACCCTTTGCTCCTTACCGCCCACCTGCTTGCTGCTCCTTGCTGTTTGGCTCACTGCTCCTTAGCGCTATCGCAGAGGCGAGAGAGGCTCCCCCCACTGCTGCTCTGCTCACCAGCTGTAATCCTGGCTTCTGGCTGAGCAGCGCTCCACCTATGCGAGTGCACTGACCACCCGGGGGAAGCTCCTGTGTTGAGCATCTTCCCCCTGGTGGTCAGTGTGCATCATAACAACCAGATGTTCTACCATTTAGTCAATTTGCATATTAGCCTTTTATTATACACTAGTGGCCAGGTGCACAAAATTCGTGCACATTAAAGGGCATTTATTCGAGGAAATATTTTAATAATGCTATTTGCCCTTTCTCTACAATAAAAGTGTGAGAGATAAAAGGTCATGAGTACAATGTATATGAAAATAATACATAATTTCATTAATAAATAAATAATAACAAAATGACATAACAACAATAAGAATCCACAATAAACTGTTGAGTTAATTTTCCTGCATTTGAAATAGGATTGAACGTGTCCCTCACAGAGAGATGAAATCTATAATACTGCATTTCAGTGACTTGTGTTCTTACATTTTGTCTACTATTATTGTTGAGTACACTGTTGTCTCTGAGTCTTAATGCAATATCTGTTCCCCAACCTTTTTCACCATGTGGAAAAAGAATAGGATATGTCATTGCATCTAATGTAGGAAACAGGATACTGATTCGTATCACTTTAGTGGCATTTGTATTATTGGGATCTGGTTTACAATGAATGAGCAACTCCCTTTCAAAAGGAGGTTCTCCATCTTTGTTTCTGAATATGAAAGCAACCTCGGTTACATGAGGTTATATCTACCTGGGTCACTGTTACAATCATATTTAATTGCCATAGTTACTTTTGTGGGAGCTATACCTTTTGCTGCTGCTTCAGATTGGGCTTCCTTTTCTACCTCATGTAGCATCTTGTATGATTTTGTTAATTCATTTATTTCATGCGTGAGGTTGTTGATCTTGATCATGAGTCTTTCTGAGCAGGCCTGGTTTGCTGGGATTGCTAATCTTTTACGTGTAGCTTCGGCTGTATCCAAAATATAGAGTTGTGCAAACTTCTGAGAAACACTATCAGAAGGATGTAAAGTTCCAGTACAATGATAAACTTGTCCATGTATTCTAAAAAAGTTTGGCCCATACCATGATGGCAATGGGCCCAACATTTGCACCCACTGAAGCAAAAGCAAAAGAACTATTTATAGATCGAATGTTTTCCATGAAATTTTTACTGTCAGAATCTTCGTTTGTCATTAATCTTTTTAAATATGGTGGGTAATCTGGAAAATGTATATATTTTGGACAGACTTTCCCTTTGCTACAAGATCGAGTAAATTTCTCACCAGATGGTTTTTCATCAGAGAAATTTAGTGATAGGCAACATTCACATCTAACAGTCATTTCACCACAACTATGTTCGAGAATTGCATCCTCACATACTCCATTTTTGCTGAGAAGGCAGTTCCTACCACTATTGCTAGTACTTGTTGATGACTGTTCTTTAGACATATTCTGTCTTCACCACCACCTTGTTTCAACTTCAAAGGCACGTTGTTCTTTAGACATTTCCTGTTGAAGATGCTGGTGTTTTTTGGCTTCAGAGCGACGTTTTTCCAATAGCTGCTCTTCAAATACATTCTGTCGCAGGTGTTGCCTTCTTTCAAGATCAGACACACGTTGCTCTTCAGACATTTTCTGTCGATAACGTCAGCACCTTTCTGCTACACAGCTCCATTGTATCAACAGTTTTTCTTTGGACACAGTCCCACCTCTCTATTGCCACGTTCTAAGATAGAGGAGAATGACAGTCTTGACAAGCCTTTCAGCAGTGTGACCAACGGCTGATTTGGACAGATTCTGTGGGGGTGGGACTTCTTCCTACCTATTGACAGTTTCCACAGCTGAGATGCTGAAGCTGGGACTCAGGGGCCTTCCGTTTTTGCTGGCATACAGCTGAAGCTACAAATAAAACTTTAGCAACGCAGTGGCCTCAGTTAGATGCAGCTGCAGTGAGTTCTTGCCACTGCCACCGCCACCACCATGGCATTCTCCGCACCCGAGAGCCTCAGTTAGATGCAGCTGTGGTGAGTTCTGGCCACTGGCACTGCCACTGCTTGGTCTCCGTGCCCGGGGTCGGGCACTTGACACCTTCACCACTTTGCCTCTGCTCCTATGGCCTGGCACCCATGCCTCTCGACCCGCCCCTTGCTCTGACTGGCTGGTAACATAGCCAATCAGGAGCCAAGGTACGGTCACATTTGCATGTTACTCTTTTATTAGATAGGAGGATATCCCTCTGAGCAATTTCTACCTTAGCCTCTCTCTCATCCTGTCCTGTCTGTGATCCTTGTTTTCCTCAGATATTGTTATTATTAACCATCTGTATATGATTGGAGCACCATTTAATCATGATCTGATGTATATAGTTTAACTTTATTATCCTTGCATATGTTGAAAGTAACATTACCAATGATCTCATCTTGATAGTTCTATTTTAAAATATTAAAAACTGCCTGGTCGGTGTGGCTCAGTGGTTGAGCATCAACCTATGAACAAGGAGGTCACAGTTCAATTCCATGGTCATTTTCCTCAAAAAATTAAAAATAGAACTACCATGTGATCTAGCAATTCCACTTCTGGGAATATATCCAAAGGAAATAAAAATACTAACTAAAAAGATATCTGCACCAAGACATGCAATAACCAAAGAGTCTATCAACAGATGAAAGAATAAAGAATGTGGTACATACATACAATGGAGTAATACTTGCCCATAAAAATTAGGAAATCCTAACATTTAGATGGAACTTGAAGGCATTGTGCTAAGTGAAATAAGTCAGAAAGGGAAAGACAAATATGATTTCACTTAAATGTGGAATCTAAAAATAATATAAAAACCAAACTCACAGAAAAAGAGATCAGACTGTGGTTGCTAGAGGCAGAGCATGAGGGAAGAGGGAAATGGGGAAAGGTGGATAAAAACTCCAAACTGCATTTATAAGATAAGAATCAGGGATGTAATGTACAACATGATGATATAGTCAGCACTGCTGTATAGTATCTGAGAAAGTTTCCAAGAGAATAAATCCTAAAACTTATAACAAAGAAAAAATATTCTTTCCTGTTTTCTCTTCTTTCTTTTCTTTTTCTTGTATCTATATGAGATAATTGGTGTAGCTGAACCTGTTGTAATCATTTCACAATATATATAAATCAAGAAATTATTCTGTATGCCTTAAACCTATACAGTGATGGCCCAGCTGGCGTGGCTCAGTGGTTGAGCGTCGGCCTATGAACCAGGAAGGCACGGTGTGATTACCAGTCAGGGCACATGCCTAGGATGCAGGCTTGGTCCCAGTGGGGGCCATGCAGGAGGCAGCCAATCGATGATTCTCTCTCATCATTGATGTTTCTAGCCCTCCCGCTGTCTTCCTTCCTCTCTGAAATCCATAAAAATATTTTTTTTAAACTTGAGTCATTTTTTTTCCAATAAAGCTGTGGAAAAATTATTACCTCTTATAGTTTCTTGGGGAGAGAATTTGGGAAGGGAGTGCCTGGGCGGTCCTGGTCCAGGGTTTCTTAGGTAGTTCCAGTGAGATGGTGGCCAAAGCCCAAACATGGGGGGAGAGAGGGTTGGATATCGAGGGGCTGGCCAAGCACCTCTGTCTTTTCATGGAGTCCCAGGGTCTCTCCCTGTAGTTTCCCCCTGGGTTAGGTTGAGCTTCTGCACAGCAAGGTGGCCTTAAGGCAACTGGAGCTCCGACTGACTACCGAAGGCTGTGAGAATGAGCATACAGGCTTTTGGATGAAGCAACGAAAGCCCACCTCCCTCCAAAGAGAGGGCTGTGGATTCTACCTCTCAATGGAAAGCGTGACTAAGAATTTGTGGACATTTTTTAAAACTACCACATCTTGGATATCTTTGCATTATAAATGATTAATAAGTAAAGTAATGGCAGTGTGCTATACAATTCAAGATCAAATTAAAAAAAAACTCTTTGGAGGAAAAAAGCTCTTTGGATTCCACATTATGCAAACAATAATATTATGCCTCACTGCTTTTACTAAATATAGTCTGCAATAGCTGTGACTGATTTTGATTTTTGGTTTGGAAATCTTTATATATAACAGATTACATATAAGATAATTCTGTAGTTATTTTCATAAAAATGAAAGATCCTATTCTAATCAAGAATAATCACACCCTGATTTATCTCATGTGTCCAGATTTTAATTATGAAGTTTGATCCCTTGTCATGACCTAGAGGGTGGCACATTTTTGGCAAATTGTCTGAGTGAACAATTATACTGTTGTACATTAAAACTTTTTGGTCATGAGTTATTCATTTGTTTATCAATGAAATGTAAAGTTTAGCAGATAATCAACAATTCTGAGCTATACTTCAAACCATGAAAAAAAGTGGGCAACCAAGTATTTGGAAAGTTCAGTCATTTATTCCTCAGATACTTAACCTCAGCTCACTCTGCCCAGCATTTAAACACATCCATAGACAAGGTGCATATCATCTCATAATATATACTATCTATTAAGATGTCAAATATTGTAAACCTGACAATGAAAGCCAGTTCAAGAGAACATGAGAATTTGAATCAGGCCTATGTCTCATACAGCTTAGCTGTGACAAAAACCTTCAGTCCTAAAATAGTCATCTTCTCTAAAGTACATTTCAATCATTTAAACATTCCTAAGTAACCCACTGATTACTTATTATACATTGAGTTATTTAAAACTGTTGTTCAATTTATTTTCATCTTATAACTTATTCCCTAAATCCGTACTACTCTAGTCCTTTTTTCTGAAGTTTATTGCTTTCACTCTTCAAGGAGCTTCCCCACTTTTAATATGCTAAAATATTAAGCTTATAGGCAGTAAATCTGTCATTGCCTAGTAACCCACACCCACCTCAGCTTTACCCACTTCAAGATGTGTCTGAATCTTCCTCGCCCATCTTCCTAAATTTGTTTCCTCCCTGTGTTCATTCCTCCTAGCTGATGTAATTGCTTCCTCCCTTTCCCATCATCATCTCCAACAACCCTGCAGACCTCCTAAGGCTCAGAATTGAACATGGAACCATTTGGGACAGTGAGATAAGTTTTTCTGTCTCTTTCCAAAACACTTTCAGCAGGTTATAAATTAAAGGTCCGGGGGCTCTTAAATTTCGGTGGAATGATAAGGCATCGATGGCTGGGAAAGGGCAGAAATAATAGAGACATCAACATACAGGCAATGTCCCAGTGCCTACTTTAGGCCAAGAAAGCAGATGTTCCATAGTTTGCATTCCATCAGAGCTTCCCATCACTAATCAATATCCTACTAATGCTCCCATTTTATGTTGCAGTAACTCATGACCAATTGCATGAATCCAGAGACACCTCCAATAATATATTCCATATGGATCTTGTAGTATAAATTTCAAAAACATGATAATTCTAAACAAACTCCTTAGGACATGTGCAGACTACAGAGGAGACAGGTTTGCAGACCCCTTGGCATGGCTATTGCCTTATTCATCTGTGACTACAGCACCCACGCCCCTCAAGGATTGAACGGCCCTCACGTTGAATTTGTTAATTATTAGACAATGAATGTAATAACAAAAATAGATCTCAGAAATCATCTAATCTAGCCTCTTTTTTTCAATGAAGAAGCTAAAATCTAGAGGCTTTATCTTGGCAGAACCTTGGGAACTTGCCCAAAATTAATAGCTAGGTAGTTGACACAACAATTCATCATTTTTCTATAACAGTATGCTTTATCTTACAAGTTTTATAAAAACTTTTGTTTACATAACACTTTAAAGAAATAATTTTCCAAGCAATAAATACCCACACTGCATAATCTAAAAAATAAGCTCCCTTGATACAACATATTAATTTACTTGACTATGTCCTCAGTCTCACACATTTTGTAATTGCTGGCATTAAACTGGCTGGTGTTCTCCTCACCACACCCCCAACTCCTGCCCCACACAGAGTCCTGGCCCAACTGCTCTGTGTAATCTGGCTTTGTTTATTGAGCCTAATGATGCTGTGCCCAGATACTTTATGCATTACTAATCATGTAATATGTTAACATTGACAAGGCCACTGCAATTTCAATAGAAATTCATAAACCCACTGAGCAAACACCATGAATCACTGTCTTGTGCAGACTCACATTCACTGCCATTGTTTCAGGTTCCTATGCAGATAATTCTCTGCCTTAAAAGAGAGTAATTTTGGGAGCAATTACCTCAAACCACTTGAAAAAGTGAGATTCCATGAAGACTCATTTGAGTGTCTCCCATGATCTTGTGTGTGCCTCTTGCCTGTTCCCACTTTCCTCCTGCCTTGTGCACCCCACCCAACTGATCTCTTTTGTATGCGCTTCAACGAGAAATGGATGAGAGTGAAGGAGAGATGGAAATACAAGGCCATGAGGGATTTTGAATCCTTGTCCTTTGCACACAGTTCTGAAGTATAGTATGTGCAAACCACTAACATTTGCCTAGTAACATCTGGGAAACAGAATTAACAGCATTGAAAAGCCTCCAGATGTCACATAGCCCCTTCTTTTGTACCAAGTCAGACAGTCCCTGATAATAACAAACAGTTAAGTATCTTCAAGGAAAGAGCTGCTTTAACCTCTTTTGATACCTATCATACTAACTATGATAAACTGATGGAGTGAGTGTGGTATAAGCTATGTTCTCATGATCCAGATGGTTCTCTCTTAACAAAACAAGAGCGTGGGTGTGTTTTCAGAGGCATGTGCAAGAAAATGCACAATCTGGCTTGCTCAAGAGTTGTTAAGGGAGAAGAGAAGAAGGAAGAGGAGATATGGGGAGGAGGCTTTATTTGGTTAAACATTGATTCTCCTGTGACATCAATGTCTAAAGATGATGTGTCCTTGCCTGGCTCTGCAAACACCATTGGAAGGTATCTATGTAAAACAAAGGCAACCAAATCTCATACATTCTGGCCATTTACTGGTAACGCACCAGAAGTAAAACAAATCAGAAGTCTCATTCCACAATCCTGGCATGTGCCCTAACTAGGGATCCAGACATGACCTCCTGGTTCATAGGTAGATGCTCAACCACTGAGCCACCGTAGCTGGGCCAGGAGCTTATTATTAAAAGGATCCCTTTATTCTCTCATCACCTTACATCTCACATGGAATTATGGAAAGATAACCTGGCCTCGAAGGAAAGGAAATGGAGGCAGAAATTTTTCTATGTGAATTCCTCCCGTATGGGTACTGGGGAGTTAGTAGCACTTAACATTGTAGCACATAGTCATTCAATGTCTTAGATCTCCTACTGTTCTCTATGCCTTTTACGTTCTCCATACCTTAATCATTTATATATTCCCATAGTAGACATAATCTTTTGAATGTATTCATTTTAGGCAAATAATTCTACAAAGATTAGTTGAATGTTGAAGCAAGACTTTTAAACCAAATATATATTTGTTAAATCTAGCCACGGATCTCTTAAAGAGTTGCTGGCACCCCGGCACACAGAACTAAAAGTGTTTATTTCTAGAATCAGCCACCTGAAAGCCTTTCTGGAGAAAGAAAGGCAATAACAGTTGCAGATCAGTATTGAGTGGATCCTTAAAGATTGTCAACCACAACATTTTTTTTTTACTAATAAGGACACCTTGGTCTCAAGAGGTTAAATAATTTGTTTAATGTCATGTAAGCTCATGGTGGGCCAATACTAAACCCAGGCCTCCCATTGAGGAATGAAGTACCCCTTCTCTCCTGTGACTCGGATCATCCTTCTTCTCGTATTTCTGAATAAGTAAATATGCTGACAAGTCTTACCAAATATGGAAGGGACTGGACGAATACCATGCTATGGACTAATAGTATCAGAGCCAGCCTTTATGGGAATACGATTCTTGCTTCCCCCCAAAGACATAATTAGTCAAGTGCTGCATAAGTGGATATTTATAATAAGCTACAACAAAATTATACTGCATTCCCCCGTCACCTTCATCTGCTTCAGTTACCGCGGAGGTTTGATTTGTTGTGGTCTTGCTTGTGTTTTTCAAAGACGCCATGACGGCAAGTCAAACTTATTCAAGTTCTTGAGATGCCTCGGTACCCACGTCTGAAGATTACAAACCCCAAAATATGTTTTTCCTTCCTGCTGCTTCTTTCCTTCTCCTGTTCTGCAGGTTACTCTACAACAGAAGGGACTCATGAATCATGATTTGGGATGGAAAGTACGCTATTTCAAGGCATTCTCAGGACTTTGTGGCTGCTGGGGTGAGCATGCAATAGGCCCCGGGAGAGGGGAGGACTAAGGAAAGAGAGGCTCCACTGATATGCTTGTGGCTCCATTTATTTGTTAGCAAGAAACAAGAAGAAAACCACAAAAGCCATAATTTGCAGGTCTCCTTTGCCAGGGACACTCTCGAAGGCAGCACATCCCACTGCCTTCAGAATCTTGTGACTAGACTGAATTCTCTTGGAAGGATGGAGCGTCAGGGCACCATGTGAGCGCCCCTGCTCCACCCGGGGTCTTCCTTTCTCATCCCTTTTTTCCAATATTTATTAGTTGCTTCTTCATTCAATGCTGGTTTTTCCTTTTGTCCTTCTTCCTCTACTTGTTCACCCGGGATCAAGTTCAGGACCAAAAAAAAAATACTTTCTCTCATCCCTGCTTCGGCTTATTGCCTCTTTTTTATTTCAGTTGAAGTAACTGGTATAAGAAGCTGCAAAAGAAGCAACTGCTGTAGCCCGGCCAGCATGGCTCAGTGGTTGAGCATCAACCTACAAACCAGGAGGTCATGGTTTGGTTCCCGGTCAAGGCATGTACCTGGGTTGTGGGCTCACTCCCCAGTGGGGGGCATGCAGAAGGCAGCCAATCAATGACTCTCATCATGGATGTTTCTCTCTCTCTCTCTCTCTCTCTCTCTCTCTCTCTCTCTCTCTCTCTCTCTCTCTCTCCCTCTCTGCCTCTCTCTCTCTCCCTTCCTCTCTGAAATCAGTAAAAACATTTTTTTTAAAAGGAACTGCTGTGCCCTAACCGGTTTGGCTCAATGGATAGAGCATCAGCCTGTGGACTGAAAGGTCCCAGATTCGATACCAATCAAGGGCATGTACAGTAGGGGGTGTGCAAGAGGCAGCTGACCAGTGCTTCTCTTTCATTGATGTTTCTAGCTATCTATCCCTCTCCCTTCCTCTCTGTAAAAAAAATCAAGATATATTTTTTAATAAAAAAGCAACTGCTATAAACAGAAATGACAGCATTGAACAAAGCATTTTCTGAAGAGAAAGAAAACTGTTCTTGCACAGGTCACGTCAATTCTAAGACAAAGATCTAATAGGCCACTATAAGCCATGTGGTTCTCTTTCCCTGGCTCACACTATACTATATTTCATAGCTTTCCTTGCATGTAGGTGGGGAAATGTATTCAGTCCTAGCAAAACAGAAAAGGAATGGAAATTATATGTGCCTCCTTTAGACATAACCTGTGCACTAGTAAACATTAAATATGTTCCTCCATGTTCTTTTTGCCTCTGTCTGTCAGAGAAGGAGGAAACCACAATGATCTTCAGAAACATGGTTGAGAATGCCAGCCCCTCAGTCAACCTAAGTCCCCGAGGAAAGGCGAGCCACCCTAAAATAAATCCATTTCTAGTATTTGTCAGTGACTGTACATTTTTTAAAAAACTTCTTATAACCATTTTCAGGGACCTTAATGACTTCAATGTCTTTAAGGCTCGTAACATGGCTTTACTATTGCCAGCTTTCTATAAATTTCTGCAGAATACATTCAGGTAAGCAGACTTATTGGCTGTCTTGTGACTGTACATTTTGTGTCTCTTTAACGAGTACACATTTCTTTGTAGGGCCTATAATCAGAGAACAGATATCAAGATACCTATATATCACTCCAACTCTGCACTAAATACAAGTTTTTATACATTTTTATTGATTTCAGAGACGAAGGGAGAGGAATAGAAAGACAGAAACATCAATGCTGAGAAAGAATCATTGATTGGCTGCCTCCTGCACACTCCACACTGGGGATCAAGCCCCCAACCTGGGCATGTGCCCTGACGTGACCAGGAATCAAACCATGACCTCCTGGTTCATAAGTTGATGCTCAACCATTGAGCCATGCCCCATGCTACATTAAATACAATTTTTACGTTAGGTGTATTCCTTCATTTCTTTGTACCTCTTAATTTACTAGGGGTAAAAAAAAATAAAGGTAAATCAAAGAGTCACAGAACTTTAGTCTTAAAGATCCCTTGGTCCAGTTTCATTATCATACAGATGAGAAAAGTGCAGTCCAGACCAACTCGCCAATATGACAGATCTCATCGCTGTGAGAGGCAATGTTGGCATCAGAATCCAGGACCATTCTTCCAGTCCAGCATTCTTTTCTCTAAAAGCTTATAGTGAAATGACCCCCCAAAAGGAGGGAAGAATTCACATATATGATCATTGGGATTCTATTTGTAGTGCTAAATAAGTGTCATTTGATTTTGTAAGACTCTGTGCATGGACTATATTATGCCTAAAAGGAGACCCTCTACTGCATAGTAAAGGAAATGTTATGAATCACTGATTAAAATTACTGACTCAAAAGAGAGTTTTTTAAAGTTATGAATCTTGGACAATAATGGCACAGAGGTAGCAAATGTCAAGGCTTTTTTGCTATTTCTCTCCTTACTAATCAAATCCAAAATACTGGAAAACAAATACTTCAGTCCTTGGCCTATCTACAATTTTTTGAAACCAATAATCTTATTTTGTTGATAATTTATTCCCAACATCTAGAAAAGTACTTGACACGAAGAATATCTTTGATAAATGTGTGAATGAACTCATTACATTTGCCCATAGAACTTGTAGGCTATAAATATTTACATCACTATCATTAGCTACAGTAAACTATCCATTAATAATCCTGTGAAATGTAGTAACCTGCATTGCAAGCTTTTTTTGCAGAAAGCCCAACACATGCTTACACCAAGAGGCAAAAAACATTGTCATGGCTTAAAACATGGACTAGTCAAACAGTCTATATTTTAATCCCAATTCTAAGGATGACCTTGGACCCTTTATTTAACTTCCCTGTGCCTCAGAAGTGAAGTATGGGTGCTGATAATGACATAACATACCTTGTTCAGGATGAGTATTAGCAGGAAAACAATGGCAGTCTTGGTATTTTAGAAGAGCTTAATGAAGAACTACTCATATATTTGTGAGCAAGGAATCAGAGCACCCTGAGCAAGCAATAACAAAGAGGCTTTGCCACCCCTAAGTTCAATGGATAAGAGGAAGAAGCTGTTGCCGGGACCAGAGAGAGTGACTGTCTGAGAAAACCTAATAAACAGAAGCTACACTACAGTCTTTGAGGAAAAGAGGCAGCCAATCCACAGTCACTCAAATGGATGGAACTAAAGTAGCAAGTATCATGACCTCACTTTGCTTCCACCACCTGGTCTCATGCTAGAAACCCTTATTGGACAAACACAACCAGAAATCACATGACAAAATATTAATCTCAAAGGTCAGCCTCTCAAGGAACGGAGCAGAGTCTGGAAGGACAGAGAGTATCTTGAGGGATTTAGAGAAAATGAGCATAGCTCGTAGGGTTTTTGTGAAGACTAAACGTGCTAATGTACATAAAGTTCTGACAATAGTGTCTAACGCTATGAAAGTGCTTGCATTATTCTTTTTGAGTAGAGCAACAGTACAGCAAAGACCCTAAAACTACATTGCCTAGAATCAAATTCCAGTTCTGCCTCTTACTAGGACCATGACTTTGAACAAGTTTCTCTAACATGGGGATAAAAATAAACACCTTGTGGAGTTATGTGATAATTAAGTGAATAATACATGCAAAGCACTTAGAACAGTGCCCAGTACATAGAAGCATGCATTTTTATTATTCTGTTTACTCAAAAACTGTTGATCTAAGTGAAATTTTGATTAATTTTGGTGCAACAAAACCTGGAAAACAATCCCTTTTCAACTGAAGTATTTCCCTATTTATTCCAAAGAATTGTGCAGAAGGCTTGTCAATATACCCAGTGCTACATTATCCAAGAGGTCAATGAAACACATGTTTAGGGCTGGCTCAAGGCAGGGATACAGAGAATAATGGAACAAATAAGGTTAAGAGAGAGAAAGAAGTTGAGCTTTGATGGATTTATCAGAAAATCTAGAGAGAAGCCATACCTCTGAGTTTCAAGTGACTTAGCACTGGTTTGTTTTGAATAATATACTAGGAGTGGGAAAGATGAAGGGCACAGTTTTTCCAGTACTTGAGTGTCTTCAGGTCTCCATCTAGTGCTAGGACACCATCATTTGCCTAACCTGGTGTGGGTGGGTGGGTGGGTGGTGTGTGTGTGTGTGTGTGTGTGTGTGTGTGTGTATGTGTGATCCAATTTAGAGATAATGCAATCTCTTTTCAAGATGCCATGAAGAACAGAGGAGCCTAGATGGAAAAGGGATATAATAATTGGACACAATATATAAAAACCATTGTGTTGGGCTCTGTCCAACATGCAGACCTTTATCAGAATTGCCTTTATTTTTTATTTGGCAACATTTCTAAATAAATCAGCCCCTCACACTCAACTTTAAACACAGCTTCCCAAGAAAAATATCTCACTATTTCATCTTTCAGGAAAAAAATTCTATACACAAGAATTTTTAAATACTTTGTATTTCAACAAACTAAACATTTCAAAAGCAAATATTTCATGGGTTTCTCCACTGAAAGGGGAAGGATACACTTTTTATAACTGGATGTTGGCATTCCCAGATCTCTCAGAATTTTAGGGGGACAGAGAGCACACCTTTTAAGTGTGTGAGCATGCTTCTGCTGAGCCTCTGGTCAGTTATATTCTCATTGGCTAAGATTGAGAAAGAGCAATTAAATTGGGTAGGTATCTAGAGACAAAGTAACTGAAGAGTGGACCGGCCAGACCAAACCTACATGGCAAGGTACCTATCTCCCCAGTTTGCCTGGAGCCCTGTCTTCAGCCAGGTCAAACACAGAACCTAGAAGATTCCTATTCCTCTTTCTTATTCTTGGATACCATCAGGGAAGATGCTCTGACCATTTAAAACCCAACAGCCACATACCATCTCCAAGGGAGGAAAAGAAAACACTCAGGTCCCCACATCTCCTAGAGTTAAAATTTTTGAAATACATATTTTGAGTTCTTCAAAAAAAGAGTTTAGTTCGCAAAAACACTGTTTATAATAAATCATATGTCTCTGTTTTTAAATTGTAATCAACTATATGGTGAGAGCAGCTCTTTTATAAAAACTCTAAAATTAAAACAACCACTTAACACTCCAACTTAATGCCTGCAGTAAATCAAATGTCTTTGTTGTTTAGATTTTAGCTGCACAGGTCCATATAAAAAAGGAGTTTTAGCACTATTTATAAGAAAAATTGTCTCTCCAAACCCATCCAACGATTTTTTTCATTCTTTAGGTAAAAACTTCAGCAGGAGCTTAAGTGGGGTATAGGCAGGCTACCAATAACTTTTTGTGCCAGAAGTTATATAACAAGGTCAAATTTTAATGTACACACAAATGTACAGCAGCTTAAAAGAAGCAGTTGTTCAAAAAGGTATCTGATAAATCATTGCCAAGGGGTTGGGAGGGGTGGGAGGGTAGTTGTGTTAAACCACAGCTTTGTCACTAGTATGCTGTGTGGCCTTGGACTTGTTACTTAACCCCTCTGCCTCTCCACTTCCTCCCATAGGATTGCTCTACTACTCACCCTATAGATCCGACTCTTAATAAAACAGAGCTTGTCTCATGCATGACTCTAGAAATCTGTTCTAAGAAGAGTAGTATTCCATGACTGTTCCTCTATAGACAATGCAGTTCAAGTTCATTATAATATGAGAAATATAAACTAAAATATACTGATATCCTATTTTTCTCTCATCAGACTGATAAATATTTGAACTCTTGATAATATATTTTGCTGGACAGGCTATACAAATGGAAAAAGCATGGAAACAATAGGCCCCAGCCAGTAGCAATGAGCAGCGTAGCTAATGTTCCATCTTGTTTGCTAAATACTGTTCCTTACTTCATGAAAACAGAGCTGCTAAAGAAATTGCTGGCTTCAGGGCTGTTCAGGAAAGTAAAATATGAGCCTGAAATATCTTATTAGGTGATCCTCTATTGAAAGGAGGAAAATAGTTTTTAAAGGGCATGATTGGGCAGTGGAAAAAGGTGAAGTATAAACTGTAGATTAAAGTATCATCTCAAAATTTAATTTTCTAAATTTGACATCTGTGCTATCTATAGTAATAAAAGTGTGATATGTTAATTAGACCGGACAGTCGAATGACCTTCTGGACATCATTCCAGACATCCTTCTGGACAAAAGGGGGACTGAGGCAGAGGTGATTAGGGGCAATCAGGCAGGCAGATGAGCAGTTAGGAGCCAGCGGACCTGGATTGCAAGAGGGATGTCCGACCCTTGGTCTGAGGATAAAAGTGATTAAGAAAGTTTACAAAGTAGAAGACCAAATTCCATGGAACATTGAAATCCCTTGAATCAACCATCTAATTATAGGTTCAGAACAACTAAAGAAATCAAATGATTAAAACTGGACCCCAGAATCTTTGAAATATCATGTACAGAGATATCACTCCTATTGATGCAGACAGTAGCACCATAATAAAGCAAGTCAAGTGTGATATGAACCCAGTGTTGAAATTTTGAAAGTACATTCACTTTACAAACATCAGTAAAACAGAATATTGCTGAGTCCCTCTTCCAATCCACACTTAAAAGAGAGGCTCAAACCCACTAGACTTTAGCCAATCTAGAGGAGACTTTAGGAGAACAGACTTTTGCCTTTTTCTACACTATAAAGCTGTTTCTTTCAAGCAGTGATGCCAATTAGAAGAAGAGCTGAAGCAATATTATTATAATACCTACTAATATTGTATCAGTCAGCAGGAGAAGCAAGAATTTCCTAAGAATTTCCTGATCAAGTAGGCATGGTTGCATATATGGTATTTCTATATAACTGCATGTCCTCTTTCTCCTGTACCTTTTTTTTACTTGATCTAAATTCTTTCCTTCTACTTTCTTTGGGAAGGTTATACAGTCACTCAACTTGGACATAACTATCCCAGTTCTTCCAATTATTTCTTTATATTATCATTTTAATATAGAAAGCGGTTTTGAGTCCCATTTAGTTGGGCACATATGTAGGCCTTCCTTGGTAGGTTATTTAACAAATAACCTTTTTTAAAAAATCTTTATTGTTGAAAGTATTACATATGTCCCTCTTTGCTCCCCCATTGACCTCTTCTAGCCTGCCCCCACCCCACACCCCAGGCCTTCCCCACCCTACTTTTTGTGTCTATGGATTATGTATATATACATACAAGTTCTTGGATTGATCTCTTCCCACCCACCCCCCGCCTTCCCTCTGATATTTAAGCATGATAGTTTGTTCCATGCTTCTATGTCTCTGGATCTATTTTGTTCATCAGTTTATTCTCTCCATTACATTCCACATATGAGTGTGATCATGTGATACTTGTTTTTCCCTGACTGGCTTATTTCCCTTAGCATAAAAAGAATGTTTATGAACACAGAAAGTATATTAGTGGTTGTTTGGGCAGGAGGGATCTTACTGGATGAAAATATTGTTAAACTGATTTATGGTCATGTTTAATGTTACTTAAAAAATCATTGAACTATATATTTAAAATGGGTGAATTGTGTATATGAAAATAGACCTCAGTAAATGTAAAGCAAAAATAAATAAATAAATAAATAAATAAATAAATAAATAAATAAATAAATAAATAAATAAAATATATCCTTAAAGCCTTTTTGTTTTGGGGTTTGTTTTTTGTTGTTGTTGTTGTGTGTTGTTGTTCTGTTTTGTTTTGTTTGTTTGTTTGGTCCACATATTACACTCCTATAATCCTTTGGTCAAAACTTTATAAGAGCTATGTAGTTCTTCCATTATATATTGAGATGCCAATTGGTATTAAGCTATTTCTCACTGCCCTGTACTTTTGTTTTGGTTTCTTGGCAAAGGTCTCTTTTCTTAAATTATCCTTATACCTTATGCACTGATTTCTAACATAGTATGAGACTTGCTTTTACATTTGATCTTACTCCCTGTCACATGGGACTCTCCCAATACCTTTGATCTGTTAACACTGGACCCTGGGTACACCAGACATTCTGTCCACATTGGGCCCGTTAGAGAAACTAAAGAAGTTTGAAATCAGAGACAAGCTTCCAGGAGAGACTGGAAAAGGTAGAAACAGGTCACACTGACAAAGCTTTGCTAAGCAGGACCCTGATCTGGGTGCCCACTGCTTCACATACTTGAATTAGGCCTCAAGTAAACCACGGTCATCTTTGTTTCCAACCAAGACAGCTGTATTATCAGAGATTCTAAAGATAAGAATTCCTTCTTGACTTTCTGGACCAAGAGATCATCATTCAAATAATGCAATACAGACCAAAGAAATGTTAATAGTCATAAAATCCAGAGCCAAGAGAGCAGAGATTCATGTTAATAAGAAAAAAAATTGAACCATCTGAAAAGAAAAGATAGAAAGAAGTTACCAGATATGTTATACTTTCAACAAGAAAAAAATTTTTAATAAGAAGATACCTTTTAAGATGTTTAATATAGCTGCTAAGCCATGAAAAATAGCACATTCAGAGGAAACACATACAAGAAAATAAAAAGAGCCTCTAAGGTTCCAAGTTTCCAGCCAAGATCAATAAGATAAGTACATGAAATATTGTGGCTGTGAAATGTTAACCTTTTAACAGTTCAGCTGAAATATTTTGTGCTAGAAAGTGCATGGTTCTGGAGCAGAAAACCTCAAGCCTGCAGACCATGTATTTGCTCCCACCTGTGTACAAGGCGTTGTCAGTTCCCTGGAAAACCATTTACTTTAATTGTCAAATGTTTTCCTGTAGTTCTTCGAGGATATCATCACTACCCATGATTTCCAAGCAGAGTTTTTCAAAAATAAAAACTGTTCTAAATTCAGTTTTGGTAAAACATACTGCTTTCTAATGGAGATTCTTTCAAGACCTCCACCTAACCCTCCTAATTCATAGGTTCTCCTGATTCTTTCAGAACTTACTACTTATCAACCTAAAGTCAACAGTAAACAAAATGAATGAAAGAAAAGTGAAAGTATGTACTACATTAGTACCTGAGATGCTTCCTAGAATGCTAACCATCAAAATCATAACCCCTAGCCTTCTTCCCCCAACTTCATTCTTAACAAATTTATCCTCCTTGACCTCTCTCTCTTTTTTTTAAGAGTTAAACTTTATTAAGACCAGAAGAGTTGGGAGAAAAAGAAGTAAAGCATAGAGTTTCTCAATATTTACTTAGTTGTCGGTATTCCTTCCATTTTACCACGGTACGCTTGAACTTCTTGCTTGGGTTTAAGACTCTGAGGTGGAAGAACATTGCCATATGTAGGATATGTTTCCAAACATTTGGTTGTTGGTAAAAACGCGCCATAATTTTCGTAAATCCTTGTGGTTCCATGCGGACAACGATGTCACCCCCACGTGCAAATCTACCACAGGCACCAGCTCCACATGCTCTCTGCCCGGGGGTCCACTGCTCAGCACCTCAGAGCAGCCCCCGCTCTAGTTCCAACACACCTGCCGTCATCCAGGCAAACACGGGCTCCTAGGAGACCTCCTCCATGATCTCTTATTCTTGAACCAGTTTTCTCCACAAAAGCTATGCTATCAGACCCCAGCGCTTATTGGATTCCTTCACCACTCACTATATAAGCAAACAGTGTGAAGATCCACTTTATGTTGGTCTTTAAGTTGAAGAAAATAAAACAAGTTTCTGTTGTCCATGCCAAGCATTACTGTTGGGTATAACAGTTTTCTGTGGGGTGAAAGGTATAGTTGTATCCAAAAATTGTTTCCATCTATTAAACTCTATATCACAGATATTTTGTTATTATTCAAAAACCCACATGGTAGAAAAGCTTACCCTCAATATTCAACCCATCTTCCATGTCTCTACTTTGAGCAGGGTCATATCGCACGAACAGAGAGAATCAGACAAGAGAAAGCAGGACTTCAGCTCTGGGTGATTCAGGAATATCTCTTCCCCGAGGAAAAATTAGGGCTGGATACCAAAAGAGAAAGCTTGGGTCCTGCGTAACAAACCCATTCTTCTCCCAGTACCCCCAAACCTTGATCTGGCTATAAGTTTTTCATGAAAATATTGCAGCAACCTGTGATATTGTGATTTATAATAAGAGAAATATATTTGGACCTAATCCTTTTCTTTTTTTTTTCCTGGAAAAGAACTCCTAAAACCCTGGAATTTTCTAAGTGATGAAAGTCATAAAGGTGTCTTTTGTTATATTAATGAGGTGGCTTTTGAATCTCCCTTAAGGATGGGGGCTAGTTGCCAAGAGATCCATCCAACCATGTGATTGGAGAGTTGGAACTTGCAGTCCCACCTCCATAACACCACCTCCTGGGAGGGGAGAGGGCTGGGATTGAATCAATTATCAGTGGTCAATCATTACTGTGTAAGGAAGCCTCCACAAAAAAACAAAAGGAGGGGTTCAGAGAGCTTCAGGGTTGGCAAGAATTGAGTCAAATGTGTCTGAGATTGCTTGATGTTGAGCTGGAAGCCCCCATCCACCCTAACTCTACCAAAACCCTGCTGGTTGGAAATTATATCTCAGAACACTGAAAGGAATCTATACCCTTTATTTTTCTTTTCCTTCTTATAGAAAAAAAAGAGAGAAATTTATAAAACTTAAAGATCCAAAATAAAGGATTTAGTGAAGCTCACTCCAAGAAAAAAACTTTAAGTACAAAAGAAAGATTAACTCTGTCTTGAGATTAATGTGATATTGCATGAACTCACCCAATGGCTCGAGGTTGGAGAAAATTTTCCTCGTCTCCTAGACCTGTCCTTTTTCCTTATCCCTGAATAATGCCCTAAGTTGTTGTTGTCATAATTAGCTAGCTAATATTAATAACTAGAGGCCCAGTGCACAAATTCATGCACAGGTAAGATCCCTTGGCCTAGCCAGCGATTGAGGCCTATCAGGGAGGCCAGCTGGCCATGGGGAGGGACCTAGGAGGTTGGCTGTGAGAGTGCACTGACCACCAGGAGACAGCTCCTGCATTGAGCATCTGCCCCCTGGTGGTCAGTGTACGTCATAGAGACTGGTTAACCAGTCATTCTGGTCATTCGGTCATAACAGTCACCTAGGCTTTTATACATATACTAGAGACCTGTTGCAGGAAGATTCCTGCAAGAATAGAGCTTCCTGCAGCCTGAGCAAAGCTCCCTCCCTTCTCTGCTGCCTCGCTCCTTTCTCCACTACCTCGCTCTCTCCCGTCTCTGCTGCCTTGCTCCCTCCCTTCTCCCCTGCCCTGCTTGCTTACTTCTCTGCAGTTTTGCTCCCTTCTGCAGTGCTTGGCTTTCTTCTCTCCCATTTTTTGCATGCAGATATGCATATTAACCACCATCTTGATTGGGTTAATTTGCATACTTGCTCTGATTGGCTTGTGGGTGTGGCTTGTGGGCATGACTTGTGGGTGTAGCGAAGGTATGGTCAATTTGCATATTACTCTTTTATTAAATAAGATATAATAGGAAAAAAGCAGCAGAGAGGCCAGACATTATACACATGGTCATCTAAGCAGCTTTCACAAGGAAGCTGCAACTTCACACTCCCCAGGGAACTACCAGTCCATTCCCTGCAGATTACTGGGGGAAGGAATCGATAAAGAAGGAAATGGGCACATGAGCAGTGAAGTTGGGGTGACACAAGGAAGGCACTTGCCTGTCAGTCTAAGCTGGGAAAAGGATCATGGCTAGAGAGAGGGTGCTACTGCAAGTGCACAAAATTCTGAAGAGCCCATTAGCTAAGCTTTTAGGTATAATCCCCAAAGAGCTCTCTCTCTCTGGCACACCTGTTTCTCACTTGCTCCATGGCCTGCCTGGCCCCTGTGCTAGCCTATCAGGTGGCCCTAGCCAGCAGCATAGCCCATGGGCATGCGGACTCCAAACGCAACAGACTGCAACTGGGAACACAAGCCAAGCGAGCCAGATGCTGGACTGGACTGTGCTTTAATATGGAGTGGAGACTCTGGGCCGTGGCCTTAATTCTAGCCCAATTGAGGACAAGGCTAGACTTTCTGCATGGCCACACAGAGGGAGATGTGGCCTTGGAAGAGAATCCCCTTAACGTTTTATCATCAGTAAAGCTTTCCATGATACCTCATCCTTCCCTGGGGGCCTCAGAAAATTCTTTTCCCAGTGGAATCCTAATAACTCCATTTCCACTAGTAACAAGTGGGGACACAGGGGACTCTCCACTGATAACAAAGTTAAAATTATATTCTTGCCTATGTTCAGCTGCCTTGGCTAAACCTCTGTACTGATCCCTACGTGGGACTTCTGAATACCAACCCATTTTCTCCACTCCACAAGGCTGCAGCAGACACTGAGTTCTGCCACCTCAATCATGGATTTGCCTATAACCTCTGCTCCTTTTGAACCTCTGAATGTCCACCCCAAACTGTCTTCTCAAAATACAAAAAAGCCCAGCCTGCCCAACCTCTGAGGCTCTAATCTCCAGTGTATCCCTAAGACCTTCCTAAGTCCCTCCACCCTCAGCCTTGCCTTCTTCTGGCCCTCCTCCTTCCTCATCTGACAATGTTGACTGCTGACCACCAAGTCCAGAGGCTAACTTATAAGTTACAATGGGACTCTTCAGCCAATTCTTCAACTTAATGAAGAAATGATGAGAAGGCTAGGGATAGTTCCCATCAATTCCCACCTCAAGCTGATCGGTTCGGACAAGAGTTATAGTTAACGTAATTTGAGGACAAAATTGACAGAACTATATTTTTTGTCAAACAAATTTACCAGTTTGTAAAGTTGGGTTGTTTTCTTAACGATTCGAGGAGGGTAACCAGGCCACATGTGTCTATACATGTAAGAATCAGGTTTTAATTATTGTTGCATTTTAACGTGTCATTTTCGCACACACACACAAAAAAATGTTAATCCTGTTTAGGGAATTGGCATTACATAATCAGCAAGTATTTCACCCTCGTAGATCACTTAAGACAGTTTTTAAATCTTGCTACATTCTTCCACAGTTTTCTCCAGCCGATCTTAACATCAAAGGTGAAATTCCTGAATGTGTAAGACTTAGGTCTTTACATGAAGTTTTAGTAAGACCTCTACACAACATCACTAAATCATTTCTCCCTCAGAGTTCACCCCTGGTCATTGACCGTGTGAACAGTGAAATATGCGGTGTTTTTGCAAATGGCACAATACTCCAGTGGAAGACATAGTGCCTGGGCCCCTCATTCCATCTGCCTCTGGTTTGTGTCAAGTTGACACGCTGTAGGTCAGTTCACTCATCCTTAATACATTGTTTAAATATACAGTAAGAGCAATATTCATAGAGTTGTATAAATATCATACCCCCAAATTACAACAGCTTTATTTAAATACTTCCATCTTCTACAGAACTCCTGAAGACTTCAATGTTTCCATAGCTTGAGATTAAAACAGACCAAAAGAAATGCTCTGAGATGGATGATACAAAAGCCAAACATGACAAGAGACATAAGTGCTTTTCCTCTAAGTCTCCTTTTCAGGCATCATTGCTTTGCAACATTTGGGGGCATTGCTGGTGACTATATGGATCAGTATATGGGATAAAGATCTTGTTCTAGAAGCTATTTCTATTTATAAAGTCCTTCATCCCACTGAGAAAGTCAGGGGGGACGAAAACAATAGATTTTGTCATCAATACCAGACTACATTCATCATTAATGCAACAAAACTAAGAATTAAACCTTTCCATGTAGAATGAAACTACAAAAGCCTATTAATTTGCTGTGCTAACTTCATACAAGGTGAATTGTTATAAACAAACAGAAAGTAATATATATTATTAATTACTAGTCTCACTAGTGAAAAGGACTCCCAATTTCTATGTCCCTGCTGTCTGCCTTTGCTGGTATTTAAACACAGGAAGTTGACTCTGGATCTAGGGAATGCTCTGAAAGGGGAAAAACAATCTTAATTTTTATCACAAATAATTGCTAAATAAATGTGTAACTTAGCTCAGAAATTAGAGAATGATTTTTTCTTTTAAATGTTTATCAAAAATAACCCCCAAATCCAGAAAAAAATGAGGTGTTTTCTACAGTATGAGAATTTCTGAAGCCAATACCTGTACTTCTGTTTCAAAAAATTGCTATATTTATCATTATGCATAAAGAAAAATATATCTCAGTTGGAGAAAATTTTAACCAAAATCAAAACAAATGTGAATCTCAATATTTGATTTAATTATTAGTACTACATACATCACCCCTTGCTTATAATCATTTAAACAAAGATGCTAAAATAAATAGCTTGATTGAAACAAGGCGTATTAAATAATGTTTTATTTTGACAGGAATGCATGACATATCTTCACAAATGGTTTCAGTAGATGAAGTTTCCTGACATGAGAAATGGCAAGAAAGCCAATAACAGCAGGTAATACTGAGTCATAAACCAAAACTTTAGCTGAAAGCTTCAAAGCCCCAAAGAATTACTGGTGAATAACATTTAAATCCACTGATATGAGAAGAATTTCAAGTATTTTTCCAATGCAGATGTCTGTAGAATAACGAATTCAGTGAATACTTGACTTTTATTGAGAACTTTTTTAAAAGAAAACCCATCTCCTGATGGCTCAACAGAAAAATCAACTGAAATTCAATTGTTGTCCAGGGGGGGCTCCGTTCCTCTGCTCTGTGTAATTGTGGGCAATCTAAACACAACATTTTCCTGAGGTGGAAGCCAAAGCCCCAGATGCCTGCCAGGATTCTATCCTTTCCAATTGACTTTGACATCCTCAGTTCCTTTCAGAGGAAATGAACATTAGCCTCTTGTGCCTCTCAGCTCTTCGGTGATGTCCCATCTGAAAGACCATCGTCAGAACCCAGCCAGTTCTTACCTGACCCGGACACATCGTGGCAATACGGTGCTGCAGGTGTTTGGCAGATGAGCTGAGAGAGAAGACTCTGCAATTTCCACTGTCATTCTATAACCCTACTGTTTGGTTCTTCAGTCAGTTTTCCCTTCCTCTTCTTGAATGTAAGTGAATGTTAAGATAGTTAATAAAATCAGACCACATTGTGATTTTTGCCATTTCTTGAAGTCTGCCAAGTTGATGTGTTGTTTTTGTCATTTTGCAACCTATTCCACGCTCTAGCAAGGGCTTACTCCCAGTCTGACATGAGGAGCCGGGCCATCGTTTACGGAAGGATGAAGAACTTGTCTAACAATCAGCTCCCTCGTAAGATGTAACTCCCTGTAAGATTTGGCTTGTCAGCTTCTGGAAAGCCAGTGAAAGAAAAAGGTTATATTTTTGCTCCTTATGTACAAGTCACCTCTAATACAATTTCCTTAGGAGCTTGCTGGCAATTCTCGAGGCAAAGGGACTATTTGTTCTTCTGTGGAAATTTTCATAGCCACAGGATAATGGTTTCAAAGAAAGGGACGGAAAATGATGAAATAGCAACAATGCTATTACCCTTTCAAGGAGAAAACTACCAGTATACTTCAACTGGGTGGTCTAATTATTACAAATGAATACTTATTTTTTATTTGTTTGTTGGTAGTGTGACCTATTCCAGAAAGAATTTAAAACAGCTTCCAAACAGACGTATGATACAGCAAGATACAATAACTTTAAAACACATATGGAAATACATAAATAAAAGCTCAGAGGATAGAAAATGAGTGGGAGAAAGAAACCCAGTAAATAAAATCCACGTACCTTTTTTGTCTTGCTAAAGTATGCCACATATTATTACTATTACTAATTGTGATTAACTATAAATTACTAAAATCACAAGTAACAGAAGCACTGCTTGTAGAATGAGGATATGGGATTGAAAATCTCTAAAAGTTGTTCTGGAAATGAAGTTTGTAGAATTCTCTGTAGGAGAGGCATCAGTGTCAATAATAGGTGGATTCATGTTACATTGGAAGCAAAAATGAACATGCTAAGACTGATATGCACTTTTAGTCCCCAAGTTCCTAAGTATTAAAGCTAATCAGAAAGAGTAGCTTTGTTGAAAGTTTATATTCATCTGTTAAGGACCATGGCTTGAAATTTTCCTACACATGGAAAACATATGTGCCCTTATGTTCATTGCAGCATTATTCATGGTAACCAAGGCATGGGAATAACGAAAGTGGTCTTTTATAGATGATTTGATAAAGAATACATGGTACATATATCCAATGGAATACTACTAAGCCATAAGAAAAGATGAAATACTGACATTTGCAACAATATGGATAGACCTGAAGAATATCATGCTAAGTGAAACAGAAAAAGTTAAGAACCATATTATTTCACTCATACATGGAATATAAAACTAAAAGCAATAAATGAAAAACCAAGAAAAACAATCAAACAAAAACTCATTGACATAGACAACAATATGGTGGTTACCAGAGGGAAGGGGGTAGTAAAGGGTAAAGGCAGTCAAATACATGGTGACGGAAGAAGATTTGACTTTGGGTGGTGGGCACACAATGCAATACACAGATGATGTGTCATAGAATTGCACACTTGAAACCTATATAATCATATTAACCAATGTCACCCTGATTAATTTTTTTAAAGTATTCACAATGGACTAAAGAAAAAATAAACAAATGGGACTACATCAAAATAAAAAGCTTTTTCACTGCAAAGGAAACCATCAATAAAACAACAAGAAAGCCCACTGCATGGGAGAACATATTTGCCAATGATATCAATGATAAGGGTTTAATCTCCAACATATACAGAGAACTCATACAACCTAACAAAAAGAAGATAAACAACCCAATCAAAAAATGGGCAACTGATCTAAATAGACACTTTCTGAAAGAAGACAGAAGGCAGGCCAAGAGACATATGAAAACCTACATCCTAGTATTTCATGACAATCACAGATGAGCAGTGGCACCATCAAATTACTTGTAAACTGGACCGACCCAGCTCTCTGTTGTCTCCAGAGCAGTTTCTTGCACACCTGCGGAAGAAAATTCATGACTGGATGAAGCAGTAGGAGGGAAATTACTCCTTTTCCAAAATGAGCAGTCAACACTCCATGGATTTGGATGATTTATGACTCTGCACTGTGAAGTTGGCATTAAGGAAACTGACTCACTATTCACGGAAGTCTTCTAGCCGAGAATCCTGTGTATAATGTGTTCTGACAAGGCAGGGTGATTTTTCAGAATCGCTGGTGGCTGTCTTTCATTTTCCCCCAAGTGGCAAAGAGTTTAGAACTGCCTTGGCTTCATCCCCATTGCTGCTTTCTCTATGGCCAAACGGGACACGTACAAACCTGGACGGAGAGAGATGTTTAACTGATTTTAAATGCCTGTTGAGGTCTTCTATGCTACTCTACCCTTCACTGACACCAGGGACCTTTCTATACTGGCCCAAATGCTGGCAACACTTTAGGCTAATGTTCACATTTTCATCTTAAGGTACTGGTGGGTTGCACTGGCCTTCTTCTCGGCCCCAGTGGGGCGGGGTGTCATCATGCTCCAGTGAAGATCAACATGCTGAGCAGTGTTCTTGGAAACAATGCTTCATTTCACAGGGTCGAAGGAGAGTTCCAAAACTGCTTCAAGATCGGTTCCAGCCCAGGGTTAGACTATGTCACAGAAGATGGCCAAGTTCTCTTTGCTATGAATGAAGCACTCTGGTTATTGGAGGTGAAGTAAGTGTGTCTCCAGAATCTCTCACTTTCACTTCCTGAGGCCTCTTTGGTGTATCAATGACCAGAATAACAATCTACATACAGGCTCTTTCACCCTTATCCAAATTCCCTCATCTATCCCTTGTATGTATCCATGGAAGTAGAAACAACCTGCATCCACTTAGCGGAAGCTAATCAAAACGCCAATAACAGCAGCAAGTTCTATTTACAGAAGACCCTCTTGTATGCCCGGCACTATCCTGGATGTGTAACTGTGCTATTCCATTTGATTTTATTATCCTCATTTTACAGAGGAGGAAATCAAAAGTTAGAGAAGTGGAGTAATTTGTTCAAGATCACCCAACTAGCAAGTGCTTAGGTTTAACAAGTGTGAGGCTGGTTTAAAATTCCTTTCAACTCCTTCGAGAAATGCACCATATAAATTATAAATTTTTTGAAACTTCTGAAAATTTTTTCCCACACCAACCATGAAATTACGAGGCAATATGACTAATAAAACACAGAAAGCCACATGGACAGCACAAGCACGGACTCCGGTCCTCTAAGAGCTGCCAGCCTGGGACTAAGTGTGAGGATCTGTTGTAGCGTGCTATTTGTTAGTCACACCAGCGATTTGCAACCTTTTTTCATCTCATGGCACACATAAAACTACTGAAATTCTGCAGCATCCCAAAAAATACATGTTTTGCCTATCGGACAACAAAAAATAGGTTTAATTTTGATTCACTCACCCCAGATGGCTGTTGTTATGTTGGTTGTTGGTATTGTTTTATATATATTTTAATTGATTTCAGAGAGGAAGGGAGAAGGAGAAAGAGATAGAAACATCAGTGATGAGGGGAGAATCATTGACTGGCTGCCTCCTGCACACTCCACGTTGGGGATCCAGCCCACAGTCTGGGCATGCGCCCTGACTGGGAATCCGACCATGACTTCCTAATTCATAGGTTTATGTACAACCACTGAACCCTACCAGCCAGGAGGTTCTCTCTCTCTCTCTCTTTTCTCTTTTTTGTTTTTGGGGTTTGTTTTGTTTTGTTTTGTTTTGTTTTTGACAATCTAAGGGTGAAAGAAGTCTGTGCCCCTGACTAAATAGGCAGGTACTCCATGTTTAAAAATTATTGCCCCACACCGGTTGAAAATCGCTGTTCTACACAGATTAAATAACGTCCAACTAAGTTTCCGTGAGCTTCAGGTCTTCCCAGGAAGGTGCGGCCCACGGGGCATAATCCACAGTCATTTGTTCAGTCCCAACCCACCCAGATATTCAAAGGAGCTCAAGCTACCTGAAAACACCTTGTTTGTCTCAAGGAACCCAGCAAAACTCGTTCCAACTGAAGGCTTAGCAAAATGCCTCCAAGTAATCCGAGGCCTGCGGGTTCATTGGGAGCTAGTTGGAGAGGTCAAAGCTTACACACAAGGGAAAACAAAACATGTGCGAACGTGGCTGAATCTTTCCTTCCAAAGCAGTGCTGGACAACTCATGTGAATACACAAATACGCTGAGCTGTGTTGTGAAAGGAGCCATTTGTTTCACTAACACAAGTTGGTGTGGTGCAAGATTTGTCTTGGCACATAAACAGAACACATGAAAAAATGTGTAAACAATGGAGTTTTCTGGCAATTTCTCGAAAACTGAATGGACAGCCTTTCCAGAAGGTATAAACCTTTTCCTTTTCCTCAATCCCCCATGAGTTACTACTCACATATAATCACTTTAAAAGTCAAAGCAGATGAAGAAATACAGCTCAATGATCCGCGGAGCTCGTTAAAAGGAACATTTGGTCCCTAATGAGCTAACCTGCCAAATGCTCAACTGGGGGACTATATAGGCCAAGGCAGCCTGGCCAGAATAAGAAGGCTTTCAATAACGGTCACATGCTACAGTTCAGGAGGTGAAGAAACCACTCCTCTTCCCAGAATTCCTCTGAAGTGTAGTCATCAGGACAGTGACGGAGGTTCGAATACAGAGACTACTTTAATTACCGAATGTTACTACAGAGACCAAATGTTCTTGCATAAACATGGGTTTCATTGGGGAAGTATCGGCTGACGGTCAGAAACATAGAAAACTTCCCCCACAGAGAAGATATGTGATATTTGCTTAAGAAATCTCAGCCTATATATCCCGAGCAGATTCCACACCAAATGGGTGATGTCTGTCTTCAGCATCCTGTGCATCTTTCTTTCTACTTGGTCATTCAAATGGTTAAACACACTGCTTTGGAGTTACGGTCTGACTCAGGTCATTATTTAACATTTACATCATCCACGCGTTAAAGATACAAAGGACTACGAATTAAATATTTTCTTAGATTGATTTATATCCAAACATTTCTCAGTGAGAACTTTCTAAACTTCCCCATACATAATTGCACCAAGCCACACAAAAAGATATACATTAGGTTTTGCTATCCAACTCCAATGCCCGCTCCCTAAAGCACTGGTTGGTAATAGCCCTTAGTTATTATGATAAGGAACTAATTCTGTATATCCTCTTCTCTGTATTCTACACTAAGCTTATTCCACCTGCTTTGTCCTAAGATATATCCTTACTTCAGGGTTTCTGCCATCGAAGTTCATAGATGCTATTTAGGTCTACCTGCTCTCAACCAATTAACCAATATTGATAGTCTATTAGCCTATATATATAGGTGTGGGGAAGTTTCTTTGGTTTTTAAGAATGAGGCTACATACAAACATACAGACATATTTTTTTCTCATATACGAGTATATCATGGAAATCCCACCACATATTAATTTAGTTCAGTCCTGTAATGGTTGTTTATAAATTCATAGTACTAGTAAGTATTTGCCACAATTTAACTAGTCATTTCTCTGTTGACAGGGCTGCACTTTGTTGCCTGTCTATAAAGCAGTTCTATCCCATCAAAAGCACAGCACAATGGGATATACGGAAAAGATTAACCTGCATAGCTGGGGTATGTGAGGCCAACTACAAACAGAACACAAAAGAGGGGTTACTCATACACACTTCTATTCTTCTGTCTTCCTCATTGCAATAGTCCCCACGTGATCTCTCTGTTTCCACTCCTGCCCTTCTACATTTCATTCTTCACACAGCAGCCAATGAATTGTGAAGACAATAAATCATCTTATCGCATTTTCCTTGTTGAGAACTTTCCAACAGTTTCCATTCACACAAAGAATTAAGTCCATAGCCAACCAACTCCTATGTGATCTGGTCCTTGGCCACCTCTCCAACCTCATCACCAGACACTCTCCCCATACTCACCACACTTGTTCCTTAACTGCACCAGGAACCCTCCAAATACTGACATTTGTCCCTGGTATTCTTTATGCCTGAACACTCTTCCCTGGGAGTCCTGGGCTCCCTTCTCCAGTTTACCCAAGCCTCAGCTTCAATGTCCTCTCCTCACGGAAGCCTGCTCCAATTATCCTATCTAATAAAAGAGTAATGTGCAAATTAATTGTCACTCCATCACAAAGATGGCAGCACCCATAGCCACAAGATTGCAGCGCCCAGTCCTCTCAGCCCTGCCATTGTCCCCCAGTCATGGGTGGGGGGGGACGGCCACTGAGAGTGGGCAGTGTGAGCAGCCTGGCAGAATGCATGCTTTGTTGCAATGCCTAGCTCAGGCTGCCCCCCAGAGCTGAAGCAGACACGGACAGGGACGGGGGACTGGCCCAGAGCCTCTATGGTGGAGTGCAGGCCAAGAGAGGAGACAGCGGGCCCTCCTCCCACAGAAGCAGCGTGGGTCCCTCCCACCTCCCACAGAATCAAAGCGGGTCCCTCCTGGCTCCTGTGGAAGCAGCACAGCTCCCAGCAGTGCGCTGCAATTCCCGCTGACTCCTGCAGAAATGGCAGGCAGCCTACTGAGCACAATATTGTGCGATGGGCTACTAGTTATATATAAAATAGCCATTTGCCTTATTTTGATATTCCAGATCACTAGCTGACATTACATTATATAATTATATAATTACTAGTACATCTTGTCCTCCATTGGAATGCAAACTCCATGCCCTATTCTACATAGTATCCCCAGGCTTTAGTGCATAGCATGTAGTAGGTGTTAAATAAATACTTGTTAAAAACAATTTATGAATCAGCAAATGAATGAAAGCAAAGGGTTAAAAGGGGAACCCTATGATCCTATCTAATAAAAGAGTAATATGTAAATAGACCATTACTCCAACACACAAGATGGCCACCCTCATATGGTAAAGATCACTGCCCACATATGAACACAAGATGGCTGCCACAAGATGGCCAGCAGGGGAAGGCAGTTGGGAGGGACCAGGTCTGCAAGGGAGGGCAGTTGTGGGCAATCAGGCCAGCAGGGGAGGTCAGTTAGGGGCAAACAGGCTGGCAGGGGAGCAGTTAGGCATCAATCAGGCTGGCAGGGGAGTGGTTATGAGATGATCAGGCTGGCAGGCAGAAGCAATTAGGGGCAATCAGGAAGGCAGGCAGGTGAGCAGTTGGGAGCCAGGAGTCCTCGATTGCGAGAGGGATGTCCGACTGCCTGTTTAGGCCCTATCCCACCAGACATCTCTCAAAAGGTTCCAGATTTGAGAGGGTGCTGAATGGGCTGAGAGACACACACCCCCGTGCAGGAATTGCATGCACCAGGCCGTTAGTCCTATCTAATAAAAGAGTAATATGCAAATTGATTGTACCTCCAATCAGTCCACCCCCACCAGCCATGCTCACCAGCCAATCAAGAGCTGAGGTAGAGCCAGCCAGGGCTAAGGCTGGGGCCGGCAGCTGGGGCTAATGCGGGGGGCGAGGGGGGCGTGGAGCCGAGGCAGCCAGCGATGAGCACGTGGCCCCTGGGGCTGGGCGGTTGCTGGTAGCTGGGGCTAAGGCTGGGGCTGAGCCAAGCAGAGCAATGGCTGGGTGCCCAAGGCCTAAAGCAGTTAGGCATCAATAGCCATTTGTCTTATTTTGATATTCCAGATCACTAGCTGACATTACATTATATAATTATATAATTACTAGTACATCTTGTCCACCCTTGGGCAAGCCGGGGGTGAGCAGTCAGTAGGACATCCCCTGAGGGCTCCCAGTATGTGTGAGGGGGCAGGTTGGGCTGAGGGATCACCCACCTCCAGTGCACAAATTTTGCACACCAGGGCCCTAGTATAGATAGAATACCCATAGACTGAGTCTTTTAGGAAGGCTGTAGTTGAAGATATTTTGGTTGGATTGGCTCTAGCATGCATCATGCATTAGTAACTTTTTGTTACTAAAACTTTTCCACAAGCACTGACAGTTAAAACTTCCTCTGAAAGCCGACAATTGGGTAATGGTTCTAAAGATTCATTATGCCACTTGAACTATTGCACACAGCTGCCTGAGCTGCCATTTAATTTCACCCTTTGTGGTCTCCCCAAGCATGAGCTATAGTTATTAGTGAAGACCAATGACAACACTGAAGAGAAAACTAACCCTACATCTGAAGGTCCTTCTATTTCCCTTTTGGAAGTATGTAAAAAGGAATGATGGAAAATGGATACTGACTTGTACCGTTTCTCATTTTCCTTTGAGTCAATATAATTCAATAGATAGACACTCCCATTATCTCCTATGTTCACACATGAATATGCATTTGAGCTTCAGTGAAAAGAGCTACTTAATGAGTAAGGTACAAACATTCTATGAAATGGGAAGCAACTGAGGATTCCATTAAGCAAAATACGCATAGACAGGGCTAGCTCTAACTATCTGCCATGGACCAGCCTATCTGCTGACCTGCCATGATTTTATTGCTGTCTCTGCTTCCAGGGCCTCCCTTCAGAGACAGCAAACTGAGCTGACTGCCTCCACCACAGGCTCTGCGGGGTCCCACCTCTTCGGCTGGGAAGACTCAGAGAAATCTTCCAGCCGATGCAAAGAAGTAGGTTCACGAGACTTTGGAGAAACATGGGGCTCACATGAGAACAACCGTCTACAGCAAGGGCAGAGGGGCCGGGAGCTGTGCCTTTCCTGGAGGTGGGGGGTGGGAGGTGTCTCCTTCCCTACCCCTACCTGAGGCATCTTTAGTGATGATATTGATTTAACTTCATCTGAACAAAGATGCTGACAAAGTAAAGTGGAACACATACATTTCCTTTTTAACTTATCAGAGTTATATAGTTTATCCTTTGCCAAACATTGCTCTAATAATTTAAAATATCTCATTTCATCTTCATGTCAACTCTGTTAGGTCAAAGGTATGATTAATTGGTCAACTGATGTGTCCAAGTCACACAGCCAGAGACTAGCAGACCCAGGAGTGGACCTAGCAGTGTGACTCCAGTGTCCTCATTTATACCCATTTGCATACCACTTGCCTCTGAGCAAAATCTCATCCACAACATTTTTTTTCAACCAAAAAAGTTAGGTGTGAGAACTGTGCAATTAAAAATGGTACAGCAACCAAAAGCAACCAGCTTTCTGTTTTAAAGCATATCTACTACTTTAGCAAAACCCAGCTTGAGGAGGAAACTCTGTATTTGAAGGGAAAAAAAAACAGAGGTAAAGTATCCATACTTAATGTCCTGGCTTGAGGCTCCACCACAACTACTTGCCAATGGTAATTTCACTTCTACTGATCCTTTAAAAGCCTATTCCAGAAAGAAGTTCGATTTCACAGGAACGCCCATTGATAAGCCTTCTCATCTGTGGCTAATTCCCCTGTGTTGCATTTACCCCCAATTTGTAGAAGCAGAATTAGGCTAGGTTTGTGATGTATATGCATTTGAATTGTATGTAATTAACAATACATATATAAGCTCAGTTTTAATATTATATCTTTTGTACCAATTTCTCAAAACGTTCTGTGCTGTGGGCATTTGTCTCATGGCATGTAATATGAGGCAGGAATTGAAACAGAAATTATGTGATTTGAGAGAGGAAAATGTTAAGGAGAAACTGTTTAGAAAAATGTAAACTGAAAATGATGAGTTCAAGAACATCATCCCACTAGCTTGGATTTTATAGTTCCTCTCATCCCAAAGTCTGCAATTTCAAACAAAAATTGCTCTCTTTATTCCAACCAGGAAAATTTGGCCACAGATTAATCGGTGGAGAGTCTAGGGTGCTGTGACCAGCTTGTGATAGAGGAAGGACTCAGAATTTCCACTAATTTAAAAAAAATCCGTAAGAAATATTTAATGCCTTATCAAAACAGCAATAGTCTAAAGCATACTTTTAAAGCAGGTTAGAAGAAATGTTCAAAACCTACTGGAGAAAAATTATGAAGTTCTCTGAAACTCACAAAAGCAGGACAAATGGAAGACATATCATGTGCTTGAAGAGAACATCACATCTATACATGTCATTTCCCCCTATATTTACTTGTAAATTATGAAATCCAAATAAACATAGCTCTTAGAAAAAATTTTTTTAAAAAACTAAACAAATATGTTATAAACTTCGGAAGAAGAGTGACAAGAGTAAGCATAATCTTAAAACAAGGGCAATGAGGACAAGTATCTTACATAAATTAAATGTATTTTAAACCCTTATAATTAAAACTGTATGATATTGGTTCGTGAATGAACAGACCAGAATACAGAAAATTCTGAAATAGACCAACATACATATAGAAATTTAATATATCACAAATAGTCTGGGGAAATGAGTTCTTAATAAGTGTTGTTTGGAAGAAAAACATAAGTGAGTTAGGAATATAAATGTAAAACAAAAACATAAAAGCACTAGATGAAAGCATGGCTGAATTTCTGAATAAACTGGGAGTGAGGAAAACTTCCCTAACCATGACTGAAACCCCAGAAGCAGTCAGGGAAAAGACGAAGAGATTGGAGCACATGTTGTACAAATTTCAAAAAGTATATAATAATCATAATACAGTTGTCTCCCTTACCCATGAGGGAGACATTCTAATGCCCCCACCGGATGCCTAAAACCTCTGATCTGTGTTTTTTCTATCCATACACACGTATGATAAAACTTAATTTCTGAACGAGGCACAGTAAGCGAGTAACAGTATTTAATAAACATGATGAGCTGTCTCAGCAAACCAGGGCAGTTTGCTTTTCCTTCTTCACAATTTCAAAGGTAGAAGCTTTGCTCTTACCGGTTTTAGCAGCTGCAGCATATAGTTGTTTTTCTTCCTTATCAGGTCGAGAAGGGTCACCTGTTCTCCTGAAGGAAGCACTCACCGCTAGTGAATTGCCAGCATCACCACTCCCGTGCTCTGGGGCCACTGTCAAGTAAAATGAGGGGGACTTGACCACCAGCACCCAGACTGCGGAGTCTGAGCATGCGCATAGCGGCCACGCAGAGGAAGGGATGGTTCGTGGGCCAGGACTCGCGAGATTTCACCACGCGAGTGAGAAGGGCCTGCATTTAAAACGTATGAGTTGTTTTTGTTTGTTTTAATCCTCACTTGAGGATATGTTCCATTGAGTTTTATTTTTTTTATATATTTTATTGATTTTTTTAGAGAGGAAGGGAGAAAGTCAGAAACATCAATGAGAGAGAAACATCCATCAGCTGCCTCCTGCAGGCCCCCTAGTGGGACTGTGCCAACAGGCAAGGTACAGCCTTGACCTGTACCTTGACCGGAATCAAACCTGGGACCTTTCAGTCCACACGCCCACGCTCTATCCATTGAGACAAACCGGTTTCGGCTCCATTGAATTTTAGAGAGAGAGGGAGAGAGAAAGAAAAGGGGGAGAGAAAGAAAGACAGAGAGAAACATCGATGGGAGAGACACGCATCAGTTGGTTGCCTCCTGCATGAGCACTGATCAGGGCCAGGGCCAGGGCCAGGGCCAGGGCCAGGGCAGAGCCTGCCGGAATCAAACCTGAGGAAGGGAGAGGGATAGAGAGAGAAACATTAATCAGCTGCCTCCTGCACACCTTCCACTGAACCAAATGGCTAGGGTCGTATGAGTGGTTTATCTCTGGAATTTTCCAGCTAATATTTTTGGACCACCTTTGATGGCAGCAGATGACTGAGACCTCAGAAAAGTGAAATCATTGGACAAAGAGGATCTATTGTAATTTTTACATGGCCACGCGCTCCATAAGCCAAGTAAATCACAACCCATAAACTGGGAAGATTATCTGAAATTTCTGTCACAAGGGTGAACATCGTTAACATAAAAGGGTTGCAGCCCTCGCTAGTGTGGCTCAGATGATTGAGCATCGTCCCTGTCCAAAAGGGGACCTGCCAGACGGCCAGTGCAGCTTGATCCCGGGTAAGGGTGCAGGAGGCATCTCAATCCTGTCCTGAGATCTGAGCAGCTCTACCCTCCAGTGGTGGCAGTCAAAAATGTGTCCGGATGCCGCCAAATGCCACCTGGGAGTGAGATCACCTGAAACTGGGGTCCAATGGTTTCAGAAAATGAAGTGCGTGCGATTGACGCTTGAACATAAAGTTATCTGTTCAATCCACCCATAGTAAGAGGAAATATAAACCAAAACTGCAACATACCGCTCTAACCGGTTTGGCCCAGGGGATAGAGCATCAGCCCTCAGACTGAGGGATCCCGGGTTTGATTCCCAGCAAGGGCACATACCTCGGTCGTAGGCTCTATCCCTGGCCCCAGGAGCCAATCCATGTGTTGCTTTCACATCAATGTTTCTCTCTGTGTGTCTCTCCTCCTCCCTCCCACTCTCTCTAAAAATCAATGGAAAAATATCCTTGGGTAAGGATTAAAAAAAAAAAAACAACTACAGCATACCATTTACCATGTCCAGTATTGAATACAATCTAAAACTTGACTGAGAAGAATATATTTTCACAAGGCTATGGGGAAACTCCAACATGTATTACATGGAAAAAGTAAGATACAGAAAAATATTTAAAGTATGCTACCTTTTATCCAGAAAAGGAGGGAATACAAATGTGTATTTGTATCTATTTAGATTTTTTTTAGTATATTTTATTGATTTTTTACAGAGAGGAAGAGAGAGGGATAGAGAGTTAGAAACATCGATGAGAGAGAAACATTAATCAGCTGCCTCCTGCACACCTTCCACTGGGGATGTGCCCACAACCAAGATACATGCCCTTGACCAGAATCGAACCTGGAACCTTTCAGTCCACAGGCCGACACTCTATCCACTGAGCCAAACCGGTTAGGGCTGTATTTACATATTTTAAAGAAACAATAGAATAACAAACTAAAAACTAAAAACTAAAACAAAAAATTTACCTGTGGTGAGTGGGGTGGAGAAGAAAAAGGGTACAGAATGGAAGCCAGACTTACCTGAGTGTGCCTTTAAAAGCAACCCCCCAAATTTAAAAATAAATAAGCCTAACAGAATATAAAGTTTAAGGCGCAACCATGCAGAAAATTATTTCAATATTTTTAAATACAGTATTTGTATTATAGATCAATAGTGGAATATACCCTAAGAACACAAAGTAATACAAATAAAAAAACTTCATTTAAATGTCTTATCGTTAGTAGTGGTAATATCATTGTTATTTTGAAATTATTATATATAATATATATAATATTATGTCCAATGCTAGATATAACTCCAGTATTATATATGTAACTCCAGTATTATATATAACTTCAATAATATATATAATATGTAACTCCATTATATATAGTGAATAAGTAATATATTAATGTCATCAGAAATCAAGATTCAATGTAAGAGGTAATTACACTGTAATTCTATAAAATTACAGTGATTAAATTTTTTTAAAAAACCCTTTAATCTTATATTTGAACTAGAGGCCTGGTGCATGAAATTTGTGCATGGAGCAGGTGAAGGGAGGGGTCCCTCAGCCCAGCCTGCACCCTCTCCCAATCTGGAACCACTGGCTCCTAACTGCTTGTCTGCCTGATCGCCCCTAACCACTCTGTCTGCCTGTTTCATCACTCCTAACTGCTTGCCTGCCTGGCTAATCACCCCTAACTGCCTCTGCCTTGACCCCCGCTGCTACAGCTTAGTCCAGAAGGACATTTGGCTGTCTGGTCTAATTAGCATATTATGCTTTTATTATTGTAGATATTAAATATCATGGTATATTCATGATTTCATTTTCTAGCTAAAACACAAATATCTATTAAGTGTCTCTGACCACTAAAAGGGCCTGGGAACAATTACAACTCAGTACAAATGAGCACACCTAACACTCAGGTCTCCAAACACCTCTTGCCGGGAAAGTAATAAACAAGATGAGCTGGATAACTTGTCATGCAGAAATCAAGACAGTGTCCCGAGTCAACTGCGGCCAGCCATGAGGACACAGAAGCTAACTTACCTGAGCACGCTGGCTGAAGAGGGCTCTCACAGAGCAAAGAAATCCTTCGCCTCAAAAAAACTAAATCAATAAATAAAACATCAAATACGTAAAAGTCCATGCGTTTATCAATACTGGAAACACCCACAATCACCACCTCTTGGTTCACTACTGAACATCTAGAGTACCAACTCATTATTCTGAAATAATAAACTGATAATAAAGAGAAATAATTAACTATCCTGTTTTTCTGCACAAACTACTTGAGGGCAACAAAATTATTGATGAGGGTAAGAGGAATTCTGACTCTAAAAGGGAAGGAATGATAGAAGTATGCAATCGTTGATGGCTGCTAACACCATTAGGTAAAGGTTGTTGGGAAGCTTTATAACAGGAATCAAGCTGAAAACCCATGAACCCACTAATCAGCATTAACATCATTAAGTGTGAACCAGCTTGACATCAGATGCCTCCTGTGTGAATCAAATAGAATTACACACACCTATGAGGTAGTCTCAAAAAAAATAAATTTTAATGTAACTGTCTCTAATTTTAACAACATATTTAGGGGAAGGGTGTGAGATAAAGGAATTATTAATGATGCCATGAAGATGCAGTCAGCCAAATCCAGAGTGAGGGGCATTCAATAGCACCAATGACTTGGTTTCTTGAACAAAGTAATTCCATTAAGGAAAAAGGGGAAAAGCCTGTTATGAATTGATGAAAATTTGAGGCATCAATTAAATGGAAATCTAGTCCTTATTTGAATCTTGCTTCCAATAAGGCAACTGGAAAAAATTGGGAAATTTTTAAATGGCCTTAGATTTTAGATTATATTAAGGAATTGATGTTATTTTTCTAGGTATAACAATAATATTGTGATCATATTTGTAAGCCCTTATCTGTTAGCAATATCTAATGAAGTGTTCATAGGTAAAACTAGAGGCCTGGTGCACAAAATTTGTGCACGGGGGTGGGGGTGAGATACCCTCAGCCCAGCCTGCACCCTCTCACAGTCCAGGAGCCCTTGGGGGAAGTCTGACTGATGGCTTAGGCCTGCTCCCCACAGTCAGAACATCCTTAGCACTCAGTGGAGGCATGAGAGGCTCCTGACACTGCTGCTACACTCGCCAGCCTTGAGCCTGGCTCAGGGCTTTTGACTGAACAGTGTTCCACTTGTGGAAGCTCACTGACCACCAAGGGACAGCTTCTGCATTTAGTGTCTGCCCCCTAGTGGTCAGTGCACGTCAAACAACCAGTTGTTCCATTGTTCAGTCAATTTGCATGTTAGCCTTCTATTGTATAGGATAATATATAGTCTGGGGTGTTCTCCCAGTGGAAAAGAGAATCAAGCTGAGGCATGAGGCAGATATAAAATAAAATTTCTGACAATCCGAAGGATGGATATACTGGAGTTCAGTATACTAATTACCTTTGCTTTCATGGGTGTTTGAAAAGTTCCATAATCAAAAGAGTTTTAAAACATTTTATCAAGTTCAGGGGTAACACTGTCAGTTATCAACAGCTCCTCCCAGAACCTAACTGGTCTCCCCTGATGTGTCTAAGAAACATATACCTCATGTACTGACACACTCACGTGACGCTCTGCCCATGTCGATCCTCCTTACTCATCGAGTGTCCCCATTCCACATCACCTGCGGTCTAAAATATAAGGGATTTAATACATTCCTAAAAAAATAGCAGGCGATGTGCATCGGCTGACTCTATAAGCTAGTGGCATCGCAAAAGCATCTGGTGAAGGCCAGCCTGGTTTAGGTAACACTGGGTTTTACTTTGTCGTATGAAAAGGTGCCTTTGTCAGAGCCCTTAATGCAGATGTTCCAGAACAACGACAATATTCAGATCTCAAAGCTGAATGAAAAGTGAAACATTCCCAAGATTCATAAACTGGGTTTACAGCCCCCTCTGACACCACCGCTTTCTCTATGGACCACATCACAGAAGGACCTCATTAGAAATACAGTACACAGACTGGGTTACATAATGACTTTGCTGTCCTCTGATGCTTCAGGGCTAATGGACTAGATGTGCAAACAGCACCACCAAATAATCCCCAAACGACATCTTATACTTTTTGTGAAATACTCGGTGCTGCTGAAAAAATAAAATTGTGACACTAAGATTATTTGTAAGAACACTGTTTTACCATTCTAAGTGATAAAAATTAAACATCCAAAAATACACTGTCATAGAAAACACACAGATTTTTGGTCTAAGGCCAGCTGCATTCGAATCCTAGTTCCAACACTCGCCCAAGTGTGTATTCCATGGGCAGGCTGCTTACATTCGCTGAGCTTCACCTTCTTCATTTGTCAAGTGGGTATGAAAATGACTATTTAACAAGGCTGTTGTAAGGATTAAACAAAGTTTACACACACACACACACATACACGTTTAGTAAAACACATAATGAAGCCTAAAAAATAAGTATTATAGTTAAACTAAAAGCCTGGTGCATGAAATTTGTGCACCGGGGGGGGGGGGGGGAGTTCCCTCAGCCCAGCCTGCACCCTCTCCAATCCAGGACCCCTCAGGGGATGTCCAACTGCCTCTCGCAATCCGGCACAACTGGCTCCTAACCACTCACCTGCCTGGCTGCCTAATCGCCCCTAACCCCTCTCTGCCTGCCTTCCTGATTGCCCCTAACTGCTCCCCTGCTGTCCTGATCACCCCTAACCACTTCTGCCTCTCCCTGTACCCAAGACCCAAGATTCCCTCCTCTGGCCAGTTACAGGCACCTGAGACCTGAGCTTCCCTCCCTTTGACTGGCTGCAGGTACCAACCAGCTTTGCCAGGGCTGCAGCCACAGGTGCCCGGAACCACAGGACAGGCAGCTTGTCCCTCTCCCGGGCTGCAGGTGCAGCCGCTGGCACCCAGGACCATGGGGCATGCGGCTTGTCCTTCTCCAGGGCCGCAGCCTGGCTGGTCTCATTTTTCTCTCCCCAATGTTGAGTGAGCCATGACAGTATGAAGGCGTGATGACTATTTGCATATTATCTCTTCATTATATAGAATTATCATTTAGGATGAGTTGGATTGACAAAATGTTCTAGCCATTTGAGATGAGAGGCTCTAAAACTATCTGGCTACAAAATTAGGAAAAAAAATCAACCAAGTACTTTAAAGACTACCTCAGATGCAGAGCAAAACATGAGTACCTTATGAATCATTTATCAATGCTAAATACACATCTCCTCCCTCCCTCCACCTCACCCCCCAATGTGGTAGGAACACATCTCCAACTCCACATACAGAGGCCAAGATTGCGTGACTGAAATGCCTTAGGTAAGGAGAACAGTTGGTCAGTGGAAATGTCAGTCCTGTTTCCTGCTGCCTCTCGGGAAATGTCCTTTGGTCCATTTGCCACATCACTTTGATTGCATCTCATTAATTCCGGCTCAGCCTGGTATGCCATTCCTGAGGCTATGCCCACCTTGAGTGCTCACCACTATCTCATCTCTGAAAGACATTCACCATTTTCTTTGCAAATACTTGCTCATCCATTTTTTTATAGAATAACTTTTCTTTTTCCTGAAACATTTCCTTCTTTTGCTTATGAGACATCACTCCATCTTGGTTCTTTTCCTACTTCAGGGACTGCTCTTACTCAGTCTTCTTTCCTGATTTTCCCTTATCTTCCAAAACTTTTAAATGTTGGAGTACTAAGACCTCTTCTTTTCTCTATCTCTGATTCTGCCAGGTGATTTCAAGTATATGATTAACAGGGAGCTAATTAGTGTGAGCTTGGGCAGTGTGGCTCAGTGGTTGAACACCGACCTATCAACCAGGAGGTCACGGTTCGATTCCAGGTCAGGGAATAATCCCTGTTGCGGGATGGATCCCCAGTTGGGGTGTGCAAGAGGCAGCCAATCAATGATTCTCTCTCATCTAGTTGTTGTTTCTATCTCTCTATCCTTCTCCCTCCTTCTCTGAAATGAATAAAAATATTTTTAAATATTAAATAAATGACATAATAGCCTGAAATGGAATTTTCTGCTTGATGTATTAGAACATCTTCTAGAAGGCTGTAAGTACATCACATCCTCACTGTGAGTCGACATTACTTAACGATGTGTATGTATCACCTGCATCATGTTGTTCTTGCTCTGTGGTATGTGCTCCATCCTTTACTGCTGGGATGGTCAAACACCTACACAAAATCAGCCTTACTGCCCTGGAGATAGAAGCAGCAATGAGAGAGAATTGTTAATTGGCTGCCTCCTGCACCGCCCCCTTCTGGGGGGATCGAGCCTGCAACCCAGACATGTGCCCTTGGCCGGAATTGAACCTGGGACCCTTCAGTCCACAGGCCAACGTTCTATCCACTGAGCCAAACCAGCTAGAGCTGCCCTGGTGTCTTGATCTTCAGTGTAGATGTGACCAGCAGACAGACTAACTGGACGCTTCCAGGGACCAGACAGGATCCACTTTAGGGCTGGGCAGGGCCACCATGGATACCATCAACTGTTGTTTCTAATTTTATTTCTATGCTTCCAAGCCTTTTTCTAATGGTCAAATCTTTTTTCTTTCACTATAGAAATCCTTTCATGGAAAAAAAAACAGTCAAATCTTTTTAACCAGGAAACAATTAGGTATCTTCAAAGTAACTTTGTAAATCTCTCATCTGATACAGTATGTATTTAGGACACATTTTACCTCTCAGAATACGATGTTCTTTCTTTCTTTTTCATATCTTTAAAAGGCTACTTGCTGTTACGTGTGTTCTGGCTATAAATTCATAATGCCATGGGAATCTGGTGGAGCAGGAGCGGGTAGGTGTCTGAGCAGTGGCCGGGTCTGGAGCCATGGGAGCGGCGGTGTTAGAATTCAGATGTATTGGCTTTCTCCAAACGGACGGATAAGCAAAGCTCATCTGGGCAGAAGGAACAGCATGTGCAATGGTGTAGCATCGTGAAAAAATACAATCTATTCAGGGACGGAAACTACTTAAATACAGTCTGGGAAGTGATGATTTCAATTGAAACAGTAGGTTATCAGAGGACACAGCTTCTGCATACATAACAGAACCCAAAACTCACACAGTAATAAATAGTATGGTGTAGAGGTCAAAGACATCAGAATTTGGGGTCAGGTCTGTGCTATCACCTCAGCTTCAAAAATCATTCTTTGTATGACCCAGGGCAAATGACTTAACATCATACGCCTTCACTTCCCAACTTGTCAAATGGGAAATAGCACATAATTCTACCGATTTCATAGAGTTATTACCAGGGTGAAATTAGACAGTATCCTTGACCGGTGGTTCTTGACTGTGGGTCATTTGGCCCCCTGGGGACATTTAGTAATGCCTGGAGACGTCGTTGATTGTCTTGACTCAAGTTGGAAAAAGAGGTTGCTACTGACATGTAGCAGATAAAGGTCAGGGGTACTGCCTGATACCCTACAATGCACAGCACAACCCCCACAACAAGGTTATTTATCGAAGGTGCTGAGGTTGGGAACTCTAACCTAGCCTAATGCTTAGCTTACAGTGTTCAGTCAAAAATACTCTCCAGAAAGAGGAGGAGGAAGAGGCAGAGGATGGAGGATGGATGCTGCTGTGCGAAGGAGATGAGCTCACTGCAGCTGCTTCATGTCGTGGGGAATGTCAGCCCTCAAGACCTGCTGTCATCAGTGCACCCTCTAATCCCAGAGCCAGCTGTCTCTCTACGTGGACGATCGGGCCTAGAGTGCTGAGATGAGAATTATGAACTAATGGGCCTAAAAGAGCAGTCCTGCCCGCAATGAAGTTCTTTAACACAAGGAGTCACCAAACCTCCTGGCACCTCTAACACACAGCCACCACTTCCTGTCCCGTGAACAAGTCTCTCAGGCCTAAGAACAACCCATAACAAGATCTGGTAACTACGGTTGGCAGTTCACTCGATTCACTAGCCTTGGTATAGTGAACCACCACAGCTTAGGTCTCCTGGACCAATCTGTATTTTGAAAAGAACCACACCACGCTGTCCAAACAGGTAGGTCTTACGTGTAAAACGTGAGGGGCTCAAATGCTTCTAAGCATCCCCCAATCCCAGGGCTAGGGATGTCTGCGATGAGAACGGAGGGTGCTGTGCTGAGGAGTGCAGGGTTAGCTCCAGCTAACCACACTTTGGCAGAACAAAACACAGAAGCGAGTCTGTGCCCACAGAGGCTTGAGCCGCAAACCCAGAACCAGTCTGCATGTATACATGATGTGGAAAGAACTGCTTGTCAGATGTTGGTTTTCCTCAGCCACAGCCTCGCATGCAGTGGTATCATCTTCAAATTATGAAGGACAGTTTGAGTTTTTAGCTACCCAGGCGTGAGAGAAGCTAATGAAGGAGGATGCCCGATGTTGACAAGTTAATGTCTCCGCAGGGAGGGCCAATTAGGAAATGTGTCATGTAGGGTGCTGCCCTATACTACCAGAATCCACTCACACAGCTTCTCTGTTTGAACTGACATCTCGGGGTAATGGATAAATGCTGAGGCTCTGGAGCCAGACAGAACAAAGTTTGGAGACCAGCTCCGCGGTTCACAGGCCGAGCAATATTTTTCTCGATGCCAGAAAGAGGATGAGAGTCATGGCTGTTTCATTGTGAAGATTCAATGTGATAGTTCGGGCCCCAGTTGGTTTGGTTCAGTGGATGGAGCATTGGCCTGCAGACGGAAGGGTCCCGGGTTTGATTCCAGTCGGGGGCATGTGCCTTGGTTGAGGTTGAATCCCCAGTGCGGGGGGTGCAGGAGGCTGATGGATGTTTCTCTCTCATCGATGTTTCTGGCTCTCTATCCTTCTCCCTTCCTCTCTCTGTGGAAAATCAATAAAATAGCCGAAACCGGTTTGGCTCAGTGGATAGAGCATCAGCCTACAGACCGAAAGGTCCCGGGTTCAATTTCCGTCAAGGGCATGTACCTTGGTTGCAGGCACATCCCCAGTAGGGGGTGTGCAGGAGGCAGCTGATCGATGTTTCTCTCTCATCAGTGTTTCTCACTCTCTATCCCTCTCCCTTCCTCTCTGTAAAAAGATCAATAAAATATGTTTTAAAAAGAAAAGAAAAATCGATAAAATACATTTTTTAAAAAAATTAAAATTTGAAAGAAATAAATGTGATAGTTTGGGTGGAATGCCAACCACCATACCCAGCACAGGGATACTCTTAGTTAAATGGTGCTGTTGGTGTCCATCAAAGAAATCACTTGCCTTATTTTCACATATCATTTTCTATGTTTGAGAGCAGAGGGCAATCGTATCCCAAGCAGAGAACTGTGAACTGGAGCTCAGGGGCACAGGTAGAGAGAACTGTAAACTAGAACTGTGACTCATGAATTTATTAATCCTCCCAGAAGTGGACATAGCCCTTCTTACGTTTTGATGTATGTACTCGAACAATTGTCCTCTTATGTTCTTTTTCACATCCATATTGCCACCATTTTGAGGAGAGAAAAAATGTCTATTTTGAATCATGTCTTCCTCATACACTTTTCTCTCTTTGCCATGATATTGGGCAACCATTGTGGCACCTGCAGATATGGGTTGGCAACTGAAGTTCCAACTGGGAGAAGTTTGTATCCATCAGTGCAATGGTTCAATCTCAGGGACTCTCAGGAGAAAACAAAACCATCTTTTCCTAAAATTCAGAAGAAGCTAAGCTACTATCCCAAACACCACACCTCAGAACATAAATGCCTCAACTGAACTTTAAGGGACAGTTTGCTTCTTCAAGAAATGCTCGGGCCCTAGTGGCTACAGAGTAAGCCTGCAGACTGAAGGGTCCTAGGTTCAACTCCAGTCAAGGACACATGCGGAGGTTGTGGCTCAATCCCCAGTAGGGGGCATGCAGGAGGGAACCGATCAATGATTATCTTTCATCATTGATGTTTCTCTCCTCTCTCTCTCTCTCTCTCTCTCTCTCTCTCTCTCTCTCTCTCTCTCTCCTCCCTTAACCTTTCTCTCTGAAATCAATAAATAGATTTTTTTTAAAAAATGCTTGGTAAAATATTAGTCAGCTTCATAGATGAAGCACAGGAGGAATAGGCTAGAATGTTGCAGTGAGAGAGGCAAACAGCATGAATTTTATTAAATAGGCATTTCTTGAGACTGATCTGTGACTACGAATGTATCAGAGTTCATTAGTAAGTGAAACCTAGTGAGAAATGACGTGAAAGTTAAGATATTTTTGAGGGCTCACTATGTGTCCGGCACTGTTTTAATCTTTTACAGGGACTGTCACAACAATCTTATGAGATGGGAACTATGGCACCCACATTTGGAAGCTAAGAAAAAGGGTTAGAGAGATGTGTCAAGATAACACGGCCATTAAGTAGCAGACTCGGGGTTTCAACTCAAACGGTATGAGTCCGAAGCATTCCCTTTTAATTTCCACACTTTAATGCCTCTGAATAAAAAAGTAAGAAAACATTGCCTATCAGACACCATTCAAAATCTGTACAGCAACCCATTTCAGCAAATCACATTATGAAATGAAATGATGCTATCCTCATAAAACAATTTAAATGGCTTTGCTTCCTGCCAAAGACTAATGCTGTATTTTAGGGAGAAGAAAGAGAATTTTTTAATTCGCTGGACTTAGCCAGTGACTCTACAAAGCATTCAGGATTTGGTAACTGTAATGATCTTAATGAGGTGTATTTTTTATTCCAAGTGTTTAACATTTTTACTGGAAAGAAAGATGAAATTTCCTCCAGTAGTCTAACAACTATAAAGGGCTGTCTTAAAGTTTTCTGATTTTTTTCATTGCCTTATTCTATTTAATTCACAAGTTTCCCTTGTTTCTCCTGAAGTGGGTAAAGCATAAATTCAATATTTTTTCTAATTGGTTCACAAGCACCATCTAGTGAAGAAAAAGAATAATTGCAGAACAATTCCTACTGGTGATCGCAACATAATCTGTACCAAATACAAGCCTAGACATGCCCCATGTTGCCATTGTTCTGAAACAGAATGAGATTTGTTGGATGCAAGCAATGTGGATATGGTTTAAAATAGTATGTACTTGAAGGTCTGCTATGGTTTTGAAGTATCAGAAATTGAGAATTAGCTTGCTTTCCTTCTCCCACTCACATTGGCCTTTCTACTACCAATGATTGTGGATGCACAGAAAGCACTTCATTTATTTTTTTTAAATATGTTTTTATTGATTTTTAGAGAGAGGAAGGGAGAGGGAGAAAATCATCAATCAGCTGCCTCCTGCATGTCCCCTACTGGGGAGCAAGCCCACAACCTGGGCTTGTGCTCTGACCAGAAATTGAACCGGTGACCATTTGGTGCACAGAGGACACTCAACCAACTGAGCCATACTGGACAGGGCCACAGGCAGCATTTTAAATGGCACATTTCACTGTACCAATATCTAGAGCAGTGGTTCTCAACCTTTCTAATGCCTTGACCCTTTAATACAGTTCCTCATGTTGTGGTGACCCCCAACCATAAAATTATTTTCGTTGCCACTTCATAACTGTAATTTTGCTACTGTTAATGAATCATAATGCAAATATCTGTGTTTTCCAATGGTCTTGGCTCTACAACAGGATTTCTCAACCTATGGGTCTCAACCTGTGGGTTGAGAACCACTAGCAGGGTCGCCTAAGACCATTGGAAAACACTGATATTTATATTACGATTCATAACAGTAGCAAAATTACAGTTATGGAGTAGCAATGAAAATAATTTTATAGTTGGGGGTCACCACAACATGAGGAACTGTATTAAAGGGTCATGGCATTAGAAGGGGTGAGAACCTCTGATCTAGAGTGTGAGTTTTTTCTGTATCAGCCTAAACTCTGCTTTCTTTCTCCTCCTTTTCATTTATCACACTAAAATTTTTAAATAGATTCACATGATCATTGATTAAAGACAATCTCTATAATCCAGTAGACGTAGACTTTAGGGAGATGAAGTATTATAGGTGTTACAACAGGGCACAGTATAGAGTAGAATTAGTCCATTCTAAGGGTGAGGAAGAATGGCTACCACTTTGTCATTTCTTTGTAGGGCAAGGAGCACATCTTTTTCTTCAGCAGGAGCTGTCCTAGTCAACCTCCATTTAACCAACCCGCCACATTAACCAGAGCTCTCCAACCCATGTCCATGCCCACGGTGCATTGACTACTGTGGCCTAGCAGGCTACTCTAAAAAACATTCATGAACTTCTGATCCTACCAGCTGATAGAATGCTTAACCAGAGGCAATTGGGATTTTGTTCCCAAATATACACATACATGCCAGTTTAAGTTGGAGTTATACAATATTAATTACATAATTTAAGTAAATACAATATCAGTTGATCAAATATAAGTTCAAAAATCAGTCTCCAATTAAATACAGGTTGGAGAGAAATCATAAAAATCTGGAAGGAGTCTGCATTCAGTTTGATTTGAAGATGTTTTTAGATTGATTCCTGCTCTAATTTTTTATTTTTTAAAAAAATAAAAATAGAAATCTTAGCTGATACTTATACACGTGTTTTATGCAAGCAAGGCAATGCACAGCATCGCTAGGATCTCAAACTTGAAAAGGAAGTAGGAGAAAAAAGATGACAAAAGGATTCATTACCAAGAATAATCTTTAAAAGGCATAGAGGTAGAAGAAGCATGCCAAAGAAAGCAAAAGTACAAAATGAGCTCAAGATTGTGGAAAAATAGAACAATAAACTGGGCTCTTTAAATTGTATTTAGGAAAAATGAGCTCATGGAGGTACAAGTCTTTGGCCTCTGGAAAGGATTCCCATAATAACAAGAAGCAGAAAGAAGGCTGATTTCCTCAAATCCTATTTTCCTTTCTTCTCTGCAGAGTGAACTTAATCTGGAAAAGATAGAAGAGAGGACTTTATAAAGAACCTCCTAATGCCTCCACATGTGATTTGTACATGCAGTTTCCGAGTACAACTACAAGATGTATCTTGAGGTGGCCAAAGCTGTCAGGCCTTTTTGAGGAATCGAGACAAGCAGGAGAAATGCTAAAAGAATGATAGCAACCTTCCAAAAAGGGCAGGGAGTATACACTGAGTGGCCAGTATACACTGTGAAGATGATCTCTGAACACATAATAATCTGGTTACTCAGTGTATATCCTATATAATAAAAGGTTAATATGCAAATTGTCCCCTTCACCAGGAGTTCGACTAGCAGGCAGGCTGGCCAATTGCCCATGTCCCTTCCCCCTGGCCAGGCTGGCTGGACCCCACCCATGCACGAATTCATGCACCAGGCCTCTAATATATACATATATATATATATATATATACACACACACACACACACACACACACACACTGAGTGGCCAAATTATTATGCATTCAGAGATCATAATAATCTGGCCACTTAATGTATATTGCATATGATGAACTAGAAAATATGCTTACCATCCTCAACCTCATTCTGAACAAACTATTAAAATCACAGGCTACAAACATTTAAAAGGGGAACAGTGTTGGGTGTGAATCATGATTAGTTCATAGGAAACAAGTCCTACCAAAACGGACTCATTTGTTTTTGTATGTTTATTAGGTTAGTCAGTTTCCTATTTCTGTGTATGTTTAGAAGACATTTGACAAAGCTTTTAAAGTTACCCTTCTGGACAAAAAGTGAAGAAATTGCTGTTTGTATCTAAATTGGTCAGAATAACAACAGATTAGAGTCAGCCTTGGAGAACAGTCTGTAGTGTGGGTTGTCCAGTTTTGTCCTGAGCCTGAAATAATGAGGACATTTTTTCCCTCGATGAATTCAATAAGAAAATTGATGCCATACTTGCAGGTGACACAAAGTTAGGGCTAGTCAACCCATGAGATGGCCAACTCAGGATCTGATCCCAAACATGGGTCCAAATGAGTCAAGATTAAAAAAATAAAGAAAACTCTAGCGCAGTGGTCGGCAAACTCATTAGTCAATAGAGCAAAATATCAACAGTACAGCGATTGAAATGTCTTTTGAGGGCCAAATTTTTTTAAACTTCAACTTCTTCTAACTCCACTTCTTCAAAGTAGACTCGCCCAGGACATGGTATTTTGTGGAAGAGCCACACTCAAGGAGCCAGAGAGATGCATGTGGCTCGCGAGCTGCAGTTTGCTGACCACAGCTCTAGTACATAAATGGGACAGACATTATCAGCAGTGTGTGTGAGGAAAGAGGATCTTAATTAAGACTTTTTTTTTAATTTTAGGAACAGCATCAAAGAGACAATGCACTCATAGACTGTATCAATTACAGTAGCAGTACCCTAGAGCAGACACATTTTCCATAGCGGCTGGTCAGTGGTGTCAAATGTTATGGAGATGCCCAAGAAAGTGAGTTCTGAGGTTTACATCTGATGATAAGGAGGTCATTGTTGACTTTCAAGAGAATGATTTCAGCTAAGTGAGCAAGTCAGCACCCAACAACAAAGGCTTTTGAGGAATGCAGAGAGTGTGAGCAAAAATAAACTACCCATTTGAGACTTTTGATTGGTAAAGGAAAAAAAAATAGCTTTTAAGTAGAGAAGATAAAGTAATATTGAATTAATGTCAAGTTCTCCTGTTTTAGAAAACTTGGGTGATTTCATGTAATTAAGAGCAAAAACTATAATTAAAATCTGAGAGCCCTCTGTGTAGTGTCCTTCGACTATTGTCCAGCTTCAGCTATGCTCTGCCTTTAATAACAATTTTTTGTATTTTATATTACTTCTACATTTATTATACAAATAAGCATACCAGAAAGACTAGCTCTGGAGTAAGATAGAAGACCTATAATATAAGGCAGAATTATTGGGCTAGTAAAAGGACTAGTTTAGGGGTCTAAATTATGAACAATTACAGACAGAATGACAATTTTCTGCAAAAACTCAATTCTACAGTAGAGAAGCGACCTCGACAAGGAACATGGACCAATATTAAACAAAGGAGAAGGTCAGACAATGATGAAGAACCCAGATAATAACAAAGAGCAGGATTAGAAATAGAGGCAATCCCTAACGGTTTGGCTCAGGCCTGTGGACTGAAGGGTGTTGGGTTCAATTCCAGTCAAGGGCATGTACCTTGGTTGCAGGCACATCCCCAGTGGGGAGTGTGCAGGAGGCAGCTGATCGATGTTTCTCTTTCATCGATGTTTCTAACTCTCTATCCTTCTCCCTTCCTCTCTGTAAAAAAAATTAATAAAATATATTTTTTTTAAAAAGAAATAGGGGCAGACTGGACTACAGACTCAGTAACTGGCTAGTAGAAACAAGTGGCAATCAACACCAGAACCATGATGTTTACTGATGCTGGGTTCAGAAACACAAGATTTAGTATTAAAATTAGACTGATTTTTAAATATATATATATATATTTAATATATTTTTATTGATTTCAAATAGGAAGGAAGAGGGAGAGAGAGATAGAAACATCAATGATGAGAGAGAATCATCGATTGGCTGTCTACTGCACACCCTCTACTGGGGATGGAACCAGGTGACACATCCTGGGCATGTGCCCTTGACCGGAAATGGAACCAGTGACCTCCTGGTTCATAGGTTGACGCTCAATCTCTGAGCCACACCGGCTAAGGCCATGATGTGGTTTTGTAGAGGAATTATTTGAGCTTGTTACATGGATCTGTATGCTTAAGTACCATAAGGTCTGCAGCCATGCTATTAAAAAAAGAAAAAAGAGAAGGAAAGGAACACTCAAGAGCAGCCTGCCCTTGAAAATGAGTAGTTCACCCTAGAGTGAAGCACATGACTCTTCTCATGGCACCTCCCCAAGATGACAAATTCTGTATTTCTAAAAGGTGAAGAAATCTCTTGGAAAAACTGACTCTGCCAAACACATGCATGAAGTTAAGCAAATGTCAAATTGGTACATTAAGCGGTACTCCTTTGCTTCTTTGTTTAGCAACCAAAGAGTTCACAAATTACAAGTAGTTCCCAGCTTACCAAGAGGTTGTTTTCTAAAAGTTCGTTGGCAAATCAGTTCTGTGACAGCATCGTGTTGTGGTTCAGAGTGGAGCCAGGCTGCCCAGGGTTCAAATCCGGACCCCACCACCTACTTAATTAATTGGACTCCAGCTTCCACCGCTATAGAATGGGACACCTACTCAAAGTATGGTTTTGTTGGGATTAATGACATTGAAAGTTCTTAGACCCGGGCCTGGTGTATAGTGAGTATTCTAACTTGTTGGCTATTGTTATCATTAGCACACGTACAAGAACAGGAACACAGTAACCAGCTCCTACCTCAGGGCGGGGTCAGAGGCACTGCAGTTATGAAGAAGGATGAAAGAGAAATGTGTCCCCAGGGGGTTGGGAAAATGTCTGTACCTCTCCAAATGCATAAGGGGATATTCCTTTCTAGGTTATTTTTCCCAAAGTGTTTAGCAAAACACATTTACATTCCAAAGAGCACGTGAATCAAAAATAAATAAATTTAAATGCTTAATTATATTTAAAAGTTCAGTAGTCAGATGGCTATGGGGAATGTTGTCTATTATATCCTTTCCTCTTGGCGAGTTACAGTGCATGGTGTCAGTCCTGGGATTAAAACAAGAAAAATACTGCCCTAGCTGGTGGGGTTTCGTGGATGGAGCATCAGCCTGCAGACCTAAGAGTCCCAGTTCGGTTCCAGTCAAGGGCATGTACCTCGGTTGCAGGCTCCGGCCTGACCGGGGCCCTAGTTGTGGTGTGTCCAGGAAGCAACCAATTGATGTGTTTTTCTCACATCGATATTTCTCTCTGTCTTTCCCTCTCTCTTCCACTCTCTCTAAAAATCAATGGAAAAATATCCTCGGGTGAGGATTACCAAAGGAGAGAGAGAGAGGAATACTGTTGAATATTAACTCAGCATTTTCTAAACTTTTGTGACCGTCAAATCCGACTTCCTCTTACCTGCGATTAGCACCACATTGTGGGAGGCGCTTCTCCGGGTCAGTTGCTTCCCAGACACTCTCAATTAAAGAACGAACAGCAGTTTATACCCAAGGAAATGAAAGGGGAGGCTTTGACTCACAAGCCTCAGAGAATTGTGAAAATGCTACCCATAATTTGAATATTGATTAAATCATGATTGCTATTCTTGCTCAACCCATTCAAAGTCAGAACAGTAATATTAAAACAAAACATAAAACTCCAACATTTCCTTTTTTCTGCTCATTGTAGTAAATCCACTATATATAATTTTACTGTTTCATTTTATGGACTTTAATGAAGATAAATCTGAGAACTCTAAAGTGCATTGATGCATTATAATTCTGCCTTAATGAATCCAAAATTGCTTTTGTTTTAAAAGAAAGGGAAGCTTTTAACTATGATTGCATGGAAAAACAGGTTATATTTATGGCAGCATAGTCAAGTTTTTACAACGCATTCTAATACTTATGCTAGCTCTTACTAATTTTCTTGCTTCTGGTAATTTTTTTTTATCTATGGGTTAGAATTTAAATGAATCAGTAGCAAGGGACCGCACATTGCTCCAATAAGTCTTCGTTTCACCACAACTCTCTTAGCTTTAATTTCCCTTTTGAAACATCTCATAGATGTTTTAGAATGCCATGTGCCTGTTTTCCTGCCCTCAGTGGTAATAAAACAATCATTCTATGCACAAAAAATTTCTAACATAAGAAGAGAGAATTTAATTGTTCAGAATCTCAATTGATTCATTTAACAAATACCTGTTGCACCCATTCCATGTGCTAGAATATGTGCTAAGTATTTGAAATACTATGATAAACAAAAATAGATAAGATCTCTATCCCCTTGGAGCATCTAATCCCAGAAGATATCCTATATAATAAAAGGCTAATATGCAAATAGACCAAACAGCGGAACAACCGAACAACTGGTCGCTATGACATGCACTGACCATCAGGGAGTGTGCACAGAACATGGCAAGCATCAACCACCGTGGGATGGGAGAGCAGGTGAGTGGGGGCCAGACCAAGGCAGAGCACCAGTTGCAGTCTTCAGGGTGAGCCTCTGGTGATTACTGAAAATTCTTTGCTCCTGAACACCACAGTCCTGCCCAGCACTCACATCCACTGCCAGTGCAGGCCTCACTTGCACCAACAGTTGGCTGCCAGCCCCAACCACCCCTGAGGGCTTCTCCACCTCGACCTGCTCCTAAGGGGCAATCAGGGCAGCAGCTGCTGCTCACACTCTCTGAAGGTGCTGGCCCCATTCACTCCACACTGTCAGCATGTGTGAGCAGTGGTAGTGGAAGCAGAGCTACTGGTAGACAGGAGACCTGGGCCACAGCGGGAGAAGCCAGGCAGGGGCATGGAGAATGCTCTGAGATCCGCCCTGTGCCTACAGCAACCTTGAGGCCCACAGTTCCTTCCAAGGTGCACGAATTCATGCACTGGACCCCTAGTGTGTGTGTGTGTGTGTGTGTGTGTGTGTGTGTGTGTGAAATATAAATTAATGCATGGGGGGCGGGGATGTCCCTTAGCCCAGCCTGCACCCTCTCCAATCTGGGACCCCTTGAGGGATGTCCGACTGCCCGTTTGGGTCCGATCCTGGTAGGATCTGGCCTAAACAGGCAATCAGACATTCTTTTCACAATCCAGGACTGCTGGCTCCAAACTGCTCATCTGCCTGTCTCCCTGATTGCCCCTAACCCCTTCTGCCTGCCAGCCTGATCACCCACTAACCATTACCCTGCCAGCCTAATTGATGTCTAACTGCTCCCCTGCAAGCCTGTTTTCCCCCAACTTCCCTCCTCTGCCAGCCTGGTCACCCATAACTGCCCTCCCTTGCAGGCTTGATCACCCCCAATTGCCCTCCCTTGCAGGCCTGGTCCCTCCCAACTGCCCTCCCCTGCTGGCCTGATCGCCCACAACTGCCCTCCCTTACAGGGCCTGGAACCTCCCAATGGCCCTCCCCTGCTGGCCATCTTGTGATGGTCATCTTGTATCCACATGGGGGCAGGATCTCTGACCACATAGGGGCAGCCCTCTTGTGTGTTGGAGTGATGGTTATTCTGCAAATTACTCTTTTATTAGATAGGATAGAGGCCTGGTGCATGGGTGGGGGCCAGCTGGTTTGCCTGGAAGAGTGTCCCAAATCATAGTGGGGGTTCCCTTGGGGAGAGGGGCAGCCTGGGCGAGGGGCCTGTGGAGGTTTGCAGGCTGGCCACACCCCCCAGTGACCCAAGCAGAGGCCCTGGGATCTGGCATTAATCTGTGTCTACAATTGAAACTTTGTAGCCTGGAGCGGAGCCAAGCCTTCTGCTCGATCTGGGCCAGCAGCCATTTTTGTTTGAAACTTTGTAGCCTAGAGTTGAAGTCTAGGCCCGCAATGGCAGGTGGAAAGCTTGGCTTTCTCCATTGCCAGGGAAACCCAAGCCTCTGTTCTCTCCAGCTCAGTGGCTGCCGCCATTTCTGTATCTTTTATAATTGAAACTTTGTAACATTGAGTGGAGACCTAGGCTGGCAGTGGCAGGTGGAAAGCTTGGCTTCCTCTGTTGCCGGGGAAACCCAAGCCTTCCTCCTGCTCTCACTGCAACAGTCATCTTGTTGGGGTTTATTTGCATAATCTGCTCCTGATTGGCTGGTGGGCATGGCTGTGGGCGTGGCTTGTGGGCGTGGCAAAGGTGTGGTGAAATTTGCATATTACTCTTTTATTAGATAGAATATATCTCTATATAATTACATATAAGAAAGATTTAAATGAAATTGCTCTGAAGAAGAGATATTTGGTTGTATGAGCACCTATAATAGAAAAAAAATTACTTAATCAGGGGGACCTAGGACACCTCCCTAAGAAAGCATTAATGGAACCAGGAACTGAAGGAAGAACAGTCATTAAATGGATGACAAAAGAGGGGGAAAGCCTAGCAGGCAGAAGCCCACAGGTGGGCAAGACCCTGGCAAGCAAAGGCCTGGTGCCCATCCCTCTCAGTTAGCCATTTCCTGGGAAAGGAAACTGACAAGCTGACCCTGATGCAATGGTGAGTGACAAAAACAATGCCATGTATCCAGAGGTAGTTGCATTTTCATTCTTAAAGATAGAGAATCTCAGCTTGGGAGGGGTGGGAGAGGAGGAATTGTAATTTAAATAATGTTGAAGCTTCAGGTACTAGGACAGGCTAATAAGGAAGATATTCTGGAGTAAGCAGGGCTCCCGGGAGCTCCCACCTAATGCCACCTGGAAGAATGACCTTCCTAGTTCCCATGGGAAAAGGGGAAGTGGAGACAATGGAAAGAAGGAAGAAGGAATCTAAGAGGTAGAAGAAGTAAGTTAATGCATAGTTTAAAAAAAAAGATGAGCTGAAACCGGTTTGGCTCAGTGCATAGAGCATCAGCCTTCAGGCTGAAAGATCCCAGGTTCAATTCCGGTCAAGGGCATGTACCTTGGTTGTGGGCACATCCCCAATGCAGGGGGGAGGGGGCATGCAGGAGACAGCTGATTGATGTTTCTCTCTCATCGATGTTTCTGGCTTTCTATTCCTCTCCCTTCCTGTCTGTAAAAAATCAATAAAATATATTTTTTAAAAAAGATGAAACAAAGTTTGTTACTAATGCTCTGTCATAGCTTGTTTCAGACTTCCTCTGTGTGTAACAAACCGCCCCTAAACAACAACTTACTTCTCAGGATTCTGGGTGTTAGGGTTCCAGCAAGGCTTGCGGGGGAAGGGGGAGTGGGGGTTGATCCTGCCCATGGATGCAGCTGCCTTCAGCTGGGAAGTCCAAGACAAACTCGAATCCTACAAGACTCTCCAGGTTGCCTCTCATGACTGGGTCCAAGCTTCGTTATCCAATGGCAGCAGACTCCCAAGAGGAAACTCCCCAAAGGCCCTGCCCCAATGCTCAGCACTAGCCCAGCCCCAGGCTGCAGGTCACTTGCTAATGCCCCATTGGCCAGAACAAACCACAAGCCCAAACTTAAATAAGGACTGATTCACAGATGCAAGAACGAGAATTCCAAAACAGTGTCTTTTTCCACACGTGTGGACATTTCATTGCCAAAGCGTCATTAAAAAGCTTCAGCCTTCTCCTTCTATCCTATCTGCAAAAGTTTTCCACACACACACACACACACTCCCTGCCGCAAAGAAGACACATTTTACAGGGTTTTTAAGTCCCTCGTGGCATCAAACTGTGCTCTTTAGGGGGAAAAAAAATGATCATTTATGTAGGAGAATCACCGAGTCAATTTATCACTGGGTCCATTTGTAGAAGGGGGTGAGATGGGAGTCACCCAATTTTGCCATTTGTGAGGAGAAACGGTTGAAATTACTGAATCAGATGTTTAATCGCCTGTGATTTCAATGATTCATGCCATCCCGGGTCCTTATCGCAAACGGGCTGTGCTGGAATTCATGACGTGTGGCCAGGAACGGAGCCAGCTAAGGTTCGATCCAGGGGGCAGAACTGCTGTCAATGAAAGGGGAAAAAAGCGATTTGCTAGGGACCAGTTTCCAGGATTGTGAGTGCTGGGGAAGAAGGCTATGGGCTCTGCTGTGTGCAGGGACTAGGCCAGCAGGACTGACACCCCAACATGAAGTGGGGGAGAGCGAAGGCAAGCTGGTACGGTGTCTGTTGCACACTCAGCCACACAGGAGCAACCGATGTCCTTCCCCACGGAGCTGTGCACGTGCCCAGCCCGGGGTGTGAGAAGCAGAAGACAAGATCCAGGGGGAGTGGAAGAGCTGGGGGCCCCCGAGTGTGGGCAAAGCCAACAGTGGGCCCAAGGTCAGCCAGGGGAGCACAGGCTTGGACAGCTTCACCCCGCCTTCCACAGCTCACCCGGGCTCTCCAGGGCTACCCTGAAATCAGACAGGAAGGAGGTTCTGAGAGGTGTACCTCCAGCTGAGCTGAGTGGACACAAAATGCCCATCATGTGCTCACCACCCCTGAGAAACCACCCATCGGGGAATGTTCCGGTGCTTCCTCCTGCATTTCTGTACTCCTCACCTGGTGGACTGACCTGAGATCCACTCAGGAGCTTGAAGAAAACCTCAGGCTTTAGGAAAACGGACCTCTAAGTGGCTGCTGCCCAGTGTCAGGTGACTCTGTTTCCTTGGTAACCTGAGCCTCTGAAATGCAAAGAACAGAATTCCTCCTTCCCTCATGCTCTAGGAAAACTGAGGGAAGGACCAAATTGTGAATATGACTAGAAATGTTATTTTTTATTTTACTTTTGCTTAAGAGCAGCGTGAGAAAAGGAAGACCAGTCAGTATAAAATTGACAAATGACTATTGAAAGACATTTTTTTAATCTGACTTATCCCAAGAGTTATGACCTCAAACCTGCTCCTCTCACCAACATTAAAAATGGTAGTCCCAAAGCAAGAGACTTTTATTTAAAGCATTAAAAACTATCCATTAAACATCAATACTGTGCTACGTATTTGAAGAGAAGTACTACCTTTGAAATTTCTTGATTCGGTGAATTTTCACATGCTTTTTCCTGCATTCAAATGACTGCTTCTGTCTTGTCTGACTAACCATCTCTTGCTCATCTTCCAGAGCCCTCCTCTGCAAAATCTCCCCAGAATTCCCTTCTCTTACCCCTGGCAATAATAATCAGTCTCCTCTACAAGCTACCACCATAACTTAAAAATTATTTCATTTCTGCACTTACACCAAAACAGAACTGTATTACCCACTTATATGAACCCACTAGAGGCCCAGTGCACAAAAGTCATGTAGTCAGGGGTGTCCCTCAGGCTGGCCTGTGCCCTCGTGCAGTCTGGGAGTCCTCAGGGGATGACCGACTGACAGCTTAGAGTGAGCAGGCCTAAGCCGGCAGTTGGACATCGTTAGCACTGCCATAGAGGCGGGAGAGGCTCCTGGGTTTGCCAGCCGTGCACCTGGCTCAGGGCTTCTGGCTGAGTGGCACTCCCGGCGATGGGGAAGCTCCTGCATTGAGTGTCTGCCCCGTGGTGGTCAGTGTGCATTATAGCAACCAGTCATTCTGCCATTCGGTCAATTTGCACATTAGCCTTTTATCATAAGGATACTATAGTTCAAGGGACCATGTCACAGGTATCCATTACCTGGCACAGCACATGGCACCCAATTAATAATGAACGGTTGGCTTCCCATGGCCACTCCATCTTGTACTTTATAGCTGGGAGACCAAACCAAGACAATAGTGTGGGGACCAGAACTCAAAACATTTCAAGTATAAGGGATTTCTCACATCACCTTATGTTCTAAAGAAATGTCACTTATTGCTACCATTGGTTTTTCTGTGGCTTCTTCTCCTTTGACTTCCAACTCCTCACTCCACATTCCTTCCAAAAATCGCATGCCAATGATCTCTGGTTCCTCACCCCTTGGACATCCCCTCTGTCCATTTGGAATCTAAAAAAATTAAGGTGGTTTGGGTTTCACCTATCTCATGAATGCTCTCTCTTTTCCCAGGGCCTTGCCCCCACCCCACCCCATGGGAAGGGGAGGTCCCCTTGCTCAGCATTCTTCCCCACCTTGACAAGGCCCCTCATCACACAGGCTCGTGCTTTGGGGGTAACTATCATGCTAAGCTCTACCTTACTGCCTGCATTCTCCCTTGCAATCAAGCCAATTTCATGCTCAGGTAATGGCATGAAAACATAAAATCATGGCAGTTAGAAACATGTTTATCTTCTTTGTTCCATTTTACTCAACTTCCTTGATTTCTGTGGGAGAAAAAAATATTATTCAGAGGAGCAAAAAGCTTACACATAAAATAGGAACCATGACATTTTTTGAAATGACCAAGCACTTGTAATTTAAGAAAGAAATATAATTAATTGGCAGAAAATATGGTTCTTTTTTGTTCCATCTGCCACAGGGTAATTATGGGAAGATTGTGATATTTGTTTGTGCTCCAAATTCTCCAGTGAAAAATACAATTAATAACATACACAGAAATTAGTATTTTTTTAATGTATATTGCATTAGTACAAAAAAATTAGATGGGCTAGGAACACTAACTTGCGTGCTTAAAAAGACAATAATTATCAAATGATCTGTGCTTAGACTTTTTTTTGTCTTTGTTTCAGATGTCCTCCAACTATGAATGAATGGTTCTTTTCATCTTCTGGCTATAGATTTAATACCAAAGCACTGCTGATAAACTAGTATAAATTGGACATTAGAGCATTTTAATATTCCTCACAGGGCAAGGGGCAAGGGGAAAAAAACCCTCCCAAATCAACTCAATGTCTTGTTAAATTTTTAAAAATACAAATATCTGAAGCAATTCAGTTAGTCTCAGGAGAATAAATAGCTCTTTCAAATGCTTTGGCTAAAAGCATTTGGCTCAATTCCATTTCAAGTTATTTAAATAATAGAGCACCTACTACTTTCTTGATGGAAATAACATTAATATTCTATTTTCACATAAAAAAAACCTTTAAAAAGTTTCATCCTAGACCAAAAGGATAGATACAGAGGCAGTAAAGCATCGAACAGACTGTCAAATTACGACAGGAAGGCTGGGGAGGATGAGGGAAAGGGGGAAAGAGATCAACCAAAAGACTTGTATGCAGGCATATAAGCACACCAATGGACACAAGACACTGAAGGGGGCGGGGGGGATGAGGGCATGTGACAGGGGGTAGGGGAGGCTGGGGGAAAGTCAATAGAGGGGGGAAAGGGAGATATGTGTACTACTATATGTAATACTTTAAACAATAAAAACATTTTTTTAAAATAATAAAATAAAATAAAAATTTTTTAATAAAACGTTTCATCCTAAGTATAGATAGTAGTAATGGGATGTTTTATATAGTGAGACTGTCATATCCTCTACCTTATTGCTCTAAACATCCTGTAACTTCTTTCTTCCATTAAGGCCAAAGAAGAATATGAGGATGTCAGTGTGCAAAGATAGTAACCAAGACTAGATAGGACAATGTGCATCTCAGAGGATGCCATCCTGGATAGGTGAAGACCAAGCACCTGACCACTCCACTCCCCCTTTGATGTTGTATAATCCACCATGCTCTCCACTCCACTTTGCCTCTGAATAAATACGTGTCCCCAGGAGTAGGATGCGGAGAATAAAACCCTGAATGAAAGTCAAGTTTCCATCACCCAAGAAATGGGCAGAAGACCTAAATAGACGCTCCTCCAAAGTGGACATACTAGTACAAATGGCCAAGAGACATATGGAAAAAAGCTCAATGTCACTAATCATCCAAGGAAGGCAAATTAAAGTGACAATGAGATATCACCTCACACCTGTCAGAATTGCTACCATTAATAAATCAACAAACAAGTGCTGGGGAGGATGTGGAGATAAGGGAACCCTAGTACACTGCTAGTGGGAATGCAGATTGGTGCAGACACTGTAGAAAACAGTGTGGAGTCTCCTCAAAAAATTAAAAATGGAACTTCCATTTGACCCAGAGATCCCACTTCTGGAATATATCTCAAGAAACTGGAAACAACAATCAGAAAGGATATATGCACCCCTATGCTCATAGCACTGCAATTTATAATACCTAAGATCTGGAAATAGCCCAATAGCCCATCAGTAGATGAGTGGATAAAATAAGTTGTGGTACAGTTACACCATGGGACACCATGCAGCCAGAAAAAAGAAGGATCTCTTGCCTTTTGAGACAGCATGGAGGGACCTGAAGAGTATCACGCCAAGTGAAGTAAGTCAGTCAGAGAAAGACAAGTATCACATGGTCTCACTTATATTTGGAATCTAATGAATAAAACAAATGATTAATAAATAGATCCTAAGACACCGAAGCATAGAACAGACTGCAGAATCTCAGAGGAAGGGAGTTGGGGGTGGGGGAGATATTAACCAAAGAGCTTATATGCATATAGGCATAACCCATGGGCACAGACAATAGTGGAGTGAAGGCCTTGGGAGGAGATGAAATGGGGGAGGGAGGGCCAATAGGAAAAAAGGGGAACGTCTATAATATTTTAAACAATAAAGATAAATTTTAAAAAGAGAAATATATATATATTAATTTGGTATAATATGGCTCTTCTCTTCCATGAATGGCATCCTTTCCTTCCCTATTTTTAACAGACATCAACAACGTGGAAAGTGGATCTTACTAGCAGCCAGATCGGAGTTTGTCTCACTCTGCTATTTTCCACTGATGTGTGGACAGGATGTTGTTTAGCACACGATTCGTACTCATTAACTAGTAGCTACTGTTACTATTCCCCACCCATTGAGCTACTAACATGAATGGGGCAGTCTTTCTATCTTGAATTTTTTGAAAGCTAAGGTAAACTTTCAATTAGTGATGAGAACTGCCTACATGAGTTCAATGTGGAACACACATAATAATGCATTCCCCTTCCCCGACCCTGTATTTTATCAAAAGGGTGATGTACACTGTAGAAATGTGCAACCAACAGTGATTCAGGCTGTGGAAGCCAGCAGCACCTTCATGGTGATGCCATCATCCAGCTACTCATCGTGAGCTCATCTCTAAAATCCACGCTTTGGGGCTGCCTAGACAATGTTCTAGACCAAAACCCGTGCAGGTGCCCTGAACTTCTTACACGTAAAGCATCCTCACAGGATTTCCTGTTACAGCCTTTGCACATTCTATTGGTCTCATTTACGACGATGACTCTAATCACTATAAGACCATGTTTCCAAGTTACTACATTTATACCCAACACTAATGAAGCAGTTATCCCCAATCAGGGTGGACCTGAAGTGTGTCTAAATGTCCATGCCCAGCCGAAAACCAGTTTGGCTCAGTGGATAGAGCGTCAGCCTGTGGACTGAAGGGTCCCAGGTTCGATTCCAGTCAAGGGCATGTACCTTGGTTGTGGGCACATCCCCAGTCGGGGGTGTGCAAGAGGCAGCTGATAAATGTTTCTCTTTCATCAATGTTTCTGACTTTCTATCCCTCTCCCTTCCTCTCTATAAAAAAATCAATAAAATATATTAAAAATAAAAATAAATGTCCATGCCCATTTATATCCTCATGGGACAAAACCACAGAGCTATCTAGCTAGCTACCATTTGCAAGAACAAAATTTTCCATGAATCAGTAAAGCCCCGAAAGCTGTCAAAGGCCTTTTCGAGGAGTAGTTTCTGACACAGAGTATTCCAGTAAACTTGGAGATTGTAGTAGTCCCCACTAATCCAAGAGGGATATGTTCCAAGATCCACAGTAGATGCCTGAAACCACGTATATTACCGAACCTTATATACAGTTTTATCCGATACATGCATACCTCAAAAGGAGGACTTTACACCTTCTCTGAAATAATCGAATTGTCAACATCACCACTCTTGGGCTCTGGGGCCATTACTAAGTAAAACTAGAGGCCCGGTGCATGAAATTCATGCACGGGGTGGGGGGGTCCTCCTCCCAGCCTGAACCCTCTCCAATCTGGGACCCCTCTCACAATCCAGGACTGCTGGCCCCCAACTGCTCACCTGCCTGCCTTCCTGATTGCCCCTAACCACTTGTACCTGCCAGCCTGGTCACCCCCTAAACATTCCCCTGCTAGCCTGATTGATGCCTAACTGCTCCCCTGCCGGCCTGTTTGCCCCTAACTGCCCTTCCCTGCAGGCCAGGTTCTCCACAGCTGCTCTCCCCTGCAGGCCTGGGTCCCCCCCAACTGCCCTTCCCTGCAGGCCCAGTCACCCCCAACTTCTCTCCTCTGCTGGCCTGGTCACCCCTAACTGCCCTCCCCTGCAGACTTGATCACCCCCAAATGCCCTCCCTTGCAGGCCTGCTCCCTCCCAACTGCCCTTCCCTGCTGGCCATCTTGTGGTAGCCATCTTGTGTCCACATGGGGGCAGGATCTTTGACCACATGGGAGCAGCTATCTTGTGTGTTGGAGTGATGGTCAATTTGCATATTACTATTTTATTAGATAGGATAGGAGTTACTTTAATACGATGTCAATCTGATGACCACGACAGCCACAGTGTGTATAGGGTGGACACGCCGGACAAAGGGATGACTCACATCCAGCCGGGGACAGGGACTTACGAGAATTCATCAGGCTACTCCAAACAGCACACAATTTAAAACTGATAAACTGCTTATTTCTGGAATTTTCCATTTAGTATTTTCAGACCACCATTGATTGTAAATAACTAAATCCGTGGAAAACAAAACTGCAGATAAGAGAGGATGACTGTAGTGATAAAACATTCTAAAGATAAAACTGTGACATGGTCCCATGCTGTGGGGAGAACATCAGCTCCCTCCTGACATAATAACAGGGGGTTATTTAGTTACGCTTTCTCCCAGTTCTCTGGAGTTTTAGATGGGCTGCCCACTCTCCCCAGTGTGTGTGGCATGGGACCAGACTCGCAGGGCCTGAAGGGAATTAACCGGATACAAGACCTACTATGTCCGTGTGAGCACCTGCTCTTGTGGGAGGTACACTCCTTCCCTGGGAGAAAGAAGGGGAAACAAGGCTGGCTAACAGCCACTCCCTGGCTTTGGAAAAACAGTTCCTGAAAAGGGCTACTTCAGACAGAAGCTCCCTGGCTAAATCTAGTTGTCCCCTTATGGGAGAAACTTCCCAGTTCTGCTTTCCAACAGTAAACCAAGAAAAAGGAGGGTGGAGAACAATGGCCTACTTCAGTGTCTAAATGGTCCCTTCCCATGGGTCGCTGCTGTTCCCTACACCACATCCCAGTGCTGCTGTGTGGTCTGCATCTATCTCCCCAAACACAACAGAAAAGAGGAAGAAAAGGGTAGCTTTTCCTATGCCGCCTTTACAACACGGGGAGCAGGAACACCTTGGACCCCCTTCTCTGATCTCTCATTTCCCTTTCACTTACCTCCCCTGTGAGGTCAGGAGCTAGCCACCATCATCCCGTGTCACCCGCATACTCCGGATCCACATCCCCTCCTCAGTTCTCAAAGCCCGAGGCAACCACTTCTGCTCTGGGCCCTCCGATTGCCACATGCGTACTTGCCCCTGACCTCAGGCGCCTTGTGTGGCTGCGTCACTTTACCCTCTCCACGCCTGTCCCTCCGTGTCTTCACTATTCATGATGACCCGAGCAACTCCCTGAAGGTCTGGCTTGGTCTGTGGGAGAGTGTGAACTCTCCAGCGGCAGGCCAGATGCCGCATCCTCACGGCCACCTTTCCATTACTTTTTTTAGTTGTATTCTTCACAAAGAGGAAAGAACTGGAAAGCAAAGTTCAAGGTTGCGATCTTTGCCAAAAATATGAAGTGCAAGTATTTTATACAGAACAATGACATCAACATAACAGATAGGGCCCAAGTTAGGGCCCAAGCTTTTCAAGTTCTCCATAATCATAAACTGGCCCTCCTCTACCAATCCAATATGATTTTCTACTCTCCCCCCAAAGAAATTATCTACTATGACCTAATTTTCTTCCTACCACTATCTTAACCGTTCTATGTAAGCGTTTCACATATCTAATTACTGACTCATCACCTACATCATTCTTTTACCAGCATCCAAAAGAGTTCCATCCAGAATTACAGTATATATCATGTTAAATATCTATAACCAATTAAGTAGTAAAAAAAAAAAAGTTCAGTATCTTAGCCCAATATATAACTTCCAAGAAATAAGAGTTTAAGAACAGCTATGTTGAGTCTTTGAAATTCAAAAGTCACCATCTCTGCTGCTTTACTAAACAAACACTTTAAAGGTTTCACGTACAAAAGTATCCTTTTCTCTTTGTTAATTAAACTTAATCCTTCTTTCTTTTGAGAATCTAAAGAGCAGCTGGATTATGCAAGTTGCTGCCACTGGAGTGGAGAGTTTGGGGTTGTTGTTTTTACCATTCTGACCCAATAACGTTTGTTGGCAAAGACTCTCCAAAACTGGCAAGAGCTATAAATTAGATATTTGAACTATTCTCCCTAGTTGCACGACAGAGCTATCCAACTTTCCAGGACTAAAATGCTTTCATTCGCAAGACTCATGTCTTCGGGGACTAGGAAATGTGCCTCTAAGGCAGATGAACACATGGGTTATGAGTTATTAATTATACAGAAAAGTCTATGGGATCACATAAATTGAACTAAACCCTAAAGCTGACTGGTGCATAATACTTCCCATATTTGCTTTGGATGAGACAACAGCAAAATCTCAAAGTCAGGGTGGTCATGCCTCTGATAGACTCCACAAGGCCAAGACCCACTTTCCACATCCATTTCCACAAATTTGCCTGCTCTCCCCTGACTCCATGAAGGCCTGAGCACCCCCTGCAGGAAGAGGTTATTCCTCTATCTTAGTCCTTTCTATTCCAATCCCTAAGGGGGAAAAGAAGAGTTACAACATAAGATTTATATACCAGAAACTGTCCAAAGTGACATAAATAGGTAAACAGATAGGAACATATGTATAACGCATAAAGACTTAGACATTTACTTACATATGCTCTTTCCTTAAATGAGTAACTCAAACACAAATTCTCAATTTAAGACAAACAAGAAAAAATAAAGGACAATTAGTAAGGCCTAAAAGATAAATCAGCAATAGCACTTCACTGCCTAAGTGAAATTCCTATTTTCTGATACCAGAGTATAGGGTACAATGGAATTTTTTAAAAATGTATTTATATTTGAATATCAAAAAGATATAACGAACAATACAAGAATAAAATTAAGTCATTTATTCTCATATGTATAACTGATCAGAAAAGAAGGGATGATAAATTGGATGGGTGAAAATTATCTTTGTTGATTTAAGACTTCACTGTAATTAATAATCTAAGACCACCAAATTTTTGGAGTATTGATTTAAGAAATTATGTCTCAAAAAAACTTCAATATCCTAACCGAAAAGTAAAATAAAACCAACTACATCATAAATTTCAATTCAATTAACACAAATGAATGACAAAGGATTACTATCAAAGAATGAGATCACCCTAAAATTTAAAAGTATTTACTATAAATGATGAAAATAAATTTAAAAATCTAAGCATAATTATTTTTTATTTACACTGAATGCAGGAATTCTTTCCAAAAAATATTTCAAGTCGCTGCTTTCCAGGTATATTTACAACTAGAAAAGAAAAAGGGCATACAGATACCATCTACTTGCTTCTAATATGACTTTAATGATATAATTCACTCTTGGGGTTCCTGATAACCTGGGTCCCATTAACAAATTGCATTTATTCCTCAAAAATTCAAAAGGAATAGTTTCTGCTTTAAAACATACACATACACACACACACACACACACACACACACACACACACACACAAGATCTTAATTGCAAGCATAGCAAAACAGAAATTGATTACCAAACCAACAAATATTTTGAGTTGTAAACTCAGTAAATATGAACATCACAGTAAAAATATTTCACACCAGTTACTTATTTTTCTGGTTTAGAAATAATTTGTAGGTGTTAATAATTGTTTCAAGAAACTCATCACACATTCATCCTCTCTAGAGCTTTTGGCAATGTAGCAACATCACAAAGGAAATATACACTTTGACTGCAAAAAGATATGATCTTTACTAGGGCTTCAACAAAGCACTAGTAACTAACGGAGGAGAAAACGTGCCATCATTTCTCCCAAATGTGATCAGTTACGTAAGACCTCAAAGCACACTCTGATTTGTGGGTGGAAAAAAAAAGTATTTCTTGCGAACCCTTAAGACAGATTAATTTCATCTACTTTATAGTAGCAAGTCTTCCCCGGATATTACTAACAAGCAGAGCTATTCAATGTTAGCATTTTGTCGCCAGAGACAATTGCTACATCAATGTGCAAACATAATGAACTCATTTTATTAGGCAAATAGTTGAATTCCATTCAAGTGCACTTAGTACAGTACTACACATTATAAATTGGTTGAAATTAAAGAGATCTCTGATTAGAAATGGGGTTTTAAAAAATACAACTAATACTGATTTCCCATTATGTTTCATTGGTGTTCTAATGAAACATACAAAGCAAATGGCTTAACTGTTTCCAGCATCTCTGGAAGGTTACCTAGTCCTTTGACGTATTAAAAATAGAAGTGAGAAAATACACAAATCTACAATTGAAAGGACAGTTTGAAAAACCAAACCCAATTCGATATGCTTGGTTCAGATGATAGTTACAGGTCAGAGGTCAGCTCCGGAGTTGACGAAAGTTTCAAATTAGTCACATTTGTTGGAAAACCCATCGACCCAGGTGCCTGTAATGTTTACACCGCGTCAGATTTTTCAGATCTGTGTTTGGTTAAGTCTCAACTCCTACAACTCATCTCTTAAAACATCACTGGCCACTGAGCAGGAATTTTTAAAAATCTAAACAGATTACATTTGAAAATGAGGCTGTTCTTTCTCCTTTTATAAAATACTTGGGCTTTATGACACCAAAAACATATGCACAGAAGGACAAGTCGAATTTCTTCAGTTCTTTTTTAAAAAATGCTCTTGAAACATCTCCCTGCACGGGCTGTGCTGTCTTTCCGTGCGAGAGCTCCGCTACAGATGGGCATCGGCTGTCTACGGTGCTGCGTCCGGGGCCTGTTCCCACAAGTTCCCCTGCTGCTGGGCCTTTGAAGTTTACTTCTGGTAGGATTCTCGAACTTTCGCCTGCAGTGCATCACAGGTCTTCTTGGCATCGCCCAGCAGCATGGCCGTGTTGGGCTTGTAGAAGATGGGATTGTCCACGGCGGCATAGCCAACGCCCAAGGACCGCTTCATCACGATGACCTGGGAACCGGGGGGAAGGGAGAGAGCGCATGGAACATGTGGGCTGAGTGCGGGGCACACAAGCATCGCCCTGCCCCCACTCTGAACAGGCAGGTGCCTCGCACCAGGTCTCTAGTTCAGAGACTCTTAACATACACCAGGAGTATTTTTTAAATATATCTTTCTTTTTCTTCAGAGAGGAAGAGAGAGGAGGGGAGAGATGGAAACATCAATGATGGGAGAATCATGGATCCCTGCCTGTTGGCGCCCCTCCTGGGGACCGAGCCCACCACCTGGGCATGTGCCCTGACCAGGAATCAAACCAGTGACCTCCTGGTTCATAGGTCAATGCCCAACCAGCAGCCGGGCACAGAGTGCTTTAATGCACATTCACATTGCATTAACTTTACTGTTGGAAACGTGCCCGTACTTCTATACCAACGAAAGAGAAGGTCGTGTGAACAATCATTCATCTCTGAGTGAGCAGATGGCGACTTTCTTCTTAATGCTTTCGTCCACAGGGACTACGTATGGCACCTTTCTAGGCAGAAAAATGTGCATCTTCCTACGAATGGGCTAAAGAGAACAAACCCAGGGCTGAAGCTTCTACTACAAATTTTAAAATAAAGGTAGCTGAGTGGGAAAACGGTATGAGTCCTGCTCCCTCGCTTTAAGGAAAGAATGCATCGGAAAGTTCGAACACAGAGGCCCACGGAGCCCCCGAGCTGTCACAGGAGAGGCTCCCAGCTGACGCTGCGGCGGCTCTGATGCCGATGTGCCGCGGACATTTACAATGGCCCCCACGACCGCTGTGCTGGCCTGCTGAGCAGCAAGGCAGCTCCCAGTGAAGAGAAAAGCCTCCCTGTGGGCTAGGACAGGCCATCGATCCGAGAGGGGACGCAGCACAAATGTGTTCACGCGTCAAACAGCATTAGCACGACAGCGGGCTCTGCAGCCTCTTTGTTTTGTTTTTTGTGTTGTTAATCCTCTCCCGAGGATATTTTTTCCATTGGTTTTCAGGGAGAGTGGAAGGATGGGAGTGAAGGGGGAGAGAGAGAGAGAGAGAGAGAGAGAGAGAGAGAGAGAGAGAGAGAGAAGGAGGGAGGGAGGGAGGGAGGGAGGGAGGGAGGGAGGGAGGGAAGAAAGAAAGAAAGACAGAAAGAAAGAAAGAAAGAAAGAAAGAAAGAAAGAAAGAAAGAAAGAAAGAAAGAAAGAAAGAAAGAAAGGAGAGAAGGAGGGAGGGAAGGAAGAAAGGAAGGAAGGGAGGGAGGGAGGGAGGGAGGGAGGGAGGGAGGAAGGAAGGAAGGAAGGGAGGAAGGAAGACTTCCTTTCCCAACGTTGGTTGACTCCTGCACGTGCCCAGCCTGGGGCAGGGGCCAGAGATTGAACTTGCAACTCAGGTCTGTGGCCTTGACCGTGAATTGAGCCTATGACCCCTCAGTCAGTGCACAGACCAACACCCTCACTGCTGACCACACTGGCAAGGGCTCCGCAGACCCTCAAACATTAGCGACCAACGCAGCCATTCCTCACCTCCCGGGAGCCAGCGCCTGGCGTGTCTGCTCACGCGCCACTAACACTGCGTTTCCACCTCATGCGGACGGGAAAGAGAAACAAAACGGAAGGGGACGTGTGCACCCTGTAACCTTGGTTCTGAAAACGCAGATCTGACTTCGGGGTGGTAAGGAAACGTGCCCACAGCCGGGCAGAGGGCAGCTGGCAAGCACCCAGCTCCCCACGACCCAGCAGCCTGCCCTGCAGGAGGGCGTGCACGTGCAGAGCCTGCTTCCCCATGCCACGCTGCTGTCCCATTTCCAAATCACCTTCCTTCCAGACACCCCATAAGCACACACACTCCCTCTCCAGAACACTGAACGAAAAAATGTGCTCGTCTCCCTACAGGAAGGCGAGGAACTGACTCACTGTCCCAGAGAGAAGCCATCTGCTCCCCGGGACTCGACCTGGAACTCGGCCAGACCCATTCCGAAAGCCCTCGTTCGGCTGCGGTGACAGATTCTGCTCATCCCGCTGCACAGTCCCCTCCGGTCCTCCTGTGACTGAGGCACTCCCCCGGGTCCCCCGGCGGCCACAGAGCGCAGACGCTGCATCGGGAGAACCGGACCCTCACCCTGCTCCAGTGCCTGGGCCTCCTCAGACCTTCGTCTCTTCTCATCAGGGAGCCACAGAGAGCTCTGGGCGTGGGCATTTGGAGAGTTCTGGTAACCAGGATGAAGCACGGGCCGGGAACTTACCTGCTTTGACTTCCAGACCTCGAGAACCGGCATGCCCGCGATAATAGAGTTGGGGTCTTCTTGAGCAGCTGAATTGACAGTGTCATTGGCTCCAATTACAAGGACCAGATCGGTGTCTACACCGTGAAAGAAAGAAAAAAAAAAGAGGAAATATAAAACTCAGGGGAGTCACTTGAACTTCTGTCCAGGAAATTGAGACCGATCTGGCTTTAGAACAACGATAATAACAAAAGCTTATGTTTGTAAGATGCACGCCTGTGGCAGGCACCGTATACCAAGCGCTTTTATCAGAGAGGTTCAGTAATTTAGCCAACGACACACAGCTAAATAGCGACAGGCCTGCATCTAACCTGAGCCTGCTGGCTGGCGCCTGTATTACTATGCTTTCCTTACCCTGATGTGACTTTATGCAGTTCTTTCATTCCCCCAAAGGGATCTTGCCAATTACAATATTTTATAATATCTGTGTTCCATTTTCAACTTCTAAGACGACCACATAAATGCAGCTTGATGTCTGAAAGAAAACGGTCTCTGAGTCTGCACTCCGTTAAAGCTGTGTCCGTAATTCCTGGAGCTGGCAGGTTTCACACATAATTTAGCAACAGTGAAATCTGAAGGGAGCCATAATGTGAAAACGGCCTACATTCCCTCTGCAAGCATTATAATGCGAACTCCCTTAGAACTTGGCCAACATGCCATGTGAATCGAGACATACACACGGTCTCGTTGTTTTTTTCTCCAACAAACAGTCTGTTTGTTTGTTTATGTTAACAGCGGACACTTGCAGAGAGAACTGGTTTAATTTTAACGACCATGATCTTGGGCCGAATGTCACTAGCATTAAGCGATACCCATGCCGGCCGCACAGGACGGCACCTTGTCCGGTGCAGTCCAGTACTTTAAAGGGGACAGAAAACTGCTCTTCTGATCCTGAGTTGGTACAAATGGAAACCAGTAAACACTGCAGAGATCAGACACTGAATCGTCAACAGCAATTTTATAAATGAGGAACCTGAGCTTGAGCAACTCGTTCAAGGTCATGAGAGAGTCAGAGCCTGTATCCCAAAGCCAGGTGTGTTCCGAGTCCCTGGGCAGCCCCCCTCCCTGCATCGCCTCCCCAGGGCCTGCTCCATCCCTCGGCTCTCCTCACGGGAGCAGAGTTACCTCTGCTGCTTATGACCCCGGTAAACCAGTCAGCACTGTCTCGTTGATGTCATTGTGACTGTATCCCCACCAGCAGCAGGTAGCCCCCCACCTGGCGAGCGGGTCTTCCGTGATCCCCCCGTTTCTGTCCTGGACTGGCATTCCTTTGGTCACTCTAAGAACAAGTCAATGTCACCATCGGCCCCATCCCTCACCTGGGAAATCCTCGTTGATCTCGTCCATTTCCAACACAATATCGTATGGCACCCCGGCCTCGGCCAGCAGCACATTAAGCTGGCCGGGCATCCGGCCTGCAACTGGGTGGATTCCAAACCTAGATGTGAAGCAAACGAACAGCTGGCCTTACTTGATGGGCCAAAATGTACAGAGACCCCAAGATCACCTCCCCAGTCGGCACAGTTTGTTCTTGGCCCCTCTGCTCCTCCTGGTACTGCCTCATCTCTGCAGGCACAAGTAGAATCAGCACCCGTATGTGGTCAATTTGCAAATATTGACTTTGGAGATTTGGTATCTCAGTATTACACACACTAGGACTCCCCTCAGAAAAGTAAGCATAACTTTAGAGCCTGAATCCTCCATATCCATCTGAACTACAATGAACCTTCAACAGCATTCCTATGTAATATCACCTTACATTCAAAAAGCATTCTGCTTCCATTATACTTTTTGACATATCTTGAGTCTTTAAAAAAAAACATATGTAAGTCAGCGAGGAATTAAACATTTGCCATGAAAAGTCAACTCTACAGTCAACTTTAACCTCTATGTTCCAATGTAGGGAAATAAAATAGTGTCCTGTGCATGAGTGAATGGTCTACAGCAGTGGTCGGCAAACTGCGGCTCCCGAGCCACATACGGCTTTTTGGCCCCTTGAGTGTGGCTCTTCCACAGAATACCACGGCCTGAGCGAGTCTATTTTGAAGAAGTGGCGTTAGAAAAAGTTTAAGTTTTAAAAATCTGGCTCTCAACAGACATTTCAATCGTTGTCCTGTTGATATTTAGCTCTGTTGACTAGTGAGTTTGCCGACCACTGGGCTATAGTCTTTCAGGCAGTGATGAAGCATCACTCCATGTCACAGAAGAAATGTGACAGTAACACGCTGCAGTGTCCACAAGACAGAGATATATAGAGATCAGAGCTCCACGCTTTAGCAAGGCAAAGGAAACTGAAGCAACAAGCAATTTCTTCCAGCCCTGACCATAGGGGAACTTCAAAGTCATGTAACCCAGCCTCTTGCCTATCGTATTGACCTCTGTGTCCCCAGCATGCCCCTGTCATATCAGAAGAGCTCAATGAAAAGCAAACCCAGGGAAGAAATGCATTTTATAGAATCTTGTGGCAGGTATCATCCAGTATCAGCTTAAATACCTTCAGTGACCAGAGCTTACTCCTCCCTAAGGTCTGGTGCATTACAAGCCGATCCTGATAATTGCATGTAGCACATGCACCCGTGCACAAGCCCACACTCGTTAACAGTAAGCGGGGAGAACCCCCATCTCGTTGCTCTCCAAGGTCTGTAGTTTTGCCATCTGCAGCCACGAGTCTGCTCCCTCTTCCCTATGCGGGTCCCTTTCAGCCATCCTAGGATGCCTACTAAGCAAAACACCCTCGACTCTTTCAACTATTCAGTGACCCACAGGATGTCCTAGCGGCCTGTTCCTACCTCCACCGTCAATGCCCAGCTCAAACCCCAGCCCCTCACAGAGAACACAGTATTGCTGGGTGTGATCTAGATGCACAAGGCCCAGGAGGCAAATCCCATCCTCAGATCCCCCACTGAGGAAGTCTGAGCTGCAGGAGCCCTGATTGACAGCTGGCACAGCCCATTGCTGTCTCTGACAAAACACGTGGTCATTGGAGATGCTGTTGCTTTCACAGGAACTGCTGCCAAGCCAGGCCTCCCTCCCCACTCCCAACACGGTCCTGTTAGGAGCTGATTCCAGCATAGGAATTGACCCCTCACCAAGCAGACCTGCAAAGAGCTGTAAAATGGACATTTTTATATCCCAGATCATTGATAAACCCTTTTCTACACCTTTAAAACTGATTGTGACGAGTCTTGGTTAATGGAAGGCTTATCATTGGGGAAAAGGGAAGACAGCAAGTGACGGGTCTTCTTTTTATCAGATTCCCCTTTGCATAATCTTCCTTCTGGGACCACTGAATGCTCCTCAATGACCAACTTATGTTTAAGAAAACAGAAACTCGGACCGAAAGTGGGGGAGGGGGGGGAGAAACAAACCAGTTATCTCTAGGTGGTTGTACAACAGATCGTGGCTTTTTTCTCATGTTTTTAATATTTTTCTATGAGAATGTACAGTCTAAATTAACTCCATATAAAATAAGTTAACACTCCATGCTTTTATGTTGTGACATAATTTATAAGTGATTTCTCATGTACTATCTTTTCCTGGCCCAAACAGTCTCCATCAAGATTTAGAATTTAGGGCAGCGGATTCAAATCTAGTACTTAAATAAACTGGGTTTTAGAGCTGCATTCCTTTATCTAAAAAGAGTGAGGAAGAACGTATACAAGAGGGGCTGGCATGTACCCGGACATAATGGCTAATATTCACTCTTTAGGATGTACTATGCGATGTGCACAACTTTCTTAGCAAATGGTCACACTGGCATTCAAGAGTCTAAACTTTTAACTGCTGTACCACATAGTCGTCAGTCAAGTCAAGCAATTTAAGAGATGATTTTGTTCCGTTAACAGTTCAGGTTAACCAGCTGTCTGATGTTGGGCAAGTCACTCCATGACTCTCTCTCCATCTCAGTTTCCCCATAGAGTAGTAACCAGCTGTTATTATGAGGCCACAAGCCATAGGCTATAAAAACTCTCAGTAGAAGAGATCTAAGAAATACTTATTTATCTCTGCTTGAATGGGTGTAATAAGGAGTTCCGAGAATCCAATTTCTAGTGTGTGTTGAGAAAAGCTGAGAGCCAAGTATTGTTCAACAATGCTATAAACTATAAACAATAAATTAAGTATTTCTATGGACAGACATAGGAGGAAAAAAATGTATCTTAGTATGCAAAGTGCTACAACAATGCAAAACATTGACCAGCATCCCTTAAGTGCTGGGGAAGTAGATTTTGAAAAAATTACTACAAGTGGAAGGTAGAAATGAACTGGATAAAAAAAACTGTTAATAATGTATGATTCATTTAAAAGGAATTCCTCCCCTCTTCCCTCAGTGGGCTGTCTGCAGTCCGATTTTAATGAGAATAAAATTAAAGACAGTCAAGAGTTTATTTCAAACAGTGCTCCCCAACCTCATGGTCTCATCAGCTTTCAAGTTCTCTTTTTTTATTATTATTCATTTTTAGAGAGAGGGGGGAGGAAAGGGATAGAGAGATAGAAGCATCTATGAGAGAGAAACATCATCTATCGGCTGCCTCCTGCACACCCCCTTCTGGGAATCAAGCCCACAATCCAGGCATGTGCCCTGACCGGCAGTGGCAATCGATCCTTCGACCTTTTGGTTTCTGGGTCAACGCTCAACCACTGGGCTATACCAACTGGGCAGCTTTTAGGTTCTTCAACCATAGTTTCTCTCCTGTCATTTTGGGGAATGTAACAGTTCAACACTTGAGTAAAAAATGTACAATATTTTCTAAAAAGAAATATTGCATTTTTTAAACTAAATATTTAAATACTAATGTCATTCTCTTTTCCATACCAGAGCTTTCAATCACTCCTAAAGATGAAGGAAATTAGGTAAAATACTGACAACTGATGTTCACGCTTTCCCTGTAGAAGTGCAAGCTACAGTCAGCTCGACCACAGCCATTTTCAAACTGTCGCAAAAAAAAAACATTTCCGAAGTGTCATGCAGACTCTTTGCTTGGGATATCTCCATAAAACTGTAATATTTTTACAGTACCAATAAAACATTTGAAAAAAATTTACCCAGGTACCAAAGTATATGCTCATTAAATGAGTTATTATTACTAAACTCCAAATCTGAACATAAATATCATTTTAATACTTTAATAACACAGTATTTTAAGCGTCAATAGAAAAAATAGACTGGGAAAGAAGATGCACATATTAAAATCACCAAAATGGCCCTCACTGGTTTGGCTCGGTAGAACATCGGCCTGAGGATAGAAGGGTCTCAGGTTTGATTCCGGTTAAGGGCACATGCCCAGGTTGTGGGCTCAATCCCTACTGGAGGGTGGGAAAGGGATGACAGAGGCAGCTGATCAATGATTTTCTCTCATCATTGATCTCTCTCTCTCTCCCCCTCCTCCTCATCCTCCTCTCTGAAATTAATAAAAATATATTTAAAAAGAAATGGTGGCCGAAACTGGTTTGGCTAAGTGGACAGAGTGTCAGCCTGTGGACTGAAGGGTCCCGGGTTGGATTCTGGTCAAGGACATGTAACTTGGTTGCGGGCACATCTCCAGTGGGGGTTGTGCAGGAGGCGGCTGAAGGATGTTTCTCTCTCATTGATGTTTCTGACTTTCTATCCTTCTCCCTCCCTCACTGTAAAAATCAATAAAATATATTTTTTTTTAAAAAAAAAAGAAGAAAAGAAATGATGACCATGTCTACTCACCTATTAGAAATGAAAAAAAATGTTTTTAGTTTGAAAAGCTCATTTCACTGTACAGAGGTTTAAACATATTATTAATCAGCTGGTTTTCATTCAAGGTTAATGCCCATTTGCATTTCAACTGTGTCCATTTCAGGTCAACATTCCAAATTAGCACAGGGTTGCTTTCCCAGATTCACACACAGGTGGTTTTACCTCTGTCGCCGACTAGACCCACTGACACAACTAAATAACCAGATTCTGTTCATTGAGCTGCTGCTCAAAAGCATCAGAGAGAGGTTCAGTAGAAACACAGAATATCCAACAACTTAGAAAATAACACACTCTAAGTGAAAAAAGATCAGCTGGCTAGAAAAATGGCAAAACTATTTTCAAGCAGACCAAACAAAACAGAAGTTGACCAAATAATCTTCATTTTCTTTGCACATAATAAAATAAAATGATCTTCAAATGCAAAAGGAAGAATTGGACTTAAAATTTCAGAAAAAAAGAAAACTATTTTCTGTTAATTTAAAACAAATGCTCCGGTTAGGGGATGTTTCAGGCTTCTTCTCTGTGGATCAGGGAGAGAGAAGCTCATGAATCTGAGCTGATGCACTTGGAATAAAGAATATTTCACATACAAATGTGAAGGATAGTTGGTTGGCATTGGACATGATAAGACAGCTGCAGCAGGGGATCATCAATGGTCTGAACTACCCATAAGAGAGGATCTCTGAACTACCCGTAAGAGAGGACCAGCTAGGTGGACTTGGGACTTCCAGAATAATGTAAGATATTGCTCTATCTCACTCGCATAGTACGAACTGCCACCAAGGACTCATCTGAGCTCCTCTGAGATGTTAATAGTAGTCGTGAACACCAAAAACTTTCTCTTAATCTCCCAGCCTTCTGATCACCAAGAAGTATTTATTGCTTCCCCCAGGTCGTTTCCTCTTCCCAAACATGACTAGTGAGATGGAAAGAAAGACTGAGAGTCATGCTATATGACACTCAAGGTCTGAATTCGTTTCCTATTGCTGCTGTAACAAATTACCACAGATTTAGTAGCTCACAGCAACACAAATTGATGATGCTGTTATAGTTCTGGAAGTCAGGGTCCAAAGCCCATTTCTCTGCACTGAAATCATGGTGCTGGGAGGACCAGGAATCCATTGCTTGCTTTTTCCAGCCTCGGGGGGGGCTGCCTCCATTCCTTAGCTTGTGGCTGCATCACTGTGACCTCTCTTTCCATTGTCACTTCTCTGAGTCTGACCCTCATGACTACATGGGCCCACCTGAATAAGCCAGGATATCTCCCTAGCTCAAAATCCTCATCTCAAATCTACAAAAGTTCCTTTTGCCATTTGCCATGTAAGGCAACACATTCACAGGTTTTAAGGATTAGGAGGTGAACATAGTTGGGGTCATTATTCAGTCTGCCCCAAACTCCCTTTCCAGTCCTAAAATTCCATGAACTAAAGTTTCTATTTTAGCTGAGTGCACCAGCATATACCTCATGATTTACTTTCAGATTTTGATTTTGTATTATTCTTTGACTCCAGTGTTTTTTGTTAAGTTTAATTTATTTACTTGCTTTTAATACTACCTTTGCTTATCTTTAAAGTAATCCAATGGCTATCATCTTTATGCTTTCACTGAGGTGTCATGGACCAAATTAGAAATCAAAAACCTCTAAATGTATGAGTTACTATTATAATATGTGATTAGCTGCAGACTTCATAAAGAGGATGTTTCTTTTGAGCTGGTTGCAAAGGGTAAATAATCGCAATGCTAACCAACATGTTATGCTGAACATCCCAGAGGGCAGATCACTTTATAACTGTTTGTATAATAATTTATTATACTAAACTTTTAAGACACTAAGATTGCAGACAAACACACGCAAGACTATTATAAGAGAATGCCAATGTTTTGAGAGAAACAACAGAACACGCTACATTTGTAGAAATATGTATGTGCCTGTTGATGAGGCAATGGGAGTTTATAATAATTCTGGCCTGTGGAACTGGCTGATCTCCAAAGTATGTATTGAAGTTAATTGTATCAGACATGGGTTGGCCAAGACCGGCAATTTCCAGGAACCTACAGCCAAAGCTCATCAATGTCCCATCATCACATGAAGAATATCGAGAATTCTGAACTGCAAAGCCTACTAGCCTTTTGGTTCTTCCCTTTGAACTGGAAAAAGAAATTATTTTTATTGTGTACATGCTTAACAAAACAGAGCCGGCTGTCCCTGACCACAACAAGATTCTACAGAAGGGAAAGAACTACTAAATGAGATCACAGAAAGATCCTGCGGCCCACACTCTCTCCTTATGCAGCTCCTCCTTCCCATGGCTGTGCTCTCCAGGCTTAGAGCTCCTTAGTACAGGAACCACACTTACTTATCAGAACCTGGGACTCGATTTTCCCTGCTCCATGAAAGGTGTACCCAGTGAGGAAGGCTTACTCATAAACTTCCCACATCTCCTTTTAGAGAAAGAATTTGGGGAAGCAGCATAGAGAAACAGTGAAATGCTCTAGAGACCCACTGCCTGGGTTCAAGACATTTGGACAAATAACGTCCGTGTGCCGCCCTTTCCCCATATGAATAACGGGAGTGATGATAAAACCTCCTTAGAGAAGTGCTGTGAGATTTAAGTGAGACAATCAGACCAACCGCCTGGCGCACGTTACAGTAAGCCTTCAACAAACATAACCTGTAAATTATATTCAAATACGTTTGGGTAATTTAAATGTCCACCTGCATCTTTCAAATACATCCACATTTTAATGATCACTTATATAAAAAGAAACAAATGTTGGTTTGATGCCAACATTTTCTAAGTTGGTTTTCTGACTTTTAACTTGAAATCCTAGTAAATACCAATGTAATCCAACAAAAGCCAGAAATTGTACTCACAACTACAGCAAACAACTAGAGAAACGATACTAGAGACTGAGGAAAACAAGAGAGACTGAGGCAAACAATTGTGAACACAAAATTCACTGGGAATTGGGTCAAATACTAGAATACAGATTTACTTTAATGGAGTCAAATTTCAAAAGGCCATCTTCAACCCTTCCACAGACACTATTAGGCAAAAAGTATTGTTTCCTGCCCAGCTGGTGTGATTCGCTGGTTGAGTGTCAACCTATGAACCAGGAGGTCATGAGTTCAATTCCCAGTCAGGGCACGTGCCCGAGTTGTGGGCTCGACCCCCACTGGGGGATGTATGGGAGGCAGTGGATCAATGGTTCTCTCTCATCATTGATGTTTCTATCTCTTTCTCCCACTCCCTTCCTCTCTGAAGTCAATAAAAATATATTTTAAAAAGATTCTCTAATCCAACCACTTCCTAAGGTAGGACTCCTTTATTCAGAATTATAGCAAGTAAACATGTACAAATTGTTGAGTTACAAAACAGGCTGTAGTTCCTCTCTGAGGTCATAATGAGTCCCTGGTGTGCGCCACACACGAAGGACCCCTGATTGTATGTTTGCATGTGCAATGCACCATCCTGGGAAGGGTCCATTAAAGTAACAAAAAGATCTGTTACTACTTTCAATATTTTTCACTAATTGTGCATTTCACCTGAGAAAAATAAGATGGGATCTGAAAAAGGCAGGTTTCTTTGCTTTACTACATTCTGATCAGAATTTCTGATTGACAGTTGCAGGTGACTTACTCAAAGCGCAAGAAAAAGCTATTTTGTAGTAAAGGTCATTTAGAAGAAAACTTTATAAAATATGAAGCAGGGGAAACGGGACATAAATTAATCCTTTACTGATGAAAAGGGGCTGGGTGGGGTTAGCCCGTCCATTTGAGGAGGAACTTGGTAACGAGTGGAAAACCTTCCTGACGAGGCAGGCCGTGTCCACACAAACTGATTAATGAGAGAAGCTACAGAACCAACTTTCTGGCTGAGCTTCTTAGGCAAAGGACAGACACCCAGCTTTCTAAAGTTGTGAAAGTCCTTCCGACCAGCAGTGGTCCAGACGAACTCACTCATACGATTCCAAATGAAAAGAAAATGTTCACTTAATTTCCTAGCGCTTTCCAACAGCTAGAACGAGAGAACATCGTGTACCTTCCTTTCCTTTTTCTGAAGGCAAATAAGGGCTGAGCTGCTACTCTGATCTGAAATCTGGTGGACATCCATGGCCCGCCCTTTTTCAGGAAGAAGATGATGAATTTGTGAAAGAGCTCACAATCAGGTCCCGAGGGCTCCATTTTTCTAGGACAGACTAACACGACCTGTTCGATGACGGATGAGGACATGTTTGACAAAGGGTGGCGGTCACATTTCCCAGGGGCACATGCGGCCTGTGCCACGGAGACCACCCAAAGAATGAGGAGTCTTCCAAACGGGGTGCACTCCGGCGACCTCGTGCCAACGCTGACCATGTCACAACACGACCTTGTCCGCGTGGAGGAGATGGTTACAGAGGGGGCCCACATAACGGCTCCCCCACCGCTGAACCGAATCCGGCCACCAGACCCACAAGAGAAACAGAAGGACTGTGAAGCAATTGTATCTCCAAACAGAGCCAATTAGGCTATAACGAATGACCTCAGAGACAATATTCAACATCTACTTTGCCACTAACGTTCTAGAATACTATATTCTGACATAGCACAGAGATGTAGAAGGAACTGTACCGAATTTCATCTTTCTGTCAGAGGCACTAAGATGTTGCTGAGTGGCTCCCGAAGTGCAATGCTAGTGAGCGGCCCGAGACACACACTATACCCAAGATACGGAAGAATTTGGACCTGAAATGAGAAGAAGACTTTTGTTTATTTATGTTTACTTGAACCTTATTGAAGAGAAACAGCTCAGAGAGAGTTTCTTCTCACTAATACTAGGACTGAGAACCCAAAGTCACCCCAGGGGTCACAGGCTCTGCTTCATCGGCTGTGAGTTTTTCCCTCAGACCCCAAGGGTGTCCAAGGGATGTGTCTAGAAGGCACGGCTTCGCAAAACACCCACGTCACAGGCTTTTAACACAGCCATCCGTGCTTCCCTCCACACCAACACGCAGGCGACAGTATGAAGCCAAAGGAAGTCTGGTCAACAGTCAGAACCTGCGAGGAGCACAGCAGACCCCTTTGATCTGAGAGGTTCTTGGCGACTCAGCATGTAGGTTGAACTCGGATGTGAATGAGGGCACAGACTTTGCTTTGGTTTGATTCCCAGTGAGGGCACGTGCCCAGGTTTCGGGCTTGACCCTCCGTAGGGGGCATGCAGAAGGGAGCCAATCCATCATTTTCTCTCATCACAGATTTTCTCTCCCTCTCTCCCTCTCCCTTCTTCTCTGAAATCAATAAAAACATATTTTTAAAGAAAACTAAGCAGTGGTTATTTTTTTTAATTACAAGTCTTCCTAAGAATTGTTCATTGGCAACACTATCTCTGCTTTATAATGAAAAGCCCACCATAGCAATGCAAAGCCTGGGAAATATCAATAAGACATGTCTGTGCTCTTGAAAGATTTTTTATAAAAAGCTTGCAGATCAAAACAACAATGCGGTACCATCTCACATCTGTCAGAATGGCTGTTGTCAACAAACCAAAAAACGACAAATGCTGGCGAGGATGCAGAGTAAAAGGAACCCTCGTGCACTGCTGGTGGGAATGCAGACTGGTGCAGCCACTGTGGAGAACAGTATGGAGTTTCCTCAAAAAACTAAAAATGGAACTCCCATTTGACCCAGTGATCCCACTTCTGGGAATATATCCCAAGAAACTAGAAACACCAATCAGAAAGGATATATGCATCCCTATGTTCATAGCAGCACAATTCACCATAGCTAAGATTTGGAAACAGCCTAAGTGCCCATCAGCAGATGAGTGGATTAAAAAACTGTGGCACATCTACACAGTGGAATACTACGCTGCGGTAAAAAAGAAGAAATTCTTACCATTTGCAACAACATGGATGGAGATGGAAAGCATTATGCTAAGTGAAATAAGCCAATCAAAGAAAGACAAATACCACATGATCTCACGCATTTGCGGAATATAATGAACAACATAAACTGATGAACAAAAATAGATCCAGAGACAGAGAGACATCAATCAGAGCGTCAAATCTCAGGGAAGGTAGGGGAGGATGAGGGTAAAGGGGCGAGATCAACCAAAGAACTTATACCCATGCATACAAACCTAATCAATGGACACAGACAACAGAGGGGTGGGGGCATGAACGGGAGGCAGGGGGTAATGGGGGAATAAGGACACATATGTAATACCTTAATCAATAAAGAAATTTTTTTAAAAGCTTGCAGAAATCAAGCATGAGTTAGGCGAGCCCAAAGGTGTTCCAGGCAACTGGCAAGAAACAGCCCTGTGGCCAGTAAAGGAAGTCTAAGTCTAAGGCTTTCCCGATGGTCCGCCCTGCGACGCCCGGCCCCGCCGCCCTCAGCGCCCGTGAGCGTGTCCCGCCCGCGGCCCGGGAGGCAGACGGCGGTCGCTCTGCATCCATCACGGGCCACGGAGTCACGCAGACCGGCTGGGGGACAGATGCGATTTTTCTTGGCACCACGTGGGCGGCACTCCTCGAGGACAGTCGTATGTCCACCCCGGCCCGTTTCCAGGAGGGCTGTGTGCGAGCGTGTCGCCACATCTGGATGCTGGGCGTCAGGGGGTCCTGGGCTCAGCGCCCCCAAGCCAGAGGCCTGCAGCTGTGCTCCAGGCGCCCGCGGGAGCGCCCGGGGGTGGAAGGACTGAGGTCCCGCGACTGCAAATACAGGCTTCTGCCTCTGAAGGGCGAGGGGACCCCGCAGCAGCCTCCTGTGCACGCAGGTCCGGCCTCTGAGAAAGGGTCCTAAGCAACCTTTTAAAGAAAGCGGGCCTGTCCCCGGTGGAAAGAGGACGACAGCCGAGGCAGCGTCGGCAAAGTTCCTGATTCCCCTCAGACGAATCAGAAGCCTCCACACAGAAGCAAGAAAGGAAAACGGTGGCACCCCGCCGTCAGCGTGTGAGCAAGCATCGCTCTCTTCCCTTTAAAGCAAACGCAAGCTTTGCGTAACTTGTTACAAAGCCAGTGTTGAAAATTCAGCCTACCACAGTAAAGGTAAAAAAATAAAAATAAAAAACTGTCACACGCTAACATGTAATTATGCATCTCCCATAAATCTTAAGTCAAATAGTCACCGTTCCCAAGCAGTGTGACAGATGTCATCCACAAAACAGTTTCTGTGAGGTCCCCATAGACAAAAACGCCAATTTTAACGAGGTCAGAAACCAGCATCCCATTTGTCTTCTCCCTTTTTCTCTTTTTTTTTTTTTTATATTTTTTTACTGATCTCAGAGAGGAAGGGAGAGGGAGAGGGAGAGAGAAACATCAGTGATGAGACAAAATCACTGATGGCTGCCTCTGGCACGCCACCCCCCGCACCCCCCGGGGATCGAGCCCGCAACCCAGGCCTGTGCCCTGACCGGAATCGAACCCGGGACCTTTCCGTCCGCAGGCTGACGCTTCATCCACCAAGCCAAACCCGCCAGGGCTCCCTTTTCTTTCCTGAGCACTTTTTCCCTTTCTCTGTTCATTTCCCTTCACATCCTGCCTCCGCCCAGCTCCCAGCAGTCGCTGATGTCGCCAGCTCGCGCCCACCCCTCTGACCCTGGGCTGGTTCCCAGGGCGGCTGGCACCACAGGCTGCTCAGTGGGCAAGCAGAGAACCACAAGAAATGAGCCATGCCCCTCCCTAAGGGTAACGGAGGCACAGAAGCCACCTTCCTGTTTTACTCGATTTGCCACTCGTCCCCCTCACATCCACACAGTGACAGCAGGCGGTACACTACACTCAACTTTCACATGCGGACTGAACAGAGAAACACTTCCTTACAGGACAATGATTAAAGATCTGCAACCACTGCCGAAACCGGGTTGGCTCAGTGGATAGAGCGTCAGCCTGTGGACTGAAGGATCCCGGGTTCGATTCCGGTCAAGGGCATGTATCTTGGCTGCGGGCACGTCCCCAGTGGGGGGTGGGGGGGCGTGCAAGAGGCAACTGACTGATGTTTCTCTCTCATCGATGTTTCTAACTTTCTATCCCTCTCTCTTCCTCTCTGTAAAAAGCAATAAAAATATATATATTTAAAGAAATAAAAAATAAAGATTCTGTAACCCATCCTTTCCACTGGTAGGTCTGCAAATGCTTTCCGGGGTGAGTGTGACCACAAAGAAGCAGAGTTTCGTACCCTACGTGAATGCAGGAGTGAGTTCCCGAAATGAGATTTCTCATCATAACGACCGTTTGACCGGTCGCTATGACGTGCACTAACCACCAGGGGGCAGACGCTCCACACAGGAGCTGCGCCCTGGTGGTTAGTCACTCCCACAGGGGGAGCGCCGCTCAGCCAGAAGCCGGGCTCACTGCTGGTGAGCGCAGCTGCGGTGGGGGGGGCCTCTCCCGCCTCCACGGCAGCGCTCCGGCAGCGCTCCCCACAGCAGCTGCAGGTGCAGCGGGCCGGGGAGCCTGAGGAGCACACCCCCGCGAGCCGAGCGGACGCACCTGACTTTCTTGCCCTGCTCCGTGAGCATCTTCACCAGGTCGGCGATGGGGTACTGCGCTTTGGCCGCACACAGTCCGTAGCCTGCGGGGAACGCCAAGAACACGGAAGAATATGGTTTTATTTTGAAATTCTTCTCCGGATGGAAACATTTTTATGCCCCCCCCCCCCCAAAAAAAAAAGCAATCCACGAATAGGACTAAAAATGAAAGCAAACGTATCGTGTGGACTTTTTTAAATACTGGCCTATGTTTCAATTTCAAATTCTAACGGGCCCACCTCGGTCCAGTGCAGGTCTGATTCTGCTGGGCACGCCCTCCCACAGCGCCACCCCCATGCCGTGTGCCCTCTGTCTCTGTCTGTCTGTCTGTCAGCCCTTCGCATCTTCCCACCTCCCCACTCCAGCACCCAGGGACTCCAAGCCCACTGTGGGGAGACGATTCTTGCTGTGGGAATGTCCCAGGCATTCTAGCAAATGCAATGCACCTGCTGCCACACACAGCGGACAGCAGCCGCCCCGTCGCTGAGACAACCAAACCCAAACCCGTGTCCCCAGTGTCTGCAGAAGGTGACCTGGCCCGGGGGAGAAGGCTTGTAGCTGAACATCCAATTATGCTAACGTTTGCTTATGTCTTGGTCTATGGAACCAACCAACAAACCACCCACACGTCAAATCAATGGGATTTCTTTACAGAAAAGGCCTGTGATAGAACACGACAGAGTTAAAATCGTAATCTGAAAACAGGACGCTGCCGGTAGCAGCACAGCATTATCTTCCCAGTGAAGAAGAACTAAATTCAAGTTCAGAAAACAGAGAACTGCCCAGCCGGGATGGCTCAAACCTCGAGCATCGACTCATGAACCGGGAGCTCCTAGTTCAATTCCCGGTCGGGGCGCATGCCCGGGTTGCAGACTCCATCCCCAGGAGGGGCACGCAGGAGGCAGCTGATCAATGATTCTCTCGCATCATTGCTGTTTCTATCTCTCTCTCTCCCCCTCTCCCTTCCTCTCTAAAATCAGTAAAAACATATTTTTTTTAAAAAAAGAAACTGACACCTGAAGAGAACAAATGGCTTGGTCAATGTCGTGTGGATTGTCAGGAGCAAGGTTAAGACAAAATGAGATGCAATGACTCCCAGACCAAGCTCTTTCTACTAGGCAACGTCACCTCACCTTGGTGGAAACAACAGGAATCACAGTGATTTTTAAAAATATTTGTTTTTAAAAAAGAAAGAGATTCACATTTACTGAGCAAGTTTAAGAGTGAGCTGCTTTCATACATTGTATCTACCTGAATCCTGACAACAGGCCCAAGAATTATCAATAAGGAATAAACAACTAAGACTTGAAAAGGATTCAACATTTTTACAGAATCACTGGAAGGCATGGTTAGAACCATGTCATCAATTTATAGACCCTCTATGTGATTTCCAAAATATTAACACAAGATGAAAATTCTCAGTATCTTTCACTATCTAACAATAGGGTTGCTTCTAAGTTCCCATTATGTTTTCAAAAACAAACAGGTGTTGATGAGATGTTTTCCTGTTAAAAGAAATTGTGAATGTAATCAATGACAATGCCTTTATTTTGTACCTGGAGTAATAATGATGCTATTAGCTTCTCGAATCATGTCGATGGCATTCTCCAGGTTAATTTCCGTATGTGTGCCAGAAATTTCCATGGGTTTCCCACCAGCTGTTGACGTGGTACCATAGCCGCCAAGAATCACATTCGCCAGGGAGCGATTCATCGCCTGGAAAGCAAAATTATCCGCTGTGAGAGTTCAATCCACGTAACTTTTGGAAAATGATCTGAATACCTGATATTCAAAAATATTCAATAAAGAGGTATATTTGATCCTCTAAAACATTTTAACCACATAACTTGATCTAGCGTCTGAAAATTATTTCAAAGGTGTAAATGAAGATATCTGGGAAACCACATCTTTTTTTCCTATAAAGTCAAGGACACACAAATATATTTTCAGTAAGAGAGTAAAGTTTGTTAAGGCATTTCAAGGAAAGTTACCAGTAATGTGAAGAAATTAATGAAAAACTCAGACCTGGTGACTATCACCTGCACATGGATCGTGCAAACTGTACCTCCACGTTCACACGTATTTCTTCCGAGTACAAGGGAGGCGCAGGAATATGAAATTTTACAAGGTGACCCTAGAGAGCTCTCAGATGAGTTCCACTGCCCGCGGTGGGCTGTCCAGAGGCAAGCCAGGGGGGAAGGGGCAGGGGTGCCTCTCATTTAGAACTCTGCTGCCCTCTGCCGGCAAGAAAGATAAATGCAGACGTGGACAGGGCCTGACTTTCCAAATCAGCTCTGTGAAGTGACTGCGCTCATCACTAGACTCCTAAAATACTTCATTTCCGAAAAGATAGATGAGTGAGCTTATACACTTTTTTAGTAAAAGAGATACCCACCCATTTAACCAGGAAAAAATTATCTTGGAGGGAAAAAAACAGTAGGAAGGCACTTCTAGTTGCTCCTTTACAATCACCAAACAATGTGCCATTCAAACACCACCACGGACACGTGGGGATAACTGACCGGGTTCGGAAAACAGTCCAGGCATGGCCTTCTCAAGGCGAGGCGGTGGAAGAAGCACGAAAAGACAAGAAGCCAGGTGTTCTGAGGGATCAACTACATCTGAAGACTTCGAATCCCTGTACATGATCAAAGCAGTCGTTCCACATAATCACAACAGAATTTCTCACTTCAAAAAAAACTCCCCAAAATTACTAAACCCTATTTTAAGGGTTGTAATAAGCATGTCATTGAGCCACTTATAAGCCATATGAGTATCAATTTATTACTTTTTCTCAAAAAGACACATGATTATTTAAAAGCACCTGGAGATTTGCAGCGACAAACAACACATCAGAGAGAAGCACGTTACCGTCCATCCAAGCACAGCCCACCGGCTGCCACCTTCGGGGGACAGGCCAGGGAGCTGCTGAGGGGACAGAGAAGAAGGGGCAAAGAGCCACACTTGGCAAAGGGCAACATGCCAACAACCTCACTTGCAAAGATGATAGATGAAAATGTCATAATTTTTCAAACTATTCGTTTGACCTAAGTCCACTGATGAGTACAACATTCACATTTTACAGAGTCCAAAGTCTAGTAAACTTGTCTAAGATTATCCTATATAATAAAAACCTAATATTATGTATCCCATCATCCATTCAACTAATCAAGTGTAATATGCTAATGATATGTGAAGGCTGCTCAACCGTATCATTATAATGTGCACTGACCACCAGGGGGCAGACACTCTGACCAGTAGGTTAGCTGACTGTTGGGATCTAGTCAATCGGGACTGAGTGACATGGGCCTGACATGACCTGGAGCCCTCCTGCGGCCCCTCCCCAGCTGGCCAACCTTCTGCATTCCTCTCTGGCCCCCATCATGCACGGGTGGGGTCCCTCAGCCTGGACTGCACCCTCTCACAATCTGGGACCCCTCGGGGGATGTCAGAAAACTGGTTTCAGCCCGATCTAGCAGGCCAGGCTGAGGGGCCCCACTGGTGCACGAATTCATGCACTGGGCCTCTAGTAATATATAAAATAAGGCCCAGAATGTTTTATGTATATTCTTAATAGATAAGAAGAGCAGAGAAATAGTCCCCATCTGACATGAAGTTTTAAATGCTGAACACCACCTCCTCTACTTAAATGCAAGGTTTAATGAAAATCTACATAGCATTAGCCAAGACTTCCCAAACATTCAATATTTATTGATTTTGATCGATTCTGATTTTGAACTACAAGATTCTGAAAATAAATGACCAAAAATAGTTTCCACAAAATTTGTGCCCTTAAAAACTGATTCAAAGACCTATTTCAGACATTGAGATATTTCTGTCATCGATAACTTTTTGTTGTTGTTTTTAATTCTTACCCAATGATAATGTTCCATTGATAAATGGAGAGAGTGGAAGGGAGAGGGCGAGAAAGGAACAGTGATGTGAGAGAGACACATTGATTGGTTGCCTCCTAACCAGAGCCAGGGAACCTGCAGCCAAGGCACGTGCCCTTGACCAGAATCAGAGCAGGGACCCTGCAGTCCGAGGGCTGACACTCTGTCCACTGAGACAAACCAGGTAGGGCCATAGATAACTTTTTTTTTAATGTCAAACATACCAAAAGACTCCATCCCCTACCTCACACAGTCCTGTGAAGGGACAGAGGACAGAGGGACATGACGCGGAGAAAGATGTGAATGACAGAACCCTTTCATCTTAGAGTAGATCTTAGATGTAGATGGTAGAAGCCAACATTGGGTTTTCCTCGAACCCAACATTGCATTTGGACTTAGAAGGAACCATTTTTCACTTCCTATAGAACTGAGTGGAAGAGAAGAAAAGAATATCTGAGAACATTTAACTAATGTGGGTCCCCTTCAGATGGCATCTTAGGGAGGACAACAGGGAACCACACAGTAGTGTAACAATCAAAGTCTACTTGTTAAACACGTATCCACAATTATATCGCCATTAAGCTAATTCCACATGGTCTCTTAAAATTATTTTTCATCTCCGAACGTACCATTGCAACATCGTATTTTCAACAAATGTTTAGGGTTTGGGGCTTTGTTTTGTTTTGTCTTTTTCTCTTTTTGGCTTGCTTAAGTGATTAATGAGACTATCCTGTGACCACTGACCCCAGATTGAAGAGCTCCCAGCTCCAAGACAAAGCATTTGCAACCCTGCCCAAGACTGTGCCTTTTAAGTTATTAAGCCATATAATGAAAATTGTATGCTCCGTTAAAGAGATCCTTAATTCACACAACACTCTAAGCAAAATGTAAGAAGAAAACTCTGAACATAAAGGGCATGACGTGGACCAAACCGAAGCCATAACAAAAACCGCTGACTGGCATCTCTCATTTCGACGCTTTGTAGGTGCTGGTTAATTGGTTGCAAAGCAAAAAAGAAACTTCTTTTAACTTGGCTCTGATCCACTTAATTCTGTTCTATTTTCACTCGGGGGGGTGGGAAGCAGCAAAATGCAAAAAAATCAAAAAATTTGGTCTGAAAATGCTGTTCCATTCTCTAAGTGAACGGACTATAATATCATGAAGAGGTTAATGTTAACGACATCTGGATATAAAGCGCAGCGTCCATTTGCGCTGGACATGTGTCCGTTTTTATAACGCCGGGTGTTGTGCAACCACGACATCAGGCTCAGAGGACACCCAAAAGGACTCTTCGTCAGAAGGAAACCCAATTTCAGGGGTGGCTAATTAGCCACTCCGGGGGCATGCCGTTCCGTCTCGCCTAACAAAAGCATTCCGGTCTGGTTTGGACTCGCCTGCCTCCTTCCATAAATAATGAAACAGCGAAGGTAAACACGCCGGTAGTAATACTAGATTTCAATATTTGATAGTATATCTGCTACCACGGCCTATCCGGAGAGGATTCCAAAATGTGAAAAGAGCTAAGAAATAAAATGTTCACCCAGTCGTTATTTAACAATTATTGTAGTTGTTTGAAGGTGCCAGGTGCGTGTGAAAAGACTATCCACACAAAAGCGAATAGGACGTGATCCCTTAAAATACCTTCCTTGTAAAAGGAGAGCAGAATCTCCTACCTCCAGAGCCTGCGTGGGGAGTAAATGAGCTGATATGTATACAGCACCCAGCGACATCGCTCTCTGCCTAACGACCAGCGGGTAATTCCTTTTGATTAACATTACGAACCCCTCTGAGCACCAGCCACGAAGAAACAGCTGCTTATCGGGAACAAGCACAGGCTAAGAATTCCCGAAGGTGAAGGTGAAAAGTCAGAAACCAGGAAAATGCAGAAGCGAAGGCCATTTCTGTCTTCAAAACTGAAAGCTACGGCAGCCTTGCTTCTGTCCGTTTTGTAATAAGACAGAGGAGCAGGGGTTCAGTGAAACACCTGCTCTGCAGGTCACCGCCAGGAGAGCTTGCAAGGTGTCCTCTGTGGAGACCCCTTCATCAATGTCAACAGCCACCTGGGCCCAGGGATTGTACGCAAAGACAATGAAGAAAAGACAGTGAAGAAAAATAAGAAAAAGGTGATATAAATGCATAAGTAGACATAGAAAAGAGGACTTTCAACTCCTGCCTCTTCTTACCTTATTCTACTTGCTGTTCTACAACTGCTACATCAAAGCTACTGCTTTGGTTACTCTAACCAAAAATAATAAGAAACTAAATGAAGAAGGAAAGAAAAATGGAGAGGGAATAAAAGAGGCACAGAAAGACAAAACTGGGCAAATAGTGCTGATACATTTAAGAACCTGAAGAAAACCCTGTAAGAAGAAAAGGAGAAAGGCAAGAAGGTACCCAGGAAGGTATCCAAGATCCAGGTGCAAGTCCTCCGTCCTCTGCCCCTACCCGCATGCCATGAGCTGTGTTAAAATTCAAGCCTCTCGTTTAATTTAAAATCAGTGCTTTGACCAACCACAGGCATTAGTGAAAGTCTGCTGCCCCCTGCTGGTCATTTAAATTCACCACATGAAGCAAAGCCATACTAAGGGTTAAAGGCTCATTTTTAGAGAAAATGATTTCTAATATAACTGAGTAAATGTTTTCTTCTTCACAAACATTTGGGTTTTTATTTTTTAAAAAAAAAAAACTCCAAAGCCTGGTATTTTTTGAATAGGAAACACAGAATCTCCCAATTTCCAAAATTTCCTCAATAACTAGAGGGATTTTTTTATATATATATATTTCATTGATTTTTTTACAGAGAGGAAGGGAGAGGGATAGAGTCAGAAACATCAATCAGCTGCCTCCTGCACGCCCCCTACTGGGGATGTGCCCGCAACCAAGGTCCATGCCCTTGACCGGAATCGAACCTGGGACCCTTCAGTCCACAGGCGGACGCTCTATCCACTGAGCCAGACCGGTTAGGGCCAGCAGGATTTAATTTTAAAAGCTCTGTCTCACGCTGCCCGCTCCGCCGCTGGAAACGACGGTTCCGAGACCGGCATCTCTCCTTAGACGAAGGTTTCCGGCCCAGCCCTTCATTGTTTGCGGGATGTCTTCTTGCCATCGAGGAGAGAGTGGAAAACAAAAAGGAAGCTGGGAAGTATTCTTCTTGTTCATGTTTTTTCTTTTCTTCTGAAACAAAGAGACCAGCTGACCGCAAAGCGCCCAGAGGCCCCGCGGAGCGCCCGCCGCACACGGTCCCGGCCCGCGGAGCGAGCGGAACGGCCGGGAAGGAGCACGCCCTCCCCTCCCAAGAGCCCATCCGGAGACAGAAAATCCAACGATGGATTTGTGCCCAAAGAGAGATAAAAATCGCACGGCCTCACAGCTGCGGCATCGGGGAAACATTAAACAGATGTGTGTGTATCCGGGTAACAGATTCGTTCTGAAGCCCCTTAAAATACTATGGAGAAAGCATTTCTAATGAGCAAATGGCAAGAATGTGGTTTGTAAGGTTTAAAAAATTAAATCTGAGCCGAAACCGGTGTGGCTCACTGGATAGAGCGTCGGCCTGTGGGCTGAAGGGTCCCGGGTTCAATTCCGGTCAAGGGCATGTACCTTGGCTACCGGCACATCCCCAATAGAAAGTGTGCAGGAGGCAGCTGATGGATGTTTCTCTGTCATCGATGTGTCTGACTTACTATACCTGTCACTTCCTCTCTGTGAAAAATCAATAAAATATATTCTTTAAAAAAAATTAAATGTGAAATGTACCCGGTGATTAGACAAGTGAATGCACAGATGGGGCATTCACGAAGAAAGAACAGAAGAAATAACCCAAAACCTGACGTAGTTATTTCAGGCGGAGTCAGAAGATTTTAATTTTCCTAATTACCTACACGGAGTGCTTTAAAAGCAGCCTTGCAGGAGGAACCAAGATGGCAGCATAGGTAAAACACCTATCTTGCTGTCATACTCAACAATTTTAATACTACAACTTAACGAAAAAACAAACACCTTCCAGAATCACCAGAAAACTGGCCCAGTAAAAATTCCACAAATAAAAGTGAAAATAAGACACTGTGACTCGGAGGAGCGGCGGCGGACAGCGTTGAAAGATTCGCATGGAGAGAGGTTTGGAGTGCTTGCCAGCGGAGAGGGCGGGCAGCTGAAAACCGGCCAGTTTTCTCGAACGGGGAGACAAAGACGTCCCACTGGACTGAATCTCCAGCTGTGGGCGAGGTCCAGGGATCCAACCGACTATCACACGGGGTGAAAACTGGACAGTGGGAGGGCACACCAAAGCTCGGGTGCTGCAGGGGTCTGCCGGCTTGTGGAGAAGGCAGCTTGCGCGAACAGCTCGGCTGCGTGACCGCGCAGAGAGCGATCTGCGATTCGCTCGCTCATTCGAAAAACCGTCAGACTGCTTTGTTTTACGACCCTGGGTGAGACATTGGGCGTGCAGACTCATTTGGGGAGAGTCTGAATTCCCCGGCAGCCGGTGGAACTCGGCAGCAACTCTCTCTCAGAGGTGCTGGCGGCCATTGCCCCCTGCACAGAGTCCCTGGGGCCGCACAGGGCGGAGCTAACGCTGTCTGCTTGGCCTGGAGACCCCGCCCACCCAACCTGAGCACAGCTGAGCTTCACAGACAATTGGCCTGGAGGTCAACCCCTCTAAGTGCTAACAACGATTAACCTGAGCTTAACTTCAGCAAGACTGTGCAACCCATATCCACCTCAGGTAACTGGGGAGGCTGAGCCACTGTCCCTTGTAGGACATCTACCACACAAAGCTAATTGGCCAACTCAGGGAAGCAGCCACCATGCAGAGACATGGAAAGAAATCAGATGTGAAAGAAATGGAGGAAAAAAAAAAAGACTGGACATGGAATTCAAAACCATGGTTATAGGGTTTTTCAAGAGGCTCCAACAAAAGGTCGAGGCCTATAAGGAATTAAGCAAGACCGCAAAGGAAATGAATGAGTCGTACAAGGAAATGAACGAGACCCTCAAGGAAATGAACAAGACCTGCAAGGAAATGATCAAGACCAACGTGGAAATGAAGGAGACTCTCAAAGATATGAAAAAGGACCAACCAGAAATTAAGCATACACTGAATGAAATAAAAAATATTATACAAAGACCTAAAAGTGCTCTGGAGCACCCCAAGAACCAAGTTAAAGATTTGAAATACAAAGAGGGAAAATCCACTCAGCTGAAAAAGCAAGAAACCAAAAAAATGGAAGATAGTGTAAGGGGCCTCTGGGACAACCTCAAGCATACCAACATCCGAATTATAGGGGTGCCAGAAAAAGAGAGAGAGCAAGACAATGAAAACTTATTTGAAGAAACAGTGACCGAAAACTTCCCACACCTGGTGAAAGAAATTGACTTGGGAGTCCAAGAAGCACACCGAACCCCAATATATAGGAACCCTAAGAGGACCACACCAAGGCACATCATAATTAAAATGCCAAGAGCAAAAGACAAAGAGAGAATATTAAAAGCAGCAAGAGAGAAACAGTTGGTTACCTATAAGGGAGCACCCATACGATTGTCAGCGGATTTCTCAACAGAAACGATGCAGGCCAGACGGGAGTGGCAAGAAATATTCAAAGTGATGAATAGCAAGAATCTACAACCAAGATTACTCTATCCAGCAAAGCTATCATTCAGAATTGAAGGTCAGATGAGGTGCTTCGCAGATAAGAAAAAGCTAAAGGAGTTCATCACCACCAAACCAATAATATATGAAATGCTGAAAGATATTCTTTAAGAAGAGGAAGAAGAAAAAGATAAAAGTGTAAATTAGGAACAACAAATACACATCTATCAACAAATGAATCTAAAAACAAGTGAATTAATAAGCTGATGAACAAGATAAACTGGTGAATATAACAGAATCACGGACGTAGAGAGGGAATGGACTTACAACTCTTGGGGAGAAACGGGGTGTGGGAAGTGCAGCAAGAGACTGGACAAAAATCATGCAACTATGGGAGAGGACAGTGGAGGGGGGTGAGGGCGGAGGGTGGGATGGGTACCAGGAGGAGGGGAACTAAAGGGGGGGAAAAGGGCACAATGTAATTAATATACTGAACAATAAAGATTAAAAAATAAATAAATAAATAAATAAATAAATAAATAAAATAAAAGCAGCCTCGCAAATTTATTCAATGCTGCACGCTGGGATTTCTGCGAGAGAGAATGAGAGCTGAGGTGGTCATTTTTACCACCAGTAACAGAGACAACAGACGCACCCTCACGTGCAGAACCCCATCCCCTGGCATGTCAGGCGCGTGTCCCTTACCACACACACGATGCAGACGTGTCTCTTACACACACACGATGCAGACGTGTCTCTTACCACACACACGATGCAGACGTGTCCCTTACCACACACACGATGCAGACGTGTCTCTTACACACACACGATGCAGACGTGTCTCTTACCACACACACGATGCACACGTGTCCCTTACCACACACACGATGCAGACGTGTCTCTTACACACACACACGATGCACACGTGTCTCTTACCACACACACGATGCAGACGTGTCTCTTACCACACACACGATGCACACGTGTCCCTTACCACACACACGATGCAGACGTGTCTCTTACACACACACACGATGCAGACGTGTCTCTTACACACACACACGATGCAGACGTGTCCCTTACCACACACACGATGCAGACGAGTCTCTTACCACACACACGACGCAGACGTGTCTCTTACCACACACACGATGCAGACGTGTCTCTTACCACACACACGATGCACACGTGTCCCTTACCACACACACGATGCAGACGTGTCTCTTACACACACACACGATGCAGACGTGTCTCTTACACACACACACGATGCAGACGTGTCCCTTACCACACACACGATGCAGACGTGTCTCTTACCACACACACGATGCAGACGTGTCTCTTACACACACACACGATGCAGACGTGTCCCTTACCACACACACGATGCAGACGTGTCTCTTACCACACACACGATGCAGACGTGTCTCTTACCACACACACGACGCAGACGTGTCTCTTACCACACACACGAAGCAGACGTGTCCCTTACCACACACACGATGCACACGTGTCCCTTACCACACACACGATGCACACGTGTCTCTTACCACACACACGATGCACACGTGTCTCTTACCACACACACGATGCAGACGTGTCTCTTACCACACACACGATGCACACGTGTCCCTTACCACACACACGATGCAGACGTGTCTCTTACACACACACACGATGCAGACGTGTCTCTTACACACACACACGATGCAGACGTGTCCCTTACCACACACACGATGCAGACGTGTCTCTTACCACACACACGATGCACACGTGTCCCTTACCACACACACGATGCAGACGTGTCTCTTACACACACACGATGCAGACGTGTCTCTTACACACACGATGCAGACGTGTCTCTTACACACACACGATGCAGACGTGTCCCTTACCACACACACGATGCACACGTGTCTCTTACCACACACACGATGCAGACGTGTCTCTTACACACACACGATGCAGACGTGTCTCTTACCACACACACGATGCAGACGTGTCTCTTACACACACACGATGCAGACGTGTCTCTTACCACACACACGATGCAGACGTGTCTCTTACACACACACGATGCAGACGTATCTCTTACACACACACGATGCACACGTGTCTCTTACACACACACACGATGCACACGTGTCCCTTACCACACACACGATGCAGACGTGTCTCTTACACACACACGATGCAGACGTGTCTCTTACACACACACGATGCACACGTGTCTCTTACCACACACCTGATGCAGATGTGTCTCTTACCACACACACGATGCAGACGTGTCTCTTACCACACACACGATGCAGACGTGTCTCTTACCACACACACGATGCACACGTGTCTCTTACCACACACACGATGCAGACGTGTCTCTTACACACACACGATGCAGACGTGTCTCTTACACACACACACGATGCACACGTGTCCCTTACCACACACACGATGCAGACGTGTCCCTTACCACACACACGATGCAGACGTGTCTCTTACCACACACACGATGCAGACGTGTCTCTTACCACACACACGATGCAGACGTGTCTCTTACACACACACGATGCAGACGTGTCCCTTACCACACACACGATGCAGACGTGTCTCTTACCACACACACGATGCAGACGTGTCCCTTACCACACACACGATGCAGACGTGTCTCTTACCACACACACGATGCAGACGTGTCTCTTACACACACACACGATGCAGACGTGTCCCTTACCACACACACGATGCAGACGTGTCTCTTACCACACACACGATGCAGACGTGTCCCTTACCACACACACGATGCAGACGTGTCTCTTACCACACACACGATGCAGACATGTCTCTTACACACACACGATGCAGACGTGTCTCTTACACACACGATGCAGACGTGTCTCTTACACACACACGATGCAGACGTGTCCCTTACCACACACACGATGCACACGTGTCTCTTACACACACACGATGCAGACGTGTCTCTTACCACACACACGATGCAGACGAGTCTCTTACCACACACACGATGCAGACGAGTCTCTTACCACACACACGATGCAGACGTGTCTCTTACCACACACACGATGCAGACGTGTCTCTTACACACACACGATGCAGACGTGTCTCTTACCACACACACGATGCAGACGAGTCTCTTACCACACACACGATGCAGACGTGTCTCTTACCACACACATGATGTACACGTGTCTCTTACACACACACGATGCAGACGTGTCTCTTACACACACACGATGCAGATGTGTCTCTTACCACACACACGATGCAGACGAGTCTCTTACCACACACACGATGCAGACGTGTCTCTTACCACACACACGATGCAGACGTGTCTCTTACACACACACGATGCAGACGTGTCTCTTACCACACACACGATGCAGACGAGTCTCTTACCACACACACGATGCAGACGAGTCTCTTACCACACACACGATGCAGACGTGTCTCTTACCACACACACGATGCAGACGTGTCTCTTACACACACCGCAGACGTGTCTCTTACACACACACGATGCAGACGTGTCTCTTACCACACACACGATGCAGACGAGTCTCTTACCACACACACGATGCAGACGTGTCTCTTACCACACACACGATGCAGACGTGTCTCTTACACACACACGATGCAGACGTGTCTCTTACCACACACACAATGCAGACGAATCTCTTACCACACACACGATGCAGACGTGTCTCTTACCACACACATGATGTCAGACGTGTCTCTTACACACACACGATGCACACGTGTCTCTTACCACACACACGATGCAGACGTGTCTCTTACTACACACACGATGTAGACATCTCTCTTACCACACACACGATGCAGACGTGTCTCTTACCACACACACGATGCAGACGTGTCTCTTACACACACACGATGCAGACGTGTCTCTTACCACACACATGATGCAGACGTGTCTCTTACCACACACATGATGTAGGACAGGATGGCCCCCGAGGAGCCGATGAGCGCGCCCACGATGGTCAGCAGGTTGTTGTTGAGCAGGAAGCCCTCGGCGCACAGGGCCCAGCCCGAGTAGCTGTTGAGCACGGTGATGACCACAGGCATGTCCGCACCCCCGATGGCAGCCGTCAAGGTCACGCCCTGGGCCAGAAGCAAAGCGCAGCTCAAAATGAATGCAACACAAACACAGCCTCTGCCCTTGAACGTCTCGTTTCTCAATCATCCAGTTTTCCTATGACATCGTCACCCACGCGTGTCAGTCTGCCAGGGACAAGGCACCTCCTGTCGGACCGAGTTTCCCGCAGATGCAGCGCAGGTGAACACTGAGCCGCCTCCCCACAGGAGTCCCCCCACCCCTAAAAGGCAGTGATGGAAAGCAGGCGGAAACGGGAGAGGAAGCCACACTTGGAAACCAGAGGTGGTGCTGGGTTCACTTCCCAGTTTTTAAGGCTTTAGCCTAAGGGCAGGCCCTGTTGTGCCAAGGGAAACAGCGAAAACAAAATACAACCCCACAGTCTCACTGGTTGGAAGATCGGAGGGTAGGGTTTAGGGCAACTAAGGTGGTTTGGAAAGTGAGGAAGTAAGTTCAGGAGTGGGCTAGGGGAAGAAAGCCCCAGTTTCTGTGCATGAACTCCGCCCACATCTCCAGCTGACTCCTGAACCAGGGGCGGCAGACACAGGCAGACTCCAAACAATCTCACTGAAGATGAAATAACGGTAGATTGTGGAGATGGAAACTATGCATAGGAGAGATAGTCAATAATATTATAGTGCCGAAACCGGTTCGGCTCAGTGGATAGAGCCTTAGTCTGCGGACTGAAAGGTTCCAGGTTCGATTCCAGTCCAGGGCATATGTCTTGATTGCAGGCACATCCCCAGTAGGGAGTGTGCAGGAGGCAGCTGATCGATGTCTCTCTCTCATCGATATTCCTAACTCTCTGTCCCTCTCCCTTCCTCTCTGTGAAAAATCAATAAAATATATTTTAAATAATAATAATAATGTAGTAACTATGAATGGTGTCAAGTGGGTACCTAAAAAATCAGGGGGAGCACTGTGTAAACTGTCTCACCGCTATGCGGTCCACCAGAAACTAAGACAAAGTAATACTGAATGTAAACCCTGGTTGAAATTTTTTTTTTTACGATTGCAGCAGCCCCCTGCCACAGGGGGGCCAGAATTTAAAATCTGGATCCAGCCTGACGAGCTGCCTACAAAAACTAATAAGAAATCATTATAGCCAATACTCTTTGGAGGAACACAACAGACTCCAAAGTCTCTATCGTTCAATATATCCATGATGCAACCCCAAATCACTAAACTACAGAGGAAAAGGGCTTGTGGAGGGAAAAATTTTTGCTTTTTATTCCACATATTCCTATATATTGAGTTTGTTACAATGTGAAGGTATTCATGTACCGCTAAATTAACTGAAAACCAATTATAGTTTACTCATTCTTATAGAGCCATTAAGTATTTTCAATCAAATTCACCTCTCCTCAAAAGTGACAATTTTTGAAGTTTTACATTTCAATGCACAGGTTTGATTTTGGCACTTTTTTTTTTTCACTTCTTCTGCCCTGTTAGATAAAAAAAATATATCAAAACTGCTTTTCTTTTGTTCAAAATAAAACAAAAATCCATGCTATCTAAGTCAAAATAAAAACAGATCATCAGGGATTATATATAGACAGAATTTTAAGTTACTTTGTGTTCTAAAGGTTCTGTGTTGAAATCACAGCCAAACCCTTAGGATTATGTAAAAATCGGCCTCACTGTGCCCAGCTGGTGTGACTCAGTGGTTGAACGTCCACCCATGAAAGAGGTCATGGTTCAATTCCCGGTCAGAGTAAATGCAGGCGTTGTGGGTTCGATCCCCAGTAGGGATCATGAAGGAGGCAGCCAATTGAAGATTCCCTCTCGTCCTTGATGTTTCTCTCTCTCCCCCTCCATTCCTCTCTCTGAAATTGATAAAAGTACCCTATCTAATAAAAGAGTAATATGCAAACTGACCATACCTTCACTACACCCACAAGCCACGCCCATAAGCCAATCAGAGTGAGTATGGAAATTAATCCAACCAAGATAGCATTTAATTTGCATATCCACCTGCAGAAGATGTTGTAGAAGGAAGCCAAGCACTGCGGAAGGGAGCAAAGCTTTGGAGAAGTAAGCAAGTAGGGCGGGGGAGAAGGGAGTGAGCCAGACAGAGGAGACAGGAGCGAGGTAGTGGAGAAGGGAGCGAGGCAGCAGAGAAGGGAGGGAGCTTTGCTCAGGCTGCAGGAAGCTCTATTCTTGCAGGAATCTTCCTGCAATGGGTCTTTAGTTTTTTAAATAAAATAATAAAATAAAACATATCTATTCTATTGGGGGTCTTAAGGAGATAGAACTGTACCTAGACTATACACTGTTAAATATAACAAGTTCCTCTCCAACCCTTACCATGATGGAAGAGAGCGCCGACACGGAGCCCAGGCAGAGGATGCCCGTGCCGAAGCTGGGGTCCAGCATGTAGGGGATGATGCCTCCCAGGCTGGCCGCCAGCAGCCCCGCGTTCAGCATGTGCCTCCCGGGCAGCAGGAGGGGCGCCGAGTTCAGGATGCCTGGAACCAAGCACAGGGCAGTCAGAACCTAAGAGCCCCTCCCTCCCCGTGTCTGTCCTCTAACCCTAAGCTACCAACTTGCAACACTAGAATTAAAACAGGGCCCGGCCTGGCTCAGTGGATAGAGCATCAGTCTGTGGACGGAAGGGTCCCAGGTTCAATTCCGGGCAAGGGCACATGTCTGGGTTGTGGGCTTTATCCCCAGTGGGGGGCATGCAGGAGGCAGCCAATCTATGATTGTCTCTCATCATTGATGTTTCTATCTCTCTCTCCTTCTCTCTCTGAAATCAATAAATATATTTTTAAAAAACACACATGGCATTCGAAACATCACTTCCCATCACAAGATCCTGAACCATCAAAGCCAGTTCGAGTTCCTCCTCAAAGCAGAAAACTAGCGGAAGCCTCCACGTAACCGTCCCCTACGGGCTCCCACCACACTCTGGTCACGGAGTCCTGAAAAGCCTCTTTCCCGGGGGACCGACACAGAGGTTAAAGCGTGTTTTCTCCATTCAAAAGCTCAGAACAACGTCCTAGCGCACCAGCATTCCGGATTCCATCCACTGGCCCCGAGAGGAGGGGCTGCTTTGCTAGCCGTTTCTGAGGACGAAGGGTAAGACAGTGTCTTAGGCCCGCAGTTTTTCCTGTGACGTTTCAGTTCCATGAAAGTTCCCGCTTAGTTTTTTTAATGTATTTTATTGATTTTTCACAGAGAGGAAGGGAGAGGGATAGAAAGTCAGAAACATCAATGAGAGAGAAACATCGATCAGCTGCCTCCTGCACAGCCCCCAATGGAGATGCGCCCACAACCAAGGTACATGCCCTTGACCGGAATCGAACCTGGGACCTTTCAGTCCGCAGGCCGACGCTCTATCCACTGAGCCAAACCGGTTTCGGCTCCCACTTAATTTTAATGAGTTGATGACTGAGAGGCAAGACCAGATTTTTAAATCATAAACTAGTTTCTCTCAAGACTCATTTTTTCATGAAAACACCAGAAGCAGCTTAGGTGGGGGTTTTGTCTTTACTTCTGTTTTCAAGTGTGGTTTTAGCAGGAGCAAAAGTTGCCAAACGAGAGCCCAGAAATGTGTTCGTTGTTTCAAGTGCCGTATAGTAACCACACAAAGGCACTCAAGGAGCTGCCCTCTGCTCCGGAAGCCAAGGATTATGACGATGTCACTGTGCTCATACGTATCAGCCGATGCCCGTCACTCCCTCTGCGCACACTGCTGTGTCCCCGTTGCCTGCACTAACTGTACGGGAAGCCACGGCTCCCAGCCTTACAGGACTTCACAGGAAGGATCAGTGGAGGGAAACCCCTCCGTGGACAGAAAAAAGGTGTACATATTCTGAGGGCTTCACCTAACACTGTGGTCGGCAAACTGGGGCTCGAGAGCCACTTGCGGCTCTTTGGCCTCTTGAATGTGGCTCTTCCACAAAATACCACAGCTCTGGGCGAGTCTATTTTGAAGAAGTGGCGTTAGAAGAAGCAGAAGTTTAAAAAATTTGGCTCTCAAAAGAAATTTCAGCCAAAACCAGTTTGGCTCCGTGGATAGAGGGCCGGCCTGCGGACTGAAAGGTCCCAGGTTCGATTCTAGTCAAAGGCATGTACCTTGGTTGCGGGCACATCCCCAGTGCGGGGTGTGCAGGAGGCAGCTGATCGATGTTTCTCTCACATCGATGTTTCTGGGTCTCTGTCCCTCTCCCTTCCTCTCTGTGAAAAATCAATAAAATAATTTTTTTGAAAAAAAGAAATTTCAATCATTGTATTGTTGATATTGGGCTCTGGTGACTAATGAGTTTGCTGACCACTGACCTAACAGGTTCCACTGTTCAGCTACTTTCTGAAACTTTAACAGGCTCTCCTAGCCCCGCTCAACAATAGAGACTCACCTCCCTGTGGCGCCGACTCACTTACCCTGCAGTTTTCCATAGGCAATCAGGGAGCCGCTGAAGGTGACCCCGCCGATGTACGTCCCGAGGTAGGCCACGATCTTGGTGAGGTTGGCCGCTACGTCCGTAGCGAAATGCGGGTACTCCACGATGTACTCCGCTACGCAGGTCAGCACCGCCGCCAAGCCCACCAGACTGTGGAAAGCAGCCACTAACTGAGGTAAGTCCGAAATCTGGATGCGTTTGGCAATTGTCAATCCTGTCGGGAAACGCAGGTCACAGAGAAATTAAAACGGGACAGACCCTGGAGGAGGAACCGCCACAGAGGGTCACCCGTAAAGAAGCATCTGCTTCCTCGCATGGGCTAACGGTGAGGACGCTGGCTACACGCACTCCTTCAGAGCAGCAGGTTTTCTCAACACTCCTAGCCAAGGCCCCGCTCCAGAGAGCCTCCTCCCTGCACAACCTTCGAAGATGGCCCTGGCCTAGTACATCCTCAGATGCCTTCAAGCTCCAGTTAAGTCCCCTGAAACTCTCCCCAGGGCCTGGGTACCTCAGGCCTGGCACACAAGAACCAGCTGGACATGAAGAAGGCCAGGTTTTCACGTGGGTGGACAGGGGCTAAGTGCAAAAGTAATGAAATGCAAACATCTGGGTAATAAATGTCCAAATCAGGCAATTCTGAAGGAGTTGCACAGTTCTGGCCAGGTGATGCAAACATGCTGAGCTCAACCTATCCTATATAATAAAAGGCTAATATGCAAATGGACCGAATGCAAAAAGACCAGTTGCTATGATGCACACTGACCACCAGGGTACAGACATTCAGCGCAGAAGCTGGGCTCATGGCTAGTGAGTGCAGCAGCGGTGGCGGGAGCCTCTCCCGCCTCTGTGGCAGCGCTAAGGACCCCAAGGGGGCAGTCCAACTGCCGGCTTAGGCCCACTCCCCACACCAGCAGTTGGACATTCCCCAATTGCAAGAAGGTGCAGGCTAGGCTAAGGGACAACCCACCCCCTGTCCCCAGTGCATGCATGTTGTGCACTGAGCCTCTAGCGTCTAAAGGTTTCCCTGCCTGAACTCCCAGCACAGACACCTTCCTTCAGGATCTTTCTAGGGACCGTCAGGACAAATTGGGCTCAAAGCTAAGGTACTGAAAACTATCAGCCACCAGCTCCTCGAGATCAAAACATTTGTGCGTATAAATATACACACGACTTTTTACTCACATCAATGGAATGGAGAACACAGTTTTCTAATAATAATGAAGTATACAGTACTCTTGAATGTAAATTCCATATGGCCAATTGATTTTCACAGAATGCTTTTGTTGATTTTTGGTGCCTGCAGCCAACCTAGTGTTTGCTGAGGAAGGAGAGTGGTTCCCATGTGAATGCTGGTTGGTAATTTTGTTAACAGTAACGAACAAGACGGAAGTGAAGCAAGATGCATGTGAGAACTTGGCTCCCTGTGAACCGTGTGAGCGACGACTTGGCTGGATCTGGTAAGGGCTTGCGCACACTGAAAGGATGCTGGCCAGTTTTTGTGCCATTCACAATGTAACGGCTAACGACACAGCACACTTTTCAGTTGAAGCTGCGTTATCAACACTTTCCCCAGCACTTTCTCGGGTCTGGACAATCAACACAGCAGTTAAGTGAAACCACGGCCAAGGTCAAGCCACCAGTATGGTCCTTAAACGTGGAGTTGGGAAGAGGTGCACAGTAGCCCATCATTTGACAGTATTTCTACCAGAGGCAATAAACACGGACAACCTCCAAGGCCTAGATAACAAAATCTAATAAATTAATTTAAAAAGTACAGACAGCATCCTTACCTTTGTTTCTACTATAATTTATCTATTTTGTTTTGGTAACTCGTCGTCACAGTTGGTATGATTCTCATGCAAACCCAAACACTAAAACATTGACAGAGTAAGTCAACGGGGTCAAACGTGGCCTGAGAAGTGAACATGGGTGTGTATGACGGCAGAGGCCCACAGGTGCTTACCGATGGTACCGCCCAAAGCCATGGCTCCCGACATCTGAGCCAACAATTCCGGGTTCGGGTTCAGGCCTCCGAGGGTGGCTGCCAGGCCTCCAGCCACACCGATCATGCCCAAAGCGTTGCCAAGACGAGCAGTTCCCTGGGTGGAAAGGCCGCCCAGGGCACCAACACAGCACAGACCTGAGCCCAGGTACATGATCTTCCCAAAGGAGAGGGGGGGGGAGAGAGAGAGAGAGAGAGAGAGAGAGAGAGAGAGAGAGAGAATATCAACACTTTTGGTCTATTAACACAGGACAGACTTCTCTTGAGGAAACGTGACTCTCTAAAGACAACTTTAAATGCAGACAATAGAGAGACCACTATGAGCTCTTCTGTTAATATTTTGATATATTTTCCTACCCATTAGGGATACTAAATACCCTCCACTGTACTTGCAATTATACCATTTATGTAGATTGGTTTCTGTGTGATTTGATGGCATGCACAAATGTATATGGAAGTACCTAAATCTAAATTATGTCATTATGGGATCTAACCACATGCCAGAAAGGCGGCGACCGCTGGCGCTGCCGGGGCCCGGGGACCGGGCCACACACCGCACAAATGTTGTAACTCCGTCCCGTGAGATCCACGGGAGGGAAGAATCCTCAGCCTCATTCACAGAAGAGAAAAGCAAAGCTTAAAGACGTTCCATAATTTTTCCAAGGTCAGCTGATCAGTAAGTGGCACATCTGGGTCAGACATGTGACTCTCTGACTCACCGCTCCAACTCTTCTCCAAAAAGACTGTGCTCATTCAACAAATGCTACGTGTGGGGAATGGGAGAAACCAAAGGAGACCTGATTTGCCTGCTGTCTGGGAGGTCTCGCTCCGGTGACAGGCACTGTGAGGAAACGAACAATACCAAGCCCAGAGTTGATATGATAATTACACTAGAGGCCTGATGCACCAAATTCACGCAAGGGGCTTAGCCCTTGCGGCCACAGCGGCTTGCCTCCGCCTCCGCAGCCCCGGCTTCGTCAGGAAGGTCATTCGGAAGGACGTCGGGAAGGATGTCCGGGAAGGTCCTTCAGCTATCTGGTCTAATTAGCACATTACATTTTCATCATGATAGATGTAGAGCTTTCAAAGTTCAGCTACATTATTTGTTTTGTTATAGAGTATTCATTTTTAAACTATCTTTTTAAAATTAATTGGCATAATTCCTCCTGATAACAAGAGATGATGTACTGGATTTTAGGGGGGAAAGTAAGAAAAGGAGTAACAGTACTTAATATAGACTTTTTCAAATGTATTACTGATTATTTCATTGCCTCCCTACATCAACCCAGCCAGGTGCAAAAAGAGGATGCTAATAACCTTCTCGACTATTTCTACGTGTGGAAAAACTTGGGGACAAACAGGGGGACCCACATTTGCACGTTCAGTGAGTGGGTCTACCTGGCTCCAGAACCCAGGGTCCCAATGCTTTATTCGGCCAAGATGTTTCTAGATTTATTGTTGTATCTGCATGATCAAGTGTGGACACTGGTAATGAGAATGTGACTCCAGTTGAGAGAAATACAGTGGTAAAAACAGAAACTTTCCAAAGGGTCTCTTACTTGTTCAATGTTATAACCGCTGGAGAGGGCAGCTAAATAGCCTCCAACGAAGGTACCAGCAGGGAGCAGATAGAGGTAATTGTATTCTGGGGGGTCAGTGGGCCGCTTGAACATGTCCAGCATCCTCTGAGTCACCAGAAAGCCACCTTATCGGGTAAATGTAAAACAGAGAGGTTAGGTCATTGAGCAACACAATGGTTTTAAAGCACTGCAATTTTTCTATTTTAAGCACCTTTATCATCTATGGATAAATATCACCTGTTAAGTAACAGGTGGTCAAAATTAGAAGCTATTTTATTATTTCAGCCAGTTCCATTGAAGGAGGGGGGAAAAACCCTAAATTTGCTATCAGGGTAGAACCAACTATTGCCACGTGACTATAAGTAACCAGCCATCCAGATGGGGTTGGAAATGCAACCCATCAAAGGCAGGGGTTGTTTTCTAACAGGTCATCCTGTTGGTTAAAGCCTATAAAATACCGTATCGCCCTGACCGGTGTGGCTCAGTGGACAGAGCGTCGGCCTGTGGACTGAAAGGTCCCAGGTTCGATTCTGATCAAGGGCATGTACCTTGGTTGTGGGCACATCCCCAGTAGAGGATGTGCAGGAGGCAGCTGATAGGTTTCTTTTCCTCATCGATATTTCTCACTCTTTATCCCTCTCCCTTCCTTGCTGTAAAAAAATCAATAAAATATATATATATATGTGTGTGTGTGTATATATATATATATATACACACACACACACACACACACACACACACACACATCATATCAATAGGCACTGGATTTCTTGGACCCTTAAAAAAATTTTAGCTACAAAATAGCATCAAATGAGGTCCATGCACAAATTAAGTGCTAAGCTTTCAATTTTTAGAAATAAACACAGACTGGGCTAAGGCAAATGTCTAAAAATTTTAATCTCAAATTAGACCCTAATCTAGAGATGACATGGTGATATTTCTTCATCAACTTAATGCCCTACTATGCATTTAATAACCTCCCAGCTAACTTGTATTTGTTTTGTTTGTGTTGGGACCTTGACAGCTTTACCAAGAGAGTTTCTAAACCTTACAGCCGAGCAGGGTAACCGATTTTCCTTCAGAGAGAGCGTTTACGAACGGAGTGAGACATTGTTAGCGGCATGTCTATCTCATACTCATTTGTATCTGCTTCCCGTGTGGCCGCCATCGTACCTGCGATGTTGACGGAGGATATGAAGGTGGCGAGAGCAGCGAGGCCCTGAGCCGTGGTGGCCGGGTACAAGTGCCCGCCCATCAGCGCCAGCCCGCCGACGGCAGTCAACCCTGCGGAGAAAGCATCGACATGGCAACGGCGCCCTCAGCCCGTTCGGCTCAGGGCATAGCGCTCCAGCCTGCCGACCAGAGGGTCCCAGGTTCGATTCCAGCCAAGGGCACATGCCCGGGTTGCGGGCTCTATTCGCCCTCAAGTAAGGGACGTGCAGGTGGCAGCCAATCAATGACTCTCTCTCATCATTGATGTTTCTCTCTCTCTCCCTTCCTCTCTGAAATCAATAAAAAATATTTTTTTAAAATAAAAAAAAAGATGGTAGCTGAAACCGGTTTGGCTCCATGGATAGAGCATCGGCCTGCAGACTGAAAGGTCCCAGGCTCAATTCCGGTCAAGGGCATGTACCTTGGTTGTGGGCACATCTCCAATGGGGGAGGGGGTGCAAGAGGCAGCTGATCGATGTTTCTCTCTCATCAATGTTTCTAACTCTCTATCCCTCTCCCTTCCTCTCTGTAAAAAACCAATAAAATATATTTTTTAAAAAAGAAAAGATGGTAAACAGCCACAGGGACACCGCCAATCCATGTCACAGCGGAAGGACGCTGCAGGCACAGGTTCATAAGGGAGCAAGTGCTCACGCAGCCTTCCCACTGAAGTACCATTTGGGCAGGGAGTTAACAAACCCGCCCCCCTTTACACATGACTCTGAGCTTCGTGTCTTTCTATCTCTGTTCCCATGCCAACGACATACATCAAAAAGGCCGTTAGAGCCAAAACCGGTTTGGTTCGGTGGATAGAGCATTGGCCTGCAGACTGAAAGGTCCCAGGTTCAATTCCGGTCAAGGGCATGTACCATGGCTGTGGGCACATCCCCAGTGGGAGGAGTACAAGAGGCAGCTGATCGGTGTTTCTCTCTCATCGATGTTTCTGACTTTCTATCCCTCTCCCTTCCTCTCTGTAAAAAATCAATAAAATATATATATTTTTTTAAAAATAGAAATCAAAAAGGCCATTAGATAATGTTGCGATGGTGAAAAGGGACCCCCGGGGCCAGGCTGCAGCGGAATGGAAGGAACGGTCCCTGGACTAGAACATGCGATGGCGAGACCATCGTGTGGGGCTCTCCTGAGACGGTACTTCTCAGCATTGGACACCATCCCTGCGGAGGTCCCGAAAGCTACGCCGATGGCCGTGTTCTGAGAGATGCCCACAGCGGTTGGCAAGCATCCAACCAGGGCAGCTCCCACTGTGTCCAATGCGGGTCTCCATCCTCAGATCTACGCTCTCACTGGAGGGAGGGGGGGCACAGAAAACAGCCCCGGGCAGGGTATGGATGCCGCAGCACCCTCTGTGAGGACTCGCACCCAGGGAGCCGCAGATGCTGCCCTGCTGGCCGCCATGTCCTGCCCCATGAGCTCCAGGGGCAGTGGCTGCGGGTTTGCTGGGCTGCACGCTCAGCCAGATCTAAGAGCCCCAAGAGGAGGCTGCCCCCCGAGTCTATGGAACTCCGCTTCCCAAATGTTATTGGGGGGGTGGGGGGGCAGGGACCCCTTCTTCCATGGAGGTCACAGCCGAAGGAAATGACAGTGGCGGCACTGCTGGAGGTGGAAACACCAGCCCAACCCCGTGCCTGCGGGAGCCCAAGCCACCGCAACCACAGCCCCTGCCCCAAGCCTGCCATCTGCAAACACAGACTTCATAAACCTACCGAGAGCGCTCCCCGAACCCGCACAGACTGGGGACCGGGGTGGGGGGGGGGGGGGGACACGACTAACCTGAGATGGCATTAGTCACGGACATCAGCGGCGAGTGGAGGGCGGGGGTCACCCCCCAGACGGTGTGGTAGCCCACGATGCCGGCCAAGCCGAACGTGGTCACCATCTGGGAAAAGGCGAGATTGGGCGCGGAGAGGCCCAAGCCCAGAATCCCGGTGAGCCCTGCAGACGGGGAGGAAAGAGCAGGAGCTGACAGCCACTTCTCACGGGACGATTGGAAGCACATGTATGTACACCCACAGACAAGCAAACACGGGGACCAGCCAGGGCTCTCAAACTCCACACCCCGGCCAGGAATGAGCAGACGTTTTGAGGCGTTTCGTGGCTGGGAAGGGGGAGAGCAGAGGGACAGAGGTATTGCGAACAATACCAGCGTCCCGGCCACCTGCCCCCAAAACACAATAAATGGTAAAAATCTATTCGATGAGTCACCTTAACAGCCATGTGCATTTTCCTCTGTGGGGCTTGTCCCCTGCCCCGTTTGTAAATGTCACCGACAACGCCCCGTGTGTTCAGACAGGTGTTTTTCCGCCCCAGGGACAGGCCGGCGGATGCCCCCAAGCACTCCCACTCGGGCAAGACACCCCCTTTCTGACGGGGCTCCCTCGAGGCCAGGGCTGTGTCAGCTCGCATGTGGCTGGGGGAGAGGGTTTGAAACGAGGAGGAAGGGCTCCGGCACCTCCCGGCCATGTGGCTCCGGCCCCACCCCCCTACCCCCCCACCCCCGGGCCGGGGTGTTGCAATGGCTCCCGAATCTGGCGGGACGGCTGGCCGGGCAGGCAGCGCCGGCCTCAGCACCGGGTCAGCACACAGGCTTGTACAAAGGCAAGGGAACCCGGCCAATTAAATTACGGATGTCACAATACACAGTCAGCTCTGCACAGGCCTCTCCAATTATCGCCTCTGCTAACAGCAAACATGTGGACGGCCGCTGGGAGCAGAAGGAAGGGGGACCCAGTGGTCAGGAAGCGCGGGCCGAGAGCGGGCCACCGGGAGCTGAAGAGGGTCCTTTCTGCCCTGGACACCAACTATTTCTTTGTAAGTTGAACAGGCTGAGCATGTAGGAATTGACATTAATTTTACCTGAACTCGCCAATAAGACTGTGGTTTTCATTTTTATTCACACACACACACACACAGAAGAGTTCCAGTGCAGAGGGGGAGTTTGATGGGATGTTATCTGCCCAGTTAAGCTTCAGAGAAGCTGCAAGCGGCTGCGGTTAAGAATACCTTTCCTCAAGCCAGAGTGCCTGCATCAAATCCTGCCTCGGCTGCCTGCGAGCTGTGTGGTCTCAGACAAGTTACTTAACTTCTCTGTGCTACAGTGTCCTCACGTGGGAAAATACAGAAATCACATCTGCAGGTTTTCTTAGCAACTATTTAACAAACTAATATGTTTTCTACAAAACATGTGATAATGTCAGATGTCCAGCCGAAACCGGTTTGGCTCAGTGGATAGAGCGTCGGCCTGCGTATTGAAGGGTCCCAGGTTCGATTCCAGTCAAGGGCATGTATGTTGGTTGCAGGCACATTCCCAGTGGGGGGTGTGCAGGAGGCAGCTGATCGATGTTTCTCTCTCATCGATGTTTCTAGCTTTCTGTCCTTCTCCCTTCCTCTCTGTAAAAATCAATAAAATACATTTTTTTAAAAATAATGTCAGATGTCCAGTTTCTATAATCTGTGTAACAGAGGAAAAAGAAGAGAAAGGCAGAGGACAAAGAAGGGGAGGAAAGTAAAATCAAATTCCTTGAAGTATGCTATTCAAATAGATTCCTGACACGTACACAATAAAAATCACATTTTTTTTTCCATTACAAAGGAGGAAGTTCAAGGCAGAGAAAAACAAAGACAGGGCCATCCTTTTAGTCGCTGGAATATGTCATTGTCATACCTATTAAAATGCAATAAACTTTAACTTAACATACATAAGTAAAACCTAGAAAAATGAATCATATTTCCTCATGAATCTCAAACGGAAATGGCAACTTACAAGCCTACTGATTTATGTATGTGGACATTACAATACTCCAGCTTTATTTTTTTAACAAGCAAGTGCAAGTAGGGACACTGCCCGTTTACTCGCAATGCTCACAACTAGAGGTTCTCCAGTCATTTTGCTGAGATGCGCTCTTTATTCAAGGAGAGCTACACACTTAGCTTCCCGACATCTGGACTCACATGGGAATTAAGGGAATGCTGAGGCTACAAGAATTCTCTGTGCCTGGTGCTGGTCCTTAATTTTTCAGAGTTTGCTTTTGTTTTGGGTTTGTTTTGGCTCTAAGCAGATCTAAACATGTTTAATTTGGTCTATGAGAGAGAAACCAATGAAACATCAGATATCCATATGTCAGACTCAGCAATTCATAGCCAGAATGAATATTTATCCTTACATTATAATAACTCTTAATGCTCTCACACAAAAAAATGAGTTCAAAAGCAGAGGCTTGGGTGTTAAATAGTAAAGAAAAAGAGATAAGCATTTAAGAATTGAATTTTTTTTCGTACGAGGTGGATAATTCAGAATGTTGGCCAAGGCTATGCCTGTATTGCCCACCCTTCCACAGAAACATCTGGCTCCCCAGTACTCCCTGGTCTGACCCCGCTGTGCACACCATCAGCACTGACGTCTTATAACCTGCCAAATAAACTAATAAACAACCACATTTAGACGCACTTCACGTCAACATGAGCTGACATAATTCACTACTCAATATATTAGACGTAGATAAAAGTATGAACAATCATACTGGTATTTAAAAGTATTTATTCCAGCCCTAACCAGTTCGGCTCAGTGAATAGAGCATCTGCCTGCAGACTCAAGGGTCCCAGGTTTGATTCCAGTCAAGGGCATGTACCTTGGTAGTGGGCACATACCCAGTAGGGAGTGTGCAGGAGGCAGCTGATCAATGTCACTCTCTCATCGATGTTTCTGACTCTCTATCCCTCTTCCTTCCTCTCTGTAACAAAACATATATATATATATATATATATATATATATATATATGTGCAAATATATACATACATTCATTCTAGCATTTAGCATTGTGCCTGTAGCTCCTGGGGTAGCAAATCTACACAATCTCCAATTCCACCATGTGGGCCAGATAGCATGTTTCTGGAAACCTGCTTCTACAGGCCCAGTTCCTAATGGAATCCAAAGATGGGAAAAATTATTTCATTTACTACCCCGGACATGACTCCCCAAATCCGGGTCATCAAGACCACACCCTGGTCAGTGGGACTCACCCGCAGTGTAGGCCGAAGCCGTGGTCATGGTTTTCCTGAAGGGCGTGACGGTGGCTGCTTTCTCGGCTTCCAGCTCAGCCACTGTTTTCGGCTTCTCCGGGGTGCCCTGAGGAATGTTCTTCGGTGTGGGAGCAGGGAAAATCACCTCACCATCCTAACAGAAAGTAGCAAGAACACATTTCTTAAATCAATCCAGTGTTTTAAAAATATGTTGGAGGGGGAAAAACTGTTCTTTTAAAAATAATTTTAAGTAAATTTGTCTAGCCCTGGCTGGTGTGCTCAATGCTTTGAGCGTCAGCCTGCACACTGAATGGCTGTGGGTTTGATTTCCGGTCAAGGGCATTTATCTGGGCTGCGGGTCCAATCAGGCCTGTCTGGGTGTGTGCAGGAGGCAACCAATCGATGTGTGTGTGTGTCTTACACCTCATCCCCTTCCACTCTCTCTATAAAAATCAATTTTAAAATATCCTCAGGTGAGGATTAACAAAAAAATAGATAAGTAAAAATAAGTAAATTCATATAATTTATAAATTGTCATCTATAAGATATATAAAACCCTAAGCGACTGCTATGACCAAGTCGACCTCAACTAGTCGCTATGACATGCACTGACCACCAGGGGCAGATACTCAATGCAGGAGCTACCCGCTGGTGGTCAGTGCACTCTGTAGCCAACCTCCCACAGCCCGGGCAGACCAACCTCCCGTGGTCCCTCCCCATCACCTCCCAACCCTGGGGCTGGCCAGCCCAATCAGCCCCAATCAGGACTGAGCAAGATGGCCCCAATGGCCCCAATCATCGGCCAGGCCGAGGGACTCCACCTGTGCACGAATTTGTGCAATGGGCCTCTAGTTTTCTATAAACATATAATGCATGTTTATATAAATATATGTTTGTGTTACACATACATGCATAGATATATAACTTGTATGTGCATAGAACAAATATAAAGAGTACAGATCAAATCCTTAAAAGCAGATAGGTTTGCGAAACATTTCATTTTCACTTTATTCAATTCTGATCTTTTTGTTTTGCTTGTTTCTGTTTTTCAAAAGCTATGTGTATTTTAGGTGTGTCAAATGTATATAGGCAGTCCTCGGGTTACACGGGACTTGACGTACGTTATTTCATGGTTACGTCACCATATCCCATCTATTTATGTAAAAAAAAGTTCCATCATTTTGACATATGTACATATGTGCTTTATGGTTTTTTGTTATTTATTTGTTATCTTTCTTTTAAATTTTTTTTACTGTGTCACTTCACTATTGCCGTGTATGTGAGTGACGTACGTGCTTACGTAGGTGGGTTATGACTTACAGTGAAAATCGAGTTACCTTGCCATAGGAATGGATCTCCAACGTAACCCGAGGACCTACTGTGTATAAGTCTTTGCAATATTTAGATCATGCTGCATTTTTAAACAATTTTATTGGCAAAAAGCAACGCATCACTACTTTATTAGAATAGACCTCAATTACAAACTAGCATTCTCCCCTGAAAAGATGCCCTACACCAAGTTTGCAATGAAAACTCAGGGAAGAACAGATAGATCTCTGTACCCACCTTCATCACGACAGTTCCTCTAATGACGTGGCCCATTGTACCAAAGTCAAAGTCATCGTTCACCTCAAAGTGAAAGTTGTCCTTGTCAGGGCTGATGGCCTTCAGGAGCTTGGTGATGTTGTTGGAGTACAAGGTGCTGGCCTGCGTGGCCATTCGGCTGGGGAGGTCTGTGTAGCCTATATGAGTAACACCCTGAATGACCAAAAACACAGTCAGAAAGGCCTGTCATATGCTCCCATTCTTTTCAGGACAAGTCACAGGCATGGGCAAGGCTACGTTTCGAAAGTCTGCATCTTTATAAACACATACACACACTCACAAACAAATATACATTTCAAAAGGAGCTTTAAACGTGCCTGTGTTTTATTTTTAAAATGTTCAGGCTTCAGTGTTTCTAAATATATAACAGAATAAACACACAAATCAGTGGAGCTGTGGGGATAGAAGAGGAAGGTTTGCACAATACCTTATGAACATACAGTTCTCCTGGCTTCGTGGTTTCAAAGTTTCCGCCAGCCTCTGCAGCTAAATCCACAACAACTGAACCTTCCTTCATTGACTCGATCATTTCTCTGCTGAATAAAACCGGTGCTTTTTTGCCTAATAAAACCGAGGAAAACAGTACAAATTACTTCATAATCTCTTAAAACTATATTCTGAGTATTACAGCCGTCTCTGGACACTCAGGAACTCGGCATCTGAAATTTAAACTCTTTCAAGAGACCCCTAAAGCCCATACCACAGGTGACAGTGGTCACTCTCTAAGGAAGCATAGGGCGTGAGCTGCAAAGCCAGGGTGGGGGGTGGAGCTAATGGCTCAGCATGGAAATCCCAGCACTGCTCTTCCCAAAGGGTTTACCTCCAATACCACTCATGAAAGAGAAACATTTCTCTTGGTTTGATTTTTTTTTAAATTAAAACATTAAAAAAGCATACTAACTATGTGTACTCAAATTGGACAATTCATGAAAATCACAAATGTCAAGGGAATCCTATATAATAAAAGAGAAACATGCAAATTTGACCATACCATTGCTACGCTACCAGCCAATCAGGAGGGGGGGGCGGGGCTGAGTGGCGTGAGCACCCACCCCGAGGGGCGGAGACAAAGCGGCAGCGGCGTGGCACTCTGGCCAGAGCAGAGAAGACTGAAGGCTCCGGCTGGAGTGAAGCCTCCAGTGGCCAAAGCAAAAACGGAAGGCAACAGCCAGAGGGAAGGCCTGGGTCCCAGGTTCCAGAGGAAAACTGGTCCTGGCAGCCAGGGGAAGGAAAGCCTATTGCATGAATCTTCATGCAACGGGCCTCTAGTCTATATAATCAAAGCCTAAGCAACTGTTACAGCAGACTGACCAGTTGCTATGATGGGCACTGACCACCAGGTGGCAGACGCTCAATGCAGGAGCTGCTCCCTGGTGGTCAGTGTGCTCCCACAGAGGGAGCGTCACTCAGCTAGAAGCCGGACTCATGGCTGGCGAGCACAGTGGCAGTGGCAGGAGCCTCTCCTGCCCCTGGCAGCGCTAAAAAGCAGCAAGCCAAGCAGTAAGGAGCAAGCAGGCAGGCAGTAAGGAGTTAGGGACCTCAGATTATGAGAAGGATGTCCACTTGCTGGCTTAGGCCTGATCCTAATCAGGCCTAGGCCAGCAGATGGATATCCCCTGAGGTGTCCCAGACTGGTAGAGGGCACAGGCCGGGCTGAGGGACACCCCGCCCATCCAGTGCATGAATTTCATGCACTGGGCCTCTAGTATTCAATAGTAATGTATGAGTTACAAAACAGAAGCTTCCTAATCATGTTGACAAACATCACCCGGTATTCCTGCACGTTATATTAATCTATCCGAATTTAACACAGGATGACTCTGAGGAGAGTCAAGAACGTACCACGCATGCATGGTCTAATCCACCTGATTGAGGCAGCTCGGTGGTGCCACAACGCAGCCCCTCCATCTCAGGAGGAAACGACCGCGGAGGCTAAGAGGGCTGTGTCCGGAAACACAGAGGTCCTGACCCAAGCACAAGTCGAGCAGAGAACTTTTTTTTCCAATGGGAAACCAAAAAACAAAAGCAAATGACCTTTATTATACAAACACATTTATACTTAACTGTTGCTTGCCTAAGAACAGGTGGTTAAACCCCAAAAGACCCACAAATGTATCTGGTGGGCAAATGGTGACTCAAGCAAAGTCCTTTCTATGTGAGCTCCAGCCCTGAGGCCACAGGAATATGTTGTCTGCATAATGAATTACTTGTCGAGGGACCACAGAAAAAGCCAGGCCAGCAAAAACGTGGGTTCCACAAATCAAAGGCCTGGAGATATTCCTCAATGTGCTAATGCCAAAGAAACATATTGCTCAACAGCATAGATGAGCAGATTGGAGAAATTCCTGATGAGCTATTTAAAGGACCTAAAAACAAGCTTTCAATAATTAAAAAAACATACTTATTTTTTTTAATGTTAAGGATTATGTTAATAATTTACCTCTCATAGTGGCAAATTTCCATGTAGCTGAAAGTCAGAATTTTACCACAACTCTATAAGCTATGGACATTCTCACAGAACAATCTATCGCACTCAAAAGGTAGCATAAATAAGAAAATGTATAATGTTCTTATATAAATTATAACATTGGATGCCCTCCACTACATGTTAGATGTGCATTAGCTACCAAAATCCTTAAAAAAATTAAACAATGAGTATTTATTACACATTCTGATTTTACCAGTTAATACGAAATGATCTGAAGGTTATCTTTAAAAACAGAAATAATGCTGTTTATTTCTTAGCCATTCAGCTTAACTCAGAACGAGATTAGTTCATGAAAGAGCCTCAGCAGTCCAGCCCGCATGGCTCAGTGGCTGAGTGTCCGCCTGTGACCCAGGAGACCACGGTTTAATTCCCGGTCAGGGCAACGGAACCCATGCCTGGGTTGTGGGCAGGATCCCCAACAGGAGGCACGAAGGAGACAGCCAACTGATGATTCTCTCTCATCAGTGGTGTTTCTGTCTCTCTCTACCATCCCTTCCTCTCTGAAATCAGTTTTTTTTTAAACAAAGAGCCCCAGTGAAAGGGTTGTCTCCATAAAATTCAGGTAAAACACAGGTCAGCTGTGTTTCTCCGCAGGGAGACCCAGGCCTTCCGTGGGCGCTGGTGCTGTGCCCTCACGAGCATGTGAGGAGCCTGACAAGGTCAGAGACCGCCTTCAACGCTCCACAGGGCCCTGGAGAAGATCTGCCCTCCCACTCCGGGCGTCGCTGAGCATTTCAGTTCTGAGTAATGTTTGTAAGACCAGGTGTTACCAATGGAGGCGAAGGAAATGAGACTCCTATTCTACAGGCCAGACCCAACAGTGGGTGTCTCCTACATCTATTCCTCACACAACTCGGCAAGGTAGAAATAGTCACCCACCTTCAGAAATGAGGAATCTGAGAGGCACATCTGCTGTCAAGCAGTGGTACCGGGAACCCCAATCTACTCACCTGTCTCTGGGTCAGGATCTGACCCCCCAACAAACACATGAAATGCAACCAGATAAAATGACAAAGTGGGGAAGATGAAAGAGGCTGTTAGCTGCTCAACAAATTCACATTGCTTTTTTTCTTAATGTATTTTATTGATTTTTCACAGAAAGGAAAGGAGAGGGACAGAGAGCCAGAAACATCGATGAGAGAGAAACACCAGTCAGCTGCCTCCTGCACACCCCCTACTGGGGATGTGCCCACAACCAAGGTACATGCCCTTGACCGGAATCGAACCTGGGACCTTTCAGTCTGCAGGCTGACGCTCTATCCACTGAGCCAAACTCGTTTTGGTAAATTCACATTTCTGATGGGCTGAACTGTGCGCCCCCATTCCCCCACCCCGCCCCGGAAAATTCATGGTTTTGTTTTTAACTATTTTTTTCTTTTTAATTTAAGCAGAGTTGGATTTTGTTACAGTAGCCCTTTTGGCCCCACGACTAACTCTTAGCAAGAGAAATGTGAATAAGAATGGTGTGTGCCACGCCTGGGCAGCCCGCACCCCCTCCTCTGCGTCCCTTTCCTTGGCTGACGGGAACAGAGACGGCGCCCAGAGCAACCTCCACAGCTTCCTGATGGGAACGGCCGCATGTCATGCCTGAATTCCCCAGGGGACCCCATGAAGGAGAGCTGCCCACCAACGTGACGAACATCCATCACTGTTAACTCAGCGAGAAGTCCATTTCCAGAATGTCTGAGCCATTACACACTTTTTTGTTAAGTAGTTAGGCAGCTAGACCACGCTAACCCATACCAGGCACCAGAAAGGATGGGGAGAGTGGGGCGCAGGACGTACAGAAATGCACAGGTGGGAAGTTCCCGTTGTTAGCTCTCCGCGGGTGCTGCTTCCCCTAAGACAGCCTCCGCCTCCCCATCCTTCCCACCCTTGTCCACTCGGGGACGACCAGCAGGGCCCACCGCACTTCCCAGTGTCGAAACAGACTTTTGGACAAAGAACAGACCAAACCGGGACACAATGCTGTGGCACACATTTCCCTAACAGAACATTTGTTCAATGGAGCCCAGTTGCTCACTGAATGTGCTCAAACAACACGCTGAGAAGACAAGGCTGATAAATGGAAACAGAAAACTCCCCACTTTGGCACCCTCCTGGCGCTGACAAGTCGCTCTGTGGGTGTTGAAATCTACCGAGAGGTGCGCAGACAGCCGTGATTACCAGCCCTTGGTAACGATGGCGCAACATTTAAGTATTTTTCTCTGGCCTTCAAAATTCTCAAAACCAGTGAAACTTTGTAAAGCAATATTATAAAATTCTACACAACCATTCTACATGATAATATATTTTAGGAAGAGGAGGATGGCAACTGAATCCGATTAACCAATCCTATCTAATAAAAGAGTAATATGAAAATTTGACCGTACCTTCGCCAGGCCCACAAACCACACCCATAGCCACGCCCACCAGCCAATCAGGAGCAGATTATGCAAATAAACCCCAACCAAGATGGCTGCCGCCACTGAGAGCAGGGCGAAGGCTTGGGTTTCCGCCTGCCAGGCCTCCATTCAATGTTACAAAGTTTCAATTATAAAAGATACAGAAATGGCGGCCGCCACTGAGCTGGAGAGAACAGAGGCTTGGGTTTCCCTGGCAACAGAGGAAGCCAAGCTTTCAGTCTGCCATTGCTGGCTTAGGCCTCCACTCTAGGCTACAATGTTTCAAACAGAAATGGCTGCCGCCCAGGAGCGAGCAGAAAGCTTGGCTCCACTCCAGGCTACAAAGTTTCAATTGTAGACATAGATTAATCCCAGATACCAGGGCCTCAGCTTGGGTCGTCAGGAGGTACGGCTGGCCTGCAAATCTCCACAGGCCTCTAGCCAAGGCCATCCCTCACCCCAAGGGAACCCCCACCCTGATCCAGGACACCCTTCAGGGCAAACCAGCTGGTCCCCACCCATGCACCAGGCCCCTATCCTATCTAATAAAAGAGTAATTTGCAGATTGACCATCACTCCAACACACAAGAGGGCTGCCCCATGTGGTCAAAGATCCTGCCCCATGTGGACACAAGATGGCCACCACAAGATGGCCAGCAGGGGAGGGCCGTTGGGAGATTCCAGGCCTGTCAGGGAGGGCAGTTGTGGGTGATCAGGCAATCAGGGGAGGGGAGTTGGGGGGGGGGGACCAGGCCTGCAAGGGCGGGCAGTTGGGGGTGATCTAGCCTGCAGGGGAAGGAAGTTAGGGGTGTCCAGGCCGGCAAAGGAGGGAAGTTGGGGGCAAACAGGCTGGCAGGGGAGCAGTTAGACATCAATTAGGCTGGCAGGGTAGTGGTTAGGGGTGATCAGGGAGGCAGGCAGGTGAGCAGTTTGGAGCCAGCAGTCCTGGATTGTGAAAAGGATGTCCAACTGCCAGTCGGACATCCCCTCAAGGGGTCCCAGATTGGAGAGGGGGCAGGCTGGACTAAGGGACATCCCCTGCCCCCCGTGCACGAATTTTGTACACTGGGCCTCTAGTGAAAAAAATAATAAAGTTAGGCCCAGGCCGTGTAGCTCAGTTGGTTGGAGTATCATCTGGATACACCAAGGTCGAATGTTCAATTCCCAGTCAGGGCACACTAAATAAGTGGGCACACAATAAGTTAATGTCTCTCTCTCTCTCTCTCTCTCTCTCACTCCCTCTCTCTCTCTCTCAAATAATTTTTTAAGTTAAAGAATTCAACTAAGTTGGAAATCACTGCTCTATATAGTTTTGTCCTGGAGGATCATAATGCTTACAGACGAAAGAACAGTGTCATCGGAAAATAAAGCTTTACTTTAGGGCAGGGGTGGGGAGCGTCCAGTCCGAGGGCCATATACTGCCCTAGAAATCATTTGGACTGGCCCTGCCAAGGCATTAAGGGTGAATTCATTGAATGCTTGGCCAAATGGAGCAAGCTAATTGTTAAGCTGATAATTCTTTATGGCCCACAAAGGATGCTGTAAATCTCCAATGGCCATTGGCAGAAAAAAGGTTTTCCCCTGCTTTGGGGGAACACTTTGCTCAGTCACCAAAACAAAACGATCTCCTTGGCACTTCAGAAATGGAGAGTGCGTCACTGTCTTCATTCTCTTGTCGAAAGAACAAGTCTGAAAATCAGTGTGGAAAGTTCTGCGTTTGTGCTATGTTTCCACTCCATGCAAAAGCCTTGGCCGCATCACTAGAGAGCCTGTGCTGGTTTTCAGGAGAGCTCTCTCGGGCTGGGTCACGTGCGAGGCCCTGGCATATCAGAGAAAAACACTTCTTCCCGCCTTTCAGCCATGTGAAATCACCACAGGGTCCTTTAAGGAGCCTGTTCTATGACCCTAACTGGTATAGAGAAAACATAAGAGTACTATTACCGCTTTGGGGTGATATAGATGGCCTAAGGTACTACAACGTACAATCAAGTAATTACTATCATCTTCCTTCTTAGCTGATGGGACACTTTCCACCTTCTAAACAAACCTGCCACTACCTCCTAATCCTACCTCCTGACAGGTCTAACTCAGTGGTCGGCAAACTGCGGCTCGCGAGCCACACGTGGCTCGCGACCCGTGGCTTGCCGCTCTGTTGACTAATGAGTTTGCCAACCTCTGGCCTAACTAGCCACCTCATACTGAAAACTGGGCACGTTTTGATGCTTTAGGAAGGTTGGTTCACAGTCTGTTTTATTAAAGCATAGTTGACACACAACAGTATATTAGGTTCAGGTGTACAATACGGTGATTCAACTTTCATATATCTTATAATGTGATCACCACACTAAGTCTGGTAACATCTGTCACCATGCAAATTTGTCACACTATCACAGACTACATTCCCCTCCACCTTTCTCATCCGTCCCCCACTCCACCCAATGGTTTGTTCTTTGTTTCTATGAGTCTGTTTTTGTTTTGTTTTGTTTGTTCATATTTTTTTAATTCCACACACACACTGAATGGCCAGATGATGATAATCTCTGAACGCATAATAATCTGGCCACTCAGTGTATATCCTATATAATAAAAGGCTAATATGCAAATTGTCCCCTCGACCAGGAGTTCAACCAGTGGGCAGACCGGCCAACTGCCCATGTCCCTCCCCCTGGCCAGGCTGGCCTGACCCACCCATGCACAAATTCATGCACCAGGCCTCTAATTAATATATATATATATATATATATATATATATATATATATGTGTGTGTGTGTGTGTGTGTGTGTATGTGTGTGTGTATACACACACACACACCCTGAGTGCCAAATTATTATGCATTCAGAGATCATAATAATCTGGCCACTCAGTGTATATAAAATCATGTGATATCTGTCTCTCTGACTTATTTCACTTAGCATAATACCCTCTGGATCCACCCAGGTTGTTGCAAACTTCTTTCTTTTTTATTGCTGAGTAACATTCCTGAGTGTGTATGTGTGCTATCTTGGCTATGATAAACAATGCTGCAATGAACATACAGATGTATCTAACTTTTTTGAATTAGTGTTTTCATTTTCTTTAATAAATATCCATGAAAACAAATAATCAGAAGGAGAAATTAAGAAAATAGTCCCATTTACAACTGCATCAAAAAAGAATAAAATACCCAGGTGTGAATTTAACCAACTAGGTGAAATACTAGTACTCTGAAAACCATAGACATTACAGAAAGAAACTGAAAAGAACATAAATGGATGGAAAAATATAGCGTGCCCATGGGTTGGAAGAATCAGAATCATCAAAATGTTCATACTACTCAAAGCAATCTACAAATTCGATTCAGATGCTATCAAATATCAATGGCATTCTTCTCAGAACTAGAACAAATAATCCTAAAATTTACATGGAAGTATAAAAGACCCCAAATAGTCCAAGAAATCTTGGGAGTGGGCACATCACACTCCCTGATTTCCAAGTATAATACAAAGCTATAATAATCAAAACATACTGGGGGGCAGGGAGGCCAGGGGAGGTTAATGGGGGGGAGGGGAAGGAGACATATGTACTACTGTTTGTAATATTTTAAACAATAAAAAAAACATTAATTATTTTTTAAAAATAAAATACAGCATGCAAGATTGAACTTTATTTCACCTGCCTACAAAACCAGTGGAAATCCCAAACCAGAAAGTACTCATTACAACAGATAAATATCGGCAAACTGGTTGGAAAATCGTTCAGCGAAAGAAAGGAAGAAATCAGAGAATTCAGAAAGAAAAAAACAAAATGTCACCCTAGAGATGAGAGGCTTTTGACACCTGAAATAAAATTTTCCATTTGAAATCCTAACAATAATAATAATAATAATAATAATAATAATAATAAAAACATGAGGAATTGGCACAAAAACAGATGGACAGATCAATGGAACAGAATAAAGATCCCAACTTATAAGGTCAACTAGTCTATATCAAATGAGGCAAAAATATACAATGGAAAAATAACAGTCTTCAACAAGTGGTGCTGGGAAAAGTGGATACATGAAAAACCATGAAACTAAACCACTATCCCACCCCATACACAAAAATAACCTCAAAACAGGCTACAGACTTAAATGTAAGACCTGCAAATATAAAACTCCTAGAAGAAAACACAGGTAATAAACTATTTGACATCCAGCTTAGTAATATCTTTCTGGGCAGGGGAAACAAAAGCCAACTAGACAAAGAGGACTTCATCACATCAAAAAGCTGTACACAGTATAAGAGACCATCAACAAGACAAAAACACAACCTGCAAATGACGTCGCCAACAAGGGATTAACATCCAAATGACATAAGGAATGCGTACAACTCGATAACAAAAAAATAAATAATCCTATCAAAATGGGCCGAGTGTCCTCCCTACTCCAAAAGGTTGTGGGTTTGATACCAGATTCCGAGTCAGGGTGAGTACAGGAGGCACCTGATCTATGTATCTCTCTCTCTCTCTCCCTCTCTCTCAAATTTAAAAAAAAAAACAGGTGAAGATTTTTTAAAAATGGGCAAAGAACACAAAGACAGTTCTCAAAAGAAGATACACAGACAGCCAACAGACATAAGATGCTCAACATCTCGGGAAATTCAGATCAAAACCACAAAGAGCTATCACTTCTCCTGCAGAATGGCTGTCACCAATAAATCAACAAACCAGTGCTGGCAAGGATGTGGAGAAACAGGAACCTTTCTGCACTGTCGGTGGGACTGCAAATTGGTACAGGCACTGTGGGAAACATTATGAAGATTCCTAAAAAGGCTGAAAACAGAACTACCTTACAGCCCAGCAAATCCACTTCTGGGTATGCATCGGAGAAAAATGAAAACGCTAGCTTCCCAGTCTTAAGATACCCTCTGCAGTGTTCCTAACCAAACGAAGTCAACAGAGCATTCTCCATCTTTCCTTGAACAGCCCCGGAAAAATAAAGGGATGGCACCAACCAGGACCTACAGAAGGCACCCAGGATCGTTAGGGTGGCAACCTCTGCCGAGCCACCATGTGTGCCAGGCTCTGTACAAGCACTGGCCACCACGTCACCACGGGCTAAAGCCAACACTCTCGCTGAGACCACAGGAAGCAACTGAGAGCCACTGGGATCTGCTGTGAATGGAGAAGGAGGGCTTACCACCCAGTGGGAGGCGGCAGAAACCAAATCTCAGAGGCAGGAAGTGTGAACTAACGAGTAGGCTTTCGAGGGGCAGGGCAGAGCCCGGATACATTCCAAAGAGAGGGAGCCATGAGCAAAGGCCTGAACGTCCTCGGTCTATTTGAGGAGATTGGCGTGGCCAGCGTGACTGAAATCTGACCCGGAGAGGGATGCGTTACTTTAACATGAGGCCCCACAGCTAAATCAGGCCCAAACGCTACGTAAATACCTTACCCAGAAGTACCGATGGGGTAGCAGAGGTCAGAGGTGTGGGGGCGACGTGACCCAATCCTGATCATTTCAGATGCCTTTCTCGAATGATGTAGGGAACCCGGTGCTCCAAGACAAGTCGTCATTATAAAACACAGCCCCGGGCTTTCCAATAGCTCCGGTTCCAGCACACAGTGAGGGCCAGACTGGAGGTGGGGAAGGGACAGCGGGAAAGCTTGTGATTGTCAATGAGGTGGCCTTCAGCAAAGCCTTTACCTGGAGAAGACTGTCTCTGGCAGGCAGACTTGGCATGTGCTCCACAGTGCTCCGTTCTCACTGGGATTTAGGTGAAATGTGCCTGCACACGGTCAGTGCTAAAGCTCCTCACCCCTCCCCACTCTCCCCTCCTTCACTCACTGATCAGACCTTCAGCCTCTTCCTGGTCAAATATTCCAAGTCTAATTAAGTCTCACTAAAAAATTTCCAGGACACTAGAGATGCTAAAAATAATCCTATATAATAAAGAGGGAATATGCTAATTGACTGTCACACCCTCACAAAATATAGGGGTGCCCACAGCCAATAAAGAGGCAGTATGCTAAATGACTGACATACCCTCAAAGATGGTGGTGCCCATAGCCCTAAGATGGTGGTGCCTATCCCCCTCAGCTCACCCCCAGGCAGGTCTGGCTGCTCCGTGCACTTGCCTCTGGAGTCCCCCAGTCCCCTCAGCCCCCCAGCTGCCTAGGGCCAGCCTCAGGTGCAGGCAAGCCTCAGATGGTGCTGACCAGCCACTCAGGGCTGCCCAACGCTCAGGTAACCAGGGTCAGCCAAGGCTTGCACTGCCAGCAGTGGAAGCAGCAGAGATGTGATAGGCGGCATCGCTTTCCCCAATCACCAGGTTGCCTCCTGGACTGTGAGAGGGGGCAGGTCAGGCTGAGGGACCCCCTGCTTAAGTACATGAATTTTCATGCACTGGGCCTCTAATAGTAGTAGCATAGTAGTAGTAGTAGTAGTAGTAGTAGTAGTAGTAATAGTAGTAGTAATAAAGCTCTCGTGGTTCAAAAGGTGTAGCAGGAAGATTATGAGCACAGCCTGAGTATGCCCACAGCGGGGCTGCCTTACTTTCTAAATGGTCTCAAAGGTCCAAGAGCTGGACAGGAAGGCGGGGAGCTGTCCTGTGTGCACAGCACCACAACACAGGACAGCCCGCAAAGCCCTATCCTGATGATACTTACATCAAGTGAAATTCCAGCCTTTCACCGATTGCCCATCCCACTCCTGGGGTCCAGATGATGGAACGCATATGTGGCACAAAATCCCAGGCCGCACAACAATTAGCTGGCTCCAGAAGTATTTCATCCCACATGCACCCCACTCTCATGCAAGCCCCCTGACGGCTGGGCACCTGGGAGAAAGGAAAGGCCCCCAAGTCCATCGGGTTGTAACCCGAAACAAGCTGGCTGGCTGCGTCCCTCCCAGCGTTCTCACCCACCCAGGCCTCCAGTGCGGCCACGAGGACGAGGCCTAAGGAATCTCAACTCAGAGGACTTCTGACATTTAACTTAATCTCCTCTGGACCCAGCTCAAGAAAAGCCTTAGAATAACTTCTGCCCTAAGATCCTTCAGGAGTCGGACATGCCGCCAGGTGACCCGTGCAGAGGCTCAGGACGTCAGCCTGCTGAGGTGCCTGCACGGCCACTGCTGTCCAGAGGGCATTGGTGCCTTCACAGGGTCTTTGCCGTCTTTTTCCCCAGTGCTCGCTCACGCTTTCCGGTGTCGGTCCCCGCGGGAGATAAAAGATGGTAATAAAGATCACCTTCCTCCTTATAAGAGCCTCATTAACTTTTCTTTTTTTGGTTTTCAAAAGGAAAAAAAAAATGACAGAAAGGTCCTTTTCAGACCAGCTTTCTGAGTGTGAGCTCCGGACCAATGCACTGGTCTCTCTGGACGTTTAATGTGCTGAGGCGATCAGAGCTTCAGAGGACGAACAGGATAATAAAACTTCGTCCCCGGTCTTCTTTCAGACTTGTTAGACTGGCGTGGGTCCATTGGTTGCAGTGTCGTCCTGATACTGCGGGGTCAACCCCGGTCAGAGCTCATACAAGAAGCAACCAATGAACACAGAAATAACTGGAACAATAAATCGATGTTTCTCTCTCTCTCTCTCCCTCTCCCCCTCTCCCCTGCTCCCTCTCTCTAAAAGTCAATAAAAACATATCCTCAGTAAGGACTTTAAAAAAACAAAACTTGTTATACAATTTGACTTTCTAATAAAGTACATGTACTATAAACTACCGATAAAAAAATAAGATATTATGGGGGTAGGCTCTAAAAGTCAGAATGTGTTTTATATGACAAGTCTTATTGCCTTTGGCTCAGTGGACAGAGTATCAGCCTGCAGACTGAAGGGTCCCAGGTTCAATTCAATTCCGGTCAAGGGCACATGCCTGGGTTGCAGATTCAATCCCACTGGAGAGGCGGGAAAGAAGGGGAGGGGGAAAGGGAAGAGGGAGGAGAGAGGGGGGAGGAGGAGAGGGGCGGGGAGGAAGATGGGTATACAGGAGGCAGCTGATTAATGATTCTCATTGATGTTTCTATCTCTCTCTCCCTCTCCTTTCCTCTCTGAAATCAATAAAAATATATTTTTTTAAAAAAGAAGTCTTGAGTTCTATCACTCACTGCAAGCTTTATGGTCAATAATAATTCTGTACACTGTGTCCAAACTATCCTGTTCTTTAGTATAAGGTCTGGCTCGACTAGATCTAGCTTCAGGGCCTCATTTGCTCCCTGAACAAGTGTTTTAGCACCCTCTACTGGCCACGTGTCGCATCTAGTCAGCAGCTGCCTCTCAAAGGTCAGATGGCACAGCAAGGCCATCCACCCCTCCCCCAAGCCACCTGTGCGGCAGCTGAGGCAGGCGCCACTGCCACCGAAGGACAAATCCTGAGCCTCTCCCGCACTGCTCGTTCACGAGTCCCGTCCCGCTGGCCGATTTCACAGCCGCCACCTGGGCCCCTGGCTGACCTGCTCTGCACCCACCCCCAGGCCTCATTTCTGCACACACAGGCTCTCCAGTGGACTGAGCCCCTGGGGGCCTCCTGCCCGGCTGCTTATCTGCCATCTCAGGGGGGATGGGGCCATCTGGAGAGACCACCCCCCATCAGGTCTCACCGGGACACACAGAGGACAGAAAGAAGAGATGGGGGGCACGTACTGCCCCCACAAGCTCATGGATATGATCAAATTCTTGCCCTTGTGATTACCATAGCCACATTTTGGGGGGGAAGTGGGTTAGAAGAGAACTTCTCCTTTCCCATGACTTGAGGACAAAGCAACTTCTAATTTCCCAGTCCCCTAGAGAAAGCAAGGTTCCGTTCATCGGATGTAACCCAAGGAACCATAAACCCTATGAGATTTCAGACCAGAAAAAAATCAGAGTCGTCACGGTATTCGTTATTCGGTAACACATGGAAAGAACATAAGAAGAGAAGAGCTTCCCAGCTGCCATGGCTCAGGGGTGGAGCATAAACCGATGAACCAGGAGGTCACAGTTTGGTTCCCGGGCAAGGGCACATGCCCAGGCTGTGGGCTCGATGCCCAGGGAGGGCCTGCAGGAGGCAGCCAACAAATTATTCTCTCCTCATTGATGTTTCTATATATATGAGAGAAGAGCTAAGAATATAAAAGTTGGAGTGTTTCTTCACTCCCATATCTTGCTAGATCACGTTAGTGTGTATTGAGTAATAAGTGCTTATTAGTTAGACACCATCATCTGTTGAGTGAAAAATATTCTTTACAAGAGGATGGAATACTGGATTAGAAAGTAATTCCTGATATCCACGTAGCGCACAGTTTGGTTGCAAAGACCAAACATGTCCAAGGTCATAACTAAAAGGGACAGAGTGCCAGATCCTTTAGTAAGAATATATGTCCTGGAAGTTCCATAAATATACACACAGCCCAAGCTCCCCCTGTCTCTCTCTCTCACACATATGAAAAAAATGATCCTCAAAATATTAGTAACGGGCTCATCTCTGGTGGAACTTCCAATCTGTACATTTTTCCCTCCCTATTTTTCAGTTCCGTTTGAATTCCCTACAACAAGAAGGCAGCATCTTAACAAAAAGAACAGAAATAAGTTAAAAGCCAATGTACCAAGGGTATAACCAGAGAAAAATTATGCACAAATATAATCTTGTACATAGACTGTCATCTATGAACGCAGATAAAAATACACAGAAAAAAAAAGAGTAGAAGCAAATAAACCAAATTACTCTAGGGCTGTGGTGATTTTGTCTTTTCTGCCTCTCATATGCTTTCTCATTTTCTACAAAGCAAGTCAGCCTGTACTTGAAGAAATTCACTCATTGCCAAACCCGGTGTGGCTCAGTGGATAGAGCGTCGGCCTGCGGACTGAAAGGTCCCGGGTTTGATTCCGGTCAAGGGCATGTACCTTGGCTGCAGGCACATCCCCAGTAGGGGGTGTGCAATAGGCAGCTGATCGATGTCTCTCTCTCATCAATGTTTCTGACTTTCTAGCCCTCTCCCTTCCTCTCTGTAAAAAATCAATAAAATATACTTTAAAAATAAGAAAGAAATTCACTCCTTTGACAACGACTGACCTGGTCTGGAGAAGTCACAGTGAAGTGCGGGGGACCAGGGCTGGACCCACCTGGGATGAGGGCGGTGCTGATGAGGATGTCCACCTCCTTGCACTGCTGAGCGAACAGCTTCATCTCGGCCTCGATGAACTCCTTGGACATCTCCTTGGCGTAGCCGCCCTGGCCCTCGCCCGACTCCTTCAGGTCCACCTCCAGGGGCTCGGCGCCGAGGGACTTGAACTGCTCCAAGGCCGCGGCTCTGGCGACCGGGGAGGGAAGGCAGCCGGTTATTTTATGCTCTTAATACAGAGCCAAGATCGTCGTTCGCGCAGACATCTTGGAAAAGAAAAACTGTATGTATTCAAAAGTGGAGACTTCCTTTGGACGTCTCTGATTGGACTGCTTCAGTGTTTTTCTAAAGGGGGTTAGTGCTTTCAGGACAAGTATTTTTTCGAGGAGGGAAAAAAACTATAGAGAATCCCGAATTCTTAGTCAAATTACAAAAGGAATGTCACCATTACCATCTCTAGAAACCGATTGTGTCTGTGGCTCCATGACCAGCGATGGTGGGAGTTCTGGCCTCCATTAAGATTTGCCTTGTCCTGCCGGTTTGGCGCAGTGGATGGAGCGCTGGCCTGCGGACTGAAGGGTCCCAGGTTCCGCTTCAGCCAAGGGCACATGCCCAGGTTTCGGGATTAATCCCCAGTGCGAGGCGGGTGGGAGGCAGCCGTTCAATGATTCTCTCTTATTGATGTTTCCATCTCTCTCTTCCTCTCCCTTCCTCTATGAAATCAATAAAAACACATTTTTGAAAAAAACATTTGCCTTCATTCAAATCACTCAAGTGGAGGTTTTCATCTGAAAATGTTCTGACTTAAGGGGACTTTTCCCATATAAATAACTCCTTTATTCAGGCATGTTTTACCAGCGTGATCTTTGCTCATAGTCCTCCTTAAATTGTGTTTGGGGGAAAGGAGCAACTTGTAAATGGTATAAATGGGAAGTGTAAAAAGCCAACACATTCGAATTAAGTAAAAATATATATTCTGTTATTTAAAAAAAATGCTGGCCAACCATTGTGCACTGCCTGGAAACCCAGCCCACAGAGACCTGAGCTCTGACAGACAGCACTCAACTCAACAACACCCATCGCTGGGTGAGTCCCTAACGCCCCTGTGACAACAATCACTGCAGCTGCCTGCTAACAGCTCAGATTCCCATTAAATTGCAATCCCCAGGCCGGGCAGCTCAGCGTTAGAGCCTCATCTCAATACACAAAGGTTGCAGGTTCAATCCTTGGTCAGGGCACATACAAGAATCAACCAATGGGTGTATAAATAAGTGGAACAACAAATTAATTATTCTCTCTCTCTCTCTCTCTCTCTCTCTCTCTCTCTCTCTCTCTTCCTCCCTCCCTCAGATCAATAAGTTAAAAAATAATAATAAGTAAATAAATAAATAAAACTTTTTACAAACTTGAGTATGGTGTTACTTTTCAAATCTTTTGTTTTATTTTGTTTTTTAAATTTATTTCTGCTGTACCGAGTCTCGGTCCTTACATTTTTCTCCCACTAAGTACTACTTTTTCACTTTGAGTTCACTTTGAAAACACTGGAAATATTTAAAGAGCTTACAGAGCAGTTTTGGACATGCTACTTAAATGTATAAACTCCAAGGACAGACAACATCCACCTGAAACAAGGGCTGTGACCTTGACAGCAGTCCCCAGCAAAGCACTCACCTCGTGTCGAATCCTCGAACGATGGCCCCCATGGACTTGGCTGCGCCCGCAGAGGCCAGCCCAGCAACGCCACCACCAACTATCAGAATCTAGGAAAGAGGGCAGAGCCGGTGTGTTTCCATAGAGTTCATTACCAGCGGATTCTGAGAAATCACCACTAGTAACTTCAGTGTCCGGTACACAGTTAGCGCTCGGTAACAAACCAGGCGGCGCTGGTGGCGACCATCAGCCCTCACTCCACGCTCTTTAACCGAAGGCCACCGCTTTTTATTTATTTCTGCCTTTTTACTGAATTTACTGGGGTGATGGAGATTAACATCAGACAGGTCTCAGGTGCACAATTAATTCTATAAGACATCATCTGTACACTGTATTGTACGTTCCCTGCCCCAAGTCAGGTCTCCTTCCATCACCATCAACGCCCCTCTATCCTCCTCCTCCTCCCCCAAAGCCACTGTCGTAATATTTATCAAAGGAACACTGCTGGCAAAGGCCAACGACCTTCGCTGAAAATAGCCTGACAATCAGCAGCTCAGTGTCCAAGCTACAGCCAGCAAGATCCACAGTATGTGTGCAAAAGGTGAACAGTTCTTCACCCTGTGCCCACGCTTCGTCCACTGACGTTCCCAGTGGAGCCAGCATTCTAGCTACCCCTCCCCTCTCCAGTGCTCAGGTTTGACCATGGTCATAAAGCATCAAAAGAAGTTGCAAAGATGGGTACAACTTCGGTGAGCCAGCTTACTCCAGCTCAAATGCTTCTGGAGGGAAGAGCAGGTGATCAGCACCTGATTTTGAACCAATCTGAATGGATGGCAGCTGAAATATAAAGCAGTGCAGTTAACCTCCCTAGCCCTGGGAGGACCCGAGCCAAGGAAACCAAAGAATTCCTCAGAAACAAGAGGCTCCCCTCCTTCCTAAGAAACAAAATAAGGAAAAGGTTGTCTGCAGTGTGAAAAGTCCTATTATGCTGCCCAGTCAATGGAAGGTAACTCCCTGTTGCTATGGAAGGAAGGAAAGAAGGAAGGAAGGAAGGAAGGAAGGAAGGAAGGAAGGAAGGAAGGAAGGAGGGAGGGAGGGAGGGAGGGAGGGAGGGAGGGAGGGAAGGGAAGGGAAGGGAAGGGAAGAAGGAAGGGAGGGAGGAAGAAAAGGAAAGAGGGAGGGAGGGAGGCAGGGAGGGAGGAAGGAAAGAGGGAAGGAGGGAGGGGGAGGAGAAGGGAGAGGGAGGAAAGGAAGGAAGGAAGGAAGGGAGGGAGGGAGGGAGGGAGGGAGGGAGGGAGGAAGAAGGAAGGAAAGGAAGGGAGGAAAGAAAGGGAGGGAGGGAGGGAGGGAAAGGAAGGAAGGAGGGAAAGGAGGGAAGAAGGAGGGAGGGAAGGAGAAAGGGAAGGGAGAGAGGGAGGGAGGGAGGGAGGGAGGGAAGAAGGGAGGAGGAAGGAAGGAAGGAAGGAAGGAAGGAAGGAAGGAAGGAAGGAAAGGAGGGAGGGAGGGAAGGAGGGAGGGAGGAAAGGAAGGGAGGGAGGGAGGGAAAGGAAGGAAGAAGGAGGAAAAGGAGGGAAGAAGGAGGGAGGGAAGGAGGAAGGGAAGGGAAAGAGAGAGGGAGGAAGGGAGGGAGGGAGGGAGGGAGGGAGGAGGGGCAGAGAGAGAGAGAGAGAGAGAGAGATAGAGAGAGAAAGAGAGAGAAACCACCCACAGAAACTGAAGTTTATAAGTTCCTCCCACCCATCATGCCCACTCTTCCTTCCCCCTCTTTAAGGCTATACTAGTCAACTGTGCTCCAGTAGCCCCCCTCCCGCAGTGTCTCAAAAGTCCTATGAAAACTCTGAACGGTAATGGTTTGTTTGGGGGGGGGGGCGAGAGGGGGGAGTCTACAGGAAAGGTGACAAAGAGGGACCAGAGGGGACAAACAGCCTCTGGGCTCCAAGGCCCGCCCCCTCCACATGCTTCAACAATGAAAATCTCAGGACTAGGCCAAGTTAGCCTCAGTGGGAAATAACAAAAGACTCCGCAGCTTAAAAGAGGGAATGGCACTAGAATAAAGCGAAGTAATCTTAGAGAAGGAATGTGTTTTTTCTCTCCACCTAAACACTTCCTCCCACCTGTTTAACGCAATTAACTGGATTTCTCAAAGTTGATAATGTGGGGTTCTGTTGTTTTTTTGTTCCGTGGTATGGTTGTGTGTGTGTGTGTGTGTGTGTGTGTGTGTGTTCATTTTTCTAGGTGAATTACTTTGTGTGAGAACTTTGGGTTTATAATGACAAAGTGCTTTAAAAGCAGGAAGCACCCTACAGGCAGGTACACTCTGCTGACACAAGTCGTGTGTCCTGTACCTTGCCGACCTGCTTATACTGTGAGGTAGCAAACGCAGCGTTGAGGGGTCACAGGGAACCCACTCTTTCACCCAGCCATGCCCACCTCTCGTCCCCTCTCCTCTGCTCTCAATCCCGATGAAAGAAAGTGCACCCGAACCCCCTGCCAAATGTCCTGGTTACACCGCCTCCCACTTCCTGTCCTCAGGACCCAACATGCGACCAAAGTGAGGAAACCCAGGCAATCTTTTCAATGAGCCACAATCTCGTAACCATCGGGAAATCGAGAATTTAATGGGGGGAAAGAATTTGCGGAATGGTGTCTTGAAACTGTTTTTTGAAATAGTAATGAGAACAGGTCATCCAAAATCCCTTTATGAATGCAAGTCAGTGCGTCACAAGCAGAGAGGGCAGACGAGAACACCTGGAAACATCAGCATGCTTTCTCTCCAGCGATCCTAAGCGCTTGGAGGCCCCGCCGTCTGTCTGGACACGCCACCAGTCACCGGGAGAAGTTAACACGCAACCAACACGGGAAAGTAGCTGTCTTTCTCAGCACATACACTTGCCTTTCATTAACCCATATTATGATTAACAGCGAACGTTTTCCCTACCTTCGCTGGAGGGACCTTTCCGGCAGCGGTGATCTGCCCAGTGAAAAACCGCCCGAAGTGGTTGGCTGCTAGCACCACGGCCTTGTACCTTAAAAAAAGGAAAGAAACAAACGCATGAATGACTCCACAAAGTGAGCAAGTCCGTCAAATGGAAGGCGTGAGGCTCCTTCAGCATCCTGAGTCGCCAATTACATGCTAGTCATCAAAGGAAAGTAGCTAACATTTCACACGGCACCTGGCAGGTGTCAAAACAGTTCCAAGCTTATACACACATATACGTACGCCTTTGACCTTCATGGCGTCGTATGGAGAGGGACAATGATTCTCTGCACTTCACAGATGAGGAGACTGACACACAGAGATGAAGAGACTGGCCCAAGCCCTTAGCCGGTTTGGCTCAGTGGATAGAGCATCGGCCTGCGAACTGAAGGGTCCCAGGTTTAATTCCAGTCAAGGGCACATGCCTGAGTTGCCAGCACAATCCCCAGTGGGGGGCGTGCAGGAGGCAGCTGGTCAATGATTCATCACTGACGTCTTTCTCCCTCTCTCTCTCTCTCTCTCTGCCCCTTCCTCTCTGAAATAAATTAAAATACTTTTTTAAAAGAGAGAGAGCTTTGCCAAGGTCCCTCAGCTAGTGACCGGCAGAGCCAGAAGGGTAACCCCAGCATCCTGCCCAGGAGGTATATGCTAACCCTTGCCGCTCCAGGCCTCTTTCTGACAGACGCTGCTCAGCGTGCTGTGATAAGTTAGACAAGAAGGAAAGACAAAAACCGCTCACAGGGTTTCCTCTGGGTGCGGAGGCAACAGGTCTTTCAAACTTTTTGTTTCACTTTAGTACAGTGTCTTAAGGTTTTTTGGTGACTACACAGTAGGTATAAGAACAGAGGGGGCCAAAACCGGTTTGGCTCAGTGGATAGAGCATCGGCTTGCAGACTGAAAGGTCCCAGGTTCGATTCTGGTCAAGGGCACATACCTTGGTTGTGGGCATATTCCCAGTTGGGGTGTGTATTACGCAGCTGATCGATATTTCTCTCTCATTGATGTTTCTGACTCTCTATCCCTCTTCTTTCCTCTCTATAAAAAATCAATAAAATATTTAAAAAGGAACCGAGGGAAACTTTAAAATTTAAAAATTAGATTAGCAATATGCTTGTACATAATGAAGTTACAATTGCAGCCTCAGGACAACAAAAAAACACACTTCCCCTGATCTCTATGGGTGGAAAGCATAAGATTTTGCAACAGTGACCTCAGCTCAAGTTCATTTCTACCACCGACGTGCTCTGTGACCTTGGGCAACTTTCTTGAATTCACTAATCCTTGGTTTCCCCATGTATGAAGGGGGACAAAAAAGACAGCATCTCTTGGTGTTGTCATGAAGACTCAATGAGATAATGCATGCCAAGCACTTACCTACAGCCTATCACAGTAAGTGCTTGCTAACTACAAGTGTTCTAAGCTAAAGAAATACTCTATGCAACAAGAACTAGTATATTATACCACCTTTTATTTAATAAGATATTTTTATCGCATGACAGTAATTTCATTTTCATACCATTTTACACTTTGGCACATCCTCACTCGGTAATAAACATTCTATCTTACTGCTACACAACTCTGTAATGATAAACTCCACCCACTAGCTGACAATGAAACCTTTTCTTAATAATACCTTTATAAAATACTTGACATAATAATTGGTGCAAAAGCTGCACTATTTTAAGTTAAATTACATTATAAGCAGGAAGTAATATTTTAGGGATTGTATGATGTGTTCATCTATTTCTGAATACAAGTGATAAAAATATTCAAAGAGCAAATGTGATAGAGATTCAAAGACCATTGCAAGAATTTAATTTTGGAATTAATATTTTTAAAGATTCAGTTGCTATACTGAAAAAAAATAACAAAAATGAAGCTGATTACACAGGAAATGTACAAGAAAATGTTGATGGTAGGAAAAAATGTTAAAAGTGGGCCTGTTTTTTATGAGAATAAAACTCAGAATGAACATCAGTGAACTGAAAGAAATGTGTCTTCAAGTAGCCGTGTGTGTGTATGTATATGTGCCATATGTGATTTAGACAGAAAATGACTTATCACATGTTGTCTAAGTATACTAGTTGATTCATCTCAAACTACCCTTCACACATACCAACTCAAGACATAAATAGTGATTCTTTAAATTGGGTTCCATGGATCTCCATAGGTTTAAGTTGCAGCCAGCTCTGGGGCCACAGTGGGCGGGATGGAGAACAGACATGTTCTGGACTCCCATCATCCCTCACTTCATCTCAGGCCACTCTGCTCTGAGTGGAATTGCTTCTGCTGCCTCATAATATTTCATTTGCTCAAAAGATTCTGCAGCTAAAACCCACTGATCTAAAGCTACTGGTTTTGACAAAGACCTTTTTCGAATGCACATTTCACATGACAAAGTCAGCACCCTTAAAAGTTTATATTGTAGCCTGGTTGGTGTGGCTCAGTGGTTGAGGTCAATCCAGGAACCAAGAGGTCAGCAGTTCGATTCCCAGTCAGGGCGCATGCCAGGGTTGTGGGCTGGATCCCCAGTAGGGGGCGCGCAGGAGGCAGCCGATTGATGATGCCCCTCTCTCATCGATGTTTCTATCTCTATATCCCTCTCCCTTCCTCTCTCTCTTTTTTCCCCCTTCCTCTCTCTCTAAAAAAAAAAAGAAACAATAAAATCATATTTTTTAAAATTTTACAGTGTATATTTTCTAGAAAAAGTCTAAGTCCCTCATTGCATAACATAACTCTTCTACAAACTAAATAAATATATATAACAAAAATGTATTGTGTTCCTTGACATATCATTTATATCACACACAAAAATGTCTTTAAACCAACCATTTGCCCTATTACATGAAGGGCAACAAAACGTGTTTTTACCTTGTCACTTTTGTTTATTGTGTCTTATTTACATCACAGTGAATGGCCGGAACCCAAAGTAGGACCTGTGGCATATTGGATATGACACACCGAAGATACAAAACCTAAGAAGGCTTTCAGCTCATCTTGTCAGAATTTATTCAGGTTATTATTTTTTTTTTTTAGGCACTGTTTTTTAAAAACATTTTCATTTGTTGGTGCCTCATTCATATTAGCAAATTGTCACTGCTAACGGTTTTCACGCTTAAAATCTAATTAAACTCGTTTCTTAGCTGAGCTGATTTCATAAGCAGCATCTGATTTCCAGACTTTTCACCCTCTCCAGCCAAGTGAGCAACTCGCCGCCCTCAGGGAGCTATTCCTGTCCCTCCCCTGGGGCGAGGGGGTGGGGTGACTGCGCAGCCAGCCAGTCCCCTGGGCAGAGCGGGCCTGGGAGCCTGCACAGGGCACTGCAGCCACAGGCGCCCACACCGGGGCTCCTGGCAGATGAAGCTCATTGCCCTCTGGGCCTCACAGGTTAGAGGACACAGCCAGCCTTCAGTGACCAACGCAGGTTTTGACACCAGAGGAAATTTCTGCAAGTGCAGGCATCTTTCCTATTCATTAAGTAGTTCATGAATTTATGGAAGGAAAACCTAATTAAAATGGGGAATCTGCTAATGTGTATAGATTGAAACATGAAACTGTCAATATCCAACCTTTTTTTTTTTTTTACTATAAAAACAGCAATTTATGTTAACTAAGCTGATGGTGGTAATCATTTCACAGTCTATATGTATCAAGTCATTATGTTTATACCTTAAACTTATGCAATGTTATGTGTCAATGATAGCTCAGTAAAGCTGGGAAAAAAACCCAGTAATTTCAACCTAATATTTGCATGTATACAAACATATATGAAATACAGTAAATTCTTCATACAAATAATCTGACAGTCATGTCCTCTGTTGCAAGAAAATAGTACTTGTCTCCTACCCAGGAAGATTACAAAGGAGCCGAAACCGGTTTGGCTCAGTGGATAGAGCATCAGCCTGCAGACTGAACGGTCCCAGGTTCGATTCTGGTCAAGGGCAAGTACCGTGGCTGCGGGCACATCCCCAGAGGAGGGTGTGCAGGAGGCAGCTGATCAATGCTTCTCTCTCATTGATGGTTCTAACTTTCTATCCCTCTCCCTTCCTCTCTGTGAAAAATCAATAAAACATATTTTTAAAAGAGCTTACAAAGGAGAGTACAACAGAGTACAGTATGAAGAGCCATTTCTCATCCGATGACAGGGAAACAATAAAAGTAGTCTTGCCCTGACCGGTGTGGCTCAGTGGATAGAGCGTCGGCCTGCGGGCTCAGGGGTCCCGGGTTCGATTCCGGTCAAGGGCATGTACCTTGGCTGCGGGCACATCCCCAGTGGGAGGTGTGCAGGAGGCAGCTGATGGATGTTTTTCATTGATGTTTCTAACTCTCCCCTCCCTTCCTCTCTATAAAAAAAAAAATCAATAAAATATATATATATATATATTTTATTTTTTTTTAATAGTCTTGCCCAGCCACATGGCTCAGCGGTTGAACATCAACCTATGAGCCAGGAGGTCACGGTTCGATTCCCCGCCAGAGCACAGGCCCAGGTTGCAGCCTCGACCCCCAGTGGGGGCCGTGCAGGAGGCAGCCGATCAATAACGCTCTCTCATCATTGACGTTCTTATCTCTCCCTCCCTCTCCCTCCCTCTCTGAAGTCAATTAAAGAAATGTACTTATTTTAAAAGTCTTAAAAATAACTGCAGGACACTCTCCCCGGCTGCACTCTGCCCCAGCCCTCAGGAGTGAAATCGCCCCAAGAGAGAAGAGCGACATGAGCGCGCTCGGAAACCCCGCCGTCCTGCGGTCCGGCGGCGCAGAGGGCACCTACCCCGCAATGTTGGCCATGGAGCTCAGCGCGTCGTACCCCTGGGCGATCGTGACTCTCGGCACCTGGTCCATCGCCAGAACGGTAGTTTTCCTTCTGGAAAGCTTATCCAGCAGGTCTGGGTTTTGGGCTGGGTAAATGAAGCTAACCAGTGTTCCCGAGGTCTTCAGAAGGTCAGCCTCATGCTTATCCAACGTGGGGTTCAGCATGGGGGCCCGCACCTGAGGAAAAAGCCAAATCGCCGATCAGAAATGCAAATGCCTTCGTCACACTTCGAAGTAAAGAGGACAATTGAAACAACGTGCCAGGAACACTCCAGGAGTGACCTCTCGGCGATAGATGTCTGACCACATTCCTGCACCAGGTAAGGCACCCGGGAGAGCCGTGACATCCGCCCCGGGCTGAGCAGAGAGCACCTCCGGCTAAAAATAGTGCCTCGGCAGGTTGGACAGCGAGCTATGGAGCAGCGGCAAGATATGCAGGTCCTGCAGCCATCCTGTCCCCCCAGAACCGGTCAAGCTGACACAATTGAGAGACCTTGGAATCACCAGGAAGTCTGGGCTGTGTGTTCAAAGACGCAATTCTTGCGGATTTTGACAAACACAAACGTTTGGGGTGTTGAGAAGTTAAGAACATGACAAACGAAGATATCCTGGCTGTATGAATAGATTTATGTTGCCTTAAAATTGCAGGTGAATACAAAGGACTTGTATGCATGCATATGAGCATAACCAATGAATGAAAGACACTGGGGTGGGGAGCGGGGCAGGTGGGGACATGTGCTGGGGGGTAAGGGAGGCTGGGGGAGGATATTGGGGGGAGGGAGGAAAACATATGTACTACTATTAAATATAAGTTATACTGCAAATATATATATATAAAATGAAAAGAGTAAAATAAAAATAAAAAAATTGCTGGTGAATATTTATAGATGAAGGCAAAGCGTTAGCCTTGCTGAACTGGGTTGAAGCAAAAAGCTACAGTAAAGTCTGTTCTGTCAAGAAGTATCAAATCCCGACATGCATGCACGCTCCACATGCCTGCAGGTCCCAAACGTCCACGTTTTAAAGACAATTTTTTAAAATTCCATTTTACAAGTGTTTTGAAATGTGTTTTATATCCAAGTTTAAAATCAATCTTCAATGAATGTTTAGCTCCTAAGCCACAGTAGTGCTTTCAGGCAAGTAAGCACAGGGAAGACAGCGCTGGGAGTAAGTGTTAAAAGAAAATACACCCACCAATACTGGGCCAATATTCTCATTTCACAGCATTTTGTCTCAATTGACCCCTCTGAGACCCCTTTGTCTGTTATTCCCATTTCGGTTGTTGATCTTGGATGCATATGATTTCAGATTCTGGACTTTAATTAAGACTCTCGGACAAGGTCTGTCTCTCCTCAGTGAGAATCTCTACTAATAAAAGTGTAATATGCTAATTAGACCGGATCAACCAGATATCTTCCGATGTCCAACTTCCTTCTGGACAAAGCCATGGTGGTGGGAGCCAAGGCAAAAGTGGTTAGAGGTGATCAGGCTGGCAGGGGAGCAAGCAGTTAGGGGTGTGATCAGGCTGGAAGGGGGAGGGCAGTTGGGGGCAATCAGGCTGGCAGCGGAGCAGTTAAGATGTGATCAGACCAGTAGGTAGGGGCAATCAGGCAGGCAGATGAGTGGTTAGGAGCCAGTGGTCCCAGATTGTGAGAAGGATGTCAGACTTCCGGTTTAGGCCCGATCCCACAGAGATCCCAGATTGGAAAGGATGTAGGTTGGGCTGAGGGACAACCCCCACCCCGAAGTGCATGAATTTCATGCACCAGACCTCTAGTCTATAATACATATTTAATAAAAATTAGGGGACAATTTTGCACGGTTTGTACTAGCCCCTATCGAGTCCTGGGCTGAGACTGTCAGCATCGGAGTGAAGCCAATGGAATGTTTCCTTCGATGTGCTTTCAGACCACTGGTTCCTCGGGATACTAGCAAGCTTGATGGAAAGAGAAGTCCCAGGGACGAGCAGTTTATTAGTGCAAGGACAGTGTTTCCCTATCCCAGGATCCCAGTGCCTTCAACATGCTCACACATGGCAAATCCCTAAAAGGGACACAGAGCATTCCCAAAACCTATGTGCACCACACGGAGCCTGTTGTGTGAGACATCTCAAAATCCTCATCCCTCAAACACACCTTGGGATGGGTTACCGTGACTTTTCTGTTTTTCCTAAGCTTCTTTACCGTTATATCACCAAGTATCTGCACACCTACAAAAGCTTTAGCTAAATTACAATTTATCTGTCATACGTTTTACTTCTCATTTTCTATAGAAAACAAACAAAAACAAACAGTTGTGTGTCTTCTGCAAGAACCACTACTTAAGACCCTTTTTTGTGTGTAAAAAACAAAGTTTGTGTGTGTATGCATGTGTGTGTGTGATTGATTCCTGAGAAATTAACAGAAAATAAAAGGCTGATCTTGAAAGTGAGGAGCTTATTTATTGTAACCTGATAATCACGCTCCTACAATCCATACTCCCCTGCCTACCTTGGCTGCAGGCTTAGGAATTTAAGTTAATGTTCAACTCTAGTAATGATCCCTGCTACACTCATAACCCAGCCTCTCTGCCTTTCCCTAAATGAGATTTATTGCTCAAGTTCAATCGATTTCTATTACATCCGGGAGCTTTTTTATTAAAGTGGATGGGCTATTCGCCACGCGGCCCAATGCCGCTTTCTCCAGGACAATCCTGCCCTTTCTAAAAACAGCACTGACGTCAGATAAAACCCTGTTCCTTCCCAAGATCTCTGCACATTCAGTCCCAGGAGGAGCTCCACGACCTCCTTCTATTTCAGTAGCAGTTAGATGCTCACCTGTGTACTTTGGGGACATGTATGAGCCCTGGAGTGCTAATGTCCCCAGCCAATTAAAAGAAGGGGACTTCCACACAGCCAATGTACAACAGAGGATCATTTTTTTTTTCTCTTTTCATGCTTAAATATAGACCACAAGGCCTGAACATGGATATTCACAACATACAATCATTTCCTGAGAAAAAGCCATTGTTTGAAATATGAAAAGCTCTAACAATGGACAGAGACAGTTAATTTTTCCATGCAAAGAGTTTGAAAAGTCCCCAGGCCATGACGGGGGTTGGGGGAGGTAATTACTTTGAGCACCAAATCCGAGGCCAGCACTTCCTTCGTTCCCTGGATCTGGGCACCTGCGGCTCTGTAGTGATCATCTGAGAATTTGGACGCCTCGCCGGCGCCCGATTCCACGACCACGTTGAAACCCTGCTTGACCAAAGCCTGGACGCCTGCAGGAGACAGTGCCACTCGCTTCTCATTCTGGAAGATTTCCTTGGGGATTCCAACAGTCAGTTGCTTATATGGAATTCCTACAAAGCCAAAATAATGAAAAAAGGAACACCTGGTAAACAACGTTTCAATATCAGAGTTCAGAAAATGGATATGGGCAAAGTGTTCAAAGTAGACCGTACATCCAAGTCACTGTTCAAAATGACGTCCCTGATTCAGAATCTTAACTCTTTGATTTTTTTTTGCTTTTGGTAGGTAAGGTTTTATGCTCACTCTCCTGAAAACTCTAGATATTTTATTTAACCAAATGGCTCTCTTCAAGACACATGACTAGCTTAGACCACTCAACATGCTAACTCCACTCTTCAAAGTAACCCTCTTGGGTTTACCATCTCCCTGTCCTTACTTTATGGGAGACTGAGGAATAATTAGCTGTTTTGAAGAACCATCCTCTAGCCCTAACCAGTTTGGCTCAGTGGATACAGCGTCGGCCTTTGGACTCAAGGATCCCAGGTTCGATTCCGGTCAAGGACATGTACCTTAGTTGTGGGCACATATCCAGTAGGGAGTGTGCAGGAGGCAGCTGATCGATGTTTCTCTCTCATTGATGTTTTTGACTCTCTATCCCCCTCCCTTTCTCTTTATAAAAAATCGATAAAATATGTTTTAAAAAAAAAAAAAAGAACCATCCTCTACTAGACACCCAAAGTCACCTTCCTTACAATGTGGCCACAGGTAACACCTCACAGATTTCCAGGTTCTATATCTTGAGACCGGACATTCTCAGCCACAACTCATTAGGCGGGGGATCAGCCAGGCCACAGGTAAGAGTCAGACAGGAGAAAACACAGAAGCCGCTGAGATGACTCACACAGGAGCTTTGGCAGGGCCCACTCTATATTGGCCAGTGACTACCAATCCAAACAGGTTCTCTCTCCCTGTAACAGGAAGTTGCAGGGGAGACCCTCAGGAAGGACACAGAGGGTAGAAGAGTGCAACAGCAGCTGGTGAGCATAGGGTGGGGCGATCTAAGGGAGGTGGGCAAGCAATGGCACTAGAACCAGCAGTAGAGACTCAAGGACAAAAGAGGAGTCATGGCCATGAAATTCAGAACGCCATCCCACTTCTCCAAGAAGGAGCTGAAGGGTTGGTTGCCTGGGCTCCCACACTTCCCAGTCCTTACAGCAAGCCCCCATCACAAAATACAACCTGGTGTGATTCTGTTCCTTGCAACCCAAAAGCCTGTGTAATACAGCCTTAAAGTATGTATACACAGTTCGCATCAGCTTTAGCTAAAGTACATTAGTTTCTTCTGTTGTTTTACTCGCAAGTGGGCATAGACAGTTGTTTTTTTAATAAGAAGGATTTGCCTCTATGTAAGTTTTACTAAAGTTTAGGAAATCTAGCAACATAAATTCTGATTATATATAATTAAAAAAATAAGTCCAATCATCTCTACAGAGTAACTTAGTGAGACTTTAGAGAGCTTATGTCAACCTAAACATGTCTGCATGTGAACAGTCTGAGATCCCACATTGAGAAGCAGTACTCATTGGTAATAAACTCAAGGCAAATATATGTTGGCTCTTAGACTCTACTTGAAGGAGAGAAAAATAATTTTTTAAAAAACTGACAAATATTTTGGATTGATGTACAAACTGAAATCACATATACTTATCTACTACTCACGTATCTCCCACAATATCGGATTATGCAGGCCCTACATACCGTAAGTCAAGGAAGGTACCAAAGACTATTGAAATCCCATCAAAAGGACTTAGGAAACAACCTGAGAAGGCCAAAGAGGGCACAGTCTGAGCATCAAAAAAAGTGATAAATAATTGTAACAGTAAAATACACCTAAGGGTGTTAAGATCTAGGAGGTTACGATGATACTCAATAAAATAAATAAATGTTTTGTAAAAGCTTCACGGGTCTACTTTGGAGGAAGGACTGTGTGGTAGGCAGAAGGATGGGCTCAAAGATATCCATGTCCCGGGCCTCAGAACTGTGACTCTGTCACCATACCTGGCAGAAAAGAATTAAGGTGGCAGAAAGAATTCAGGTTGCTAATCAGATGACCTGGAAGTGGGGAGATTATCCTGAGTTATCTGGGTAAGCCCAATGTAATCACAAGGGTCCTTAAATGTGAAAAGGGGGGCACAAGAATCAGAGTCAGAGTAATTTGACGATGCTATGCTGCTGGCTTTGAAGATGGAGGAAGTGGGTAAGCTAAGAAGTGCAGGCACTCTCCAGAAACTAGAAGGGGTTAAGACAGATTCCCCCCTAAAGCCTCCGGAAGGAACACAGTCCTGCCAACACTTTGATTTAAGCCCCGTGAGGGCCATTTCAGGCTCTGGCTTCAAAAGTGTAAGACAATAAGTCTGTGCTTCAGGAGGCCAGTAAGATTGTAATCATTTGTTATATCTGGAAAAGATACAAAAGAGAACCACCTGATTATTACCCAAACCAGTAAATAATAGGAAAGAATCAAACTCTTATCCCACCTTTCCAGTACAATCTCAGGGTAACTAAATACTAGAGGGAACGTATTTCTTTATAGAAAAACTCTAACTAATAAACAAAAATAAAAGGATAGCCCCTGGCCAGATAGTGCAGTTGGTTAGAGCATCATCCCCATGTGCCCACATTATGGATTTGATCCATTCCAGACACATACAAGATTCAACCAAAGAAAGCATGAATGGGTGGGACAACAAATTGATATTCTGTCTCCCTTCCTCTCCCTCTAAAATCAGTAAATAGAATTTTCAAAAAGAAAGAAATAGCCTGACTGGCGTGGCTCGGCAGTTGAGCACTGACCCGTGAACCAAGAAATCACCAGTTCAGTCCCCGGCCAGGACACATGCCAGCGCTTTGAGCTCAATCCCCAGTAATGGGCATGCCGAGGCAGCCAATCAACGTTTCTATCTCTCTATCCCTGTCCCTCCCTCTCTCTAAAAATCAATAAAAACATATTTTTTAAAAAGAGAAATATATGTAAAGGTTCTAATACAAAGCACTGCAACCTTCAAAAAATAAAAAGATAGAATGATAGAATATCACCAATTTAAAATCCCTGAAATCATGGATTTAGTTTATCATCAGTCAAATGGCTGCGATAGCATGTGAGCGAAAAACAAGCAGGAAGTTCATATAGATCGATCACACTGACATCTAAACTCATGGATTCACCTTCTTGATTATAATGTAACAGAGGACAGACACACAGCGTCACCTGGGAAGTGTTCCTGCCCAATAACTTCAACCCGACTCTAGTCTGGCCTCTGCCTCCAACCAACCGTTACCAAAAATACAACGTCCAAGGTCACGGAGTCAGGCAAACCTAGAATGTGAGAAACCCCACAAGCAACAGCTAAATTCTTTTATTTTTTAATATATCTTATTGATTTTTTTTTACAGAGAGGAAGGGAGAGGTTAGAAACATCGATGAGAGAGAAACATCGATCAGCTGCCTCCTGCACACCCCCTACTGGGTACATGCCCTTGACTGGCATCGTACCCAGGATCTCTCAGTCCACAGGCCGACGCTCTAACCGGGTTTCAGCCAACAGCTAAATTCTTCAACAACGGAAAAGAAAAAGAGAAATGGAGGAGGGGGCCAGTGAGGGGGGGGGGGGGGCGGGGTGAATAAGGACACATGTGTAATACCTTAATCAATAAAGAAAAAAAAATCCAGAAAAAGAAAAAGAGAGGAAGGGAGCTGTACATCAAAAGAGACCTAACAACACAAGTGAAATACAACACAGGGGCCTTGTCTGGCGCATTGTTTGAACAAAGCATCTGTAAAAAAAAAGAAAAGAAAGGAAGAAAAAGGGTGAAGAAATTGAGAAAACAGGAACGGTGACTTGAATTACTTTTCACACTTTTCAATGTGATGATAAAATTGTGGCTTTATTAAGGAAAAAATAAAACCCTTATCTTTTTCAGATAAAAAGTAATTGCCCAGGAGATAGTCCGGAATCAGAAATAACATTTAAAAATAATAATAAACCAAGCCGTATGCATCATGCATGCAGAGCGGTGGATGCCTGTGCATTACTCACAAGGACAACTGTCATGTCCGCAGCGCGGCTATTTCCTTTTACTCTGCACATGGTTGTGTCACACGGATAACCTGGCTCTCTAGGAAACAGTTTTAAAATCGGAAGCCAAAGCCGAGGACTCCCAGGGGCAGGTCCCCTGCCAACAGTGGCTCTGCGTGTGTGAACAAGGAAAGGCTGTGAACTCCATTCCAGGCAGACGTGAGAATCCCAAAGGCCCCGGAGGTTAGGGGTCAAGCACAATGTCAGTCCTACAAACTGAACCTTAAGAGGGTGCTATTCCACGTGGCAGAGACTTCTGGATGCCCCCCGGACACCCCTTCCGGTCCTCCACCTTAGACGCAGAACGCCGTTCTCAGCTGAGAATGCTGCCATCTGGGATGCAAGACGAAACGCCCCCGGCTCCCTTGCAGCGCGCACAGCCGCCGGTCTGTGCTCTGGCCGGGGAGCAACAGCGGAGCTGGCAAGGCCTTCGCTTACAGGGACCTCTCTGACTCAGTGTGGAAGGGCCCCCTTTTAACCTTTCCTCCTTCCAGCCTGCACCCCTGAACAGAAGGGGGGCTTTGCAGAGCACAAAAAGGATTCCGCTCTTCCCCTGTATGAGCTAGAAAGCGAGCGGCAAATTCTGAGTGGAAGAGGAGTGTGTTTTCATTTTAGAGAGAGTAGTGTCACCATCACGGACAGAACAGACTGCAGGGGACAGAGGCAGAAAGCACAGAGGTCAGCTGGAAGGCCAGTGACAGCTGATGGTGGCTTGGACCAGAATGGCAACAGCGGTGGCAGTGAGGAGAGGACAGAATCTCCATACAAGGCAGAGCTGACCTGCGCCTAGAGACACTCCGAGGTTTCTAACCCGAGCAACTGGCTTGAAGCTGCCGCTTACTAAGCAGAGAAGCACTGCTCCTTAGTTCCGAGCTCTTGGGTGCAGATGTGCCTCCAATACTGACCAGGACAGAGAAAGAGCTGCCAGGAGAAGTGGTTACTGTGCACAGTACTTCCCAGGGTTCAGTTCCGCTGATGTGTCCTTTTCCTTTCTGTTACCTGTTCTTCTCCCTTAGTGCTGATCACCTGAAACTTCTAAGACTCCTTCTTCCCAGGCAAACGCATCAGTCAAGAGAACCAAATATCAACAGCACCACGACTGACGTTTCTTTTGAGAGCCAAACATTTTTTAAACTTAAGCTTCTTCTAACGCCACTTCTTCAAAGTAGACTCGCCCAGGCCGTGGTGTTTTGTGGAAGAGCCACACTCAAGGGGCCCAAGAGCCACGTGTGGCTCGTGAGCCGCAGTTTGCCGACCACTGTCCTAAGACAAGTGCTTATTACCGTGTTTTCCGGTGTATAAGACGACCGGCACTGATGATGACAGGAGGAAGATAACAAACAACAGAGAGAGAGCAAGTGCAGGGCGAGTCCCTGGCGAGTTAGCAAGGCCCATCCTAACTGCAAGCTACGGTGTTTTTACATCCGGCGTATAAGACGACTCCCCTCCCCCGACTTTTGAGATTTTCCTGGGTTAAAAAGTCGTCTTATACGCCGGAAAACACCGTACTCTTTTATGCAAATGGATTGTCCACCAGCTCCAGGCTGGGAACCGCAGGCTCTGCCTTTCTCCGTCCTCGGAGAGCTATTTGCTCCCGGGACCCGAAGGCTTGCTCCGCACATGCGGAAGTGACACTTTACCTGGTTTTGCGGGGTTTTTACACCACAGTGCCTGATGCGTATGAAATGCTCTTAAAAACGCCTTCTTCCCGGGCACAACCTTACAGGACCCCAAACTGCTGAGCAAAGGACACGAACAGCCGGTCACCACGGTTTTCAGAAGGTTGGCCATGTTCAGGGCAGTCCCCGACTTTCTGAATCCCCGATTTTCTGGAAGGTAAATCGCTACGAGAAAAGAGAATAGAATATTTATGTGCTGAGGAAAACGTACTTTGTTTTCTGAACATCAAAAAAAAAAAAAAAAACCATGAAAAACAAACTGATCCAAAGAGCTTGGAATAGAACAGCTAGTTCTAGGCAGGCATCTACAATGAATTTCTTCACCGAGTCTTTTAATGACAGAAGGTGCTTCAAAGGTCTGTTTCCAGTTCAGGTATTGAAGCGTTGAAATCCATGTTCCCACTTAAATTGTTATAAACTCGCTCTTCGACACAGAGCCTAGATCACATATGTGTAATTGAACCTTAATGTAGCTGGAAAGTTAAAAAAAAAAAAATGCTATAGAGTCCAGTCCCCTCTTACCTGAAAGTTATTTCTAAGTCTGTATGTCCAGCAAAAAATTGTGTACATTCAAAGTTACCCTTGAATTTCCCTTATAATATCTAAAATACTACACAGTGCAGTAGTAGTTTGCTTATTTTTTTAATATATTTTTATTTATTTCAGAGAGGAAATGAGAGGAAGAGAGAGATAAAAACATCAATGATGAGCCCTAGCCGGTTTGGCTCAGTGGATAGAGCGTCGGCCTGCAGACTGAAAGGTCCCAGTTTCGATTCCGGTCAAATGCATGTACTTCGGTTGTGGGCACATCCACAATAGGGAGTGTGCAGGAGGCAGCTGATTGATATTTCTCTCTCATCTATGTCTCTAACTCTCTATCCCTTTTCCTTCCTGTCTGTAAAAAAAAAAAAAAAATCAATAAAAATATTTTTTTTTTAATTTTGGGGGGAAAAAAATCAATGATGAGAGAAAATCATTGATCGGCTGCCTCCTGCAAGCCCCACATTGGGGATCAAGCCCACAACCCCGCATGTGCCCTGACCTGGAATCGAACCATGACCTCCTGGTTCCTAGGTCAATGCTCAGGCTCGGCAGCAGCCATTTGTTTCGATGCCACATTGCACAGAAAACACGGCATCCTATTCAGTGAGGCAGGATGCTCACCCTGTGCAACCTGAGACTGGCTGAATGCAAGACTCATACCTGCCCGGTGCACATCTCAAGAACATGTGTGGGGTATGACTCCAATAAAAAAAGGTAGAAATTCCAGTGTGGGCTTGGAGGTTAGGGTGTAATCGGAGCTCTTCTGTCAGAGGTCCTCACAAGTGGCCACTTTTTGCCAGCTCTCACCAGGCTGAGGGAAGTGTCTTTGACCTTGGCTGTTACTGAACTAGGCTTCGAGGACTATCTCCGTAGCAGATCCCCAGGGGTTCATGGAAAGCCCCCATCACCCCCAGGATTTCCAATGTCCCCCTATCTTTCTTTTCTTTTCCTTTAAAATTGGGAAGAAGCAGACGAGCTGGCACTCTATCAGTCAAGCTCAGCTGATTCCACCAACTGTCCATTTACACTCTGCACCCCCACATGGGCCCCCAGGTGCCCAGCGCCCAATCCAAGCAAATTCCATACACATTCTTCCCACCTCCAGAGGAAGGAGGGCGTGGGCTCTAGCTCATTTTTCATTTCGGAACTGCTGCCACAACTCCCAGATGCAACTTCTTGCAATCTTGAGAATGGAAACCTGCTATCCAAGTGATGCTGACTCTTAAAATGACCTTTCAGCCGAAACCAGTTTGACTCAGTGGATAGGGTGTCGGCCTGCCGACCGAAGGGTCCCAGGTTCGACTCCAGTCAAGAATATGTACCATAGATGCGGGCATATCCCCAGTGGGAGGTGTGCAGGAGCCAGCTGATCGATGTTTCTCTCTCCTTGATGTTTCTCACTTTCTATCCCTCTCTCTTCCTCTCTGTGAAAAATCAATAAAAAATATTTTTAAAAAATAAAAACAAAATAAAGTGACCTTTCATTCAACAACCATATGCTGAAGGCTGAGCCTCAGAAGCACAGCCATCAGGACCATCTGAAGAATCAACGTGGAATAGGTCATTTGCTTGGAGATAAGAAAAATCAACAAGGAATAACACTCCCAAGCAGAGTAACGCAAAGCTCTTAGAGGGATCAAAGGAAATCATGTCTTCCAGCAGGATTCAAAAAGCTCTGGCCAGGTCGGTCAGGTGGTTAGAGTGTCATCCCGAAACACTAAGGTTGCAGGTTCAATTCCCAGTCGGGACACCTTCAAGAGCCAAGCAATGAATGCACTCATGAGTAGAACAACAAAATCAATTAAAGAAACAAAATCTCTCTCTCTAGTGGGAAGAGGTCAAAGAATTTGTATGCATATATGCATAACCTATGGACACAGACAATAGGGCGGTGAAGGCCTGGGGTGAGTGGGCAGGTAGGGTGGGCGGGCTAGAAAGGGTCAGTGGGGGGAAAGGGGACAGATGTAATACTTTCAACAATAAAGATTTTTAACTTAAAAAGAAAATCTCTCTCTCTAAAACCAATAATTTTTTTAAAGGAAGGGAAAGGTGTTAGAGATGGAGAGAGTAACGTGAACAAAAAGTTAAGGCAGAGGGAGCATGCAAGATGTGTTCAGACATGCCATCAAAAATGCACCAGAAAAAGCCTTTGCGTTTTAACAGGTTTGATATTGTCAGAGTGTTTCCACATTATGTCATTTCATTCCAGTCCGAAAGCATTCCTCATAGGTCACTTCTGGTGTCATTCACAGCGGAGAAGGCAGAGCAAATGATTCCAAACACTCATTCATTCGAAAGGTTCACTGAAGCCATGCCGAGAACCAAGGGAGAAACAAAGGTAAATAAAAGCTACTTCTTGTCCTGAGGGAGATTTTCTAGTCCTCTCCTAACCTTCCCTTACTGCAGCGGTTCTCAACCTGCAGGTCGCGACCCCTTCGGGGGTTGAACGACCCTTTCACAGGGGGCGCCTGAGACCATTGGAAAACGCAGACATTTACATTACAGTTCATAACAGTAGCAAAATGACAGTTATGAAGTAGCAACGAAAATAATTTATGGTTGGGGGTCACCACAACATGAGGAAGTGTATTAAAAGGTCACGGCATTAGGAAGGTTAAGAACCACTGCCTTCTTGGTCACCCTAGTTCCCAACAAACTCTGTCCTTTGGGGGCTGACAAGGCTTGCCCAGACCTCATCAATGAAATCACAAAGCTGGCAATCATAGAACCTACGTCTGCCCCTCACTCTCTCTCTGACCTGAATCTGTGCCTCGGTCGGCTGCTCTGTAAAAGCAGCCTAGCCCTAGCGGGTTTGGCTCAGTGAGCAGAGCTCGGCCTGCAGACTGAAGGGGCCTCAGTTCGATTCAGATCAAGGGCACATGCGGGGTTTATGGCTCAGTTCCCATTATGGGGCGTGCGGGAGGCAGCGATCAATGATTCTCATCGTGAATGTTTCTCTCTCTCCCTCTCCCTTCCTCTCTGAAATCAAAAATATATTTTTAAACATACATAAATGGAGCATAGGAAAGCTCCTTTGTCAGGCTCTAGACATTTATCTATGATTAAATGAGATTTTGCAATACTTTAAAGCTGAAGTCCTACTTCGTGGCCTAGAGTCTAGAAGATTTGCCCTGCCTACTTGGAAAATGGCAGTTCAATGTTAAGCAGATCCCTGGCATCAGGTGTCAATAGGGCCAAAGCCTTCAGAAGTCAATTTCTCCCCAAAACTCCACTGGACCCGAGTTTTGAACACACAGCACAGTGAACAAGAGAAGTTCACTGGCAAGAGCAGTCCCTACCCCTAAGCCTAAATCAAATGCCAATGACCCTGAAAGACATTCAGAGGATAAACTTCTGAACCTCGTTACCACAAGCTGTCACTCGTTACCAAAGACAGTATTCCATCGTAGTTATCACCCTTTCCCCTGTCTCCGCTTTAGAGCTCTCTGCTGTTTTGTTACTCTTGTGCTTCCACAGCTTTCAACTTACAACTGCACATTGAAAAAAAGGGGGGTTAGTGTGGCAGTCATACGGTCCCCTCTGCTGTAAGCGGTTTGGGTAACTATCTCTCCTAAAATCCTTGATGTTATGTGCAAATCAGTCTCTCAACTTCTCTCTGCCTCATCTTTAAAATGGAAATAAACAAGAGCGCCGACCTTATGGAGCTGTTGTGGGAAATAAAAGGATACACTCTCTCTAGTGCTAGTTTCATTCCTTTTGGCATTACCTCTGGCCCAGTGATTGGCACAATAGAGAGGAAATCGACACGCAGATTTTGATTGAAAGCCTGGGTGTCTATGGAGCATCGTCTCCAAGGAGTTTCAAGAAATTGTCTTTGAAAATGATACGCTGTGTAGGCTTGCAGACAACTAATTCTATCAGCAAAGGTGAGCAGCCTAGGTCCCCTTGCTGATAAGTAATTCTAAACCGCCCATTCAATAAAAAATATTTTAAAACACCCAAAAAGATTTGCAAGTTACAGTGGCGTGAGGGAGAAAAGGGGTGCATTTTTTCCATTTTTTAATGTATATTTTTTTATTGATAGTAGTACAGATGTCTCCCGTTTTCCCCCTTGACCCTCCTTGGGGCGCATTTCAAATAAAAGTAGCCACGCAAGCCCCACCTGTCCGAAGAGAGCTTGTCCTTACCAGACTCCCCAACACAGATCCGGGCGGGCTGCCCGGCCCGTAGGGCGAATAAAGGACGCCTGCCCCGGCAGCAAGCCGAGCCTCCAAAGCGGGGCATACCAACCAGGACAGGCACCTGCACAGCGGAGAGCGGCGGGCGGCCTGACCTCGCCCAAACCCCCCCCCCCGACGCCCCCGCCGGGCGCCCACACTGCCTCCCGCTGGCGGGTGCCCGGCCGCTATTTATAACCTGCGCCCGGAGCCCATGGGTGCGGGCTGCACAATGTCAATGCGCCCGGAGTTCAAATCCCCCGCCCGCCCCACGCCTCCCCCAGCTCCCCACGACCCCACGCTCCCCACGCGTGCCAGAGGCTTGGCCCCCAGTACCCAGCACCCAGCAGCCCCCCGACACACACTCCCTTTCCCCTCGCCACCTCTTAGGTCTCCAGCTAGTCACCCACCCCATTCCCATCTGGGGTCAAGCACAAATTGGGGCGCCCGGCTGCGCTCTCTCTCTCTCTCTCTCTCTCTCTCTCTCTCTCTCTCTCTCTCTCTCTCTCTCTCTCTCTCTCTGTCGGTGCACCCCTATGGAGAGTCCCCTGTGACCTCCCTCCTTCCTCCCATCTGGAGAGCCGAGATGACCCCTGCAACCTCCGCCGCGCCCCCGACGCCCCAAGTCTTGGGATGTGCACAGCCGCCGCCTCGCCCCTGCTCCCTGCGGGGACCCAGCCCCCCGAGCCCACCGGCCCCGGCAGGAGAGGAGAAAGCAGGCCCCCCGCAGGCTCGGTTCTTCCCCACCCCACCCCAGCCAGCGGCCCGCGGGCGCCCAGGTCCCAGCCCACCCCGCCCCCTTCTCCTTGACAGGTCGGTCTCCTTCCAGGGGGACCCCGATCGCCCGCCGCCGCGAGCCCCGCGCGCCCGCCCAGCCGCGCCCCTTCCCCAGCTGCGCCCTGGGCGCCCCCGCGCCGCCCGCGCCACGCTCACCTCGGCGCGGAGGCCGGGCTTCGGCGGGCGGCGGCGCTCGGGGGACTGCGAGGGGACGCCGCGCTGGCCGACCCGGGCTGGGGCTCCGCGCTGCTGAGCTCCAACCCGGAAGCACAGCCCCAACCCTGCGGAGGCGGCCACGTGACGGCGACACGGCTGCCCCCGCTGCCCGGCCCCCGATTCCCGCCCGGCCCCCTCCAATGGCCCGCCCACCTGCCCGCCCGCCCGCCAGCTCGCCAGCCGATCGGTCCAGGCTGCTAAGCGACCTCCCCAAACACACCGGCCAGGCACCTCCTCGGACCCCGCACCGACCTCGGGGGCAGCCGAAACTTCTTTGTTTCGGCGCCCCGCCGCCCCCCGCCCCGCCTCCGCGCTCTCCCGAGGCCCCTGCTTGTCAACCAAACCTGGAGCCAAAGCCGGGCGCCGCCGGCGTTCTGCGAGCTGCACTTGATCCCTCCTCTCCCTGGAGGGCCACTTGCAAAGTGTGACTTCCTCCCTAGCGTCCCCCGGGACACAGGAGGGGACACTGTAACTCCACTCCTGGGGCCTGCGGTTCCTCCACCTCTCTAGGAAAAATCACAATTTCTGTAACCGGAGAGGACGAAAAAGGAAGTGGGAACGAAGCCAGGGGGTGGGGAAGGGCGGGAGGGGGGCGTTTTGGGTTTCCTTTCTGGGCAGAGAGGTAGAGTTAAGTGAGGGCCTGAAAATGAACACCCATCTGTGCCTTCCGAAGGATGGGCCTGGGCCAGAGAAAGCGGGTGCTAACAGTCAGTGTCCAGTGCCCTTGGAGGCAGTGTGTCCCCACCAGGCCTAGGCTGGGCTGAGCAAATCCACTCAGGGTCGCCAACGCATAAGGACCTCGTTGCTCTCTGCACATAGTTCTGTTACTTAGTCTGCCGTGTGCTCTGATTAAAAGGAGGAGGAATGAAATATAGAGCATACAATGGCTCGTTGCCCCTGAAGCTGAGCCATTAGTAAGAGAAGTCACTGCTTTCCACTTTAATTGGCATATTAAGATGAGAGAAAAAAAATATGAATCTTGCCCAGCCGGTGTGGCTCAGAGGTTGAGCATGGACCTATAAGGTCACCAACCAGCTTGATTTCAGGTCAGGGCACATGCTGGGGTTGCAGGCTCAAACCCCGACAGGGGGCCTGCAGGAAGCAGCCAGTCTGATTCTCTCTCGTCATTGATGTTTCTATCTCTCTCTCCTTCTCCCTTCCTCTCTGCAATCAATAAAAATACATTTTTAAAAACTATGAATCGAGCCAAGACCGGTTTGGCTCAGTGAATAGAGCGTTGGACTGCGGACTGAAAGGTCCCGGGTTCGATTCCGGCAAGGGCATGTACCTTGGCTGCGGGCACATCCCCAGTGGGGGGCGTGCAAGAGGCAGCTGATCTATGTCTCTCTCTCATCGATGTTTCTGACTTTCTATCCCTCTCCATTCCACTCTGTAAAAAATCAATAAAAATATATATAAAAAAAATTATAAAAACTATGAATCGAAAACATATGTTCCATATTCTTAAAGAGAAATAAATCGCAGAGAAACCCTTATTTTGAGAACGTCTCTTGTGTTTAACTAGTCTGGAGGTGGTTCAACTAATGGACTCTCACTGTCACGTCCCTGTAAAACACGGCCCTGTCCTGTCCTGGGAGAGGCCACACACGGGAGGAGACACAGCCAGGTCTTCCAAGATCATCATAAACCAGGATTAGCGCAGAAAACCTACCAGAGGGACAGGTTCCAGATGCTGCCGGTACATTGAGTCAGGAATAACTGATCAGGATTAAAACTAACATCCTATCACAATGTATATAAGACAGGTCATTATGCTGCATAATTTAAACATAAACCGTGCTGCATGGTAATTATCCTATCTAAGAGAAGTGTGATATGCAAATTGACCGTACCTCCAATCAAGCCACGCCCACAGCCATGCCCCTCAGCCAATCAGGAGGAACTGGTGCAAATAAACCCCAACCAAGATGGCTGCAGCCACTGAGAGCAGGAGGGAGGCTTGGGTTTCCCCGGCAACGGAGGAAGCCAAGCTTTCTGCCTGCTGTTACCAGCCCAGGCCTCCACTCAATGCTACAAAGTTTCAATTATAGAAGATACATAATCCCAACAGAAATGGCGACAGCCATGGAGCTGGAGAGAGCAGAGGTTACGGTTGCCTGGGCAGTGGAGGAAGCCAAGGTTCTGCAGCCCTAGTGCCTAGGCCTCCACTCTAGGCTACAAAGTTTCAATTACAGAATTTAAATAAACCCAAACAGAAATGGCTGTCGCCACTGAGTGAGCAGAAAGCTTAGCTCCACTCCACGCTACCAAGTTTCAATTGTAGACATAAATTATTATTATTTTTATGTTTAGTTAAGACCTTTATTAACAGGTGCTTGCAGTCTGTTGACTTTTTTGAAAAAAATCAAGCTGTAAACTTGTATTATAAATTAAAAAATGAGGTTCTTAAAAATCTCAACTTGACCAGATATGAAACAACTTAAAAACCTTTAAAGGTGTATTGAGAAAAACCAGGCTTTTTTTTTTTTTCTTAAAAAACACATTTGTCATTACCAAAAAGAGACGTCTTTAGATAAAAATAATAACAACCCCATGCTGCATAGATAACGCAGATAGTTCCAGTTATCTGGTCACCGGGCGAAAAGCAAGCGGTAAGGTCTTCAGCTCCAATCTTGTGCTCACTCCTTACTGCTGGAGTTTCCTTTTTCTCCTCGTTGGATGACTGAACCGGACGACGGTGAGGATGGTCAGCCGGCATGTCTCACTCAGCCCGCCCCGCTCGGCCTCGGAGCGGACGGAGGCTCAGCCGGTGGATCGGCTGCTTTTGTCTCTCTGCCATCTCGTGGTTTCGGGTGTTCTGGGCGTCTGCGTGGGTCACTGAAGGGGCGATACCCACGCTGAGGTGGCCGCTGGCCTTGGGTCCCATCTCCTCGGTTTCCCTACCGTCCCATCGCCGCCCTCTCTGGCTGTCTTCGGCGAGGGGGCCCTGCGGAGTGGTGGTCTGCAGCCCGATGCACGGCCGCCTCCCTGTCCGCCTGGTCCCCCGCCCCGGTGGTCAGACCTCCATCGCCTCCCCGCACGGGAGGGCTGGGATGTGCGGTCCCCCCCAGAGGTCTCCGCACGGAGTGAGGTGGGAGCCGTGGTCTGAACCCCCACTCTTTCCCGGCTCTCACTGTCCGGTGACTCTGCCGGGAGCTGCGTGGGGGACCCCGCGACATGGAGAGGTCTCCGATGGCCACGGGCTGCTGCGTGTCATCGCCCGGCGCTGGAGCCCCCCCCCCTCCCCCTCGGGCTGTCACAGGGGCTGCTCCGCCCCTCTCTCCTTCAGCAGCATCGCACCCCACGGTGGGTCTCTCCGGCTCGTGCACGCGAAGGTGCTGCCCGGGGTCACTCTTCTCCATGGCCGTCTGGTGAGCAAACTCGTCTTCCTGGGTGTCATTCCGGGGGGTGAGACTGTGTCCGTTTCTGACATTGAACCATTTGCTGTTCCCCAACCTTCCTCGCGATGACCTTCTGGTCCCGCCCGGTGTGAGGCCGCCGGGCCGCCGCTGTCCGTGGTGCGGGGCTTGGTGTCGGCGGCGCTGAGGGTGGGGGCGGCTGCCGGGTTTCGGCCTCGCTGCTCCTGGCTGCGGTGATGGTGACTGGGGCGGCTGTGGCTCTTCCCGAGGAGTGATGGTAACTAGGCCAGCGGCGGGCGCTGGAGCTGCTCAGGGCTCTCTGCTCCCGCCACCCATTGAACTCCATAAATTTTTTTTTTTTGTAGACATAAATTAATCCCAGATCCCGGAGCCTCCACTTGGGTCACTGGGGGCGTGGCCGGCCTGCAAATCTCCACAGGCCCCTCACCCAGGCTGCCCCTTGCCCCAAGGGAACCCCCACCCTGATCTGGGACACTCTTCAGGGCAAACCAGCTGGCCCCCACCCATGCACCAGGCCTCTATCCTATCTAATAAAAGAGTAATTTGCAGATTGACCATCATTCCAACACACAAGAGGGCTGCCCCCATGTGGTCAAAGATCCTGCCCCCATGTGGACACAAGATGGCCAACACAAGATGGCCAGCAGGGGAGGGCCGTTGGGAGGTTCCAGGTCTGCAAGGGAGGGCAGTTGGGGGGATCAAGCCTGCAGGGGAGGGCAGTTAGGGGTGACCAGGCCAGCAAAGGAGAGAAGTTGGGGACAAACAGGCTGGCAGGGGAGCAGTTAGACATCAATTAGGCTGGCAGGGTAGTGGTTAGGGGGTGATCAGGCTGGCAGGCAGAAGCAGTTAGAAGCAATCAGGGAGGCAGGCAGGTGAGCAGTTTGGAGCCGGCAGTCCTGGATTGTGAGAAGGATGTCCGACTGCCCGTTTAGGCCCGATCCCAGGATCGGGCCTAAAAGGGCAGTCGGACATCCCTTGAGGAGTCCAAGATTGGAGAGGGTGCAGGCTGGGCTAAGGGACATCCCCCGCTGTCCGTGCACGAATTTCGTGTACCGAGCCTCTAGTATATATATAAAAGGCTAAGTTGACTCACGCATGTGCGGTACATATAAAGCTCTCGCTGGTGCCAATCACACACGTGTGTTTCTATCTATCACTGTTGATCATGAAGTTGGTTGACACTTCCAATATAGAGAAAGGGTGAATAAAGATATTAAAATATTTCTTCTAATTCATTTCCTTTCAATGTGCATGAATCTGTGCACTAGGATACTAGTATCTCAGTAAAACTAGGAAAAAAACTAAGCTCTTGTTTTAAAATTCCTGTGTGTGTGCATATCTGTGCATGTGTTTGTCTTAGGGTTTTGCTTTTTTTCTCTTCAAAACTTAAGTCAGTGGTTCTCAATAGGACAGTTTTGTCTGGGGACATTTGGTGGTGACAGCTGCAAAGGGGAGGTATGCCATGGTAGAGGCCAAGGATGCTGCCAAAACTGTAATTACACAGGACAGCCCTTACAACATGGACGTATGACCCCAAAGGTCGGTAGTTCTAAGATATTAGAAACACTGGCTTAAAGAAATGTTCCATGGGTTATTTAACTTACTTTTCATTATACCATATGAGAACCAATCCAAAGAGAGCATACAACTTTTCACTTATTCTGTTAAATAGTAAGCATATGGTAATTTTTTTAATTCATTCGGCCCATTTGCCCAACATAATTTAGGTGCCATTGCTCCAAATGAAAACATTTGCCATTTGGAAGGTTTCTGTTTTAGACCTTAAACTCTTACATAGTAAGTACAATGTATTCCCAAAGAAAATTGGATTAAATTCCAAAGTTTGTAAGGTAGTTGCTTCTGACTCTTAGCCACTGTCTTGTATAAAAATTTTTGCAAAATTTCATATCCCCGCTAGGTTGTGAGGGTTTTGTCCATTTTGATATCTGCTCCTGCCTTCTTGGCCTTCCCAGCCACCAAACAGTAATGCTCATCTAGATGAACTTCTCATTACACATTGTTCTAAGATTGGATACTTAAATTTTAAATATACTTCGAAATTAGGGTACACTTACAGAATTTCCTCAAAAAAACTAAAAACAGAACTCCCATTTGACCCAGTGATCCCACTTCTAGGAATATATCTAAAGAAACTAGAAACACCGATCAGAAAGGATATATGCACCCCTATGTTCATAGCAGCTCAATTCACCATAGCTAAGATTTGGAAACAGCATAAGTGCTCATCAGCAGAAGAGTGGATTAGAAAACTGTGGTATATCTGCACAATGGAATACTACGCTGCTGTAAAAAAGAAGGAATTCTTACCATTTGCAACAGCATGGATGGAACTGGAGAGCATTATGCTAAGTGAAATAAGCCAGTCAGAGAAAGATAAGTATCACATGATCTCACTTATTTATGGAATATAATGAACAACATAAACTGATGAACAAAAACAGATCCAGAGACAGAGAAGCATCGATCAGACCAACAAACCTCAGAGGGAAGGAAGGGGAGGATGAGGCAAGGGGGAGAGATCAACCAAAGGACTTGTATGCCCACATATAACCATAACCAATGGACACAGACACCAGGGGAGAGTGATGGCATGAGTGGGTGGAGGGGAGAGGGGAGAGGGGGATAATGGGGGAATGAAGGCACATATGTTAACACCTTAATCACTAATTTTAAAAAATTAGTGTACACTTGAAAATTTAAACCCTCTGAAATTTAGGAGACTGTGCCCACAAATGCTTAAAGAGAGTGTAACCCATATTTAATAGTTAGAGTCCTAGTCTATCAAAAGTAACAAAGACGAGGTCTTTAGAAGAATGTAGCACACCATTAGGGCCTGTGGAGGTGAAGGGACCAAGGGAAGCAAGGAAAACAGCTCCCTCAGAGAGAAAGATGCCTCTGAGCATCGAGTCCCCTGTGTACCCCTCCATTGATTTGCCTGGATTAGCCTGTCACTCCTGTTTTCACTGGAGATGGGGCCTTCTCACAGAGAAGCCTTTCCTGACTACCCAAGGCTGAGCGAGGTGCCCTCCCATTAAGGCCCAGTTGTAGCGTAGTTACAACATTTAAAGTTCTGTATTACCATCGCCTGTCTGCTTGCCACACACAAGCTTCTGGGGATAGACATGTCATCCTGTTTACTGATATGCCATCAGCACCTACAAGACTGGCGCTGTCAGCCAGTCGACAAACATTTGCTAGAGGGAAGAAACACATTGTGGACAGAGGTGCTGCAACAGAAAGAAGCTGCTGGCTTTGACCTCACGCCAACTAACGGCATGAATGTGCTGTGCCAGAGAGATAGGGAGGCAGGACATGCCGATAGCAAAAGACATTTATACATTAAACATTGATGTGCCTGACTGTCTTTCAAATGCCCAGTTTGGGCTCTGAAAATAGCACTCCCAGCTATTACATCACCTGCTGCTGGCCAGCTAGTGCTTCAGTTCCATCAGTTGAATTGTGCAATTACTAGAAATATTGCCTGTTGTAATTAGCCACCCAGAACTTCCTCTCAAAGAGTCAACCCTTTTTTAAATATTTTTAAATATATATTTTATTGATTTTTTTACAGAGAGGAAGGAAGAGGGATAGAAACTCAGAAACATCGATCAGCTGCCTCTTGCACACACCCCCTCCCCCCACTGGGGATGTGCCCACAATCCAGGTACATGCCCTTGATGGAAATCAAACCTGGGACCCTTCAGTCCACAGGCCAACGCTCCATCCACTGAGCCAAACCGGTGGTGGCGTGAAATATTCAACTCTTCTATCTCATATTCTGAGCGCCACTTTCTTATTTCTAATTAATTCTCTTCTCTCTCTGGACGGTGCTCCTACTAATCCATATTAACACGCAAGCTGCTATGATGATTTGGGCAAAGACGAGTGAATGGAATGACCTAGGGCAGTGGTCGGCAAACACATTAGTCACCAGAGCCAAACATCAACAGTACGACGATAGAAATTTCTTTGGAGAGCCACATTTTTTAAACTTAAACTTCTTCTGACGCCATTTCTTCAAAATAGACTCGCCCAGGCCGTGGTATTTTGTGGAAGAGCCACACTCAAGGGGCCAAAGAGCCGCATGTGGCCCCGTGAGCTGCGGTTTGCCAACCACGGACCTAGGGGAAAAGTCAGGAGTGATGGAATAAGGTGCGTTTATATGTGTTTGGTTTTTAAAACTTTTTATTTTGCTGGAGGCTGATCCCAGCAGGTCATAATGATGCAAGAAGTTCATCAGAAGGCTGATGGATCTTGGGGTGTCAGGATGCAGGGCTGAAAAGCTGCATCTATTGTTACCTGCTGCTGGAACAGCTGAAGGAACTTTCCCCAACCTGGTAATCTCTTCTTGGTTATCAGACTTTGCCTGTTTGCACCAGTGTGTTTCCCAGCAAATGAAAAGCCATGGGTCGGGACATTCGGGGAACCTACTTCACTAGAAAGTAGAGCCTCCCCTGAATCCCCCAAAATGCCTTCCAAATTAATAGTTCATGTCTAGTTGATTTAACTTGTCACAGCCCCTTCTCCAGATTCCTGAACCCTCGCAGCTGCGGAAAGACCCCCCCCCCCCGCATTATTTAGAGATAATTATAGGTACACATGCAGCTGTCAGAAATAAGATGGAGGGCCGAAACCGGTGTGGCCCAGTGGATAGAGCGTCGGCCTGCGGATGAAAGGTCCCAGGTTTGATTCTGGTCAAGGGCATGTTCCTTGGTTGCGGGCACATCCCCAGTAGGGGGTGTGCAGAAGGCAGCTGATTGATGTTTCTGACTTTCTTATCCCTCTCACTTTCTCTCTGTAAAAACTCAATAAAATACATTTTTTTAAAGAGAAATAACATGGGATCTCACTTACCCTTCACCCAGCTCTCCCAACATCCTCCATCATTATAACACGCATCCAGAAATGTGATAATGTACAACCCAGCTGGGCTGTGTGGGGGTTCTTTCCTGACTGTGTGCAGGAAGGATGCCACAGGATGAATCCAGGTGATTCTTCGGGAACCTGAATTAGAGCCCAGGACAATGAAACAGGAAGCGGCCTAGAATAGCGACAGCAGCAGGAGGAGAAACAAGCTTAGGCCCGGCTAACAAGTCAGCGTTCAGGGGCTTAGCTCAGAGAAGCTTCTGCTCCCTCGTGCAAGTCTCAGACCCCTTAGAGTTTAACAGATATGTGCCTGGGGACTGGGGTGGGGTGGGGGTGGGGGGCGGAGAAAAGGGGGAGGAACCAGCATGCTTCTGGGAGGGAGAGCATTTGCTGGGACCTTCGTTTTGAGGTCCCACCCGAGGATATTTTTCCATTGATTTTTTAGAGAGGGTGGAAGGAAGGAGAGACAGAGAGAAGCATCCATGTGAGAGAAACACATCAATTGGTTGCCTTCTGCAAACACCCTGACCAGGGCCAGGGAACCTGCAGTATCCACTGAGCCAAACCCGCTGGGGCTGTTTTTAGGGGTTTTAAAGGCTGGGGGTTTAGGAGTTGTCTTAGTGGAGAATCAGTAACTACTCATCAGCTTTTTGCTGCTGTGCCAACATGAGACTCATTCTCTTAACTCCATCTGTCCTTGGTCTGGTTGACACAAATGGCACTAGTTGGATTGCTATCCTCTCCCTGAGTCGGGTGATGTAAGGCAGTGGTTGGCAAACCGCGGCGGCTCTTTGGCCCTTGAATGTGGCTCTTCCACAAAATACCACGGCCTGGGCGAGTCTATTTTGAAGAAATGGCGTTTAAAAAATTTGGCTCTTAAAGGAAATTTCAATCGTTGTACTGTTGGTATTTGGCTCTGCTGACTAATGAGTGTGCTGAACACTGATTTAAGCTACTTACCTTCTGATTGGGGAGAGGTGTCAGGCATTTACTCTCAAGTGTCCTTGGTTTAAGGAAGATAGGATTTACTAGGGGGCTGCAGACTGCATGGCCATTTAACTATCTGTCTCAGTTTCCCTTTCCCATTTGTTCTGGCTTACTAACATGCCTCAGCTATCCTGGGGATCCAAAGAAAAGCAGGGGGATTGTAGGTGAGTCCTGTCACCTTTTTTAAATATGCTTTTATTGATTTCAGAGAGGGAGAGAGAGAAGCATCAGTGATGAGAGAGAATCATTGATGGGCTGCCTATCACATGTCCCACACTGGGGACAGAGCCCAGAAGCCAAGCATGTGCCCTAACTAGGGATCAAACTGTGACCTCCTGGGTCATAGGTCAATGCCCAAACACTGAGCCACGCCTATTGAGTGCCAAGTATTTCAAAGCGTAGAGATTAAAAGGTGTCCTTTGCCACCCTGGCTGGGCAGCTCGGTTGGTTAGAGTGTCATCCCATACAAGAACAGACCAATGACTGTATAAAAAGTGGGACAACAAATCAATGTATGTGTAATGTGTCTCTCATCAATAAATAAAATAAATAAAAGGTGTCCTCTGCCTACCGGTTATTTTAGTGGAGGAGACAGTTAAACCAATATTAACAATCTAGCATACAAGTGCCAAGACAGAGTTTTCCCAGAGTGCCACTGTCATGTAGGGAGAATCTGAGCTTAGCCAGGTGGGGGAGGGCTCCCTGGAGACAGATCTTTCCCATAGTTCACAGCAGGCTCTCCCCAGATTACAACATATTTTGCAACCTCTCAGAGTTGATCCTCCTTCTCTCCCGTCATCAGAAATCCATAAGAAAGGCTTAACTGTGGGGAAGGAGCATTTTTAAAATATATTTTATTGATTTTTTTTTTTTTTTACAGAGAGCAAGGGAGAGAGAGAGAAAAACATTGATGAGAGAAAAACATCCATCAGCTGTCTCCTGCACACTTTCTGCTGGGGATGTGCCCACAACCAAGGTACATGCCCTTGACCGGAATCGAACTCAGGACCCCTCAGTCCACAGTCCTACGTTCCATCCACTGAGCCAAACCAGGTAGGGTGGAGAGCACTTTTAATTACTCTTTTCAGAGTCCCAAATGGGGTGTGTGTGTGTGTGTGTGTGTGTGTGTGTGTGTGGCCTCTTGGCATTGTGCAACACCTAGCACCTGGCAGCGAGCCCTAAAACTGTCCCCAGGTGAATTTGAGCTTTCATAATATCTTGGCGCCTTGGGTTTGAGGATTAAATGAAATGATAAAGGTAAAGCTCTCAGAACTGTAGCCGGAACATAATAAACACTCAATAAATATTAGCTATTGTTATCATGGTGAAGCCAACGCCATTCATGTAATCCCCAAGTCAACCTTTCATACATTGTAAGACTGGACCTCCAGTTACACCAGAATAAGTAGGGGAACAGTTACATCAGAATAAAAAGGATAACATCTTAACCACCTAACTCATCAAACAAAATGAGCCTATAAAGATGCAGATGGCCCTCACTGGTTTGGCTCAGTGGATGGAGCGTCAGCCTGCAGACTGAAGGGTCCCGGGTTCGATTCTGGTCAAGGGCTTGTACCTTGGTTGCAGGTACATCCCTAGTAGGGGGCGTGCAGGAGGCAGCTGATGGATGTTTCTCTCTCATTGATGTTTCTGACTTTCTATCCCTCTCCCTTCCGCTCTGTAAAAAATCAATAAAATATATATATATTTAAAAAAAGTAGTGTGTTTCCTTAAAATTCCGGGGGTGGGGAGGAACGGGAAGAGACTGAGCAGGGTCTCAGGGCTGCGATCTGGGCCCCGGGCTGCGGCGAACGACAGGCGGGGCCGTGGACAGACCCCGCTCCCCGCGGCGCGAACCGAGCAGGTGGCGGCGCCGCCTCCGGGGGGAGGGGGATTCCCGCCGGGAGCGGCCGGCCTGCGCGCCCCCGAGGGTAGGTGCGCGTCCGCGAGCGCCGGTGCCGGCCCCGCGCCCCCTCCCCCCGCGTTTTTTTATTTTCGCCGCATCAACCGTCGGCCTCCCGCTTCCCTCCGAGCTGCACGGCGTGAGCCAGGCCGCCGGGTAAGCGCCTGTCCCCCGAGCCCCGGCCCCGACGGCCCCGGCCGGGCGGCCCGGGGTGTGCTGGGCCGCGGCCTCCCCCAGGGCGAGCGGAGCGCGGGCGCGCCGGGGCCTCCGGGCCGCGGGGGGCCGCTGTGAGCCGCCGGGAGCGCCGCGCGGAGGGCGGGCAGCGGGGCCGGAGGGCGAGCCGAGCGGCAGCTGCGGGCGGGCTGGGCGGCGGGGCAGCAGCTGCCGTCGCTCTGAGGCCCGAGGGCGGGCCGCGGCCGCCGTTCCATGAGCCCCGAGTGAGGCCGGGCCAGGCGCCTCCCCCGCGTCCCCGAGCGCTGCGCCCGCCGCGGCCCGAGCGGAGCGGGAGCGGGAGCATGTCGGACGGATTCGATCGGGCCCCAGGTGCTGGTCGGGGCCGCGGCCGGGGCCTGGGCCGCGAAGGGGGCGGGCCCGAGGGCGGCGGTTCCCCGGACGGAGCGGGGCCGGCCGAGCGGACGCGGCCCCCGCCGCAGCCCCCGGCGCAGCCCCCGGCGCCCGGCTTCCAGCAGCCGCCGCCGCCGCTGCGCCAGCCGCGGACCACCCCGCCGCCGGGGCCCCGGAGCGAGCTCCCCGCCGGGCCCGCGCGGCCGCCCGCAGGTACGGAGCCGCGCCTCCCGCCCCGGCCCCCGGCCCGCGCCCGGGCCCGCCCCGCCGCCCCGCTCCCCCCGAAGCCGCCCCGGGGCCCGCGGGGTCGGGTGGGCACGGCCCGCGGCGGGTCCGGAAGGGGCCGCGGGGGCCCTTTGTGCGCCCGCGGGGGAGGGGCCGGCGCGGGCCCGAGGGCGCCGGCCCGGGGGGAAGCGGCCCGCCGCCCCTTCCTCGCTCTCCGGGGGGCCGCGTTGGGGGACAGCCTCCCTCTCCTGACCGCCTCCTGCCGCAGGAGCTGAGCCCCCCGAGCATGCACCGAGGAGGCGGGTGCGTCCCTAACGGAGCCCGAGCGAGTCTTTTGTTCCTTCCCGCGGGCTCCGCGCCGCCCTGGCCCCCCCATCCCGGCCGGCCCCTTACGTTGGGTGCTGGTTCTCGTGTGCCTCCCGAAAACGAGCCCCCATCGGGTGGCCTTTCGGTACGTGGTTTGTCACACAAAGGGAATGAAGGCATCTGACACCCCCTTTTTCCCCTCGCTCAGAACAAACGAGACCCCAGGACAGCAGCACCCCCCCAGCAGAACTCCGAGCCCGCGATGGCCAAGCCCCAGGTGGTGGTCGCCCCGGTGTTGATGTCCAAGCTGTCGGCGAACGCCCCCGAGTTCTACCCCTCGGGTTATTCCAACTACACGGTAAGTGCGGCCTCCGCTGCAGCCCAGGCCCCCGAATGCGACCGGGGAAGGTGGCGGTCGCCGAACTCACCGGCCTCACCGGCCTTTGCTGCCCTGCACTCAGACAGGCTGCAGGGAGCTCGAGGGGAGACAAAACCCACCCGGGAGTCTGTCGTGTGCAGGGGATCCGAATGTACGCTCCCGAGCAGACATTCTGTTTTGTTCTCAGCATCTGCAGAGCAGTGTCTGGGGGCTGATAAACTTGATGTAGGCAACCCCCTTCTCCCCCCTTCAATCTATAAAACGAACATTTTTTGGCCAGACTTGATGAATAACGTACAGAATAGGGGCCTGGCAAAGTTTATTTTCAGTTTGAGTTCAGGAAGATAGAACCTCCCCCCCTCCCCCCTTCAATCTATAAAACGAACATTTTTTGGCCAGACTTGTTGAATAACGTACAGAATAGGGGCCTGGCAAAGTTTGTTTTCAATCTGAGTTCAGGAAGATAGAACCGCTGATAGATTTAGGGTGAATCAAAGCGGCCTTGAGGCGGACTGATTTGTGTAGGGTTTGAATGTGGAGAAGTACGCATCTGGGCTCCCTGAGGTTAAAATGGATGGTTCTAATTATTGTCATTTGGGAATGTTGATAAAGTGTTTGGGTAGAAAGAACTTGGGAGCTTTCAGATTCATCTTTGTCAATAACAGAAGAATTTTTTAAATTGGTCACGTTTTTCTTAAATACCAAGACGAAACGGCACAATTGGGGTGGGGAGAAAGGAATTTGTTGTGCTAAATAAATGCATAGGTAAGTGGGGCAGGACCATTCGGGATTGAAGAAACAATAGGTTAGCATAAGTCCTATCTCTCCTAGATTCTTAGCTTTATTGACATAAAACACACAGCAGAGTGCACATAAATGTTAGCTCAAAGTTTCACAAAGTGAACAGTCGGGCAGCCAGCACTGAAATCAACCATAGTTTTGCCTCTTCTCAAAGTGTATATAAATGGAGTTATCCTGAATTTATTGCATTTGTTTCTCCCTCTCACTCAATCACAATTCATCCATCGGGTAGCATGTAGTTGGAGGTGACTTGTTGGCATAGGTGACTTATTCCACTGTGTGACTGTTCTGCAGTCCCATTGGTCTGGTTGACGTTGGGGTAGCTTCCTCTTCGGGGCCATTATGGACAGGGCTGCTGTTTCTGGCCATGTCTTGGTGGGTGTGCTCCCCTGCCTCTGTCTGGTACATACTGAGGACGGGAGTTGCCGGGACAGAAGGTAGCCAGCTCTGGCAGACACTGGCCACTAGTTTTCCCGAGACTGTTCAGTGTACACTTGGAGTAGTGTGTGATTTCCAGTTGCTTTATTTGCTTGACCACCACTTAATATTTTCTCTTCTTTAAGTTTAGCCATGCTAGTGGGTGTGTAGTATCTAGCAGTTTTAGTTTGTATTTACCCAGTAACTAATGGTGGCCCACCTCTTTGTTACCTTTATTTTGCTTTCCTTCCATATTTGATGGAAAGAATGGGGAAACTATATTCTATCCTTTAGAAATTCCGTGCCTCTTAGACCACATCAGGAAAAGGCTTTGGGGCTGGTAAGGGGGAAGTGCAGGCATAGTGGGAAGAGCAGTGGATTTGGGCTGAAAGGGAGCCATCAGTCATGTAAAGTGGAAGGGAGATTCGTTTGGGTTCTGGCCAGAAGGTTGTATTTGGCCCAGAGAGGAAAGATCATCGGAGACCTGTGAGTAGTTAAACAAACACTCAAGGGTACTTACCTTCCAGCAGCCACAGAGTTCCCCATCTGTTTTTCTCCCTATTGACCGAGCTGCTTTATAATAGGAGGGATGTCGTTTCTTCATGGTTCTGTACCAGCGAGTTTACAAGTGACTCCTGGGCCGGCTGTAAAGCAGAGTAACGGCTGAGTTAGTTGCTTACTTGGAGCCGCTGGCATCTTTTAGGCATCCTTTGATATCCTCTGATAGATCAGCTGCTGCTCTGCCCAGCTCCCTGGAATGGATTGCAAGCTGGAAGCCTTGGCTCACATGTGGCCTGCAGGTGTGTCTTCTTAGGCCCTGTTGTTGCCTTTTTTTCCCTCGTTTTTTAAGGATTTTTAATAAGTTACCAGTACTTAAATTAGATATTGCAAATCTGAATTTTCTGGTGTTTCATGAAATCCTATCATTTGGCCATACTGGACTGTTATTTTGGTGAAAATTGGCTGAATAGAAGCAGCCACCTTAGATAGAGTGTGTGAGCTCAAATTTACACACTGGCTTACTTCAATTGCTTGGAATACACCTGGATTCTATAAGCATTCAGGTTTGCCACCCTGCGCTGGTACATTCTCCAGCCTTTATCGGCTAACCGTCTGCCAGGTCTAAAAGTTTTTCCGATGGCCGCTTAGTCTCCTGACTCTTACGATAAGATCTTTTTTTAAGAAAATATATTTTATTGATTTTTTCTACAGAGAGGAAGAGAGAGGGATAGAGAGTTAGAAACATCAGCTGCCTCCTGCACACCCCCTACTGGGGATGTGCCCGCAACCAAGGTACATGCCCTTGACCAGAATCGAACCTGGGACCCTTCAGTCCACAGGCTGATGCTCTATCCCCTGAGCCAAACTGATTTTGGCAGGATAAGGTCTTTTTTTTCTTTCTTAAATATGTTGCACCTGATGATATATTTTTATTGACTTTTTTTAAGAGAGGAAGAAGAGAGAGAGAGAGAGAGAGGAGAGAGAAACATTAATTGGTTGCCTCCTGTATGTGCTCCAACTGGGGATCCAATCTGCAGTATTTTGGTGTACAGGATGATGCTCCAGCCAACCGAGCCAGTGGGCCCGTGAGGGAACTTTTCCTTACAGTAGCCGTAATCCAGAGTTAGCTGTGTTTGCTCACTCACTCAGCAGCAGGCTGATGCCTATCCTGAGTCAGGCACTGGGGTGCAGCAGTGAGCAGCACGGACAAAACTTCCTGCGTTCGTGGAGCCTCTATTCTGGTGGCCTCCTGGCTCGTGTGTTAGTAATGAGGTGACGTCTTGTGTCATATGAAAGAGCCTTTAAAAGATCATTTCTCCTGGACCCATCTCGACCGAACGCTGCCTCATGTTTATTTCAGCCAGTTGCGTGCTTAAAACTTTTCTTTTTAACTTTGCATCTATAGGAACCCTATGAGGATGGCTGTGAGGATTATCCCACTCTCTCTGAATATGTTCAGGATTTCCTGAATCACCTTACAGAGCAGCCTGGCAGTTTTGAAACTGAAATTGACCAGTTTGCAGAGACACTGAATGGCTGGGTCACAACAGACGATGCTTTGCAAGAACTTGTGGAGCTCGTCTATCAGCAGGTAGGTTGGCTAGTAGTGCGGAGCCTGGGATGGTCCTCAGGGAGCTTCCTTGAAGCTCAAGGATGGTGGCTGCTCCTCGAGCGAGGCCAGGTTCACGTCCACCTGCCTCCATACTTTTTTTTAAGATCTATTTTATTGATTTTACAGAGAGGAAGGGGGAGGGATAGAGAGTTAGAAACATCGATGAGAGAGAAACATCAATCAGCTGTGTGCTGTACACCCCATACTGGGGATGTGCCTGCAACCAAGGTACATGCCCTTGACGAGAATCGAACCTGGGACCCTTGAGTCTGCAGGCCGAAGCTCTGTCCACTGAGCCAAACCGGTTAGGGCCTGCCTCCACACTTGTTAAGTCTTTGTGGGTCATGGGAGCTTTTAGGTCTTTGTTGTGTAAAATTTCTATCATCGGGGAGTCAGGGCTGGAGCCAGATTGCAAAGGCACCAGTGTCGCGAGCCACTAGGCCGGAACTGGGAGGGCTGCAGGCCATTGTCAGGAAGGCTCTGTAGGTGCCAGCCTCTGTCCCACCCCTTTCTGTTTTATGGGGTCCGACATGAACAACACATTAGAAAGACTGCAGTATTTTCTCCTAGATGTTGAGTGATAGAGCATTATTGGAGTAGGGGAGAAAAAAGATCATGGGAAAGCTTCTTGTCTCATCAATGAGTCCTTAAAAAAAACAAAAGCGAAACCAGAGAACACCCTGCCTTGTTTTAACATTTCTGCTTGTCCTTATTTTAAAATTTTACAGATTTACATCTTAATCCTTTGGAAATCTAATATCTAGATTATTTCTTCACACAAAGTTTAGTTTTGATGCTAGCATATTATCACAGACACATTAATGCTATTTTAAGGAGGGAAAGTAGACAACACTGTATTTTTTAAGGCGAAGAAGGTCGTGTAAGACTGACCAAAAACAGAGGAGGAGGTGAACATAAATGGAGCCTTCAGTGTTCTTTAGTCACCGCTACATGAGCAGCGAAAACATGCAGTCTAGGGGAAGGGTGGCCATGAGAGCGAGCAGGTTGGGTTTTGTTCGCTTTTTTGCCAGCTAGTATCTCATTTGACTGTGTTTCCCATTTGCTCTGGGTTGTTACTGGACCCTGATATTACTTAGCCCGGCAGTTTTTCAACCTTTCTCATCTCATGGCACACACAGACTAATTCCTACAATTCTGTGGCACACCAAAAATATATTTTTTGCTGATCTGACGAGAAAACAGAGGTATAATTTTGACTCATTCACACTAGACAGCTGTTGTTCTGTTGACTGTTGTCGTTTTCTGATTGGCAGCTTAAGGGAACAGAGGTCGGCGCCCCTGCCCGGCACCGTGTAAAGTCTAGTGGCATGCCAGCGTGCTCGCCACGCTCACCCATTGACAACCGACCTGGCCCACTCTCAGGTTTCCAGAAGCGCCCGAGATTGTAGGGAGATAGAATCGCTCTATTTGCCCTCAGACCTACTCTCAGCCTCTAGATGGATTGAAAAAGGATGTGAGATAAGAAATGGAAGAATTACACTCTTGCTTAAATTTTCCTGGTGTTTCTTCTATTTTATTCTGGCTCCTCAGTAGGCTGCCCTGTCAGGGTTCTTTAGGGCGAACAGGGGCTGCAGCCTACACTGCGGTTTCTGGGCCTGTCTCTCAACACATTTCCGACCAGTAATTCTATCGCTCGCTTTACCCAGCGGCCAGATAGTTTCTACTGAACGAGTACGAACAGTGTTTTACATAAACGTTCAAGGCCCGCTTTAAAATTAAATACCCAGTGCATATTGAAGTTATTTATTACGTGTAGTTACCAGCTAGTATCTTTTTAAAAAATTCTTGTGAATGGCCACAAGCCTTAGAAAACATGAGAATTCTCGTGATCCGTATGCAATTTAACGTTTTGTGGTCAGGGGTACACAGATTTGCCCACAGTTCTTAAATTCCATTGAGGGGATTTACTCATAGCAACCAACAAAAGAAGGCCTGTTGTAGAAAAAGAAAAGTGACATTAAATATCCATATCCAACTTTGATTCTTCCCCAAATACCACATAATGACTGTGGGGATTTTGCAAGGTCAGAAGCCATAAGGACTGAGGTGGGGAAAGAGAAGGGAAGCGCAGTTTGGGGCTAGAAAGCAGGTGGGACAGTGTTAACTGACTTGGCAGATCTAAAGGAATTGAATTTCAAACAGGTGAGGATAGTTGAGAACCTCTCTGATTTATAATGCAGAATTTCCAAAAGAGGATAAGGAATGAGGCAAAAAGATTGCTGGAAAATCTTTAAAATATTAGGTATTTTTGCACAGAGTAGCCAGTTTGAAGTTTTATTGTAACCCTTGAGAAATTCTTGGGGAATTTTACAGATGTGTGTGTCATCCACACGATGGTGAAGGGGGATCCCGAGACAGCAGCCATGTGCATAGCAGCCATGTGCATAGCAGCCATGTGCATAGCAGCCATGTGCATAGCAGTGCAGGAGGCCCGGCTTCCCTGGAGTGGGGCCGAGGCTCCAGGAAAGAGTGCCTGGTAAGATGAGCTCAGGTGCTACGTTGGGAGATACTAAATTTACAAACTAGCGAGCTTAAGAATAAATCGGTGAGAGATACATGAAAGCCAAAGTACTAGAAAAAAAATTTAGAGTTGAGGGAAATCAGTTGTATAAGAAAGGAATAGTATAATACATGGTTCAGCTGCAGGTGGAAACACAAAACTAAGGCATAAAATCATGGTATTCCTGTACGGGGAGGTGGAAGAGTTGGGAAAGAGTGGAATAGAGTGGGGTAAAGCAGGGTGAAGTCTAAACGTTCATATTCTGTGGTAGGAAATAGTAAGAAGTGATGTGTAAGCTGAGGGACCACAGCTCATGCAAGTAGAAGAGAGAAAACATTTTACCTGCAAGAATCCAGGTGGTTGTGGGAGTGAACGAGAGTGTAGTGGGGAAGCAGAAAGCTTTAACAACCAGCCTGGGGAACTTGTTAAATTGTGTGTGATCATTTTAAAAGTAAACTAAGAAAACAGGCCATGCCAGTAATGGGAAGAGTAGACTTGTTGAATTTGAAATCTGAGAAGTCAGTCTGTCTTCTTGATGAGAAATGTTTAAGGTCTTGGGCAAGCAAGAAAATAATGAGAAATAAAAAGATCTAATAATTGTAGAGTACTCACAGCATGCCACACCATGCCAAACACTTGACATGTAGTTAATTCATGTACTCCTCGGTGGCTGCATGGTATTATTCCTGTGCCCATGCGATACTGATCGTAACAGAGAAGTTCCCTGACTTATCTGAGGTAACCGGAGCTAGTTAGGAGCCCCAGCATAGAGTCAGAAGGGCATCAGGACATTTGTTAGATCTAAACTCTGGTTAGCTACTTTTGGGACCTTGGCTGAGTCTTCTTCTTACCTAACATTTGGTGTGAACTATGTTCTCTACTATTTAAAGACTGCAGTGAAAGTTAAACTTCTATGGCTTTAGCTATATCATACAGTCTTTGCTATGTAGTGTTTTCTCACTGTCTTTTTTTTTTTTTTTTTTTAATGGCTTGTCCATTTTAACTTGGTCTTTATTCCAAGTGTTTTGGGGCATTCTGTAAGTGTTAATCTCACACAGCAGGTACCATTAGTAACCTCTTTAAGAATCAAGAAACTGAAGCTCAGGGAGATTGCATGATGTCCAAAGTCTCCGCACGAGCCTGGGAGTCTCACTCGACTCCTGGATGCCAGAGCCGGTTTCCTCCTGTGGCTGAGAAGCAGCACAGAGCAATAGTTTGGCAGATACTCTTACTCTAACTGGCACAATGCAGTCGGGCCCATGTACATATTTTGTGCAAAAATGGGTTAGTATAAAGACATACTGTCTGCTTGCTTTCGGGTAAATGATGGGGGGAACTTGCCTTAAACGTTTTCCTTTGTACTTGCTCTGGTTCTTGGTGTAATGTTGGGAGGGAGAGTTAGCATAATTGCCTTAGCCCTGGCAATTACAAAAGCCTTGTACATTTTTCTTTACAGTATGGTGGTTTGGGGAGTAGAAAATGTTTTTCCTCTCTGGAATGTTCTGTTTGCATTAATGACGATGTATCTGTGTCATACAAAACTTTTTTCTTTTTGAAAGGCCACGTCTATTCCAAATTTCTCCTACATGGGAGCTCGCCTGTGTAATTACCTGTCCCATCACCTGACAATTAGCTCACAGAGCGGCACCTTCCGCCAATTGCTGCTTCAAAGGTCAGTGTGAATATATGAAGTGAAAGGAAAACTACTTTTGCAGGTACTAGAATTTGATCATTCCTTTTTTCCAAAGACTGTACGTTATGGAAAGTTGCAGGGGAGAAGAGAACAGACCATTCTTACTTATACAGTATCAAAAGTTTACATTTACACACACACACACACACACCAGTCTTTGTCTGTAGTGGTCTCTGCCTTTGGTTTTAAGCCTTTCCCAGGTTCTTAAAAATCATCCCATGTATTTCTTAGTGCTTTTGTACTTTGGTTTAAGCAAGGATCTGATTTATTAATTGCCATGTGTTCAGCCAGTTTTCCCATACCCCTTTTTTGAAATGGTCCATTTCCCTGCAGCTGCTTGCTACCTGTATCGCACCAGATCCTCCTGTTAGGGTTTTGATTCTGGACTTTCATTATATTCCATTCATCATTTGTTTTGTTACCATGCTGTTTTTTTAAAAGCTCTAATTTTTAATGTCTGGTCTAATTAGTTCCCTATTGTTTTGTGGAATTTTCTTCGCTATTGCATGCTTTTTTTCTCCAGTGAACTCAGAATCAGCATGTGAAATTATATAACTCTTGTTGGTACTTATTAGCTATTTTGGGGGTGACACTGAATTCATAAACTAATTTGGGGAAACTAACTTTCTTATAATTTGAGTTTTATTCAAAGACAAGGTTGTCTGCGTTTATTAGAGTTTGCACATTAGTTCTTTAGAGATACTTTGATTGGTTGCACAATGTGGTTAGCCTGCAGGGGAACAGATGAAGATGCAGAAGTAACTTCAGCAACACATGGAAATCAGGCTTACTCGTGGTGGCTCAGGCCCACGTGCATGAGGGAAGGGGTGCTGCTGACACAGCTGGGGGAGCAACAAAGCAAAGATGGGCTCCTGCCTCTTCACACCAAAATATATCTCAGATACAACAGAGATTTAAATGAAAGTGAGACAGTAAATACTAGGTGGAAATTGCCAACAAAAATCATAGGTTGAAAAAACCCTTTTAAGCAAGACATGATGCCCATAGGCCCTGATGCAAGAGATTAAACTTAATAACACATAGGTTATAATATTTGGGGGCGGGTCATAAGTTTATATGAAATAAAGTAATGACCTCATTTATTTAATAATAGAGCCCCAGTGCACGAAATTCGTGCACTTGGGGTGGGGGAGAGTGTCCCTTAGCCCCGCCTGCACCCTCTTGCAGTCCAGGAGCCGTCAGTCAGACAGCCTAGCGCTGCCATGGCTCCACCACCACGGCTGCACTCGCCAGCGAAGAGCCTGGCTTCTGGCCGAACGGTGGGAGCGCAGTGACCACGGGGGCAGCTCCTGCATTGAGTGTCGGCCCCCTGGTGGTCAGTGCATATCATGGCAACTGGTCGTTCTGCTACCGTTTGGTCGATTTGCATATTAGCCTTTTATTATATAGGATGAAAAGGGGTCTATTCGGAATGAGTAAGAAAAAGACCAGTATTTCAATAGAAATATTTGGAATGGCTCTAAATGGATACAGTTTGGAAAAATATAAATGGCAAAGTTATGAAAAGATAATCTAACCTTCCCTGTAGTTAAACACAAATTAAAGCTTCTGGGAAAATGTGAGAGCAGGCACTTCCGGGAGTAGGTTGGAAGGAAAGTCGCCCCTTTTCCTGCTGCTCAGCCTGGCCACGCAGTGAAACTGGGCGATCCCAGCATGATGGACTGAGGGGAGCCGGTGAGGCGTGTTAAAGCTTCCCACGGTTTCTCCAGGGTGGCTGTGGCCGAGAAGCCCTCTTCCCACTCTGACTCCGCCCGTGTGTGCTCCTGTGGCACTGATACCGTCAGAGGTCAGCACGGGAAATGCTAACCACGGAGCCAGGGAAAGCAGGGCATAGTCTGCCACCTCCTTCAAGGTGTGCACACACGAGAAGACAGAAGTCACCTTCACAGCGCTCATCACTGGGTTGCAGTGACTTGTTCTGTATTTTTCTCTGCTTTAACCTTTCGGAAATAAGCATGTGGTACGTTTATAATTGAAATTCTTAAGCTTAAAAAGGTTTAGGTTCTTTTCTGTCACCCAGATAATCAGTCATGTTCAGGAGCAGGACTTTGCTTTTGTACATACGTTCACATATCTTAATGCATAGTAACTTAGCGTTTATAAAACAAAAGGAGGTCATTTCAAAGATTTCACCTGCAAAGTCACAAAAGAAAGGTCAGAGAAAGGAGAACAGTCAGCAAGGTGCCTGGATAACTGAATTGGCATTAGTTAACTAATCCTCTCCATTATTAACCACCGGGTTCTATTTATAGATATCCCAGCTTTTTCCTGGTGAGGAGTTAATATGTATGGGAAGGTAACAAATACCTCCGATCTGACTCACACAGACGATGTTGCTCATTGAATGCAGCTTGTAAGCTTCGGAATCAGCCACACAGGCGCCCAGTAAGCTGGCCTGGGTGTGTTTGTTTATTTATTTTAAATATATTTTATTGAATTCATAGAAAGGAAGGGACAGGGAGAGAGAATCAGTGATCGACTGCCTCTTGCATGCCGCCCCCTACTGGAGATCGAGCCTGCAACCCCAGCATGTGCCCTTGACCGGAATCAAACCCAGGACCCTTCAGTCCTCAGGCTGACGCTCTATCCACTGAGCCAAACCAGCTAGGGCTGTCGTGAGTGTATTTATGGTTGATTCATAAAGGTAAATTCTTCCCAAAAGAGTGCTTTACAAAGCACCCCAAACTGGCCCTTTATGAATGAAAGCCATTTAGTCTCCATGAGCTCCTCCCTTGGTCTTTAAAGAACTGCCAAGATTAACTTTCTCAGACACACAACTGCCCTACCTTTTCACCACCCTGCTGATAAAGACAAGGAAATCTACTGACCCCCACATGGTGACAGTTAAAAGCCCATTGAGAAATCTGCGTTCCAGTAGCTGCCCTCTAGTTCGCTGACAGGCGGCGACAGCTCGCTGTGATGGTTGCAGAGCCTTGTGGGAACTGTCCCTAAAGCTCCAAGAGGTTTCTTTTTGTTACTTCTGTAAGGCAGACGGGCCAGTTCCGGGGGCAATAAGTTATTTGACTCCTGCAGTCTCTGTTAGAAGTAGAGACCAAGTTACAGGCAGCCCTCGGATTACGTCGTTTCACGGCTACGTCGCCATCTCCCATTTACAGTATTTATAAAAAAATAGTTCCATCGTTTCAGCATGTGCACATACGTGCTTTTTTATTATTTACCACACGGGAAGGTCAGGAGTTGTTCTCTCTCAAATTTTTTTACTGTTTCTCTTCACTATGCTGTGTGTGCTCCATGGGAGTGACGCAGGTGCTGGTGGAGGGGGTTCTGGCCCTGATGTAACCGAGGGGCGCCTGTGACTGCTTTCTGTGTGTCTGTTCGATTGGGGGCTTCCCTCTTTCTCTGATCCGTACACTGGGAATTACAGAGATAATGGGCTTAGTGAGAATTCACGTTATTTTCAGTGTGGTTGGAGGCCATATTGATCTATTTTTAAAGATCTGTTTCCAAGTACATGTATTAGAAAGAGAACATTTTACAGAGACAGCTTGGGTAAAAACAGTGCCAGTATATGTGAACCTCGTAAAACCTATGTTTAACCTTGCTGCCACTTGATCTCATAGGTTTATTTTCAGCAGTTCTTACCAGTTCCTTAAAACCGGTCATCTCCGCAAGAGAAGACGGAGTGTGGTCTGTGGCCTCCTCGCTAGACAGGAACATGTTTACTGTGGAAAGGCAGGGCCGGGCTGCGTTTCCCTGGCCTCTGGACCGCCTGTGGACAGCCAGACCAGCAAATGGTCATCTTGTTTGACTGTTGAAAAAACAAAGCAATGTGAGATTCTAAAAAGCTTATCTCTATTAGATGTCGGACTGAATATGAACTTCGAGATCAAGCTGCAAAGGGGGATGAAGCAGCTCGAAAACGATTCCATGCGTTTGTGCTCTTTCTGGGAGAACTTTATCTGAAGCTGGAGGTGAGGGGTCATTTTCTTTCGTTAAGTACTTTTCTTTAGTAAAGCTCGCGAACAAGTTGGCCTCCATAAGGAATCCGTGTTTGCGTTACTTTTACAACATAGAGCGTGAAATGGGAGAGAAACGTCTTCCTGTTCCAGGGCGAGGTGCTGGGGCGTAGTTCTGAACGTTGGGAAGCCACAGTGCTCCGGGGTGTTCAAAACGTAGACATGCGTACTTCTTTGGATTTGCTGACACTCAGAGGGCGGCTGAAAAACAGCTTGAGCCACAGGACGTAAAGCTTTAAGTGAAGAGGGAAGAGACGAGAACTTGGTTTTTATACCCAGTTCACCCAGATTAGGTCTTGGTCCTGTCTTAGATGTTAACCTTCCACATAAAGTGCATTTGCACAAAGGGTACAGCTGAACTTGTTTTGTACATTGGTGGTATGTGAGCATATGCTTGTTAGTAGGCAGCTTAAGTCGAGATAGTACTTTGTAAAGGGTATTCAGTTTGTCTTTACTAGTTAAGTCTCAGATACAGATTTTATCTGTTTAAGCCTGAATTGGAGACTTAGCACCATAAGCACCCTGAGAAGACAAGAATCCACCTTGAGATGTGTGTCAGGGCATCTGCAAGTCTACGTCCAATCCAGGGCCCACTTTACTGTCCCTTCTATCACAGACGGCTCGGTGTTATAGGACTTCCATGTTTAATCTGTTCTGTTGTTATACGAGCCACAGTAAGAGCACCAGTACAATGTGCCTTCAACGGAGAGCCGTTTGAGATGGCTGTGTTCCTCCTGGAAGTTCTCTGCTGTGGGGGGAGTGGGAAGGCCAGGCGTGGCTCTCGAGCCTGAAGTTCTTCCAGCCAGAGAGCCCAGACGCGTAGATCGTTCTCATGCAAAACCAGAGTGTTTGTAAACGGCATGTGAACAGCAGGGGAAAATGCTGTGTGTCCCCCAAAGGCGTAGGTAGCTTCGTAGACTAGAGATACTTCATGAAGCAGTAACATGCAAGGAGGCTTACATTATCCAGATTTATCACATTACATGTGATAAATGAGAAGTTTGACCTATAGTTGACTAGTTTTGTTAGAGATTTTAGTTCTATGTAAGGTAAGTCTAATTTTGTGATGATACAGAATGTGTCCCTATGATTTTTGTATCGTTTTAATGTAAAGAGCTTATTTTGCCAACACTTGGTTAGATCATTTATATATCTGTTATGTTTTGGCATAGTTGCTGTTCATTTTCTTTTGTCCCCAAAGATCAAAGGAACAAATGGCCAGGTTACAAGAGCAGATATTCTTCAGGCTGGCCTTCGGGAGCTGCTGAATGCCCTCTTTTCTAACCCTGTGGATGACAACCTGATTTGTGCAGTGAAATTATTGAAGGTAGGTTTTACTTATTTTCTTTCCTTAAAGTGTAACTAACTGTTCTACCCCTTCAGCATATAATTTGGAGAGAGGAAAGTGTATATATATAGTACACAAATGAATTCAACATAGTTATTCCTTAAGTTAAATATTGACATTTTATTTTGCTCTGGAATTTAAATATATCAGAAAAGCAGTATGTGCTTATTTAATGTGAGACGTGGATTTTAGGAGTGAAATGGGAGTTCTTAGCTGTGTCCTTCCTCTCCCACGTCTGCAGGTGTATCTCATAAGGACCACGTGACTCTGTGGCTGCTTTACCACCTGCGGAAGATCTTAGATCTTTGCGTGGCACACAGATTCACTTCTTTCTACAGTAGCTTCCCACTGTTTCGTTGTTTACAGCACATTGTTTACCCCTTGCCGAACAGCTTGGTCTCGGCAGCATCGTTGGTAATCTCTCATTGTCTTTATGTAGGTTACATCCCTACACATAGGTTTGGCGGACAGGAGAGCTAGTATGCCCTAATTTGATAACTACAGAAGCTCCTTGATATAGGATGGGGTGATGTCTCCCTAAACCCGTTGTAAAAGGAGAATATAGTAAGTTGAATATGCATTTAACACAACTAACTACCAAACAGCAGAGCTTAGCCACGCCCATCTCAGACTTGCTTAGACACTTCCATGAGGCCACCGTTGGGCAGAATAACCTACCACGTGAACACACTGGAGTACCGGTCATGTGCTCCCTGATCACATACCTGCCTGGGAGCTGCAGTCGCAGCCACTGTCCAGCATCCTGAGAGCGGATCATACCCCATGTCGCCAGCCTGGGGAAAGATAAGAAAGTCAAGGAAGTTTTAGTTTCTACTGAATGCTTATTGCTTTTGAGCCACTGTAAAGTTAAAAAAATTATCAGTCTATTCCAGCCGGCATGGCTCGGTGGGTGAGTGTTGACCTATGAACCCGGAGGTCACAGTTCGATTCCCAGTCAGGGCACAGGCCCGGGTTGTGGGCTCAGTCCCCGGGGTGGGGCGTGCAGGAGGCAGCCAATCAGTGATTCTCATCATTGTTTCTGTCGCTCTCTCCCTCCTCTCTGAAATCGGTAAAAATGTACTTTAAGAAAGCTGTAGTCTGTCTCTGGCCAGTGTAGCTAAGTTGGTTGGACCACTGTCCTGTATACCTGAAGGTCAAGAGTTGACTTAGGTCCCCGGCAGCAACCGACCGATGTTTCTCCCTCTCCCTCCCATTCTGAGGTCAGTAAAAAGAAAAATATCCTCAGGTGAGGCTTTAAAAGAAAAATTATAAGTCTGTAAAATGGTGGGGACTTTCTGTAATGCCAAGTTTCTCTTCCAAACACTCAACCACAGTGTATTCCCACCAGCAGCGAATGATACCCCTCTTTGGGTCCGGATCCTTATCAGGGATAGAGGCAAGCCGCCCTGGGTTTGGTTTTGTCACAAGTGAGTGAAAAGGAAAACCTCACTTCAGTTTGCATTTTCCTGATCACTAGTGAAGTTAAGCATTTTTTTTGTTTATTAGACATGTTTTAGTTTCTGTGAACTATCCGTTACATCAACTCATTTTTCCTCAATTAAGTTCTTTTTTTTTAATTATCTCTTTTTTAAATATAATTTATTGATTTCAGAGAGGAAGGGAGAAGGGACAGAAAGAGAAACATCAATGATGAGAGAACCATTGATCGGCTGCCTCCTGCACGCCCCTCACTGGGGATCGAGGCCGAAACCCAGGCATGCACTCTTGACTGGTATCGAACCTGGGACCATTCAGTCCGCAGGCTGATGCTCTATCCACTGAGCCAGACCAGCAAGGGCCCCTGATGAAGTTTTTAATTCGTTGCTTCAGTATTTATTGCACTCTGCATGTTTCAAAAAGTGACATATTAAAATGGTACAACTTACCTTAGTCATGCAGGGAGTAAACCATATAATCATCCTATGTAATAAAAGGCTAATATGCAAATTGTCCCCTCTACAGGGAGTTCAACCAGGAGTCAGGGCCGGCCAGCCTCAATCGGGGCAGGCTGGCCAGACCCCACCTGTGCACGAATCCATGCACCAGGCCTCTAGTTAACACGTAAAACCTTCGATTAAAGATCTGCTGTGGTTCATTGGCTTCTTTCAGTCCAGAAAAACCCTGGAGGCGTTGAGATAGCTGAGGGTTAGATGGTAGAGAGCAACTGGGAATATTTAACTTGTTTAAAGAATGCTTGGGTGGCCCTCGCTGGTTTGGCTCTGTGGAGAGTGTCGGCTGGCAGACTGAAGGATCCCGTGTTCGATTCCAGTTAAGCGCACATCCCCAGGTTGCAGGCTAGGTCCTCAGTAGGGAATGTGTAGGAGGCAGTTGATCAGTGAATGTCTTCCATCATTGATGGTTCCATCTCTCTCCCCCTTTCTCTCTAAAATCAATAAAAAAATATTTTAAAAAAAAAAAAAAGAGCCTGAGTGGTGTGGCTCAGTGACTAGAGCATTGGCCTGCGACTGAAAGGTCCCAGGTTCGATTCTGGTCGAGGGCATGTACCTTGGTTGCAGGCACATCCCCCGTGGGGCGTTTGCAGGAGGCAGCTGATCGATGTTTCTAACTCTCTCTCCCTCCCCCTTCCTCTCTGTAAAAAATGAATAAAATATATTTAAAAGGAAAAAAAAAAAGAATGCTCGGGGTAGGGAAGAATGCTTGAAGTGCTACTATTATATTGTTAGAATATCAGTACTTGATTGAATTTTTGTATTGATCCCCTTGTCTTTTAGTTGACAGGGTCAGTGCTGGAAGATGCCTGGAAGGAAAAGGGAAAGACGGACATGGAAGAGGTTATCCAGAGGATTGAAAATGTCGTCCTGGATGCACACTGCAGCAGGTAGGGGAAGGGAGGAGGTCGCCAGGGAGCCTGGTCCTTGCTTTTCCTTTCATCAGCTGTCTGCATCAGAACGACTGACATCGTACAGGTTCGTCCACAGAAACCTCCTCTTAAAGGCACAGTGTTTTACCTGCGGCTTCTGCTCGCCTCCCCACTTTTCCTCGTTATTCAGTGGATGCCTCGGTGAAGTGCGGCTCAGTCTAGGAGGAAACAGAAATGCTTGCAGGATGGCCACTGCATTTGGGAACCATATAGTTAGTTACATGGAACAAATTTCAAGGGTTTTTTTTTGTTTTGTTTTGTTTTTTTTTAAGGGTGTATTTGTGCCATTATAGGAGATGTGTGGGAAATCAAAGCATTGAATGTACATGTTAAGTTGGTGAAATGGTGGCCGGAGTCTGGTATGTCAGGGCCTGACCACACAGGGTGGGTACACTCACTCCCTCCTGTCCGCTTGCCTGCAGAGACGTGAAGCAGATGCTCTTGAAGCTTGTGGAGCTCCGGTCCAGTAACTGGGGTCGAGTCCATGTAACCTCAACATACAGAGAAGCAACACCCGAAAATGACCCCAACTATTTTATGGTATGCCAGTGTCTGCTGTTTCAATGCTGCTTACTGCTTGAATTCAACTTCGGAAATGTCTACGAGTTACATAAAGCCATCCCCAGAATTTAATGCCTAATAACTCTTCGCTGGCTTAGGCTCCCTGGCAGCAAGCAGAGCAGGCAAAGAGAAGAGACATGGGTTCCTCCATGGCAGGTGGAATGGAAAAAGATCCATCCAGTGGCCAGGGAAATGCTGAGACTTGGGCTTAAGTGAGTGTAGGGATTCCAGGAAACTCTTTTTCCCAGGGGATTCATAACCAAGGCCTGCAGCTCAAACTTTTACTTCGTATGCATGTTGTCATAAAGTAAACTAAGAAACTGAAAATGATCACCAGACCAATGATCCCGGAAGCTCCAGCACAACCAAACACGGCAGTTGTGGAGGAACTAGAGGCTAGGTGCACGGATTTGTCCCTCGGCCTGGCCTGCAGGGATTAGGCCGAAACTGGTTCTCCAAAATTCCCCGAGGGGTTCTGGTTTGCGAGAGGGTGCAGGCCAGGCCAAGAGACCCCACTGGTGCATAATTGGAGCTGGGGAGGGACCACAGGAGGGCTCCAGGGTGCGTCCAGCCCTCTTGCCCAGTACCGATCGGAGCCATCTGGCCAGAGAGGGACTACAGGAGGTTGGCCAGCTGGGGAGGGACCACGGGAGGGCTCCAGGATGTGTCCGACCCATCTTGCCCAATCCCCATCAGCGAGACCCCAGCAGCAAGCTAACCTGCCAGAAGTTGGAGCACTTAGCACGAAGCAGGTCTTGGCCCATCCTCTCCAACCTCTCCCACCACCCCCAGCCACAGACCCCAGTCCACTGTCTGTCGGCAGCCTCATTCACACCACACTCCCATGTGCTGACGGCACCAACCCCACTCGCACCAGCTGATGGTGCGGAGAGCAGATCGGGGCCAGCGCTGTTAGCAGGTGTGAGCAGTGGCTGCTGCCCCGATTGCCTCTCAGGAGCAGGAGGAGGTAGAGAAATCCTGAGGGGCGGTTGGGGCGGGGCCGGCAGCCGCTGCGCGCACCCACTGATGGTGCGGAGAGCAGATCGGGGCCAGCACCGGACACCGGGCACCGGCAGCAGGTGTGGGGCCACTGCGTGTGAGAGCAAAGGATGTTCAGCATCACCAGAGGCCCGCCCCGATGATAGCACCGGCGCCCCTCCTTAGCCTGGTGCCCCTGTTCACCTGCTCCACCATCAGCCACGCTCCCGCTCCGCCACCTGCTGCCAGTGCCCACCGTGTTCCGCACAAGCCCCGAAGGTCCGCGCGTGTCATCGCGACCAGCTGTCCGGTTGGTCTGCCGTTCGGTCTGTGTCCACATCAGGGTTTTCGATAGAGAGATTGTTCCCGCAGTCCCCATCTCGGGAGAAAAATGGTGGGGACTGAGTGGACGCTGAGACACACTGCGCAGCAGAACAGTTCACTGGGCGACAGGCCATAGACGGTGTTCGGACAAGACCTCAGGCTGTCGCACTGAAGGGAGCGCAGAGACGTTCCCGTTGAGGTGGCAGCAGCTGCCGGGAGGCTCGCTTGCTTGTTCCTGTGTCGCCTTTCGGGTGCAGCCGGGCGGCACCGGCCGTCCTCATTGCTACCGTGCGTCCAAAACATCCCCGGGTGGAGAGGATGACGTGTTTTTGTCGCTCTGTTTCATCCTAGAACGAACCAACATTTTACACATCCGATGGCGTTCCCTTTACTGCAGCCGACCCAGGTATCTGCCTTGTCTTGCGGGCTTCCCCCCGGTGTTTGGTAAGAGAGGAGGGTGCAGAGAGCCATCCTGCACGAGCACAGAACTGTAGCTTGTCAGCACGTTCACATCATTCTGAAACACGGGTGCAGGCCTGTCGTCTGCGGGGTCTTTACGGGAACCACCAGAAACCATTTCAGGTGGGACGCCCAGCCCAGCACATGCTGTCTCAGCTCCCTCACAGTGCAGGGTCGGAAGAATCCCTCAGTTAAATGCCCCCATTTTTATTTTGTATTTCCTCTCATACTTTGTTTTTATACTCGGAACTTTGGCTGATTAGAATGGAAGAAAAAGATGGTTCTAATTCTCTGTGTAGTCAGCAGCTTTTATTAATATGGGTTAATACTTGCAGATACTAAGGATTACGGATTTTAATAGTACATGGCGGGTCAAAATTAATTTAAAAATCTAAACCTCTGCACCCCCACCCCACCACCCCCCCGCCAGAGGGTGGCATTGTGGAAGCATTGCTTGTGAGAAATGGGACTGCGGTGTAAGCAGGGGAGAATTTCCCTTTGGTTCACACCACAGCCAGCTTATGGTCAGCATTTCCCACTGGTCCCGCGGGCATCCGCTCCGGTCAGCCCTGCCTGCAGCACAGGGACGTAGGAAGGAGGACTGGCTACTTAACTTCCAGCTTTAAATTGGGAAACATTAAAATAAGTTAAAACCACAAAAAAACTGACTTGTTGATTCACAGTCAAGATTAAACTAAGTTTGGGAATGGGGAGAAGTCAGTGGGGGGGGGGGTGTGGAGGAGATTATGTAATACTTGAAACAATAAAAAATTTTAACAAAAGATTAAACTAAGGTCATGTTCCCATATTCCTGTACACTTTGGGCCTTTCTAAAGAAAGAAAACCCTGCAGGTAACTGCAAACCCATTCTCCCTTGTCATTGATCCCTCACCCCCAAGTTCAGTCCTGTCACTTCTCTTCTCAGAGGTGACTTCCGTGCCAAGTTTGTGTCATTGTGCTTTTCACTTTGTGTGTCTGTAAACCACTGGATTGTCTCACACAGAAGTATTAACCCCAAATGGTGTCTTACTATGCTCTGCTCTGTGCAGCTTATCTTTATTCAGCATTATTCCTGGGATTTAGCGTGTTGATACACACAGCTTTGGCTCCCGTATTTTAAATGCCAAGTGCTGCTCCACTCAGACCGAACCCCAGTCCGCAGGTCCCTGCCGCTCCTCTGCAGTCGGAGGCCAAACTCACGTTGCAGGCGATCTGCATGTTCAGCGTCACTAACTGTTAAACTGCTTTCCAGGGTGAGCATCCTACTTGGTATCCCCAGCCTGGCCGAGTTCCTAGTTCTCATCTTTGACAACGCTGACCGTTAGCAGACCTAATTTTGGTCAGTCGGGTTGTATGAAATTGTGGATTTTCATTTTCCACTGGTAATTTCTTTTCAGTTTCTGTTGAACTTTTTTATTTGTTCCTCTGAGAGTTGCTTGAGTTTTTGCCCATGTTCCTGTTGGAGCCTTGTTTGATCTGTGATTACTCGCACAGCCCAGAAAGTGACTCGGTCAGCTGTTCTCAGTGTGGGCCGCCCTTCGCTTTGATCTTGGCAGTGAAAGCCTTGAGTTGAATGTAAACTAGGTTATGTCTTGTGTTCTCTGTGACTTAGTCCTCTCACTACTAGCAAATCCCATCTCTGGGTATCTTCTGTTGCTTTATGTTTAAGTCTTTCATCTGTCCGCTCGTTTTTAATGTGGGTGGAGCGGGGACTCAGTATTTTCTCCAGAGTCTCCCCTGTCGCCAGCAGGTGCTGAGTCGACCTTCCTCTCTCAGGTGAAATGTGCCCGTGTGGGCCGTGTAACCCTCTAAACCTGTCTTACTCCTCTGTCTCCACGTGGCTCTCTGTCTCTCTCAACACTAACAGGCATTCTTTATCAGTCTGACCTGGCTGTCTGGTAAGACAGAGTTTCCTTTTCCTCTTACTCTTCAAACAAGTTACTTTGATTCCTTGTGGTTTTCTTATTCTTCTTCACCTGGTCCGTTTTCCCATCATGTGTGCTGTTCACAGTTACTCTGCTCTCCCTCCGTAGACGTCACCTGTATGGTAGCCTTTACAGCTTCTCCCGTGTTTAAGTGCCCTTTTCCCTTTCTTCGTGAAACTTGTGACTTGGATTGCAGGAGCATCTGTCCAAAGAAGGTTTTGTATTTGCTTCTGTCGGGAGCCACAGGGGTAGCAGTGGCTTGGGATGAGTTTCTGTTCCTGTCGTAGGTGTTTTTATGTGGGCAGTAACAATCTGAGGTCAGGCCCACGTTTCTCTGAGACACCAGAATACTTCTCTCCCATTCCGAACCTAGTCAGATACACCGGACTTCCTTGCCACTGAGATGTTGTGCAGTTTGCTCTTTTCCAGTTCCATCCTTTGCTTGGGATCTCAGCCTTTTTAAAATTAAAAATACATATATATTTATTGGTTTCAGAGAGGGAGGGGGAGAGAGACAGGAACTTTCAGGGATTAAGAGAATCATTGATTGGCTGCCTCTTGCCAGGCCTGCACGCCGGGGACTGAGCCCACAGCCTGGGCATGCGCCCTGACCGGGAGGTGAACCGTGACCCCCTGGTCCATAGGTAGGTGCTCAGTCAGTGAGCCACAGAGGCCGGCAGGGGGTCAGCCCAGGAGTGACCTGGGTTTGTGCCGAGTGAGCGGGCGTGGGGCGTGAGGCCCATCTTCCTGCTTCAGTGGGCCCAAGACCTCCTTCCGGCCTGTGGGCTTTAAACCCAAGCCCATTTGCACCCCGGGGCTCACCAGCCTCCCAGCTGCTCTAGGGGTGTGGGGCTTTCAGCTCCCTCTCGTTTCTGTCATCGGGTGACTTGATGTTTTTTGTGAACTCATCTGCACATTTGAAAGAATGTTTCTTACCTGTTAGCTCAAAGAGGCTTTATAATTTAAAACGGTCTCCACATTGCCAAAATGGAATGCCAAAATACTGCCAGTCCTTTGGTCTGGAATTCATGTTTTTAGAAACTGGCAATCTTGGAACAAAGATCTTTATCCTGTCAAGTATAATTATGTTATCCTCTTGAAATCTGAGGTAGCTTTTGTTCCCAGGAGACTACTTTTAAGGTAACTAGTTTTAATATACACGGATCCACTTTATTATTCAGAGGGAAAGAGTACACAGACATGTTAGTCCTACAAGATGCTCAGGCCCTGTGCTCCAGGCAGCTGGCAGACGGAGAGCTACACCGTCACCTGCCTCGCCTCGGAAGAGCCCCCCGGGGGGGGGGGGGCGCTGAAACATTTATTGGGTGCTGCCTCCCAGCTGTCTCTGGGACAAGGAGAGAAGACAGGCCCTCTGCTCGGAGCCCGTGTTAGGGTGGCCCCCCTGACTGAGGAACATGGAAAAGTGGCTCTTACCTGCCAGCCAGCCAGAGATCACTTTTCCGCCTCGGGGAGGGTGACAAAGCCCGGAAGCCAGGACGTCTGATTGAAATCTCTCCTGTGGGAGGAAAAGAGAGGATGGAGAACACAGGAGAACACGCGTTCCTCCCCACAAACTATACAGCCCGTATTTTGTCCGGCGGGAAGAAGCAGGAGAGGATGTGGACAGCACGCACATAGCCCAGGAAGTGGCCTCTGGTGTGCGCACAGTGGCCTTGATTCCCACTTAGAAGAGAATGTGTGTAATTCAGAGTCCTGGGGATGCGGGGGCAGAAGCGAGGCAATTAAACAGCTTTTGTGAAAGCTGTTACGTATGTAATTAAGTTGATTTACTAGAGGAAGAAACATAGCTTACGATGTTTAAACTCTGGATCTACTTAAAAGTCATAATTAAAATTTCTTAGGAAAAACTGGCTAATACATGTTTCCTGTGAATTTTTCCAGCATTAAAATTTTTTCTTCATTTTCATTTTTCTTAGATTACCAAGAGAAATATCAAGAGTTACTTGAAAGAGAAGACCTTTTTCCAGATTATGAAGAAAATGGAACAGATTTATCAGGCGCTGGTGATCCGTAAGTTCTCTTCAGCTACTAACTTTGTTTGTGAGCTCTCTGCGGCCACAGCTTATAGACAGAGTTTAGATTGGAAAAAGATCAAGAAAGAATGTGCAATTTGATTAGACGGTACTGTAGTGGTGTGCAATTAGTACTTATTTACAAAAAATGTTCACACAGTCATGTTGGAAAACACGCAAACTATGATCAAAAAACACACAAAACTATGATTTTTAAAATGTACCTATAGTTGAGGGGGAAAAAACTATTAAAGTATAGTATACACAAGCATAATTCATTTTTATAAAGTAGATTCTGTTTTTATACCTAAGACTTTAAGCAGATTCTATGCCAGTTTCTCCATTTTCAAACTAGGAATAATAGTACCCATCCTTGAGACTTTGGAGATGTAAATGAGAATACTTAAATGCTCCGGCACAGAACAGACGGCTCACAGCTTAGCTGTTCAAAGGATGACTTAAGATTGAAGAGAGAAAAACTATACTAATACAAAGGTAATATGCTAATTAGACTGGATAGATTGGACGTCTTCTGGACAAAGTGAGGGCCGGCTGCCACTCGTGACTTAGCAGCTGTGGGTGATGGGGGCCGCGCCTTCCCCTGATCGGCCTGGTCTGCTCTCGCAGATGGAGGCCAGACTGTGGCTAAACCAGCAGCAGGACATCCCCTGAGGGCTCCAGATTGTGAGGGGGCAGGCCAGGCTGAGGGATCTTTCCAGCCCTCTCACCCCCAATGCATGAATTTTCGTGCACCAGGCCTCTAGTTACTATATAAAAATATTGGGACTAATGGGAATTTGTAAGTTATGGTCTTGTTCTCATATTTCATTTACCTGTCATTCTTAATAATACAATTTTTTTATCACTTTTCATCAGATTTGACTAGTTTGTTATAGGAGGATGAAAAACGTGAGGATTAGTCCCAGCTGTTAACAGCTTATAGGAATTTGGCCAGCTGCTTAGGTCCTCTTCCGAAGTGGCGGGAAGAGTAAATTAAATCTGTATGGACCTGAGCACACTTAGGAAAGTTCGCTCCTGCTGGTGTACCACTAGAAGTTCAAGTTGTTCTTGGAATTAAGGTGATAGTACCTGTCTTTTTAAGATGGCTGTGGGAATTCAGTAGGGATATGTGTACTAAGGCCTTCGTGGGCACTTAAATAGGAAAACATTGTTTTTAAACTACTGAATAGTTAGAAAAAATCTGAAACAGATAATCTCTAAAATAGCTTCTTGCTATGAAAGTGATTCCAAGTACTGTAGATTATGACTAAATGATATTGTCGGAATATCATTTCTGATAAGCATCATTAGAGGGGATGGTGCATTGAAATTATGCCCTAATTATAGTATCACTGGAGGCCGGTGCATGAAAATTCATGCACTCGGGGCAGGGGGGGCGGTCCCTCTGCCTGGCCTATGCCCTCTCACAGTCCGGGAGCCCTTGAGGAAGTCCACCTGCTGGCTTAGGCCCGCTCCTCGGCAGTCGAACATCCCCCCTGAGGGGTTCTTAGCACTGCCTTGGAGGCGGGAGAGGCTCCCGCTACTGCTGCTGTGCTTGCTAGCCATGAGCCCGAGCCTGGCTTCTGGCTGAGCTACACTCCCCCTTTGGGAGCACACTGACCACCAGGGGCAGCTCCTGTATTGAGTGTCTGCCCCCTGGTGGTCAGTGTATATCATAGTGATCAGTCCTTCTGCCATTCAGTTGATTTGCATATTAGCCTTTTATTATATAGGATTGTTGCTAAGCTAAAAAGTAAAGCCTTTGATTTAATGTTTAGATTAGGTTAAAGAATTTAACATCTACCTAAAGTATAGCAGAATCTTAATTTTCAACACAAGGGACTCGGAGTCCACTGTAAAACTTCACACACCACACTAAGCTTTTGTTATCTGGGGACTGACATTTAATGTAATGCTGATCAGTGCTTGAATTCTATAACTCAGTCTAGGAAAGGTATACCAGATACCTTTTCTCGTGCCTTAGCATCTTAGACATTTCCTTTTTTCCTTCTTTCTAATTTCCTTTTTTATTTCAGAGAAAGAAAAGGAGAGGGACACAGAGAGAGAAACATCAGTGATAAGAGAGAATTATTGATCGCTGCCTCCTGCTCTGGGGATCGAGCCCGCAGCCTGGGCCTGTGTCCTGACGGGGAACCCAGCCCGGACCTGCAGCTCGTAGGGCGTGCAGCCACTGAGCCCCGGCCAGGCGCGCCCATTTCCACGCGAGAAAGCTTTAAGCTTACGGGTCACTTTGCTTCTGTCGCAGGTACCTGGATGATCTTGATGACGAGATGGACCCAGAGATAGAAGAAGCTTATGAAAAGTTTTGTTTGGAATCAGAGCGTAAGCAAAAACAGTAAAGTGAAATTTCAACGTGTCAGTTTTGTAAAGCAGTTTAGGTTATGGTGACTTAGCAGAACACAGGAAAGCAGGAAAACGTGTCACATTTATACCAAATTAAGGATGTTGAGTTATGTTACTAATGTATGCAACTTTAATTTTAACACACTCTGCCAAAATAAACTTTATCCCCTATAACTTAAAATGTGTATATATATAAGATAGTTTATTATGTACAGTTAATTCCACTGTTTGGGCTGCAATAAAATTGATTTTGAAATAAATGAGATGTTGAAAGTAAGTTTTGCTAGCTGATTAGAAGCTTATCCTTTAAATTCAGCTTTTCTTGAAGGAAAAAGTCTTAGTGTGGAAATACATATTACTGCAAAAATGTAGCATCCTTTTTTAAGGTATGAGTATATATAACTTTCATTTAGCTTTACATTGAGTGTCTCAATGAATTGGGTTTCAAGTATGAGTCACAATCAAAAATCTCCGGCACTAAAGTCTTAGAATATATAATTAATTTATTTACATATCCAGATGTTATTTGACATCAAGGGCTTTTAAAATAGAGTTAGTACTTCCACCTAAACAACCAAGATTCTTCAGTGAGGATACATTACAGTTCTAAATTGTTCAAGTGTTTTCCCCTGATCTCATTGCCCCAAAGCCCAGGACATTATTCTACTTTCTTTACATGGCTTTCTCGTTTTTATTTGGTAGCATGAGTTGCATTGACTTTTTTACTAGAGAATTTTGCTAGATCTTTGTCACTCAAGTTTTCATCTGCTTTGTAACTGATATCCCTTGAGGATCACTTTTCTAATACTTTTACTATAATGTGGTACCGCCGCAGTCCTATTTTTACCTAACGTCAAAAACCTTTTTCCAACTAACGACGAGTAAAGCTTGTGTACAAAAGGATTGCTTGTAAATATGCATGTAAATAGTTCTGTTAATAACCCAGCTTCACGTTCGGTACACCTGTGTCTGCTACTCCAGTGAGCTTCCCCACTTGTCTGCTTGTTTGTTCCGTCTGGATTAAAATTAGTCTTTGAAAATAAAATGGAAATAGTTTTGTTTTCTCTAAGTTTTTGGAGTGGTATCCTGGTATTTTAAAGAATCTGTTGTGAACTTTTTAATATGACATAGAATTACGATTTGAAATCAGAGGAACTACTAGGATAGCAGATAGTCTACTCAATGTTGTTTTAATAAGAATTCAGTTCAGTAACAAGTCTAGTCGGGAAAACTAGCAGTGTAAAACATTGCAACTTTTAGATTCTTCATTGCAAAAGGGAAATATACAAGGTGGGGCAAAAGTAGCTGTACGTAAGGAAAACAATGCAATAATAATACAAGAATGCACTGTGTCTCACATACGACTGTGCACCTACTTTTGCCCCACCACGTACGTGCAATTGGGGGTTTGGGATATTGTAATAGAACTCTTTTTTTTCCAAGTGGCTCCTGTCACTTGGTGGCTGTTCCCTTAATCTGTAGTTCTCTAAAGACTGTGCTCATTGAATAGCTCAGGGGCAGTGGAAGGCAGTGTGGGGAAGGGGCAGGGCATTAGACCGGGGGCCACGTAGATGCTAACTGAGTGCTTTTAAACTTGTAGCATTTGCTCTGAGAATAACACCCAGTTTTGTCCACTAGCTCATCGTCATTACCCCTGCTCTACTAACAGCCTCCAGCAGGGTCGGTATACAGGTATGTTCCAGTTACTGGTGCTGCTGAAGATTTTATTAAACCTTACTGGGGGACAGAGAGGTTTAGGTTAAGTTGTAATCTGTTCATTAAAAATACTCACATTTCACAAGAGGAGGACGCTTGCCTGGAATGAAAGTGAGAAGTCCAGGACTGAAGGACTGGAAACTGGCTCAAAGGGAAGAGAAAAAGAAAAGCCCTCGGTTCTCCAGGCTGGAAGGACAGACACGGCACAAACGGTCTCTTCCAGGCCATGCAACAACTATGAAATGTCATGGCCCCTGCTTTCTTGGTGTGACCTCTGTTATGTTGGCCAGGACACCTCCAGGCTTATTTGCTGTCCTCACCCACCTGTTACTGAGGACTTCCCTCGCTCATGAATATACCCAGCCCCCTCAGCCCTGCTGCAGAAAGAGCACCCAGCCCCATCTCCCTCAGAGCGCCTCAGCATCCTTCAGCAGGAACTCACCCAAAAGTAGAGTGCTAATCTGTCATGGCCCCTTTAGAGTGAGCCTTGCCTGCAAGTCAGTCGATACGATTTTGTCAAACTGCAGGCTTGGGCCTCGGGGTCTTTGGCGGACGACTGTAGCAGATGTAAACAACCTAAGGTCATGTACACTGCTGCCATTTGCATCAGCCTGGCAAGACGCCAACTTGTATGACCCCTACACGGGACTGCATGCAGACAGCTGGAGTCATTTCTGGTAGGTTTGTACCCCAGTGAACCCACAGTCAGCACTGCCATTTCTTACTGTCCCTCCTCTTTTCAACCCTCTCCACTCGATCTGCCCCTGATGACTTGCTTCACAGAAAAAAAAACCACACAAATCATAAATACCTAAAACTTTTTAACTCCTACCCTCCCCCTCAAACACATTCAATCATTATCAAGACTATATAGTTTATCTAAAGATTTCTTGGAGCTGCCATCTCCGTTCTCACTGCTCTGTCAGAATTTTCATCTCGTTTGTTTTTCAAAAGCGTTTTATTGGGCCCTAACCGGTTTGGCTCAGTGGATAGAGCGTCGGCCTGCAGACTGAAAGGTCCCGGGTTTGATCTGGTCCAGGGCATGTACCTTGGTTGTGGGCACATCCCCAGTAGGAGGTGTGCAGGAGGCAGCTGATCGATGTTTCTTTCCCATCGATGTTTCTGACTCTCTATCCCTCGCCCTTCCTCTCTGTAAAAAAAAAAATATATATATATATATATATATATATATATATATATAGTGTTCTATTGGTTCCCACATATGCTCTTTCACTAATCCTATAATCCATTCTTCACTCAGCAGTTGCAGGAATATTTCTAAAGTACAAATGGCATCACAAACCCCTCTGTTGTAAACAATTTATAAATGGGAGGTTCTAAGATATTAGAGAGGGGAAAGGTGGGAGAGAGCTAGGACCTAAGTTGGCCTCGTGTAATACAAACCAAAATCACAGATCAATGGAAACAGGGTTGTCTAAGGATGCCCTAGTTATACTTTACATAAGGCAGAGGTCAATTTGCATATCAGTCTTTTAAAAACGGAGATGAATTTAAGGAGTCAGATTTCTCATCCCTTGGTGCTGCCAACTTTGCTCAAAGCCCTTAGAATAGCTTACCATTGCTTTTAAGATAAAGTCCACAATCCATACAGTCATGCCGATGTGCCTTGCCTACCCCGTAGCTCCATTTCAGGCTTCTCCGCCCTGAAGGCCTCTCTCTCCTCCTGAATCGCCCTCAAACCAAACTGGTGTCCCAGCCTCAGGGCGTTAACACTGGCTGTCACCTCAGCTTGAAGCACTTTCTCTCTCTGGCTGATACTGAAAGGGTTAGCTAGCTAGTTTAATTAGGCAGGTTTAGAAACTTTCAGGAATAAAAAGGGGACTTTGGGGGAAGGAATACCTAATGGAGACTTGAAGATGCCAGCGTGTTTATCTTGCACACAGAGTAGAGCAATGGAATAGGCAAATAGAAATATAAACCAAAAGCATCTCGGGCCTGAGCCATTCAAGTGACCATCAGGCCAAAAGGAGCTCTGAGCTGAGTAGCTGGGGGGCTATGAGACAGGCTTTCTCTGCCAACACAACTGGGAGGGAGAGCTGTAAGGAAAATCAACATGACCCCAACCAACAAGGAGGAAAGTGGGGGACACCACGTGGGCTTTGAGCCTTGAAAACCAACTGTATGTAGTACAATGGCCAATAAGAAGGGGTCGAGTTCAGACAAAGAACCGCAGCCTATCTGATGCCTGAAGACAGAGCAGCGGTCCTCTCGGGGCCCCTCTGTCCGCCCAGGAGGGATGGAGTCTCAGGCTTAGAATTCAGAATTAGGTTTTAGAGGTCGTGTCTGCCTGCAGTCAAGTTTCTGTACTTTTCACCTATCACCTTTCGTCTGTGGCTTCATGCTTGGAAACCATGGAGACAAGCACCAGGAATTCAGGGCGCTCCGGTTCAATGTTCCGTCCCAATTCCTCCTTACCCTTTGTACTTCGGTGGAACTATTTCCTCGGCCCAGGTTGGGTCTACCCATTCTCTGCGGCCCCAGGCCTCTGCGTTTCATTTTAGGAACACTTACCACAACTCGATCAAATTATTGTCTAGTCGTTTCCTCCCGGTTACTCACTAGCCCTTCCCGCGCTCTCTCCCCAGCGAGCCCAGCCCTAGCAGGTGGGTGGGGGTCCATAGATCTGTTTAGTGACAATAAGCCAACAGGACGGGCCAGTCTGCTTGCTGTTTAAATAAAGGGGCAGATACACAGCCGAGACAAATTTCCTGACACCCAATTAGAAGAAAGGGTCCCCGCCTTTGGACAAGTTCTTCCTCAACAGCGCTATGGAGGTGTAACTGTCGTTTACATTTCTTAAATAAGCGTCGCTGCACTGACCTCCCCGCGCGGGGAGCTCGCCGGACCCTCCCGACGCTCCAGCCACAGGTTTCCCCACCGCCGGGTCGGACTGGGTCTGTGTGGGACACCGGAAGTAAACCCGGAAGAGAAGCGGACCAGATTCTGGGTCGGGACTCTCTCCACCTGAAAGCCTTCCCTACTTCCGGTTCCTCCCTTCGCCGAGCGCGGCAGGGGCGGGACTTCCGGCCTGGCGGGTTCCCGCGGCGGCGGGAAGGTTTGAATCACTGCCGTTCGCCGGTGTTTTCTCTCCGGGCTCATCGCTAGCGCTCCCCGGGCTCAGCCGCTCAGACCGGGGTCTTATTGCCGTGCGGCTGTGGTTGTTTTCCATCGAGCGGCTCCACTTGTTAAAACTGAGAACCGTCCCTCGAGAAGCGGCCGTGGGCAGGCGCAGGCGCCGCGGTTCGTGCCGTTTGGCAAATCCAAGCGCAAGGGCGGTTGATGGGCCTCGTTTCGGCGACTTTTCAGCTCAGCTGCTGTGAGTTCAAAGCGTTGGTTGCTCTGGTGAATTTTTCATTGTAACTAGATAGGGCGTTTTTGGAAAAGCCAGGCTCCCACTGATGTCAAGAACAGGCGTGTGGCTTTTTGATCGTTAAACAGACATAATGTGCTGAGCGTTGAAAACAAACAGGAGGAAGACCGTTGTGGCTGGAAATGTGGACCGGGGAGGATTTATGATGCGCCAGGAACTTTATACGTTCTGTTTCTTGTGTATGCTTTTTATTTTTTATTTTTAAATCACACCTCATTAAGCTGTTTATAAAAAAATAAATAGGCCAAAAAAGAGACATTTTCCCAATGGTTATCTGAAAATGTTTTCTTTTTTATATGCATCTGTTTATTTAGGGTTTTTTTGTTTTGTTTTCTGAAATAGCAAGTAGACATCATCTATACAGGGTGTCTCCCCCCCCGCCAAAAAAAAAATGTATCCACTCCTTAACAGCTGATAGCTCAATTTTGAAACTGAAATGTATTTTAATAAACAGTGCCTTTATAATTATTCAAAGTGTTTGTGTACATTTTGGGGGGGCACCCTATATATGGCTATGAATATTTATTGCCATTTAACCAGTGTGGAAGCAAGTGATGTAAAGAGGTTGGAATGGGCTGGGTTGTGGAAAGTTACCTATGACAGCTATACTGGAAATGGATCGGAGGGGGAAGACGCGGGAAAAAGGTCTCACATAGTTGCAGAAATTGAGGGGAGAGTTAATGGCCTGAAGCAGAAAAGAAGGAGCCAGGTTCATGAGAGACAAATTCACAGGACTTGTTATAAGAGTGTGGAGAGCAACAGAATGAGAAGTCAAGCCGAAATTGGTTTGGCTCAGTGGATAGAGCTTCGTCCTGTGGACTGAGAGGTCCCGGGTTCCATTCCGGTCAAGGGCATGTACCTTGGTTTTGGGCACATCCCCAGTTGGGGGTGTGCAGGAGGCAGCTGATCTATGTTTCTCTCTCATCGATGTTTCTGACTTTCTATCCCTCTCTCCTTTTCTCTCTGTAAAAAATCAATAAAAAATATTTTTTAAAAAAAAGAATGAAAAGTCGAATATTGCTAACATTGAGATACCATTAACTCAAACTCCACATTCAAGAAAAGCAAGATTTTTTTAAATTGATTTTTTACACAGAGGAAGGGAGAGGGATAGAAAGTCAGAAACATTGATCAGCCGCCTCCTGCACACCCCCTACTGGGGATTTGCCGCAGCCAAGGTACATGCCCTTGACCGGAATCTGGGACCTTTCAGTCCGAAGGCCTACCCTCTATCCACTGAGCCAAACCACTTTCGGCGAAAAGCAAGATTTTTAAAATTTGCTTATTCATCAATCATCAAATAATCTTTGTTCCACCCTTATTATTGGCCAAGTATATATGTCAGGGGTGTAGCTATGAATAAAACGAATGAAATCTCTGTTCTGATGTAAGTTTATATCCTAGTGGGAAAAGATTTTTTAAAAATGAATAAATAAAATCAGTTCTGACCGTGATAAATGCCATGAAGGAAGAAGATGACATGGATGAAAAGTGACTGGGAGATGGTTGGGAGCAGCTTTTATTGATTTTCTACAAAATGACATCATACTGGGTACTGTCATATGTGTTGTCGCATTTGATCCTCACAACAGTCCTGTCACCATCCCCATTTTACACATAAGGAAACAAAGGGGCTGAAGCTTACAGCTAGTAGATGGTGGGTTTGAATGGACCCTTCCTCTAATTGCATTTCCATCATGCCTGTAGGGAAAGCATGGGTGAAGATACAGAGTCGCTTTAGAAGGGGAGAAGAGGAAATGGAAGCAGGTGAGGTGAGGATGAAACTGAGACCTAGGAGGTTAATCGGGATTTTCAGTAGTGACGTGAAGATACTTCTTTAATGCCGGGCTAGGGACAAAGTTCCAGGTATGTGTGCTTTTCTTCTAGACCTGGCAGTTACTTTTGGCCTGCCCTTTCCATGTATTACAAATGATTTGCTGTATTCTTATTGCAAAGGTGGAATTTGCTTGTTACTCCAAATGAGATAGTAAATATATAGCTTCCCGAAATTGAACTTCAGGAGAAGTAAAGTACTAAAATTACACAGGCAGTTGTAACTTGCTGGTCTGTCTGCTACCTCTATGTTATGCTGCCACCCTTGGAGAACAGCCTTCAGGGTTACTCCAGGCACTCTGTCAAGGATATTAATTTCAAGTCATTTAAGTGTGTCCGGTAAGATAATTTTTTCTCCAACAAAAGTAAATGCAATGGCTGTGTGTTTTACTTATGTTCTTAGAAAATGCACCAGCATGCCGAAACGGGTTTGGCTCAGTGGATAAAGTGTCGGCCTGCAGACTGAAAGGTCCCGGGTTCGATCCCGGTCAAGGACATGCACCTTGGTTGCAGGCACATCTCCAGTAGGGGGTGTGCAAGAGGCAGCTGATCCATGTTTCTCTCTCATCGATGTTTCTGACTTTTCTATCCCTTTCCCTTCCTCTCTGTAAAAAATCAATAAAAGAAAAGAAAAAGGAAATGCACCAGCTTATCTGGGTAGAACTTTTGTACGGTAAGAGAACCCTCTGTGCTGCTGTTCCCTGTTTCCCTCAGCCTTTGCCTCGGAAGGACGTGGCACCCACAGTCACGGTGATGGCGGCCGAAGTGCGCATGGTGCTTTACGAAGACGACGCCGTGCAAGTGCAGTATGCGGACGGCTCCAGACTGCAGCTCTCTCCCTGCGGCTCCGAATTTTTGTTCGAAAAGCCGCCTCCTGTTTCGGCCCATCCCCTAGAACAACCAGAAAGGATTCGGCAAAGGACACACTTTGTGATCAGCACTTACCGAGTAAGTAACGACAACGCGAACACCACTTTCAGTGTGGTTGAGGTGGACGGGGAATGGAAGTAATTGGGATGCAGGATCGATTCATTCTGAATGGATTTTCAGTCATTTTTTTTTAAGATTATGTTTGTATCTGTTTGTAGGAGCAGCTCCAGAGAGCCCTCGATTTTCGAAACTCTTTCGCCACTTGCCCTTTTTTATCTGAAAATCTTATACCTCCTGAAAGAAAAAAGGTAATTTTTTTAAAACTGATTTCTGTAAGATTTGAGGACAAGCAATTAGACATAGGTAGTTTTTCTTCCTGACACCCGGGAATAGACATGTTGCTGTGGAGTGAGTGCATAGTCACTTAACATTCACAACACTAGAGTTCTCCTGTTGTGTGTACTGATTGAGACACAGACCTTACACAATTCATTACCCTGTCTTTTTCCCTGTAGCTAGAGAGTCTGTGTAGAGCTTTTCAGGGTGGTGACTTTTTCATTCTTGGAGGTGTGAAAATTAAGAAATGATGTGGATATTTTTAGTAGCGTATGTATATTTATCTGTTAATGTGTAATAGAGATATGTAATTACTTACGGGGATGCAAATTTTAACCTTTTGCCTATTCTCTATTTTGAACTTTTGGGAATAATAGTTAACTATCATTTATTGAGGGTTTACTGTGTGCCATGAACTGGGAGTGATTTAAACATATTTGCTAGCACCAGTATGTCTTGGGTACCTGCTGATCAAAATGGGAGTCCAACCAGTCAAAAAAGGTGTATTGGCCGGATGCAGCTCCTTTTGACAGGAGCTAAGTCTCAGAGTTTCCCTAACTGTCCATAGAAAGTTTCTTAGTGGCAAAGTTAGGATTTGAACCCCGTCTGTGTGTCTATTAACCACTTTCTGCTACTGTCATGATGCTTACCTGCCTGTTGAGTGGTTTTCTATTACATTGTCTCAACAAAGAAGCCTAGTTGAGGAACTTGGTCTACAAGGCTGCTTTCCCACTGTAGCTTTTGAGTGACTGTTCATTGGAAATGGGTATCTTGCTGCTGATGCTGCAGTTGGATTATCTGATAGTCTAATTCTAGAAGATGGAACTTTTTGAACCATCATCCTTACAGACCAGCTTTACCATCAATGAATAATGCCCTTAATTTTATTTTATTTATTTTACTAGAAGCCTGGTGCACGAAATTCGTGCACAGGGGGTGCGGGGCGGAGGGATGTCCCTGAGCCCAGCCTGAACCCTCTCCAATCTGGGACCCCTCAAGGGATGTCCAACTGCCCGTTTAGGCTCAATCGGGCCAAACTGCTGGCTCCAAACTGCTCACCTGCCTGCCTCCCTGATTGCCCCTAACCACTTCTGCCTGCCAGCATGATCACCCCCTAACCACTACCCTGCCAGTCTAATTGATGTCTAACTGCTCCTCTGCTGGTCTGTTTGCCCCCAACTTCCCTCCTCTGCTGGCCTGGTCACCCCTAACTGCCCTCCCCTGCTAGCCTGATTACCCACTAGTACCCTCTCTTGCAGGCCTGGAACCTCCCAACAGCCCTCCCCTGCTGGCCATCTTGTGGTGGCCATCTTGTGTCCACATGAGGGCAGGATCTTTGACCACATGGGGGCAGCCATCTTGTGTGTTAAAGTGATGATCAATCTGAGTATTACTTTTTTATTAGATAGGATAGAGGCCTGGTGCATGGGTTGGGGCCAGCGGGTTTGCCCTGTAGGGTGTCCTGGATCAGGATGGGGATTCCCTTGGGGTATGGGGCAGCCTGGGCAAGAGGCCTGTGGTGGTTTGCAAGCCGGCCATGTCCCCCAGCGACCCAGGTGAAGGCCCTGGGATCTGGGATTAATTTATGTTCTACAATTGAAACTTTGTAGCCTGGAGCAGAGCCAAGCCTTCTGCTTGCCCTAAGGTGACAGCCATTTCTGTTTGAAACTTTGTAGCCTAGAGTGGAGTTCTAGGCCTGCCAGGGTTGCAGAAGCTTGGCTTCCTCCATCGCCCTGGCAACCTTAGCCTCTGCTCTCTCCAGCTCTGTGATTGCCACCATTTCTGTTGAGGTTGTATATCTTCCATAATTGAAACTGTAGCATTGAGTGGAGGCCTAGGCCGGCAAGGGCAGGCAGTAAATTTGGCTTCCTCCATTGCCCAGGAAACCCAAGCCTTCCTCCTGCTCTCAGTGGCCGCAGCCATCTTGGTTGGGGTTTATTTGCACAGTTTGCTCCTAATTGGCTGATGGGCGTTGCTTAATCAGAAGTATGGTCAATTTGCATATTACTTTTTAATTTATAGGAATTTATTTTTAAATATATTTTATTGATTTTTTTTTACAGAGAGGGAGAGGGATAGAGGGTTACAAACATCAATGAGAGAGAAACATTGAACAGCTGCCTCCTGCACATCCCTTACTGGGGATGTGCCCGCAACCAAGGTACATGCCTTTGACCAGAATCGAGCCCGAGACCCTTTAGTCCACAGGCCAACGCTCTATCCACTGAGCCAAACCAGTTAGGGCTTGTCCTTAATTTTAGTGTACTAATTTTAGCACTATAAGTTTCAGAGGCTCTCCGACAGTGGTTTTGGTAAGTTTCAACTTTTATATAAATGGAAGTTGAAATATAGAACTGTTGGCACTGTTACTGTTACAAGTCTGTTTGCTCTTGGTCAGCATCCGTATTAACCCTTGAGTAATTCAGTTTGTAAAAGGTTACTCTTCCCCAGCGCACGTGGCTCCGTGGGTGAGTGGCGACCTGTGAACCAGGAGGTCAGGGTTCGATTCCATATCGGGGCACGTGCCTGGATTGTGGGCTTGGTCCCCAGAGTGGGACGTGCAGGAGGCAGCTGACCCATGGTTTTCTCTCGTCATTGATGTTTCTCTCTCTCCCTCCCTCTCCCTTCCTCCCCGAAATCAATTAAAAAATTTACACTGGGTGGCCATATTATTGTGATCTCTGAACACATAATAATTTCGCCACTCAGTGTATTTGTGTCTCCAATGGGGACCAAAAGTATTCTAGACTTTTGCTGGAGATCAACCACCCATTAGCCCTGAGCTTTCTATCAGCCAGTGCATGATTTATGATATCTTTGCTATCAAATAAATGAGGTACTCAAGGGAAGTACTCTGAGTGGCCAGATTATTATGCATGGATATAATATGCATGGATCTCATTCAGAGATCACAATCATCTGGCCACTCGGTGTATATGTTAACAAGTTCCTCTTTAAGTCACCTGGAATTTATTTTGGGGTCTGGTGTGCCAGATGCTGTCTGGGAGAGGTACTTTAGTCCAGGTCATAAGGCTTTGAGAGCACATTTCCCAAGTGCTGTTCAATCATTCAGTACCATTTAGTAAATAACTCTCCCCTCCCCCTTGTTTTGAAACCTTATGTTGTCACATGTAACATTTGAAGATATATCGAGTCTGTTTCTGTATTCTCTGGGATGTCCTGTCAATGATTTTTATGCTCGTTTCATATCGTTTGAGTTAATATATAGTGCATTATAGTGCTATAGACATTGACAGCCTTGTTGAGAGTAGAATTTTGGGAGGGGCTCAAAATCTAATTATCTCTGATTCATTGTACATTTAAAAAATATGTCTTAACACTAGATAGTAATCAGGATTTTTTCTTTTCTCATATTTTTTTCCGTGTGTGTATGTGTGTGTGTTTTATCTCTCTAAAGATAATCTTAATATCAGATATTCTCTGAAAAGCCACATATAGGCTGACACCTGGTTCTGTCTTTTTCATTCTGTCTAGATAGTAAAACACAAAACTTTAAGAGCATTCTTACAGAATATGTAGGTATCAGATGCATGGAAAATTTGGTCTGTTAACAGGAAATACTGACGGTCTCTTTTCCCGCCCCTCAACTCAGCATGTCCTCATCGACGTCCCAGAAGTGAGGTGGCCCCGCCCGGGTGCTGACGGGGGCGGGAAGCGCGTGCAGAGCGGCGCCGTGAGGGTGTCATCTGTAGACGGTCACGCGCACCTCTGTCTGCCCAGATCTCAGCAGGAATTTACAGTACAGTTTCTGTGCAAAGTGAGCCAGAAGCCGGGCGCATCTACAGCATTGTCAGAAGGAAATAATCAAGCCCCAAAAGAACAAGTAGGAAAAGCGGACACAATCCGTGCATGTGGAAGTTTACCGGGACAGAGACGGAAGAACAAAGAGAACGAGCTGCACCGTCCGATCGTGAAACCCGAAGAGCCTTCGGAGAAGAAGCCTGGTGGAAACAGAGCTGAGGGGCAGCAGGCACTGCCCCCGCCGGGCCCCGGGCACAGCTGTGTCCATGCGTGGGTACAGCAGCGCTGCTCCGTGGCCTCCTGTCCGGAGGAATGGAAGTACCCTCTGTCGTTAGCACTTTGCTTCCAGAATGAAGTCGGCAGGATGTCTGGAACTGATGTAAATATCACCCAGAGTGCAGTGTCGACGCCTGCTGCTTCAGAGGAAGGAGGAAACGAGGTTTCTGTTCTTCCCGGGGCCCTGCTGCTCAGCTGTCCTGCCCCACACCTGCACAGGTAATGGGAGAACGACTTCCTGGTTAGGTGGTCAAATGACTTGTCTTTTTAAATCACCTGTTACCAGTCGTAAAGTTCATTCAGTTCATCCAGACCTGGTTTAAAACTGATAGTAAATAATTTGCCTAGCAAATGTGTTATTTGTTTCTTAACTCTGTGTTCATGGAGTGAGTGTTTACGGGAGGCCGAATGTACTCGATACAGCATTAAGCACAGAGACTACAGAGGTGAGGGAGACACAGTGCCTGCTTTCTAGGAGCTTAAAGTCCAGTGAGGGTCACTGTCGTTGAAAAGATTAGTGTTAAAGTGGGGTAAGGGGTGGCCCAGGACCTGCACGGGCCCCTGTGGGAGAATCTGCTGCCACTCAGTGGAGCCTGTTACCGTGCTTGCTGGAGTGTAGAGCTGACAAGTTTATGATCATGGGTTCTTTCTTTCACACTTGGCTGCTGAGGCCATCTCTGTCTCTGGTTGATGTAAAATGTTTCCATTGTCAAAGGGGTAGACATGGATGGCTAGGTAAAAACCTTTGACCTCCACTAACACATGAATAACCTAATGGTGATACATTTGTAACAGGAACTTTGCATAAGTACTGCAATCTACACTAATAAAAGAGAAAGATGCAAATTGACTGTACCTTTGCAATACCCATCAGCCAATAAGGAGTGAGTATGCAAATTAACCCAACAAATATAATTGGGTTGATTTGCATATGCAGGTGCCGAGCAGCCGAAGGCAGGCAGGAAAGAGGCGGCTCCAGGGCCAGACCAGAAAGGCGGTGCCAACAGCAGGGAAAGGAAGGCCCATCCTTTCATGAATCTTCCTGCCTTGGGCTTCTAGTAATAACAATAGATAACACCAGTGGTCGGCAAACTCATTAGTCAACAGAGCCAAATATCAACAATACAACGACTGAAATTTCTTTTGAGAGCCAAACTTTTTAAACTTCTTCTAATGCCACTTCTTCAAAATAGACTCGCCCAGACCATGGTATTTTGTGGAAGAGGCATACTCAAGGGGCCAAAGAACCACCTGTGGCTTGCGAGCCACGGTTTGCTGACCACTGGCTAACACCAAGCACTCAGTATGTGCTAGGCATGGTGTTTCATCCCCATAGTAACCCCATGAGGTAAGGACTGTCTTGTATCATCCCATTTTGTGGAGGAACTTGAGACACAGAAATGTTAAATAACCTGAGCAAAGTCTTACACTCGTACTTGCAGAATTAGGGTCTGATCCCAGGTAGTCTCTAAGTACATATCTTTACTCAGATAAAATATGAGAATGGTTTTCAGGCATGTCATGATTATCTGCTTAAGATAGGGAAATTCATTATTTTAAGCATGCAACAAAAGAGACTGATGCTTCTAAATCAACAATTTTTCAATAACTTGCCACTGGCTCTAGATTGAAATCCATTACCCTTAAACATGGCTTAACAGGCCTTGCATTTTTTGGTCCCTTCCCATATCTGTAGTCCTCCACTCGCTCACCACTCTGCTCTTGCAGGCCCTGGAAAGTTTGCTCAAGCTGTCATTTGTGCCTGCTCTGTCTTCTAGCAGAAACACTCCTGCTAACTCATGTTCATGTCCAGGTCTCCGAGTCAGCCTTCCTTCCTGAGGATGGTTATGCCGAAGTCCCTAGACAGGATTAGGTTCTTACACATCCTATAGCGTTCAGTTATTCCCCTTTCTTTCTGTCAATATTTACTGTCTAACATCTCAGTGACATGTTTGCTTTTTTGGGTGTTATATCCCCTGGGTATTTACAGTGCCTGGCCCACCATAGAAACTTGTTCAAATCCTAAATTTGTTGTAAATATTTGTTGTTCAAATCCTAAATTTTAAAGATTACTAAAATTGTTAATTTAGGTAATTCTGCTGAGATTCAATAGTGAGATTATTGAAAATGCACGGAAAATAAGACTCATTTTAAAATTTAATGTACTTTCATATTTTTACTTTTTTTTTATCTAATTAATTAAGCAGGGAATAAATCTTACTACAGTCACACTATTTTGTTGTCTTCTCAAGGTAATTTTGTTGAGCAACCAGAATCCATAACTTGTATTTTATCTTTACAGGTGGACTTTCTGTGATTCACTCTCACAGGGGCAGCCTGACGAAGAAGAATATTCCTACTCTGAACTAGTGAAAGTGGTCTGGTACAAGGGTGTTACGTACAGGTGAGGCCCCTGTGTTGGAGCTGGAGCTATGTCGTGATGTCACGGGAGGGACTAGCCTTGCAGATAAACCACAAGAGAATACAGTTTGCAGGGCCACCATGCTCCTGTGCTTGGTCCTGAGGTTTCAGGTCTCAGCACCCTAATTCTATTCGGACACACGCGGGTCTCGTTCCTAATTCACATTAATCATACTCACAAGATGTTTGTAACAGCTCCAAAGCCAGTAAGGGATCATTTTGCTAGTGAGTGAGATACACATGGCAGCTGTGGAAGCCACGCCTCCCAAGCACAAGGGATCTAGTTGTCTGAAAGAGTCACATCAGAAGGTGCCCTGTGAGCATGGAATAGAGGCGTTAGGCTCCCGAGGGAGATTTTAGCCTGTATTCACTAAGCGGCTGCTCTGTGGTGCACAGTTCCATTGAATCACCCTGTCTCTCTAGGGACTGGACCCTAGTGCTGGCAGAGGAGGGGTTCACTCTGGACACAGTGCTGACGACTACTGCGGGCTGTTTGTTCTTGGGGTCTCCTTTTCCTGCACGAGGACCCACTCGTTACTGACAGCATAATAGGGTTTTCCATACATGTTCCAATACAATTGACTTGGCTTATGTCTTGTAGGGGTTTTCTCTCTTTCCCACGTCCAGCGTGGAGAGAGAGTGGGTCCAGTTTCTGAGTAGAGGAGGTGGGGATTGAGAAATAAAAGAATAGAAGAGAGAATGCAGAAATAGAAATAATAGCTGGGGCTGGGTGGAATCTCTGTTCTCTCTGATGGAGCGACAGGATTCCCGAGCCCACAAAGCTGTGTTTATTTATATCCCCAAAATACCAGGAAGTTGCACCAAAAGTTAGGATCAAAGGAGATTGGGTGGGCCCAGGCCCTATTCATTCCCCTATTCCCGGGGCTAGACTAGATTTTACATTTCAAGGCCCTCTCCCCAACATCTGGAGCAAGTTAAGAGTCAGTACTGATAACGCATCCAGCCTTCTTGGTGGATGTGTTTCCAAGACACGGCTCTGCCTGGCATTTCGGGTTCAGCTGACAATGATTTAAAGAATGCTCAGCTGTCTTCCCTGGGAACCCTCTACAATATCTTTATTCCTTATACACCCAATACCTTGATTGTATGTGGCTACTCCAGGTCCAATGAGTCACCTTCTCTTAGGGATAGCTCCTTCCACACATGGCTAATCTTATCATCAGATATTGATTCTGCTAGTTTTATTATAAAGAATAATCTTGTTTTCAGGTTCTGGAGTTGTTATATTTAACTCCTATGCAATGAGCACTGCTTTGGTGACCGTTATAGACCAGCCACTGTGATCGGCTGGCGGGATACCAGGGTAATAAGGCAAGATGCCTCACTTCTAGAAGCTGAGCTTACTTACTGAAGTAGGTAGACCACCAATTCTGGGTGTTCTGTTCATTTTTTTGCCAACAAAAAAATAATTTCGCTGGCTGGAGGAACAGAATATGAAATTATCCATTTGCTAGATAGCTTAAAAAATTATACTACTTTACCTTTTTTTTTTTTTTTTTTTTTTTTAGATAACTGGTCATATATGTTTTAATCTCAATTAGAAAAATGCTTTTTTAATGATTATTTCTTTTCCATAGACTTACACATAAAAATGTGAACTCAATAGAGATTTATCCTGGAGATGGATCTGTTTTGAAGTCAGAAGGAGCTTATTTCGGGAACTATTTTACATACTATTCCAGTCAAGAAGGATCAGAAGAGGTAGGCGGGCAATACCTCCATTCAAGATTTTTGGTCTATAGCCATTTCTAAATAATTGTGAATATGTTTGGGAAATTTGATCTCTATATAACATTGCTTGCTACTACTTAGTCTGAACAATCAGTATAACCTTACTGCCAGCATTGGCACAATATCTATTAACCACCTTGTTTTTACTGCACTACCATCCTGTATTCTGTCTTCCATTTACCTAAGCAATTATGTTTAAATCAGAAGTTACATTCCTTCTGTCACAGAATGTATCAATAGGAAATACTAAAACTAGCAGCATTACTTTGAATCAGTATACTTCTTTGAATTAATATTTGCCAATTAAAAAGCACATTCTTTTTTCCCTAGCATGTATTGTTTGCATATTTTAAATACCCCTTAACTTCTAAATCTTATATTCAACTAAAAAGTTGAACAAGATTGTTTCCTGGTGTTGAAAATAGTGGAACATAACATATTTAACATATCAGATCAAAATGTAATAATGTGGTATTTTGCTAATAACTTTTAATTTGCTCAGTCTGACATTTGACATCACCCATTTAAAGGTATCACCACAGTATCGTGTGGCTTTGCTTTGCAGGATGAAATACAATAAAAGTGTTGTCTTTAATGTAAGTGATAAGATTATCAGAGATGCTAGAGCCTGGGGCGAGTGTGGAATATTGAAAGAAAGTGCTGTTGTTCAGAAATTAGAACAAAAATAGAAAATCGGGGGGGGGGGGGTGGTCCAGTTTGGGGCCTATTGGGGCAGCTGGCCAGCAGGGGAGAGGGACCACAGGAAGTTGGCCAGCTTGGGGAGGAACCACGGAAGGTTGGCTGTGGGAGCGCACTGACTATCAGGGGGCAGCTCCTGTGTTGAGTGTCTGCCCCTTGGTGGTCAGTGTGTGTCATAGCGACTGTCAACCAGTCATTTGGTTGTAACAGTCGCTTAGGTTTTTGTATATATAGACTAGAGGACCGGTGCACAAATTTGTGCACAGGTGGGGTCCCTCAGCCTGGCCAGTGATTGGGTCCAATCAAAGAAGGCCACCTGGGGGGAAGGACTGCAGGAGGTTGGCTGTGGGAACACACTGACCATCACGGGGCAGCTCCTGCATTGAGTATCTGCCCCCTGGTGGTCAGTGTGTCATCATAGCAACCGGTCATTCAGGTAACCAGTTGTATTGGTTGCTTAGACTTTTAGACATATAGACTAGAGACCTGGTGCACAGGTTCGTGCACCAATGGGGTCCTTGACCTGGCCTGCGCCCTCTCTCAATCCGGTCCCTCGGGAGATGTTGGAGAGCCAGTTTCGGCTCAATCCCCGCAGGCCAGGCCAAAGGACCACCAGTGCATGAGTTCACGCACCAGGCCTCTAGTAGTGATTATAAGACACTCTTAATTATAAGATGATTCCAAATTTCAGAGAGATCAAATTGTAAAAATAAGTATTTTAGAACTGATGCAATAGGTAGGGTAGCTGAAAGAGAAGAACACTTAGGGAACTCAGTGTCCAGTAGAGAAAGACATAAATAATTAAAATGTGATGTCTTGAGTGCCTACCATGTGCTAAGCACTCTGCTAATAGATGCTGGGAACACCAGGGTAAGCAAAACAAACACAACCCCTACCTTCAGGAAGCGATCTCTGTTCTAGAAGGGAAGACAGACACGAAGTGGAAACTGAATGAAAACCAGGAAACTGGAGAGAGGGCACTGTGCTTGTGGACATAGCCAGGGGATTTCACCCTGTCTGTGGGACCTCCACATGGGTTTCCTGAGACTGAGGGGGAAGTAGGAGTTAGTCAGACCCAAGGAGGTCATAGAGGAGGGAACGGAGTAAAGGAAACAGCATGTGATAATTGACACACCAGAGGTAAATACAAAGTAGAGAAGAAAATGCAAATTTTGACTTGTTAAAATTGAGATGTTTGTGATGTTCAAGTCTACAGTCCAGGATAAAAGGCAAAGATTACTTTTTGAGTACCTACTATACTAAATTCTGATGGTAAAGTATGGGCTGTTCTCTCTTGTGGTTCAAAACAGATCTCTGCTACTTTTTAGTCCTCAAGCCTTATTTTCCTCACCTAAAAATAGGCACCTAGCAATATTTACTCAGTAAATATTAGCCATTTCTATTATAATTATTACTAGGGGCCCGGTGCACAAAATCCATGCACTGGGTGTGGGTGGTCCCTCAACCCAACCTGCCCCTTCTCACATACTGGGAGCCCTCAGGGGATATCCAACTGATGGCTCACCCGAAACCTGCCCACCACCACCCCTGCTGCTGCCACCGCTTCCCCTCACAGTGCCCGGGGGCTGGGCGCTTGTTTCATCGCCACCCCCTGGCCCGACACTCACGCCACTTGGCCCTGCGCCCGCTCCTGATTGGCTGATAGCATAGCCAATCAGGATCGAAGGTACGGTCAAATTTGCATGTTTCTCTTTTATTATATAGGATTATATAGGATGAAGGAGCTTTGAAACTTGTGGAAATAACCCAAGAAGAAACCAGGAAGCCAGAAGAGAAGGCTGCAGACAGTGTCCTGGGAAACACTAGCATTAAAGAGTCTAAGAAAGAGGAAATTCAGAGAGAATAAGTTTTTATAATTCAAGAAACTAAGACTATAAATAATATTGTCTTCCATAAACTTTAGTAGTAGTTATTCCATTAATAAAATATAACAAAATGATAGATTCATTCAAGTAAAAGAATTTTTTGATGCTTAGGCTTTGGGGTTTTTTGGTCTAAAAGAAAAAGCTTATGTGTTTCCTGCTAATGTGTAGGAAAATTTGTTTGTAACCACGTTAATTTTTTAAAATGTATTTTCATTGATGTCAGAGAGGAAGGAGGAAAGAAAGAGAGAAACACAATGATGAGAGAGAATCATTGCTCGCAGACCCCCGACCGGGGATCAAGCCTGCAACCTGGGCAGGTGCCCTGCCTGGGAATTGAACCCTGACCTCCTGGTTCAGAGGTTGGCACTCAAGCACTGAGCCGCACCAGCTGAGCTTATACCCCTGTTAGTTCAAGTGTGCCAAGCTTTAAATTGGACAGTAAGTTATAGGCCATGAGAATGTAACTTTTGAATAGAGAGGGAAAATGGGAAAATGGAAAAGCATCATGAAATACCTTTAGATTATACCTTTTCTGACCTTTAAGTTAAAATAACTGCTTCTTTTGTCGCGATGTAAATACAAAATAGCTAAGTAATAATGGCCAATGTTTACTATTAATGAGGTTTTTCATTTTAAACTACTTTTCAGAGGGAAGAGAAGATGTATTCAGTAAATAATCTTCCTCCAGAGAGACCAGGAAGTCTGTTCTCTGTGTGTTCTCTAATTAAACAGGCCACCGGGTAAGTCCTTCACATTCAACCGAATCAAGGGTTATGTCTGAGCCCTACCCGGTTTGACTCAGTGGATAGAATGTTGGCCTGCGAACTAAAGGGCCCCAGGTTTGATTCTGGTCAAGGGCACATGCCTGGATTGTGGGCATGATCCCCATTGGAAGGCTTGCAGGAGGTAGCTGGTCAACGATTCTCTCTCATCATTGATGTTTCTATCTTTCTCTCTTTTTTTAAGAGAATAAATTATATTTGTCCTTTTTTAATTATTACTATTATTTTTAAATATATTTTATTGATTTTTTACAGAGAGGAAGAGAGAGGGATAGAAAGTCAGAAACATCGATGAGAAACATCGACACCCCCCACTGGGGATGTCCCCGCAACCAAGGTACATTGACCGGAATCGAACCTGGGACCCTTTGGTCTGTAGGCTGATGCTCTATCCATTGTGCCAACCCGGTTTTGGCTCTGTCTTTCTAGTCCTCTTCCTTCCTCTCTGAAATCAATTAAAAAAAAAATATATATATATATATATATATATATATATATATATATATATATATTTTTTTTTTTTTTTTTTTTTTTACAGAGTTATGTCTAAGAATCTTGATACCTTTTCATGGTTAAGATAAGATTAAGAATTTGTAATTAGCCCTAGCCAGGTTGGGTCAGTGGATAGAGCATCGGCCTGCGGACTGAAAGGTCCCAGGTTCGATTCCGGTCAAGGGCATGTACCTTGGTTGTGGGCACATCCCCAGTAGGGAGTATGCAGGAGGCAGCTGATCGATTTTTCTAACTCTCTGTCCCTCTCTCTTCCTCTTTATAAAAAATCAATAAAATATATTTTAAAAGAATTTGTAATTAAAAGAATACTTCCATCTTTGAGACGTAAAATAAAATATGGAGAAACATTTATATGTGGCAAGCAAGTGCTGGCAATAGGTCACTTCCCTGGGTAAATTTTGTATCATTATTGTTCCCTGGAATCAAGTTGAGGATTTGATGATACATTTAAAAATTTTATACTTCTTTATTATCTTGAGTAATAAAGATTCCTGAATGTGTACAGAAGAGAAGTATTGTTTGATTCTTTGGTTCATATGTTTTTTTTAATTCTCCTAGTTAATTAATCTATAGCACTCAGAAGAATGAAAGTGACTTGTTACATTAAATGATTTATTTGTATAAACTATGTCTAAGCCAGTCCCAACGTAGATTTGAAGGACCAGATCAGTAATATGATTTCCTAGGACAGTTTATTTATAACCCACCATTCTCAGACTGTGTTAACCCTTTTAGGCACTGTGAACCTATCACCTCATAAAAGGAGCAACTGAAAATTCTCTTTGGAGTCATTTCATTGCTACAAATTTGAGAAATAACCTTAAGTCGGTAAGGTTAGCCAACAGGCCCTAACTGGTTTGGCTCAGTGGACAGAGCATCAGCCTGAGGACTGAAGGGTCCCAGGTTCGATTCTAGTCCAGGGCATGTACAGGAGTGATGTACAGGAGGCAACTGATCGATGTCTCTCTCTCGTCTGACGTTTCTAACTCTCTATCCCTCCCCCTTCCTCTCTGTAAAAAAATCAATAAAATGTTTGTTTGTTTTTTAAAAAGGAAGAGCTTAACACTTATAAAAAAAAAATTGCCAAAGGGAAACAGTGGTAGTTCCCTTCTAAGGGCTTATTATTTTCTAGAAGGAAATAAATAGATCTGGACATGTTTCAGTAGAAACGAACTTCTTGACTGAGATGTCATACTGCAGTTAGAATGGTTGCTAGAATTGAAAAATGCCATAATTTGCAATTTGCAAATGTTTCAGTTGTGTATTTCATGTTCACAGGATTCTTCAGCACTGTGCCAAGACGAGGCTTTCTTTGAGCCATAACTATCGATTATGCTGCTGGAAAATGGTATCTTAAAATTCTTTCAAAAGCAAGATAATCTTGTTTTTATTGTCTGTATTCCTAAATTCAAATTACTTTCATTTAAGTCATGTAAGAAATCTTTGGAACATTAGTATTGATTTATTCAGAAAAATGTCCACTTAATAGGTAATTGCTGCAAAATGAGGCTTTTGTTTATATCTTATTGGACATAGTTTGGTTTTGGTTCTTCATTTAAATGGAGTGGGAAGGCCATAGGCATTAGTTGGATTTGTATGTAAAAACATAGTCATTGTAAACACTGCAGTGTTCTACTCCCTTTCTGTACTGTAAAAGTACAGTCTTTAATGCTGACTCGGAAGAAGTTAGTCTCAGACTTTGATTTCTGTATCTATACTAATTTGGTTATAAGTTTATATGTTCTGTGTAAAGTTCAGAGCAAATGGTGGTTTAATCTGCTTGTAAGAGACTGTTTGGGGCATCCACTTGTGGAAAAGTTAAACATACATAAGGATTCTACAATATTCAACTTCTGTATAAGAATCTGAAAGTTGCCTCAGACTTCATTAATCATTTAAATCTTATCAATGGATAACTACTTACTTACTTGGTTTTAGGAACCTGGGATAAATGAGAATATGCTGCCTTTGCTTTTGAAAGAATCATTCATACCCAGTGTGGGAAGATTTCTGGCTTATTCTGATGACAAAGTATATGCCATCTTTATCGATGGCATTACTCTAACCCTAAATTGGAAATGTGGCTCTTTTAATGAAAAAAGACAGGTGAGTATACTTTAGACTACAATCTACTTTGTATTATTTTTTGTTTTATCTTTGGAAATACTGTGGCACTTTTTTTGTTGTCTTCTATCTCAGTTTCTTTTTTAATCCTCACCCATGGACATGGCAGAGAGAGAGAGAGAGAGAACCATCAATCTATGTATCTATACTAATTTGGTTACAAATTTATATGTTGCCTTTAACATGTGCCCTGACCGGGAATCAAATCAACAACAACCCTTCGGTGCACGGATGATGCTCAACCAACTGAGCCACCCAGCCAGGGCAATTTTTTTTTTTAATATATTTTATTGATATTTTACAGAGAGAAAGGAGAGGGATAGAAAAGTCAGAAACATGGACAAGAGAGAAACATCCGTCAGCTGCCTCATGCACACCCCCTACTGGGGATATGCCCACAACCAAGGTATTGAACCTGGGACCTTCCGATCCACAGACTGACGCTCCATCCACTGAGCCACACCGGTTTGGCACAATTTGCTTTTTTGAAGTACGACCTCTTTTCAAGAGGCTTTTTTATTTCTTTAGATTTCCTAAAAAAATCAAATAGGTGTGGCAAGTATTTATTTTTATAAAGTAACCCTATAGAGAGAGGGACTAGTATTTTTTAAATTAAGTTGGAAGAGGGTTTTGTTTGGGTTTTGGGGTGGTTTTGTGTTGTTTTTTTTAGCTTTAAGAATGATAAAACTTAACTTTCCTCCATGTTTCTTAAGATAAATCAAGGTCTCAACTTAGGTTGGTGTAAGTTAACTTTTCCTGATGGACACGATCAGTTAATTCAGATTGAACACCCCGGACCATATGAAAGGTACTGAAAAGCAATGCAAAACTTATTTTCATTTTAGTAAAAAACTTTTAATTGACAGAGTGGAAACATAAACAATATATACATATTTTGTTTTAGTTTTTACATGTAGATGTGAATGAAGTCATTTCAACAGGTTTCAGAGTTTACAGTTATATTGGCATCTATAATAACAAAAAAAGATGAAGTAAACTTTATTCATTTCCATTTGTATTTGAAATTATTTTTTACCATAATGAATACGTTAGATGTAACTGGCTTGCTGGAGAAGTTATTGTCAGATGTGTTAACCAATTACTCCCTTAACCAATTTGAAATAAGGATTGCAACCACAAATAACTAAATTTCTGTATATTACTATAAAGTAGAAAAAATGATTATTCTTAAAATGGAGATTCTTGAAGTCAGCTTTTCATAACTGCTTTCTTCTAGTTTATGTAATACATTTTGTAATAACTGTTGTACTTGTGATGTTCTTAACATTTTAGGATTTTACTTTGAGAATTAGAATGTTCACAAAAGAATTGCTTTGTTTTATCTCAAATTTATTTTTCTGTTGAGCTTTATTGCATTTTGGTCTAAATACTCCAATACTCATTGCTAGTTTGAATAATTTGCCTCAAAAAGACAGTATATATTTAGCAAACATTACTGTTTTAGCCAGTCACTTCAGAGTAATCATTTTATTAAACTTGATATTTGTTTTGCATATTCGGTGAGTTAGTATGTAATTATACATATATATACATATGTGTGTGTGTGTTTTCTAGTTTAAATTTTCAAAAGCAGATGCTTAGTCTCCTATGTAAACATATGTACATAAACGAATGAATGAAATTCATTTTTAAAAACTAAAAGAATTTAGACATTTGAATTTGAACTTTGTTCTGACTCTTAAGTCTCGTCATCATTAATCGTGAATGTGAGTAAGTCCTTTTCTCCTTGATGAATGATGAAAAAGAGTGCCTCATTTCCAGTGAAGCCCCAGCTGGTTGGGCTCAGAGGACAGACCGCTGGCCTGTGGGCTGATGGCTCCCGAGTTCAATTCCAGTCAAGGGCACATGCCCAGGTTGGGGGCTTGATCCTCAGTAGGGGGCCTGCAGGTTTGCTCTCATCATTGATGTTTCTCTCTCCCTCTCCCTCTCTGAAATCAAGTAAAAAAAAAGGATTTTTAAAAAAGAAGATTCAGAGAATTTCTCAGTAAATGCCTTACTTTAAAATATTTTCTTTGTTTCTCAAATTGTTTTGATTTTTCAATCATTTTTGAAATTTTTATAAATAGAATACAAGTTCATTTTTCAAATATTCCTTTTAATGTATTTAATCTAGATATGTGTCAACAGTAATGTCATGGTGCAGAAGACTGACCCAGCCTAGTCAGAGAGAGATGCCCACACATCCTTCATCTTCTGTTCTTGAAGAAAATTGGTATTTGAATTTCTTTTAAATTTAATCTGTGTAGAAGAGCCAACTAATACCCAAAATTAAAATGTCAAATGGTAGGGGAGGAAAGGGAGGGAAATAAAACTTATTTCTCCATTTGATTAAAAAATAAATGAGGGGGTTGGGGGAACCAAATGGTAAACTCTAAGACTTTTTTCTCCAAAAAAATATTTTCTTAATTAAATATATTTAACTCTGTTTTTGATAGCTTAAGATTAAAAATAATTTTTCTTTAATCAGATATCTAATTTATTAAGTTTTTCTGTTTAAAATTCTAACCTTTGTGAAAACAATCAAGTATGCTTATTTGAATGAAATTCTAGAGGCCCAGTGCACGAGATTTATGCACTGGATGGGGAGTATCCCCTCAGCCTGGCCTGCACCCTCTTACAACCCAGGACCCCTCAGGAGATGTCCACCTGGGGGACTGGGCCTAAGCCGGCAGTCAGACATCTCTCACAGTCTGGGACCTCTCACTCCTTACTGCCTGTCTGCTCACTGTTCCTTGGCGCTGCCACAGAGTGGGGGGAGGCTCCCGTCACCACCATTGTACTTGCCAGCCTTGAGCCCGACTTCTGGCCAAGGGGTGCTCGCACTGACCACCGGGGGGCAGTTCCTGCATTGTGCACCTGCTCTCTGGTGGTCAGTGCGCATCATAGTAGTAGGTTGTTCCACTGGTTGTTCCACAGTTCAGTCCATTTGCATATTAGGATTTTATTACATAGGATTGTGTATAAAAAATAATCAGATAACTAGCATGAACTTACTTTCTCCACAGGTGTGTGGCTTCTGAACTTGAAAAGATACAGAAGTTTAACTGTATCCTTTAAACAACGTATTGTCCTGCATAATTACTCCCTTTCTATTCTAGGTTTAATTCATAACCCTATAGTTTATATTAATCCACACATATATTCTGGAGCTTCGATGAATACTTAAGATAGTTGAGGATTAGCTTGTCTGCAGAAGGCACATGATGTTGAAGACTGTTGCATGTTCATCGGTGACATTGACAAGCACTTTTGTTTTCTTGTAGTGTCTTTGTCTGGTTGTGGTTGTCAGGGTAAGGCTGGCCTTATACTCGGAAAGTATTCCCTCCTCTTATATTTTTTGAAAGAGTTTGAGGAAGATTGGTATTAATTCTTCCTTAAATATTTGGTGTAAGTCACCATTATTTGATCTGGGGCTCTTGTTTGTTGGGAGGTTTTGATTCCTGATTCAATCTCCTTCTTCCTAGTATTCCATCTGTTCAGGCTTTGTTTGATTCAGTCTTGGTAGATTGTATGTTTTTGGAATTTATCCATTTCTTCTAGATTGTCCAATCTATTGGTTTATAATTATAGTAGTCTCTTATGATCCTTTGTATTGTGTATCAGTTGTTATTTCTTTCATGTCTAATTTTATTTATTTGACTTCTCTTTTTTCCTGGGTAAATCTAGCTTAAAGTTTTACAGCAATTTTTATTTCCTCCCTTTCACCAAACCTCCATCCTACACACACACCTACATACTCTTTCCCTTTCCCTTTCCTCTGATTTCTTCATCTATGAGGAATAGACTTGGTAAGTTCTGAGGTACCAACTCAATTATGAATCCAGAAGATTCCCCGCCCCCCCATATTTTAATATGAAGTCAGGCTTTCTGACATTAAAAACACTTGTATAATGACAAACGTGGGCAAAAACTCCTTGACTAAGCAACTTAGTGTTACTGGAGAACAGTGGTGTCCTAAACCAGATTTCTAACAAGAAAAATGAACAGTCTTTTGATTGTAAACCAAACTATTCAGAAACCTTGCTAGAAGAAGTTAATGAAAAGAGAGTATCAGTGGCATTGAAAAGAACCTCTGAAATCATTCAGGATATCGAATGTCTTCTATCAAGCTCTAAAAAGTGAAAAATGAAATTATTACAATATATTATTAAATCTTAAGGATGTTTCAAATCACTGGTATAAAATTACTAGAAAACAAAACAATTGTATATATGATTTCTGTACAATAATCTGATAAGTGACATTTAACTTTGGATGTATTTTATCTAATATATAAATTTAAAATGTGTATTTATAAAATGATTTATAAATAAACTATTTTGAAATTTTGAATTGCTTATTTCAGGTTTATGAGGAAAAAAATTTATAGACATACAGCTTTATCTTGTGAAGCATTGACTAATAATCAAGGATTTTTTTTTAATGCAGTTTTTCGTGCATTTGTCATGTGCTATTTAGTCTCTCTATTCCAAACATTTTTTCAGTTGAACTATGAGAAGAGGATTAGATCTTAAAAAGAAAAGTAGGTAATATTGCTCCAGGCTCAGAACCAAGTACTTCAGTAATGACTAAATGTCATTTGTCTGGAACCAGATATGTCCATTTCTTTTGAACAGCTGAAAAGACTTATTTTACAAAGTGTGTGAAACTAAATGAGAAATAAGCTTACCAAAAGTGCTATTTATTATACCTTGTCTGTTGGGAAAGAATAAAATCATATATCTAAAAAGACTTCCAAGTACCCAGCCTGTGGGTACAGTGGAAGAGTGTCCACCTATGACCCAGGAGGTCACGGTTCGATTCCAGTCGGGGCACATGCCCAGGTTGCAGGCTCGATCCCCAGTAGGGAATGTGCAGGAGGGAGCCGTTCTCTTTCATCGACATTTCTATCCCTCTCCCTTCCTCTATGAGATCAGTAAGAACATTAAAAATAATAATAATAATTCAAGCTGAAACCAGTGTGACTCAGTGGATAGAGCCTCGGCCTGTGGACTGAAAGGTCCCAGGTTCGATTCCGGTCAAGGGCATGTACCTTGGTTGCGGGCACATCCCCAGTGGGGGCGTGCAGGAGGCCGCTGATCCATGTTTCTTTCTCATGGATGTTTCTCACTTTCTATCCTTCTCCCTTCCTCTCTGTAAAAAGTCAATAAAATATATTAAAAAAATAATAATTCAAGATTATACCAAATATTACCAGAAATATTCTACTTCCAATTTCGGGGGGGGGGGGGAGGGGGAGCTTTTTTTTCCCATAAAAGGGAAAAAGTAACAGAAAACAAGGAGGAATGTAGAGAGCAAACAAAGCAAGCTGAAGGTGTACATTAGGAAGGGTAACGTCAGCCATATGAATGGGCACAGTGCTCTCTCTTAGGTCCTTTCTTTCTGGGTTCCTTGCCACTTTCAGGTCTCATCCTAAATATCATTTCAGAGGGGCCTCCTGATTATTACATCACCCTAGTCATTTCCTTTACAGCATATACTGTACTTAAGTTGTCCAGTTTCTTTGTGGTTTCTGTCATCCACTAGAATTGGAGCTCCATAAAGTTATTCTGTAACCAAGCATAGTTCCTGGCATACAGAGAGCACTCGGGTCTGTTGTACAAATAAACCAGTGCCTTTGGGCAGGTGACTGACTATAAGAACTGTGGTCCTATTTTGGTAATGGAGCCATCTTTGTTGTTACTCAGCTCTAGAAAGCCTAGACTACAGTAAGAAATGCACCGTGCTCAAATTGGTACTGTGTTCAGACAGAAAAACTTGTCACCATGACTCAAAGCACTCAATAGTGTGGTTAATGTAGTTAGTAATATTTTTAATTAGCTTTTATGCTGTGTGGATAAAATGTGTAATTTTCCCTCTTAGTTGACTCTAACCTTTAGCTAAGAACCAATAATGTGACAAGCTAAGGACAGTTCTGTAACAGATTATGTGGGAGGCCTACAAATTTGCTCAAGATGAAGCTTCTGTGGTCCCTTTCAACAGTCCTATATAATAAAGAGGTGATATGCAAACTAACTGTCACACCTTCAGACAAGATGGCCAGCAGGGGAGGGCAGTTGGGGAGGACTGGGCCTGCAGGGGAGGGCACTTGGGGGTGATAGGGCTATAGGGGAGCAGTTAGGCATCAATCACGCTGGCAGAGTGGTTAGAGGGTGATCAGGCTGGCAGGTGAGCAGTTAGGAGCCAATAGTCCTGGATTGTGAGAGATGTCTGACTGCCAGTTCAGGCCCAATCCTTGCCTGATCCCACAGGGATCGGGCCTAAACTGGCAGTCGGATCATCCCGCGAGGGGGCCCAGATTGGACAGGGTGCAGGCTGGGCTGAGGGACAACCCCCTCCCAGTGCACTAATTTCGTGCACCAGGCCTCTAGCATGAGTATAATCTCCCGCTGCCCCTGCCAATTTCCATCCAACAGCTGTTTTGAGAAAGAAATGTTCCTCTTCAAACCTCTTTGCTGGGGCCAGTACTTGCTAGAGCCAAATGTCTCGGTATGCATTCTTGGTGCTGAGAGAGAGCACCTGGAGGCAAGGAGACGGGCGTGTGCCAGTCCACAAGCTGCATCTTGTCGGCCTCGTTGACTAGAGTCACGCTAACCCAGTGACAGTCACTTTTCCAAAGGGGCATTCATGCTTCCCACCGGGCAGAGCAGCAGAGTGGCCAGGAGTCCTCATCCAGGCATCCCGGAGGGGGCGGGGGAGCGCCGAGGAGGAGTGGCAGGGCGGCCGGGCCTCTCCAGGGCCATCGCTTCCCGCTTCGGGGTCCTGCGGCCGGTAGCTCCAGTGTCCGGGCTCCAGGTCTGCGCGGCCCCACGTCGTTGCGGCTCATTCCGCGGCGCCGCCTAAACCGAAAGCGAATCCAGGATCAACAGAAGGAACCGGCAGGCGCTGATCCCTTCTCACCCCGCCGTCCTCCAGGTCTCCTTAGGGGGACATGACGGCGAGAACAGGTTCCCAGTCCTCCCCCAGAGAGCATTCGAACGACGGCCTCAGTCGGCTCAGATTGGCGCCGTATCCCGTCGTGCTCTGCGGCGGCGCGTGGGCAGGAGCCGCTCTGGCCCCATCGGCAACTCTATGGTCCCGGCGCACGGGGGCGGGGCGGGGCGGGGGCGGGGCGGGGGCGGGGCTTCCACTGACGCGGCGGCTTCTCCCGCCAGAGCTGAGGGTGGGTGCGGCCGGGCTGCGGCGCGGGGCCCGGTTGGGAGGGGGTTGCGAGGGACGCTGCGAAACCACGTCCTTCAATGGGAGGCTCGAGGCGGGGGTACCACCGAGCCTGAAGTCTGGCGGGTCCAGGTTCCAGATGGGGAGGGCGTGCGGGTGCGGCCGGCGCGCGGACCCGAGAGCCAGCGGGGCGGCCGCGGCCGGGCCCGGGACCTGCGCGAGGCGCCCTCTGGCTTCGTCGCCCCTTCTCGGTCCCCTAGGAGCCCATCCCTTGCCTAGGCTCCGCGTCCCGGCGTCTCCCCGGCCCAGGGCGGGGAGCCGGGGGTCCCCGGGTCTGATAGAGCCCCCCGTTGCCGTGGTTACCCGGCAGCAGAGCCCCTTAGCGCCCCGGGTCCTTGGGGTTGTGAAGGCGACGAGTGTGTCATGGCGCCTTCCCTGCAGACACCCGGCTTCCTGTCCCATTCCTTAATGGACATGTGAGCCATGATTGCATGGCACCCACCTGGTGAAAGGATGACTTTGGGAATTTGCTGAGACTTGAAACATCAAGTTGAAATACGGAATTGTATGTTTTATTCGTACTGGTCATAGGCTCTGAACGTTTTGTATGCAGGCAACCCCAACTGCCTCTCTTGCAGGCCTGGTCCCTCCCAAATGCCCTCCCCAGCTGGCCATCTTGTGTCCACATGGGGGCAGCCATCTTGTGTGTTGGAGTGATGGTCAAGCTACGTATTACACTTTTATTAGATAGAATAGAGGCCTGGTGCATGGGAGGGGGCCAGCTGGTTTGCCCTGAAGGGTGTCCTGGATCAGGGTGGGGGTTCCCTTGGGGTGTGGGGCGACCTGGGCGAGGGGCCTATGATGGTTTGCAGGCTGGCCATGCCCCCACCCCATCGACCCAAGCAGAGGCCCTGGTATCTGGGATTTATTTATCTTCTACAGTTGAAACTTTGTAGCCTGGAGCAGAGCCAAGCCTCCTGCTCTCTCTGTGGCAGCAGCCATTTCTCTTGGGATATTTACCTTCTATAATTGAAACTTTGTAGCCTTAAGCGGAGGCCTAGGCTGGCCAGAGCTGCAGAAGCTTGGCTTCCTCCATTGCCAGGGGCAACCCTAGCCTCTGCTCTCTCCAGCTCCGTGGCTGCTGCCATTTCTGTTGGGATTATGTATCTTCTATAATTGAAACTTTATCGCATTTAGTGGAGGCCTAGGCTGGCAAGGGCAGGCAGAAAGCTTGGCTTCCTCCATTGCCAGGGAAACCCAAGCCTCCCGCAGCCATCTTGATTGGGGGTTAATTTGCATATTGCTCCTGATTGACTAGTGGGCGTGGCTGGTGGGCATGGTTTGTTAGTGTAGTGGAGGTATGATCAATTTTCATATTACTCTTTTATTAGATAAGATAATGTAACCTTTAATACTCTCATCACACATAAGAAAAGTTGACTATGTGAGCTGATGGATGTGTTAACTAACCTTATTGTGGTAGTCACTTTACATTATGTATATTAAATCATTACATTGTATGCCTTAAACTTACATCGTGTACTAGATTGGTTATATCTCAGTAAAGCTAGAACAAAAAAAAAATTACAGTAATTTAAAAAAAGAAATGCCAGTTTTTACAACTTGGTTTTATGTTTATTTATAAAATTCTTACTGATGATGTTTTTGTTTAGATAATGTATGGCAGCCCACAATGTGCATTTGTGTGTTTTTCTCCTTTCTATTTTAGGGTGACTGGGAATGTCAGCAAGAACAAGTGGCCCATTTCCCGATGGCTTTTCATGCACACTGACACGCTGTTTGTGATGGCAAGCGAGACTGAGAAGACGCAGGCGTTACTCCAGTCCTGTAGCTCTCAGTCTCTGCTCTCCAGCCTCGGCCTGGGGCTGTTCTGCCTCGTCGCCGACAGACTCTTGCAGTTTCCCATGATTCAGCAACACGCCTGGCTTCGCGCCCTCTCCGATAACGCGGTGCACGGTGTGATTGGCATGTGGTCCTGGGCGGTGGTCATTGGGATCAAGAAGAAGACTGACTTGAGAGAAATCTTTCTAGCCGGATGGTTAGCCTCTGTCATTGACGTAGACCACTTTCTACTAGCTGGGTCCCTGTCCTTAAAGGTAAGAAGCATACCTGGTTGAGTTTCCTTTGATTTTGTTAGCACCATTGTATCATTTTAGTTAGAACTAGAGAAGACTGACCTTGTTTTACAATAAGAAAGCCCAGCCCTGGCGAGTGGTTCAGTTCGTTAGAGTGTCATCCTGTACACCCAAAGGTGGCAGGTTCGATTCCTGGTCGGGACACATACCCATGTTCAGGTTCAATTCCCAGCCCAGGCATGGACAGGAGGCAACTGATCAATGTTTCTTTCTCCCTCTCTTTCTTTCTCTTCCTTCCTTTCTCTCTCCCTCCCTTCCCCTCTCTCCAAAAAAATCAGTAAAAGCATGCCCTCTGGTGAGGATGAAAAAATGTGAAATAAGAAGGCCCATTAAGCCAACTTTTTTGACCACTGCGTGCTTCTTGACGGTACGCACAGACCACGGGGCCGCTCTCAGGGCTGCCCATCTCTTTCTGTGTTCGCGTGAGCCCACAACCCGGGCACAGGCCCTGACCGGGAATCCAGCCGGTGACGCTGATTCACAGGTTGGCACTCAGCCGCTGTGCAGGCGGGGAAATACGTTAGAGTATTAAGAATCATGTATAAAACGCCGTCTGCCAAGAAGGGAATGATGAGGAATTGCTTCCCTGCCCTCCCCACAGGCTGCTTTGACTCTCCCACGAAGACCCTTCCTTCACTGCTCCACTGTGATACCCGCCGCGGTCCTGACCCTCAAGTGCGCCATGCACCTCTTCAGGCTCAAAGACTCGTGGTGCTTCCTGCCCTGGATGGTCTTCATCTCCTGGACCTCGCACCACATCCGAGACGGCCTTCGTCACGGCCTGTGGCTGTGCCCCTTCGGGAAGACGCCTCCCGTGCCGCTCTGGCTGTATGTGGTGAGCACGGCGTCTTTGCCTCACGTCTGCTCCGTGGCCATGTATTTGACGGGGACCAGACAGGTGATGTCTTCGAAACACGGGATTCGCATTGACGTCTGAGCTACCCGTGCAGCAGCCTCAGGGAAGCAAACGGTTCGGACAGTGATGGTGAAGGAGCTCTCAGATTAAAGTGAATTTTAGAAAACGTACTAGGAACTTATATTAATTATTATAATTCCAGAATCCTCTCGCTCAGGAGGCATGTGCAATTTTTTTAGATGTTACGTTTGTTGTAGTTCTGTTTTTCTCTCTGTAACAGTTTCATGCAGTATTTGAGTTCCGTTTATTCCGTTTCTATTTTTATTGTTTCTTCTGTGTATCTGGCTTGACTAATAGCTTGATTAGATTAACATCCAGTTAAGTTTGCTGGCAGTAGAGTTTTAAGGTGGTTGATTTCCTGATGAAAAAAATAGTTCAGATTTTAGGATGAATAGTTTGTGGAAGATTAGCATGGTCTTTGGATCCTCATTTTCCTGAGAGACTGAAGCAGTGAAAAGGCCAAAGTGAACGAGACCGTGAGTACGATGTACCAGTGTAGTGAGTGCTAACACCTCCTCTGCCCGTCTGCGGGGACCCCGAAGGCAGTGGAATTGCCAGGTGCGTTAGCGAGCTGTGGTCACTGGCAGGGTCAGCACCAGTGCAGTTGTGCGGAAGTCGTTATAACATCCATAAAAGGCAGTAACCCAGATTAGATCTGGGTTATCTATATATATAAAACCCTATATGCAAATGGATCAAATGGTGGAACAACCAAACAACTGGTCGCTATGATGTGTGCTGACTACCAGGGGGCGCATGGAACATGGCAGGCCCCGGGCACAGTGGGATGGGGGAGCAGTGAGCAGGGGCGCCAGTCCAAGGCGGGGCACCAGTCGCTGTCATCAGGATGGGCCTCTGGTGGTTACTGACAATGCTTTGCTCCCACACACCATGGTCCCACCTGGCGCTCGCACCCGCTGCTGGCACTGTTGCTGGCACTGGCCCTCTTGCACCTGCTGCCAGTGCTGGAGCCACTGCTGGTGCCTGGTGCCAGTCCCTATCCCTCAGCACCATCAGTGGATGCGAGAGGCGGCTGCTGGCCCCGGTTACCCCTCACGGCTTCTCCACCTCCCCTTGCTCCTGAGGGGTGATCAGGGCTGGCAGCCACCACTCGCATCCACTGACAGCGCTGGCTCCGCTTGCACCCCCCGATGGTGCCGAGCGATTGGGGCTGGTGCCGTCAGCGAATGGGAGTGGTGGTGGCAGGAGCGGGGCTGCCCACAGACGGGACCAGGGGCCATGGCAGGAGGGGCTGTGCCCACCACAGCCTTGTGGCCCACAGATCCTTTCAAGGTGCACAAATTTGTGCACTGGGCCCCTAGTTGTCTCAGAAATCACTTTAGGAAATTATTGCAATACTAGAGGCCCTGTGCACAAAATATGTGCACGGGAGGGAGGCAGGGGGGCAGAGAGGGTGTCCCTCAGCCCAGCCTGCACCCTCTCCAATCTGGGACCCCCTCAAGGGATATCTGACTGCCCGTTTACGCCTGATCCCAGTAGGATCGGGCCTAAATGGGCAGTCGGACATCCCTCTCACAATTCAGGACTGCTAGTCCCAAACTGCTCACCTGCCTGCCTCCCTGATTGCCCCTAACCACTTCTGCCTGCCAGGCTGATCACCCCCTAACCACTACCCTGCCAGCCTGTTTGCCCCAACTTACCTCCTCTGCCAGCCTGATCACCCCTAACTGCCCTCCTCTGTAGGCTTGATCACCCCCAACTGCCCTCCCTTGCAGGCCTGGTCCCTCCTAACTGCCCTCCCCTGCTGGCTTGATGGACCATAACTGCCCTCTCTTGCAGGCCTGGAACCTCCCACTGTCCACATGGAGGCAGCCCTCTTGTTTGTTGGAGTGATGGTCAATTTGCATATTACTCTTTTATTAGATAGAATGTTAGCTATAGTAACATCTTCCTGAAGTATTATTACGTCAGTATCTTTGGCCCAAAATCTCATGTGTTAGGGTTTTAACTGTTTTGAAAAACCTACCTAAATTTAGCAAAATATTAACCTGAACAAAGTATTGCTACTTGCCTCATAATATAGAATATTTGAATTCACGCACAAAAAAGAACTTACCAGTAATGTCATTTTGAATGTGAACTCCTCGATGTGCCATTAAAATTGTTTTAGTTGCTGTCAATTTCTGTATATACTCCTCTAAAATATTATACCAGTTAAACAGTTTTTTTTTAATCTGCCCAATACTAAGAGACAAGACAGCTTTTCTAAAAATAAAACTGCTTTTTAGAAAGTTTGATTTTTTCTTTCTTCTTCTAGATTGGCCATCTGTCAAAAAGGACAGCCTGTGTTAGAGAAGGGCGTTGGGGTGCCGGGAGCTTTAGGTCTGCGCGTGAGATGTCACTTTTCTTTAAAAGCCAGGGCCCCAGAGGCACTGCTTTGGTGTGCACATGTGCGCCACCTGCTGTCTCGGTGTTCGCTTACACATTTTGTGATTTTTCCTGCTAGTGACTGTGTGCCTTCCTCTCGGAGGAATGGTGCAGCGATGCCTTATGATCCAGCAGGTTTTCTCATTAAGTTAAACGGTTCTGTAAATTGTTATCATGGTTCAAGCTCTGTAGCGCAAGCGTGTCAAACTCGTGGCTGGCGGGCCACATGTCAAGGAGTTTGATATGTTCGCTGTAGTGTTTTTTGTTGTTGTTAAAACCAATGGACTGCATTCTATTATATTTTACAATCTTTTAGACTTATCATCTGTTATTATCTTTTGAGAGCAATCATTGTGGCAATTTGGTTGGTTTAATCGTAAATATTATATTGTGGGGGTAAATTTGATTAAGGTTGCGATTTTTAAAAAGCGTATGATTTCCAAAACATGTAGCCATAAAGCATGTATCTTGTACGACTTTTTCCGACTAAATTATAAAATTCTATTTTTTTTTCTTCCTCCATGTTAGGCATAACATAGGGCCTTACTGCCGAACCAGTTGGGCTCAATGGATAGAGCGCTGGCCTGCGGACTGAAAGGTCCCAGGTTCGATTCTGGTCAAGGGCATGTCCCTTGGATGCGGGCACCTCCCCAGTGGGGGTTGTGCAAGAGGCAGCTGATCCCTGTTTCTCTCTCATCGATGTTTCTGACTTTCTATCCCTCTCCCTTCCTCTCTGTGAAAAATCAATAAAATATATTTTTAAAAATTAAAAAAATAATAATAAAACATAGGGCCTTACTGAAGCATGCCGCCGGCCTTTGGGGGTTGTTCTGCCTTCCTGTTAGAAGGGCGTTCACTTTGCCCACGACTCTTTGCTTCTACAGGAACTGCAGATGTTAAGTGTGGGTTTATCTCTGCTCTTACCTCTGCCGTCAGAAATGTTTCTTGTCCTGAAAGCTGTGGCTGCAACGTCTAGAAATATACCAGCCAACTTCCCGTTCCCAGCTGCCCCGTGTTCCTTTCTTAGGGAAGGAGTTTGTGTCAGTGTTTGAGATGGAGAGTTGGTTCGTGTCTCGTTGGTGTTTGTTTTCCCAGGGTTCCTCTGCTGGACTCCAGTCCTAATTACTGCTCCCCTCTTCTCGTTGTGCACCTCACCGAACACGAAATTGTGCCGACGCAGGGCGCAGGACCTCAGAAAAACCTAGTTATTATTTTTCCTCGATGCAGATTAGCTTATGTCATTCCACAGGGATGAATGTTCTTAGTCTGAGGCTCTCCTGAGAAACACTGTCTGCCACTTCTCTTCAAAACAGCTACTATATTTTTTTAATGTCTGTTTCATGTGATAAAAGACATACTGTATTTAATCCTAGTGAAATATGTTAGAATGTGGTAAAGGGTGGATTTTGATTTAGTTTTGTTATGAATTTACAGATATTATTTTGTTACTGGGTACATCAAGAAATGCTTATTTCCAATTATTACCAGTTATTATTAACTATTGTAATTATGTTATAGAAATGAACCTTTATTTAAATGTAAACCCCAAAGCATTGAATCTAATTAAAATGTAAGAGAAAACAGCAATGAGTTGTCTGATTCTCAGTTTGGCAAACTTTAGAAAGATTGATCACATTCAGTGTTGGCAGCGTGTAAGCATATGGGCATTGTTGGTATGCAGAGGGAATTTGATCATGTGTTTTAAAGCCATTTTACCCAGAAATTCCAACTAGGAATTTATTCTAAAGAACTAAACAGGTACATATAACAAAGGAAAAAACACTTTTTTGGCTGCTTAAAATGGAAAAAAACAAAAAACCACACCTAAAAAACACTTAAAAGTCTTTAACTAGAGAGTTAGCACCTCAGTTATGGTACAAGCAGTAGAATACTTATGGATGAAGTAGCCCCTTACGATGTGTGCAAAGCTGTGTGCAGGAGAAAGTGAAGCCAGCAGTAGAGCAGTAGGGTCCACACTTGTAAAGCAGGCATTTCCGTTTTTCTGTGAGGGCAGTCCTTGCCCCCGCGGTGTGGCTCAGTGTGTGAGCGCCCACCTGTGTACCGGGAGTCACAGTCCCTTCTGTGGGCTGGATCCCCAGTAGAGGCCACGCAGGAGGCAGCCGATCAGTGATTCTCTCGCATTAGTGTTTCTGTCTCCCTCTCTGAAACCAACAAAAATAGATGTTTTTTTTTTAAAATAAGTGCGGTCCTCGGGCTGCGCAGCAGCTGACACTGTTCCTCAGAGGCCCGTACCCAGTGGGTTCGCAAGCTGGTGACCTGCTTCTCAGGTTCCACTTGGGGTTCCCCACCTCCATTAGACCCCCGTGCTGGGCTGTCACTTAACTTTATTTCCTCAGGCTCCAGGACTATTCCACGACCCACACTGGATCCAAGCCGCAGCAGGCGGCTCACAGCCTCCCCTGACCTGCAGTCCTGGGAACAATCATTCTCCACAGGTACTTTGTATTTTGCACAAGTCCTAGGCATTGCCACGTGTCCCCTTGACATTTGTTTACGTACCAGGAATGACGATAATAATTAAAGGGTTTCGGAAGCATTGGACCCTTTGGACTGACCTCTTAAGGAGTTGTTGGGTTTACCTACGCAGCGATACTCCTGAATGCTGCTTCCGAGGTCTGGGTAGCGGTCCAATCCCATCAGCCCCATAATCACCCGAACACATACTCTGATCTTCCTCAGACATCTATGTGTTTTCCAAAAAAAAAAAAACACAGTCCCCTGAATTCATACACCTGTACTCATTTGATTTCATTAGAACCCCCCCCCCCCCACTCCCCACCCTCAGACTCTAGGTTAGTGATCCCATCCAATCACATAAACCAAGGGCAAGGAGAAAAATTTCCCTAATGCAGATAGTGCCCTAACGGGTTAGGCTTAGTGGATAGAGCGTCAGCCTGCAGACTGAAAGGTCCCAGGTTCGATTCCGGTCAAGGGCATGTACCTTGGTTGCAGACACATCCCCAACAGGGGGTGTGCAGGAGGCAGCTGATGGATGTTTCTCTCTCATCGATGTTTCTGACTCTCTATCCCTCTCCCTTCCGCTCTGTGAAAAACCAATAAAATACATATTTGTTAAAAAGTGCGGATGGTGTGACTAACAGAGGGCAGGCAGGGTAATGTCTGTAAAAGGCAGTGGTCTTACCTGGCTGCCTGCGCCATGGTGCACAACCACGGGGAGTGGCTGGCGCTTTCTCAAGTAGCCTGAGCCCTGCTGTGGGGCCGGGAGCCCCGTCTTCTCAGAGAGCCAGGAGTAAAGGCCAAGCTTCCCTCTTCCGGGGCCTCAGGCTGTTTGCCCGGCCGTCCAATGGCTGTCCAGTGTCCCGCCTGGTCTCCTGGCTGGCAGAGACGCTGACGTTCCCCTGGACTCTGAGTGGACTGGCACAGGGAATCCTGGAAAGGGCTCTGCCACCCCTGGTGCCCGAGGGCCAGAGCGAGCCACTCAGCAAGCCTCACTCTCCCATCCTGGCCTATCCATCCGGGTGAAATGGGATTAAATGGCCTCAGGGGAGCTTTGCACAGGCAAACATTCTACAAAAGGGTGAGAAGGAAGGATGGAAGGGGGAGGGAAAGCTGTTTGGCCCCCTTTGCGGGTATAGTGTGCGTGTCCTGTATTACCCCGCTTTTACTGCTGTAACAAATCACCCAAAACTCAGGGGTTTAAAACAAGACAAATGTATTATCTCACAGTCTTTATATTTGAAATCCAACACGGGTCTCAGCAGGTCAAAATCGGGCATCAGCAGGGCTGGTTCTGGGGGAGAAGGTCTCCGCTTCCCGAGGCCACCTGCGTTCCTGGGCGTGTGGCCCCTCGTCCCACCCGCAAAGCTGGTGCTCAGATCGGCTTCTCCCGGGTCCTCCGGCCATAGCCCTCTCCCTCCGACCACCGCTGGGGGAGGTTCTCTGGCTTGAGGACCCTGTGATTATTGGGGCTCACTCGGACACCCCAGGATGAACCCTCATCTCCAGGTTCCCAGCCACATGGACAAAGCCGCTGCTGCTCCGTGAGGCAATGCATTCACAGGTTCCAGGGACCAGGGTGTGGAGACCTTTGGGGGCTGTTACGCTGTTTACCCTTGTTTTGACTTTTTATTTTGTGGGTGGTGGTGTTGCCTGTTTAATGTGAGCTGGCAAGCCATTCCTCATGCCACAAACCGAGACTGCTGTCTTGACTCCCGTGCGCTGGACTGGAGTCTGGCCCAGGTCTTTGGACAAGTCACTTGTCCTTTCTGAGCTGAGAGAAATAGGTCAGGTGTTCCCAAGGTCCCCTTCCCTCTCTCACCTCCCAGAATCCCTGCTCCTTGTCCCAGGAATGGCGGGCTCCTCCAATTCCTGGGCAATGACCTCAATTCCCCTGTCAGAGTTAAGTTTAATCTTGGGATCGTAATGTCCTTTTTTTCACCCTTGCTATTTTTTTTTTAGATTCACAGATTTTTTACAGAGAGGAAGGGAGGGGGATAGAAAGTCAGAAACATCGCTGAAGCCAGTTTGGCTCAGTGGATAGAGCGTTGGCCTGAGGACTGAAAGGTCCCAAGTTTGATTCCGGTCAAGGGCATGTACCGTGGCTGCAGGCACATCCCCAGTAGGGGTTGTGCAAGAGGCAGCTGGTCGATGTTTCTCTCTCATCAATGTTTCTGACTTTCTATCCCTCTCTCTTCCTCTCTGTGAAAAATCAATAAAATATATTTAAAAAAGAAAAGAAAAAGAAAGTCAGAAACATCGATGAGAGAGAAACATGGATCAGCTGCCTCTTGTACACCCCCTACTGGAGATGTGCCCATAGCCAAGGTACATGCCCTTGCCTGGAATCGAACCTGGGACCCTTCACTCAGCAGACCAACGCTCTATCCACTGAGCCAAACCAGTTTTGGCCTCCCCCTTGCTAGTAACACGTAGAGTTGTATTTCTCTTCTATCTTCTCCCTGTAGAACTATTGAATCTTTATATATACCCTTCTTCTATTCTCCATAAAATAAAATAAATTTAAATTCATGAAAGTCTTGGCCAATTAAACATTCATTGTTCCTTTGGGTGAAGATGAGTAGAATACTCGCCCTCACATAGCACTGGCTCAGCCAGCCACCAAACAAATGTTTCAGGCACTCCTATGTGGCAGGCCTCCTATTAGAGACGACTGTTCTCATGGTGGACAAGACTCTGGGTCGCTCTGACTCTCCATTCAAGCCCCAGCTCAAGCCCTACCCGGTGTGGCTCAGTGGACAGAGCGTCGGCCTGCGGACTGAAAGGTCCCAGGTTTGATTCCGGTCCAGGGCATGTACCTTGGTTGTGGACACGTCCCCAGTAGGAGGAGTGCAAGAGGCAGCTGATCGATGTTTCTCTCTGATCGATGTTTCTAACTCTATCCCTCTCCTTTCTTCTCTGTAAAAAAGCAATAAAATATAGTTTTTTAAAAAGAAAAAAACCCCAGCTCAAGTGTGTTCTGTCTCTGCTCAGTTTCCGGGAAGAGCGAGGACTCCCTCGGTACCACCTTCCTCAGCCTCCTGTCTGTGGCCCCCACCGTGGGGCAGGGCTAAACGCTTTTTCCTACCCAGCCTCATTCAGCTCCTTCAGCCCACCCTGTCCCAGAGGCCGAGGAGAAGCCCCCCGTTAGGACACATTTGGGCGTTTACCACTGAGTATGAGTTCATGTGGAGTGCTCAGTGCTATTTCAGCACAGCAGCCCCAGGATACGAGTCACCAGGAAGCCAGTGCAGAGAGGTGTTAGTGAGCGGACAGGACTTTCTCCTCTCACCAGGGATGCGAATGGAAATTAATCTTGGGGTGTTGAGCTGCCCACAGCCTCCCCGACGTCTCCGCCTGGGGAGGATTGAGAATGATTTCCCCAGGGAGGTGCCAGACCCCGGGGAGGGAGCGCTGAGCCCGGAGCTGTGGGGGAGAAGACTGTGGGGAGAGAGGGGAATAGCGCCCACCCTAGGGTGCCCTTTGCAGGCCCCCAGAGAAAGGTCTGCAGGAGGCCCAGGGTGTAAGGCCTTGCCCGGAGGAAGAAGGGCTCAGACTGTGTGTGTTCCCTGGGGGGAGAAAACCGTAAGGAAGGATCAGGAAAACTGACAGATGACACAATGCAAAGGTTCCCAAACTTTTGGCGGAGAGCTGGTGTTCTTAACGACCCAGTGATTCTTCACGGTACCAGCGGCCAAAAGCAACAGTGGCTAATTCCTGTTACCTAGCTAGACCCAGGTGACCTCCTGGGAACAGCTGTGTGGTGTCCAGTGGCTGTCCCTGTGTTTCCCTCAGTCATTTGGACGAGGCCACAGCACCCCAGGAGTTCGTTGTGAGAACCTGTGGTTCCCCGGCACACAGTTTGGGAACTGCACTCCTCATTTTTTGAAATATATTTTATTGATTTTTACAAAGAGGAAGGGAGAGGGATAGAATTAGAAACATCGATGAGAGAGAAACATCCATCAGTTGCCTCTTGCACACACACCCTTGAGCAGAATGGAACCCGGGATCTCTCAGTCTGTAGACTGAAGCTCTATCCACTGAGCCAAACCAGTTTCGGCTGCATTCCTAATTGAAATGCAATGGAAGCCTTCAGATGGAGGACTTGGGTGCTAAGAAGCCTCAATTCCAAGCAAGACAGAGACCCAGCTGAGGCCCTGAAAGAGTGGTTGTCTTGGTTTTCCCCATTTCCAGGGAGTCACCAAAGGCTCACCCTGAGGAGCACAGAAGGGTGGGACCTACCCCGGAATGAACATTGGCATTGTTGGTTCTCCACACCTATGGATGAGGACAGTGTGGGGGGAGATAAGGGCAGAGGGTAAAATGGGGAACCGGGTGGAAGGGAACTATGGGGGGGGGGGGGGGGGAGAGGAACAGTTGTAATAATCTGAACAATAAAGATTTATTTTTTTGTTGTTGGTTCTCTTCCTCTCCCCCTGCACCAGCCTGGGTTCGTGAAGCAGGGACATCCTCTCGGTCTCTTACTCTGTCTCCAGGGCAAGGTGGGGACTCAGTACATTTTTTGCTGAATGAATGAATGAATGAATGAATGGTTACATCTGTCTTCTTAGAGGATAATGCCGATCGACAGCTCTGCCTCCACACCTGGTCAGGGCTCCTTCCACCAGGCCCAACCCCTGGACCTGTGCTGACTTTCTCCTACGGAAACCAACAGCTTCCCTGGAAAAGCAATTTGGCTGCACACCAAGCCCAGAGTGGGATTGAATTGTTTCCTATCTTTCCACCAGATAACGTTGTTTTTTTATGACTTGTCACCCTTGTCCCCAGAAACTTTTGGTTTCAACAAGCAATTTAAAAGCAGATTTTCTTACAAGCAATGGTTCTGCCCGTCAGAGGCCCTGGGGAGCTTTCTAAAATCCAAACTCCCGGCCGCCCGCTCCAAAATGCCGATGCTTACTTAGGTGCATGGAGCAGTTTCTGCAGGTAGCTATTTTATTTTATTTTTTTTATTGTTTCCAGGTGCCTGGCCCACACCCGCAGCTCACAATAACCTCGCCAGCTGTCAGGTGGCCACTGACCTGGCCTGAGCCCAGGGGCTGAAAACACGTCTGTGCTTCAGAAGGAGCCCCGTGGCCAGGAAAGAAACCTGAGAAATAGGTTCCCGAGCACCTCCCCGGGCGGGGCCTCCTGGCTTCCTTTTCCTTCTGCTGCTTCTCTGCACCCAAAGACACCTTGAGCCCCATTTCCTGACCTTCCAGCCTTGCCTGCGGTGCTGCCTGAGCGGGGGACAGGCAGGAATGCAGCAGATGGGACTCGCGCTCCTGGCCTTGGCCGCCTGGGCTGCTCTTCGCCCCTCGGCAGGTAAGTGGGGCGCCTGCTTCCAAGCCCCCAGTGGAAGGGGGTGCCTCCCGGAATAGAGGGGCTGCCAGCGATTTGGAGCAGGCGTTTCTGTCTTCAGCTAGGAATGTCCAGGGATCTTCAAGAGACTGGCGTGTTCCTGATCAATTCCTGATCTCCCAGAATTTTCAGGAAGGAACCTCTGTGAACAGGAGTCTTAGTGATTGGCTTGCCTGGTAGAGGAGGTCAACTGTGATAGGCGCTTTTCTCTTCTGATGAGAGAATCTTAGAAAATCCCTGGGGAGAGGCTGGGGCAGAGCCCCTCTTATTCACCGGCCGCTCCCGCACCCTAACCTGCCACACTGTCTGGATGCAAGGTGCATGTTCCTGGAAGAAGACAGACTTCGGGGGGTTTGGGAAGTGGCAAGTTTTCTGGACACAGCTCTGGAGATGCTGAAAACCCACACTTCAATCAGACCTTACAAAGGGCTGCAGGCCCTAGCTGGTTTGGCTCAGTGGATAGAGCGTCAGCCTGTGGACAGAAGAATCTCAGGTTCAATTCCGGTCAAGGGCACATACTCGGGTTGTGAGCCCAATCCCCAGTAGGGGGCGTGCAGAGGCAGCCAATCAATGATTCTCATATTTGATGTTTCAAGCTCTCCTCCTTTTTTCCCTGACATCAATAAAAATATATAGATATTTTAAAGAGGGAGAGGTGGGAGACTGACCTATACAAAGTATATCCACGAGAACTTAAGCAGTGAGCGGCTAACACACAGAAAGAGATGATAACTGCGTTTGGGCTAGAGGCGATCTTTTCCACTGTGTTTAGGAAACGCGGACATAGAGGCTTAAAGCCTGACTGAGCTGTCGCTCTTCTCCCCATCTCCTTCTCTGAACTTGACCCTGTGAAGGTTCCCTAAATCCAGACCAGTGTGAAATATGAGTCTCATTGGGTCTGCTCTTGAAACTGTAGAAGCCAACAGACCAATTTCACACCCACTACTCACACATGCATGCATGCAGACTGGATTTTAAACCCACTCTTGACCAGTCAGATCTGGCCACAGTGAACTGCCTGCTTCCTGGCGGCCTGGTCTGGGGACTCTGGATGTCTGGTGCTGAGCACAGGAAAACTCCCTCCAATCTCTTCTCCATGCCTGTCAGCCTATTTTATCAAGACAAAGACTAAGGGTTTTCATCCTGTATGTTTCTGTAAAATTTTTCAGAAAAATGCACCATTGAAATTTTAGGACTCCCCTTCACGGTTTCTCAAAGGGCGGCCTGCCGAGGTGTTATCTAAACCAGGGCGTTTTGACAAATGTTTATTCACCTAAGTATCGCCCTTCAGCCTCCTGATCTGGTTCCAGCTGGCCCCTCAGCAGCAGGGGCACCACTGCCTGTGGGACAGGGAGGGAGGGCGGGCGGAGGGCACAGGGCAAGGAGCAGCCCTGCCAGGCCCAAGGCCCAGGGTGCGGGGACTGGGTGCAGGCAGAGAGGGGGGACAGGCACACACACAGGTGTTTGAAGGAGCAGTGTGCCCGGCCGGCATGCCTCAGTGGTGGAGTGTCGACCTATGAACCAAAGGTCACAGTCCCATTCCTGGTCTGGTTGTGGGCTCGATCCCAGTGTGGGGTGTGCAGGAGCTAGCAGGTCAGTGATTCTCTCTGGTCATTGATGTTTCTATCTCTCCCCCCTCTCTTAAATCAGTAAAAATATATTTTAAAATTTTAAATTAATTAATTAATTTTTAAAAAATACATCTTATGGATTTTTTTTTACAGAGAGGAAGGGAGAGAGAGAGTTTGAAACATCGGTGAGAGAGAATCATCGATCGACTGCCTCCTGCACGCCCCCTAATAGGGATGTGTCTACAACCAAGGTAGGTGTCCTTGACCGGAATCGAACCTGGGACCCCTCAGGCCGCAGGCTGACGCTCTGTCCACTGAGTCAAACCAGTTTCAGCAAAGTATTTTATTTTTTTAAAGCAAAGGAACAGTGGTGATGGAAGGAAGGAAGGAAGGAAGGAAAGAAGGAAGGAAGGGAGGGAGGGAGGGAGGGAGGAAGAAAGAAAGAAAGAAAGAAAGAAAGAAAGAAAGAAAGAAAGAAAGAAAGAAAGAAAGAAAGAAAGAAAGAAAGAAAGAAAGAAAAGAACAGAAAGAAAGAAAGAAAAGAAAAGAAAAGAAAAGAAAAGAAAAGAAAGAAAAGGAGGTGAGGAGATGCAACAGTAGCTTTTTGGGTTAATCTCAGGGCTTTCCCTAAGGCCATTTGGGCCAAGGAAAGTCTCATTGTCTGAGAAGCCCCACCTCTGCCCTTTAAAAGTAAGTGATGGGTTAGAATGTGGAGGGGAGGCCCGAGACCAGCTGTGGAACCGAGAGGGGCAGCCCCCCGCTTTCGTGGCCAACTTCAGGGTCTGTGTCCGGTGCCCTGTAGAGGCTGGCAGGGATTCAGCTGGGCCTGCTGGGGGGGCCAGGGAGGGACACTGAGTAGTGCTGGGAAGGAGGCATGGGTGGCCTTGGCCAGTGTCCAGGCGGGGGAGGGAACAGGGAAGTGGCCTGTGCCAGTTTGGGACACAGGGAAATACGTGTTGTTCCTCTAGGCATTAACTGTTCCTTTATCTTAATGATCCCTTTAATGGCCACTCAGGTGCGATGCCAGGGATTGGCATTCCCAAAGTGTCCTGCATCAATCAGGAAGCAGCTGACTTGCCCACAGTTAAAGCCTTGGATTCCACCCAGAGACGAGAGGGCATGCTCCACACCCGCTGACACAGCTCCCGGCTCCCAGAGCTCAGTGCTGGGCCCATAAAAACGTCTCTCGCCTGGAGCCAGACTGCTGAGAGCCGCGGTGTGGGGCTTGGCGGGCCTGGCTGTGTCCACCGGGTGCAGGCGGGGGATTCGGCCTCGCTGGGTCCCAGACTGGCTTCTCTCTGACAGGCAATCCACTGCCTCAGGGGAGGATGGCCCCTCACTACACAGATACTTGCTGGAGACATGCTTTACACCCTTAAAGAAAAGCAGCTTTTGTTTGTTTTAAACACAGGAGACTCACTAGGGAGGGTTCCCAAGAATACACATTTGCACTCAGAAGTTCTGCACAGTTTTCAAGGGAGAGATCCTGTACCCTGTAGCCTACCAGCTGAGCTCCAGACCTTGGAGCTGGCACAGCCCTGGCTCACCTAAAGGCGACAAAAGTCACTGGGTCAGCCCTCCAGTGTGCAGGGGGGAGTTGTCTCAGTGCAGGCGCTCGGCTCCGAAGCCACCAGAAGGGGTGCTGCTGTGCTCCCCCAGAGCCTGGTGCTGGAGAAGTAAGTACCCTCGCTTGAGCCCGCTGAGCAGAGCCGGGCAAACCCTGTCCCTGCGATGTCTCTCTAGCGCCCTCTGCCGACAAAGTGTAATGGCACGTCAGCTGGTGAAGGAAAAGTATTTCAGGGCCCATCTTAATTTTAACTTCACAGAATTGGCCAGTGAGGATGACTTTGAAGTGGAGGGGCCAAACATGGACACATCCCACAGGCACCGAATAGACACCTGGATGCCTGCTATGGGGCACGGACCGTATGCTTTTTTCTGTTTGTTTCCACTCTCTGAGAATTTACTATTTGTCACCCCTGTCCTAAGCCCTTAAGTGTACACATGCAGTCTTCGCAGCAGCCTGTAAAGGAGTGTTATTACCCACCCCAGTGCCCTGTTTCCCCGAAAATAAGACAGTGTCTTATATTAATTTTTGCTCCCAAAGATGCGCTAGGTCTTATTTTCAGGGGATGCCTTATTTTTCCATGAAGAAGAATATGGTACACATTTATTGTTGAACAAAAAAAAAAGAAAGAAAGAAAGAAAGAAATTTATTACCTGTGTACGGTACGGTAGTAGTTGTCATCACAAACCAGCATAACCAGACAAACTGTGAGTCCTACGGTATCAAGAATTTCTTGTTACTACCATTATTTCCATGTACAACAATCTATGGTACATTTACTGATACTGATATTTACCGGTATGAACACAAAGTAAGATTTATTCAATGACAGTCATGTCATCAGCTTCTGGAACATCATCATAACAATCCAAACCCTGAATTTCCTGGTGAATTTCTTGTGACTCCATTTCTTTCAGAATCAGTGGACCAAATCTCTCATGTTTAGCAATCGCACTGTCCTTAAATGAGTACTTCTTGTCAAGGTAGCCTGCTCATAGTGCATTTGCAATGCAACTGTCAGTGATTTTCTCCCATGAATTCTTCACCCAAGTCACAACCTCTTGCAGTTTAGGTTTCACAAAGTTTCCACGCTGATTTCTCTCCATTCTATTTTCAATGTAGTCATTAATTTCCATGAGCAAATTGTCCTTGAATGGCTTGTTTATTGCAATATCAAGAGTCTGGAGATAGGCCATCATTCCTGCGGGAATCATTATTTGATCTATTTTTCTTTCGTGAAGAAATTTCATCATGTCTTTAGTGCGGTGAGTGCTGGCTGCATCCCAGACTAGCAGACCTCCTTGTCTCCCTCGCATAACAAGCAGCAGCATTAAATCAACCTACTTACTTATAACTGCTTATGTGGCCCAGAATAAAAATATTATCGGGGAGGTCTTATTTTCGGGGGGATGCCTTATATTACAGTAAGAGGCAAAACTGGAAGTAGGTCTTATTTTGGGGGATGTTTTACTTTCGGGAAAACAGGGTATTACAAATAAGGAAACAGAGACACAGAGAATTAAGTAACTCAGTCAGTCTGTGGCAGAGCCAGAATCCAACCTGGTTGGCTGTCTCAACTGTGCAGTCAGTGTATCTCTGCGGCCCCGAATCACCAACCCCCTTCTGGGCTACCCGCTGGCCCCTCCAGTGTCCATGCTGTGGGAAGTGCTGGGGGGCAAGTGGCTTCATATTAAGGTGGAAAAAAAAACCTCTTCACTCTCCATTACCCAAACATTATCCCGGGTTCCAGAAAGTGCCAGGGAGGATTTGACCAGTATTTGGTCTTAGCATTTCATGCATCATGGCTTGGTGAGTCCTTCCTGCCTGCTTGGTGACAGCAGAGGACACCTTTGTTTGTAGGCATCCATGTGTGTGACGAGTGGTATGTCTCCATAAGGCATCAAGTCCACTAGAATGGGGAAGTGTGTCTCTAACCAACCGCACTCGGCTCACTGTGTTTATTTACGTACTGTCTTCTGAAACTGCAGTCAGAGGCTTGAGATACTACTGCCAGCAGCCATGTGAACCTTCTCGTCACATCTTCTTTACCCCCGGAGTCCTTTCTCCAGCTACGGCAGGTGTCTTCGCCCTGTTTCCATGTTGCTGTGCCCTTTGTGCCAGTGTATTTCCGATAAGCCCCTGACTGATACCATTGCTGCAGTGCTGGGAACCACACTTGAGTAGCAAGAGATTGTGCAATACATTCGAGGAAGAGAGGAAGCTGGTTTACGTATCTACGTAACAGGATCCTTTCCCTAAATCCCAGAACCTAATTTTTATACCCCATGTTTGATGTGTAGTGCCTTAGAGTCCTTCTATGTCTTGAACCCAGAATTCTCTAAGGCCTTTAGTGACCAAGGGTTAGGGGAGGGGCTGGGGGTGATGGGGATCAATTGACAGAACCAAAGCAGGGACATTCATAGCCAGGCACTCATTCCACTTAATACTGGAAACCACGATGATAACAACTCAGAACCAACAGAATCAATAGTTAATTGATAAGACAAATAGTAACTAATTAATAAGACAAATAGTAACACATTTCATGAGATACTAATATCTTTAAAACATTAAGTATAATGGACAAGTGATTTATTTTATATTGAGTTGGCACCTAATTGCTTGAGGGTAGAGGGATGGTATGTTTCTAAAAGGCACTATGAAATTTTAGGACATTTGGCACATAAGACCTTGATAATCTTATTTTCTTAAAAATTTAAAATATTTAAATGGCATTAAAAGCCTTAAAAAAGGTAAAATGAGACACATAGGACTACAACATAACTTAGTTCAGCTCAAGAGACATTTATTTAGCATTAACCGTAGACTCTGTGCTGTGGTGTGGGTAGAAAGATGTCCTGAGAGAGACTTAAAAGACAGTCATATAGACCTTAATTTAACTTTATTTTTTAAAATATATTTTATTGATTTTTTACAGAGAGGAGAGGGATAGAAAGTCAGAAACACCAATGAGAGAGAAACATCGATTAGTTTTCTCTTGCACACCCCTACGGGGGATGTGCACATAACCAAGGTACATGCCCTTAACCAGAATCAAACCTGGGACCTCAGTTCACAGGCCAACGTTCTATCCACTGAGCCAAACTGCTCTCGCTAAGACCCTCAATTTTATTTATGGGAAAGCCAGAGATGTGCAGGATTCTGTGGGACCACAGGATCATGCAGAGAATGGGCAACACTGGGGGAAAGGAGACAACTGGCTCAGTAGGCCTGGAGCTGATGAGTGAGGTCTTGAACTTGGGCAGTGTAGGAGGGATGAAAAGGGAGACGCAAGTCTGAGTGCCAAGGAAGGAAAACTTACAGGAGTTTGTGGCAGGCTGTGGGGTGCAGGAGGTTGGAATGCCGTGTGAGTTTTGGCTCGGGTAACCATAAATGATGGTTAACTGAGATGAGGAAAGGGGTGAAATTAAAGCGGCAGGAGAGAATGTCTTCAGCTGAGTATTGAGTTAGGGGAGCCTGCGACACATCCAGGTGCATGTTTGCCAGCAGTTGGGTATATGTCAGAGTCTTTGGGTAGAGGTTAAAGTAGACAAAGATATTTTGAAGTTACTGACAAAGCATGAGAAGATGTAGATGGGGGAAAAAAAGTAGGAAGTCCTGGATGGAGCTTTGAGAAATGCTAATTATTTTATAAAATATATTTTATTGATTTTTTTTTACAGCGAGAAAGGGAGAGGGAGAGAGAGTTAGAAACATCGATGAGAGAGAAACGTCGATCAGCTGCCTCCTGCACACTCCCTACTGGGGAGGTGCCCACAACCAAGGTACATGCCCTTGACCGGAATTGAACCTGGGACCCTTGAGCCCGCAGGCCGACGCTCTATCCACTGAGCCAAACCAGTTAGGGCAGAAATGCCAATTATTGAGGAGTAGACCAAGGAGAGGGAACACACCGGCAGATGTTACCCACGGAGACTGTCTGGTCTGGACTTCACTGGCCATGACATTGTGATGTTCTGATCCTCCCCGCCCACAACCAATTCTGGTCTTGACTGACAGTCACGACAGGTCTCTCCCGTGATTCCCCAACCCAGATATTCTCGATAATTCTGAAATTGTGGGTCCCGGAGAAGAGTTCTTTCCCTCTAAGAATCAGGGCGAGGTGGATTGACAGGGTAGAGAGGCTGGTCTGCCTCAGGGTCAGAGGCCCTACCTGCAGGGCAGGTGCTGCTGACACACTCACTCCCTGCCCTCTGGTGCTCACCCGCGACCCCCAGAGGATGGCCTTAGCCAGCAGGTGCTGCTCTCATAGACCACCTGTCAGAGGAGATTCCGGGAGAGCTGTCGGGCTGACACTCTGGAGTGTCCTTCCCAAAGCAACGGGGCATCCCCCGAGAATTAGCGGAGGGGGTGGGGTGGGAGTGAAGGGGATCAAGCCTCACAGCAAACCTCAGATCTTTGCTTGTTCATACCACGGGCCCCGCTGCTTTGTCGAGTCCGCTCTGGGAGACCAGACGGCTCTCTTATTTTCTCACCTTTCCCTCTCAGGAACCCCTACTGCCTCAGGCAGGCCTGTGTGAATTCCTGTTTTAGGACAAAAGCAGGCTCTTTCCTAGGGGTTCCTGGCCTCCTGCAATGGTGGCATTTGAGGTGGCCTTTGGAGGAAGGCTTAGTTTTCCTAATTCCTTATCAGCTCGCTTCCACAAACACGTAAACGCATCATATGAATAAAAACAGTGTCGATGCAGAAGAAATGTCAACGAATTCCTTTTTCAACTTTATTGCCTCTGCCAAATCTCTCCGGTGTGGAAATCAGAGGAAGTGGCTGACCTTTCTTTAAAAATGGAAATATTCGGACTGAAGACTGCATGAGAAAACCTCTAGGGGGCGACATTGTCCAAAAGAACCTTCCCATTGCCCAGTCCAGTGGTTGGCAAACTGCGGCTCTGTTGATTAATGAGTTTGCCGACCACTGACCTAGATTCTCGATTCCAATAATTACAATCTGTTGTTGTTCCTTGTGATTAAGCCCCTATCCCAGCGGTCGGCAAACTCACACGGCTCGCGAGCCGCAGTTTGCTGACCACTGGCTTAGTCCAAGCCACCCTGATACCAGTCTTCATTGCCTGACTCCTCAGAACTTTCAAAGGACTCTGGCCTTATACTACTCCAGAATTCCTCAGTAGGGCTCCAGTCACATCCGCCAACATGACTGTTTCTCGAATTGATTCAGCACTCAGACGACTCGAACTCTTAAACACACAGGTGTGCCCGTGACTCTGAAAGCCGTTTCCTCTTTTATGGTTTCCTGATCACAACCCGGCAGTGGTCTGTGTATTAGCTCTTTGAAGCTAGTAACTCTTTGTCTTCCTCCCTCCATCCCTAGCATAGTGACTCACACAGAAGTCACATACACATAGCTAGTGACACACTCTGTAAGAATTCACATAATTATTTTTATTTTATTTTATTGATTTTTTTACAGAGAAGAAGGGAGAGGGATAGAGAGTCGGAAACATCGATGAGAAAGAAACATCGAACAGCTGCCTCTTGCATAGCCCCCACTGGGGATGTGCCTGCAACCAAGGTACATGCCCTTGACCAGAATCGAACCTGGGACCCTTCAGTCTGCAGGCTGATGCTCTATCCACTGAGCCAAACCGGTTTTGGCCACATACTGATTCTTATATAGTAAGATGGACACATGGATAAACTCCCAAATTGGGGGGAGGGGAATTAAAATAGTTTGACTTGGAGAATAAGCAGCACAGCATAGCTAGAGGGAAAAAAACAACATTAGTTTTAAGAAACAAATGTATTAATAAATATAAGGACAACCAATGTGCTGTTCTCCTATAGCACTTTTTATAAAGTTGAAATATAATTTGCATACCATAAAACTCACCATTGAGTGGTTTCCAGAGCCTTCGCTGAATTTCGCAATCATCGCCTCTAATTCCAGCACATTTCATCCCCCCCAAAAGACTCTGTTCCAGTAAGCAGTCACTCCCCCTCTCCCCCCATCCCAGCCCCTGGACACCACTAATCCACTCTCTGTTGCTATGGATTTGCCTGTTCTGGACACGTCATATAAACGGAGTCAGACAGTAGGTGGCTCTTTGAATCTGGCTCCTGTCCCCTGTAATCCCATCACATGGTGAACTCGCCTGTCAACACACCTGCTGTGTTGTGATGACTTGTTTAACTGCCTTCCTCCCTGGAGGCAGACACTATGCCCAGTTTATTTCTGATGCAGAGTTCAGGGCTGGCACAGAGGGGCCCTCGATGCCTGTTTGCTGAAAGAACAATGCTTTTCCTATTCCAGTGAACCTGGTTGGGTGGTGTGGGGTGTGCCTTATACACACTTCTCACACCCTTAACCGCTCAGAAAGTTCTTACTGGCTCTAGATTGAGAGGGAGGCAGAGAGATCCTTGTGCATGAAATAGCTTGTCCCGGGCAATGTAAACATTGTCCTTTCTTGGGCTGCTGCAGATCTGAGCGACACTGAGAACAGAAGTGAGGCGGAGCAGAACTTAATTTATTTGGCTTATGTGGGTGCATTTCAGCTACATATTTCATTTGAACGCATGGTTTAGTAGTCGTTGAAGACATACATTTTTGTAAGGAATTCGTGCAGGTATATAATGAATGTCCACTTGGAGGCTGTATGTGTATGTTAACTCCCTGAGAACTGAGATATAGATGTCCAGGCTGCAGCTAGGTTGTCACTGGTTTCCATCAAGCCGGATTCTGTCCCCAAAGGAGCAGCACTGAACTGTTAGGACAGGCGGGGTGCGGGAGCAGGTGCAAGTCCTTCTTTCTGGAGGGAAAGAGCTCCAGTGACCATGACACGGATCGTCCTTGAGGGTCTGGGACCAAGGTCAAGGCACTTTCCCCAGGCCCTAGACAAATCCCGCATTCCGAGCATCCTCCTTGGACTATTGCTGACAAGAAGCTTGCCAGAGGAGACTGGTCCCTGTTTAAGACACCACATGCCTCAAATGTGACTCAGATTCTGTGGATAAATAGTCTTCTGTTCCCTTCCACACCAGGGTTCTGGGTCTGAAGTTCCTGCTGCTAGAAATGTTCCTCTCCTCCTTTCAACCAGTGAATGCTGACCCCTCCTCCAAAACTGAGTCCAAACTTCACGTCCTTTGATGCCTCCCATCTTTCCTGGGTGGTTATTTCTATAGGATTCATTCCAATCTGCCTTAGCACTGGAAGTTTTTTAAAAAATTACAAGTATTGCAGGCTAGTTGAAAATTTGTCCCCTTTCTAGAAGTAATCTTTTCTTATAAATTGGGGCTAAGTATTTCCACATCTTTTGCTCTGTGTGTGTATGTGTCCTGTATAATAAAGAGATGATATGCAAATTGACCCTCATGCCATCACAAGATGGCTGTCTACAACCAGGCCAGCAGGGGGCAGTTGGGGGCAACCAGGCTGGCAGTGGAGGAAATTAGGGGCAACCAGGCAGACAGGCAAGTTAGCAATTAGGAGCCAGCAGTCCAGGATTGCGAGAGGAATGTCCAACTGCCAGTTTAGATCCGAATTTCATGCGCCAGGCCTCTAGTAGTTCTAATAAAGATGGAATCATTTGTAGTGCTTACATTGAAATTTGCTTTTGCCAGACTGGTTTGGCTCAGTGGATAGAGCGTTAGCCTGTGGACTGAAAGGTCCCAGGTTCGATTCCAGTCAAGGGCATGTCCCTTGGTTGCGGACACATCCCCTGTGGAGGGTGTGCAGGAGGCAGCTGATCAATGTTTCTCTCTCATCGATGTTTCTAGCTTTCTATCCCTCTTCCTTCCTCTCTGTAATAAATCAATAAAATATATTTTTTTTTAAAAAGAAATTTGCTTTTTGCACTTAATAAATTATGGAATTTGTGTGTTAACATATATAGACCTACTTCATCCTTAGAGTGTACCATTATGTATTTAACTACTGGTAGACATACAGATGGTCTCTCACGTTTTGCTCTGGGGGACGCCTGTGCCCCTGTCTTTATGCTTGTGGGAGCCCCAGGAGCATGGATTTGAGAAGTGAGTGACAGTGTGCTGATGTGGTTATCCCGGAGCATTTAGCTCCAAGCCTGTCTCCACTACCACAGCCTCTGGAGGACAGAGACATATTGTTTTATTTATTTTTTTCCATCTCCCAGTGAGTAACATTGTGCCTGGAACTGTTCGGTGAATGTTTATTGAATAATTACATGAATAGCCCTAGCGGGTTCGGCTCAGTGGATAGAGCGTCAGTCTGTGGACTGAAAGGTCCCAGGTTCGATTCCATGCAAAGGCATGTACCTTGGTGGTGGGCACATCCCCAGCAGGGGGTGTGCAAGAGGCAGCTGATGGATGTTTCTAACTCTCTTATCTTTCTCCCTTCCTCTCTGTGAGAAATGAATACATATATAGATACATACTGGTTTCCGAGAGGAAGGAGGGAGAGAGAGAGAGAAGTATCAATGGGGAGAGAGAATCACTGAAGGGCTGCCTCCTGCACACCTTGCCCTGAGGATCAATCTCGCCACCCAGGCCCGTGCCCTGCCTGGGAGTCGAACCGTGACCTCCTGGTCCAGAGGTGGACGCTCCACCACCGAGCCACACCCGCCGGCCTCCCTGGAGCCTTTAAGATGCGTGAGATGCGGCATTTCCTTCTTGTCCTCTTCCAGCCATTCTCCCCATGGCCTCCAGCTGCTGCACCTCGGTCTCCCACCACGTCCCCAGGCGGCTGCTGGACAGGGTGAGCGCGTGTCGCATCCAGAGAGCCGACGGGGACTGCGACCTGGCGGCGGTCATGTGAGTGCCGGGTCCGCGCTGGGAGCTGCCCGGGAGGGAGGCGGCGCGTCCTTGTCTTTCCCTCCGTGACCTTGTCCTCGCCTCGTCCGCAGCCTCCACGTCGGGCGCCGGAGGATCTGCGCCAGCGCGCGCGGCCACGCGGTGAAGCAGTGGATGCGGCAGCAGGCAGCCAAGAAGCCCGCGGGCGGCCGCGTCTGCCACGCGAAGAGGCGCCATGGCAAGCGGCACGGCCAAGGGGCCCAGGCGGGGGCGCCGGGCACGCGGCCCCCGGGCTCCGCGCGGGCGAGCCTGTGAGCAGAGTCCGGCCGGGAATGGGGCCGGGGCTGGGCGTGCATGGGCCGTGGGGTCGTTCCTTCTTGGAAGCCGACAGGGCAAACAAACGGCGGTGATGCAGTGCGCACAGGGAACTAGTGACACACCCCACGGGAAACGGGATGGAAAGATGATGAAAAACCGCACAGCGTCTCTTCAGAGCCCAGCAAATAGGTGCAACTTCTTCAATTTTTTAAAAAATGTTTTTTATGGATTTTTTTTTTTTTTTTACAGAGAGGAAGGGAGAGGGATAGAGAGTTAGAGACATAGATGAGAGAGAGATATCCATCAGCTGCCTCCTACGCACCTCCCACGGGGGATGTGGCCACAGCCAAGGTACATGCCCTTGACCGGAATGGAACCCGGGACCCTTCAGTCCGCAGGCCGACGCTCTGTCCGCTGAGCCCAACTGGTTAGGGCTCCTTCAACTTTTTTACTGTCAAGTTTTCCAAACCTATAGGGAAGTTGAAAGAAAGGTAATATGAATCCCTGTATACCTGCCATCTAGATTAATCGTTGTTCATATTTTGCCATAGTTGTTTCTCTCTCTTTTTGTGTGTGTGCATAAAACATTATATATATAAATATATGGTTTTCTTTGTAAACCACTGGAAAATAAGTTACAAACATCATCATATGTCACTCCTAAATTTATTTTTACTGGTACAATTTGGCTTCCCTCAAAAATAAAGACATTTTCTATATGATCACATTATGGGCTTTATACGGAGAAAAACAATCAGTTTCTTATCTATATATTTCACATTCAGTACCTAGTTTGAATAACCACCGTTGAAAATTATAGGTTGATAATTTGATGCTGGGGGGAAAAAATCATCTTTGCTCCAGGAGCCATCTACCCTGAAGTCAGTTCTCACGGCTCTCGGGGAAGGATCTGCAGTTGGGTCCCAGGCGGGATATCTTACTCTCCCTAAACAAGAGCCTGCACCTTGTAACTCCTCACCACCTTTCTTTCCCTCGCTGTGGGGGAATCACCTTTGCCTTCCTGGCCCACAGAAGTTTTGGGATGTACAGCCAGACCTGGTTTCATAATCAGCCATTAGATGTCAGGAGCCTGTGTCCACCTGGGCAGTGTCAGATGTCCTGTGCGGCCCAGCCGCCCCTCCCCGCAGTGGTGTGGCCAGCATGACTGGGAGTGACAAGGCACACACACAGGTGCTGAGCTGGTTGGTCTGAAGTATCACCAAGCAGCCTTCGTCTAACACTGCTCATCAGCACCAAGTTAGCAGGTCATTTATTTCCTCTCAACAATAATCTTGTGAGCTTTGTATTGCTTTCTCCACTTTTTGGATAAGGAGACCTCACAGATGCTAAATAATTCGCTCAAGGTCACACAGTAAGTGACAGAGAGAAGCCTTGTGCCCAGGTCTCCAGGCTTTTCCAGTTCTCATATCAGCCCCGGCAGAGGGCCCAGCAAGGTGTGGACACAGGTGGGGCAGAGGGAGAGGCGTTCAAATACAGATCTGTTCACCTAGTGCTTCACAAAGGCCAGAGGATGCCTGCCGGCAGCAGCAGCGTTACCTAAAGCCTGGAAGTAAGTAAGCTGCCACAGGCGGTGCTGGTGCTGTTACAGGCGGTGCTGGTGCTGCTACAGGCGGTGCTGGTGCTGCTACAGGCGGTGCTGGTGTTGCCACAGGCGGTGCTGGTGCTGTTACAGGCGGTGCTGGTGTTGTTACAGGCGGTGCTGGTGCTGCTACAGGCGGTGCTGGTGCTGCTACAGGCGGTGCTGGTGCTGCTACAGGCGGTGCTGGTGTTGTTACAGGCGGTGCTGGTGTTGCCACAGGCGGTGCTGGTGCTGCTACAGGCGGTGCTGGTGTTGTTACAGGCGGTGCTGGTGCTGCTACAGGCGGTACTGGTGCTGTTACAGGCGGTGCTGGTGCTGCTACAGGCGGTTCTGGTGCTGTTACAGGCGGTGCTGGTGTTGTTACAGGCGGTGCTGGTGTTGTTACAGGCGGTGCTGGTGTTGCCACAGGCAGTGCTGGTGCTGCTACAGGCGGTGCTGGTGCTGCCACAGGCGGTGCTGGTGCTGTTACAGGCGGTGCTGGTGTTGTTACAGGCGGTGCTGGTGTTGCCACAGGCAGTTCTGGTACTGCTACAGGCGGTTCTGGTGCTGTTACAGGCGGTTCTGGTGTTGTTACAGGCGGTGCTGATGCTGCCACAGGCGGTGCTGGTGCTGCCACAGGCGGTGCTGGTGCTGCCACAGGCGGTGCTGGTGTTGTTACAGGCGGTTCTGGTGCTGTTACAGGCAGTGCTGGTGTTGCCACAGGCGGTGCTGGTGTTGCCACAGGTGGTGCTGGTGTTGTTACAGGCGGTGCTGATGCTGCTATAGGTGATGCTGGTGCTGTTACAGGTGGTGGTGGTGCTGCTGCAGGCGGTGCTGGTGCTGGTGCTGGTGCTGCTACAGGCGGTGCTGGTGCTGTTACAGGTTGTGCTAGTGCTGCTACAGGCGGTGCTGGTGCTGTTACAGGCGGTTCTGGTGCTGTTACAGGCGGTGCTGGTGCTGCTACAGGCGGTTCTGGTGCTGCTACAGGCGGTTCTGGTGTTGTTACAGGCAGTGCTGGTGCTGCTACAGGCGATGCTGGTGCTGTTACAGGCGGTTCTGGTGCTGCTACAGGCGGTGCTGGTGCTGTTACAGGCGGTGCTGGTGCTGTTACAGGCGGTGCTGGTGTTGCCACAGGCGGTGCTGGTGCTGTTACAGGCGGTGCTGGTGTTGTTACAGGCGGTGCTGGTGCTGCTACAGGCGGTGCTGGTGCTGCCACAGGCGGTGCTGGTGCTGTTACAGGCGGTGCTGGTGCTGCTACAGGCGGTGCTGGTGCTGTTACAGGCGGTTCTGGTGCTGTTACAGGCGGTGCTGGTGCTGTTACAGGCGGTGCTGGTGCTGCTACAGGCGGTGCTGGTGCTGCTACAGGCGGTGCTGGTGCTGCTACAGGCGGTGCTGGTGCTGTTACAGGCGGTTCTGGTGCTGCCACAGGCGGTGCTGGTGCTGCCACAGGCGGTGCTGGTGTTGTTACAGGCGGTGCTGATGCTGCTATAGGTGATGCTGGTGCTGTTACAGGTGGTGGTGGTGCTGCTGCAGGCGGTGCTGGTGCTGGTGCTGGTGCTGCTACAGGCGGTGCTGGTGCTGTTACAGGTTGTGCTGATGCTGCTACAGGTGGTGCTAGTGCTGCTACAGGCGATGCTGGTGCTGCTACAGGCGGTTCTGGTGCTGTTACAGGCGGTGCTGGTGCTGTTACAGGCGGTGCTGGTGCTGCTACAGGCGGTGCTGGTGCTGCTGCAGGCATATTGGAGCTGAAACTGGCAGTGCCCTCTTCACAGATGAAAGCAGGCCCCAACCTGATTTTATCGAATGTCCCAATCTGGGGCAATGAGAACATTGCACACTGTTACCTTCGTATTGCAATCGGCCTCACCAGGTTCTTCTCTCAACTTAAAGACAGATTACGTAAAATAAAGAAATAAAATAAATAAATGGACGAGTAAAAAAATCCATTCTTCCACTCAATCCCATCATGCATTTTGTTGCGATAATCTGCTAACACAGGGGAACTGAGGAAATGGTTCCTAATGTCCTGGTCGGTTCAGGCTGCTATCACAAAATTCCAGAGACTGGGTGGTTTGGGAACAGCAAGCATTTATTTTTCCCAGTTCTGGAGGCTGGAAGTCCAGGGTCATGGCCTTGGCAAGTTCGGGGAGATCAGTGTGGTAAACTGGGGGAACTGGGTAAGGCCTGTTCGTTAGGATTCTTATCCATGTCCCTGTGCTTTCAGCGATAGGGATGATTAGGGGACTGGTGTGTGTGAGCCTGTATGTGACCCAGGAGAGCTGCATCTCTGGGACCCCAGCATGCAGCTGGTCTGTGGCCCTGGTCCAGTAAGGCACCGTCCCCTGCCTCCCACCCTCCTGGGAAAAGCGCAGACAGGCCGAAGTCATGTCCAATGCGTTCCCCACAATATCCTTGTGCCTGGCCCCCGTGTCTGGTCCATAGAAGGCGCTTAGTGAATATCCGAGCATGAAAGTTGCTCACAAAGAGCACGGAATCGGGCACTCAGTGGCCACACCCGTGGTTGCAAGCACAGCAACAGAGCTGGTAGACACGAATCTCTCTCTCTAGCTGGTGTTTGGGAAGCCCAGGGCTGAGTTCTTAGACTCTCCAGGTGGAGGAGATAGCGAGGACATAGTCTAATTTCGGGGAATAAAGGTAAATTGATTTGCAGTCTATCTCTTGGAAAAACAAAAGAAATGTGACTGTGTGCTGGAAGCCGATCATTGTTCTAATACTAAAGAGGTGTGAACAGGGAATCCGGAAGGCTGGTCAACCTTAATCGCTCTGAAGGCTCAGAGCTAATCAGTAGATACTGGTAGTTGAAGCAGCCTCCACCTGTTAGTTTTAAGTGAATTCGCTGATTGGCTGTCATTGGAGTTTCCTGCCTAGGGGATGTGAGTGCATCCTATAATTTTAATCTTAATAAAAGGGATGGCAAAGCCAGAGCGAGTCGTAGTCCTCTAATGGCCTTCCGCCTGGCCCCCATTTCCCAAATTAATGCTTTTCTAGTCTCTTCATTTGTGTGTGGCCTTCTCAGAACCCGAACCCTGAACCCGAACCCTGAATCACGTGGGACGTGAAAGAAGTTCCTGCAACTGTGTTCATGCCCGAAGGCAGTGGGGCATGAGATGCCATGTCAGAGGTTCGAAGCATGTGGAGCCAAGGCGAGGCATAGGAGCGTTGGCTCCTGGAAGGACAGGCCCGGACAGGGCTGTCGTAACTGGGTGAGGCCCTTAATACAGTCACCTCATTTTTTAGGTGAGAAATAGCTCCTTCATCCGACATGGCTCAAGTTATCTGCTAGGGGTAAAAGGAGAAACTTGGCACTTACAATTCCCCAAAGTAAATTTCCAGACCAGACAAGTTTCTCCATATTTCAGGTAGTGAAGAAAGAGCGGTATACCGAGCGAGTATGCTCACAGTGACTGCTATGTAAGTAATTGAATAAAATATTAGTTTTAAGAGTCTTGTATAAATTTTCATGGCATTAGCACCTGTTATTTAAACACACACACACACACACACACACACACACACACACACACACCTTTAAAACTGTAAGTGAACCTTTTTTTTTTTTAATAAGCTAGCCATTTCTAAAAACTCTTGCTATTCCATTTATAAACTGAAATCAACTGAAAATGAAGTGGGTGAGTTTCTTAAAGAAATTTCTCCCAAAAGCCTTTTGATAAAGTGGACATTGTTTTTGAAAGCTATATGGTGACATTTGATTTTCGGTCCGTGCAGCGTTTGTGGTGGAAAAAAACACAGGGTCCCTCTGGTCTGACAGCCCTTCTCTGAAATCCCTGAGGACAAGGTTGGTCTGTTGATCTGCAAATGGAAAGGTAGGGACCTGAGAGGTGGCTGTTGCGGAGTCAGAGAAGGAGACGGGGCGGCAGAAGAATGGTCTGGCCCTGGCCGGGTGGCTCAGCTGGTGAGCACCATCTGGTGCACCAAGGTGGCATTCCCGGACAGGGCACATGCCTGGTTGTGGGCTTGATCCCCAGTAGGGGGCGTGCAGGAAGCAGCTGATGTTTCTCTCCGCCTTTCTGTCTAAAATCAATTTTTTAAAAAAGCATACTTAAAAAAAGAAGAACCAGCTGTCTCTCAGAAGAACTGTGAGAAATATTTGACCGCTGCTGGTTTCGAAGCTGGAGGAAGAGGCTCCAGGCTGTGAACCCGGGAAGCCTCTGGAAGCCAGAAAGGGCAAGGAAACGGATGGCCCCTCAAAAGGAGCCGGGACGTACTGGCACCTTGGACCGAGCCCAGAGAGACTCATTTCAGCGTGAACTCCAGAACTTGAAGATAATAAATGTCTGTTGTTTTACATCATTAAAAAAAGGGGGTCCGGTGTGGGCTAGAAGGGGTCAATGAGGGGAAAAGGGCACACTTTCAACACCAACGATTTTTTTTTAAAGATCGTTTTGGAGAGGTCACAGGGAGCGCCGTGCTCGCCACGTGAGAGGTACTCAGTCACTATTGTGTTGGTTTGGGGACGGCTGTGATCCGGTTTGTTCAAAGTGAGGACAGTCTTTGAGAGGAAAGGCGGTCTCTTCAACTCGACTTTCACACTCTGGTTCCTGGCACTTGAGCACCTGGCCCCGGTCGCACCTCGAACACGGGGGAGGATCCACCTTGTGCTTGAGAAAAGAGCTAAGAGAGAGCAGTGTCTTCACACAGCCCGGGCGGTGACATTGGGGCTGTCACTGACAGAACAGAGGGCGTCTGTGCCCCGAGCGGCAGCAGCTCCCTGTGGGTCGTGGGTAGCGGAGGCAGCACCGAGGCAGCAGGAACAAGGCCAGAGCAGAAGCACGAAACTCGCTGATCCCCAAGCAGCAGTGGAGCAATGGGTCGGGGGGAGGTGTCACATTGAAGGGAGGGAAAATCTGACCATTCCTGGTGGGATTACAAGATGTCTTAGCTGAGCACCAGAATCATATCATGTGTCCCCATCTTTGAGTCTCAACGTGCGATTTGTTTCACGTGGAAACCACTTGTTTTAGGATTGGACTTGGACTGGGGAGAGTTTAGAACATGTCAAGAGCCTCCCTCCCCTTGCCTTTCTTTCCTTTTTAATCACAAGGACCTCTGAGGCCGAGGGTGGGTGGGGAAGTTAGAGAGAGAGCACAAGGCAAAAGATAAAGTCTAGCTACAGCTATTTGAAACGAGGAGATGATTTGGGGAGCTTCGTAGTGTTTTTGTGTTTGTGTTTCATTTCCCTCTGCTCCCACTTGCCACCACACCTCCTTTCAATGACAATAACTCTTACTGGCTTTCCTGTCACCCACATCAGGAGTGGTGTCAAAGAAATGGTTCTTTACTCCTTGTATCTTTCTTCTCTTAGAAATTCCCCTCTTTAAGGAAGTGCCTTCCATTTCTCTTCTCGCCCTTCATTTGCTCCCATGTCGCCTCCTGTCATCTGAGTGCATGTGACCAGGTTTCCTGCTCCCTGATTGGGTGCAGTTTGAGCAGCATGCTGCCCCAAGCAGGGCAAGCTAGGGCAGGATAGGGCTGCCTACCCACTGTCTACCCAGCAACTCAGACTTCGTCACTCAGAGTAGCGTATCTTTCTCCTCGGAGCAAAGATTGTTTATTTGAGGAACTGTGAAAACAAACCAGCATTCTCACTTTAGGCATTACAACAATCTTAGAATTTAAGAACACAGTAAAAACTCTGAAAATAATCTCACCCAAACCTCTCATTTGGAAGATGAAGAGAATGAGGGCTAGAAGAACTGAGGTTAACAAGGATAAGCTCAAAGCCAAGTTTCCTGATTCAGAGGACATATGTGCAGCTCCTTCACAAAATTGTTTTTAAAAATATATTTTTCCTGATTTCAGAGACAAAGATGGGACATCAATGATGAGAGAGAATCATTGATCGGCTGCCTCCTGCACGTTCCCTGCTGGAGGGAGGCCACAACCCGGGGACTTGGCCCCATCAAGAATCGAACCGTGACCTCCTGGTTGATAGGTCGACGCTCAACCACTGAGCCACACCAGTTGAGCCTAGGGAAAATAATGATCCAGGTCAAATACATTTATTTCAGAAAATAGTTACTAAGCACATGAAGAACTATTTGACATTGAAACTGGGACTCAGAACAGTTGGACATTGAAACTGACACTCAAACTTTTTTTGCTCTTATACGTTTGTTTTCAGTATGCAGAGGCAAGGTATTTTTGAAGAAAAGAAACAGGGGAGAGTGATTGATATAGAGGCAGGGTGGCCTCGAACAGGCTGTCAAGCTACAGGGGGAAGGCCGGAGTGGATGGGAGGCAGATGCTGGGGGAGATCAACCGAAGGACTTGTATGCATGCATATGAGCATAACCAATGAATGAAAGACTCTGGGGTGGGGAGGGGGGAAGGTGGGGACATGTGCTGGGGGGTAGGGGAGGTTGGGGGGAGGACATTGGGGGGGGAGGAAAACATATGTACTACTATTAAATATAAGTTATATTGTAAATGAAAAAATAAAAATAAATAAAAAGAAAAAAAAAGAAAATAGTTACTAAGGGTCTACTTTGGGCATAGTATTATATTAGATGCTAGAGGCCATAGAACATGAACCTGAGCAGTATCTGTCCCCAAGAGCTTCCAGCCTGGAGATGGATAGGCAATATCACCAATACGAGAGGTAACTCTAATGTAAGCCAGAGTAACATTTGTTCCATAAGAGTTATGGGGTTGTGCCCTAGCCGGTTTGGCTCAGTGAATAGAGCATCGGCCTCCAGACTGAAGGATCCCTGGTTCGATTCCAGTCAAGGGCATGTACCTTGGTTCCAGGCACATCCCCAGTGGGGGATGTGCAGGAGGCAACTGATCAATGTTTCTAACTCTCTATTCCTCTTCCTTTTATTGTAAAAATCAATAAAATATTTTCTTTTAAAAGTTACAGGCCTCACAGACAGCAGTGTGGTGATTACTAGAGAGGAATGGAGTGGAGGAAGGTAGAAGAGTATAAAGGGGTGATAAATGGTGATGAGAGGAGACTTTACTTGGGTTGTAAAGACAAAGGACCATATACAGATGATGTCTTATAGAACTAAACCAATATAATTTTACTAACCAATGTCACTCCAATAAATGCCATAAAAATTACCCCCTCCCAAAGAAAAGTTACAGGCCTGTGAGTTACTTTCCATTGAATCCCCTTTTCCCATCCACAATATGAATTAAGCACTTGTTGACCTTTGCTTCCTAGTGAAAACTGACTAAAATTATCATACATGGATTTTCTAAAAAGCCATAAATCCATAAAGATAGGAAGCCTAGAACAAGAGACAGTAGAAACAGACTTGTTATGAAGGAAATGGAGTGATAAGAACCTCTCAGTACCACCTAACTATATAACCAGTTATCTGAAGGGAAGATATCTTGATCAGCAGCATCGACCTATGAACCAAGAGGTCTCGGTTCAATTCCGAGTCAGGGCATATGCAGGCGAGGGGGCATGCAGGAGGCAGCTGATCAGCTGATCAGTGATTCTCTCTCATCATTGATGTTTCTATCTCTCTCTCCCACTCTCTTCCTCTCTGAATCAATACAGATATATATATTTTTAAAAATCAGTCTGGTTGGATCCAGATCGATATTGGACGGGGAGAAAAATGGCAAAATAGACATATTAAACTTTTACAATTTTACTCTGAAAGTACATATGGAACAATTTGTATAAATCTGTTATGCCTCTGAGGAGCCATAAATAGAAAAGTATTCTTCTCTTGTCAAGTTCTGGAACAATTGTGGGTTGAGATTTAAGTATTGCGTTTGAAAGCCAAGGTAAAGGACATGGTGTAAGTGTGTGGGATCTGTGGGCTTCCTAACGCTGTGCTCCAGAATCACAGACTCAGCCTCCCAGGCACAGACCATGGGTGGCCAGGGTGGGCCCCTTTCGGCCTCTACATCAAACTACACCGTGGTAGAGAGCCACTGAGACCACCCCTTTCTGCAGGCCTCTCCTCCCAGCAGGGGGGTGAGGACATAGCTGCTGTCTTCTCCCAAAGCCTCTCGCTAGGTAAGCCACTTCTTTCTCCCAGTGGAGATGGAATGAGTAAGCCCAAGGAGGCCAGCAATATTACACAGTCATACCCTCCACACAAGATCTCAACAAGATCTATGCCATTTTAACATTATTTTTCTAGGTTTTACAAGGACAAATTTACAAAAGACTCAGATGAAGAGGGTGAAGGGTGATAAAAGGAGACAAGACTTTGGATAGTGAGCTTCCAGTTGGTACACAGACATTATATTATAACTAGTGGCCTGGTGCACAAAATTCGTGCACTGGGGGGAGGGGGTGGAGTTGGGTATGTACCTTAGCCTGGCCTGCATCCTCTCTAATCTGGGACCCCTGTGGGATTGGGCCTAAACTGGCAGTCGGACAACCCCCTCGCAATCCCGGACTACTGGCTCCTAACTGCTCACCTGCCTGCCTGCTTGATCTCCCCTAACCACTCTGCCTGCTGGCCTGCTTGCCCCCAACTGCACCCCCCTGCCAACCTGATCACCCCCAACTGCCCTCCCCTCCTGGCCTGATGACCCATAACCGCCTCTGCCTCGGCCCCACCACCATGGCTTTGTCTGAAAGAATTTTTGGAATGTCTCATGGTCTAATTAGCATATGACCCTTTTATTAATCTAGATCAGATATGACATACTGCCATAACTATAACATATCTACATCAGGTGCTGCCTGCCCCATCTGCATATGCAAATTTACTGGCCCAGGGCACCCAGCCATTGCTGGCTGGCCCCGCCCACAGCCTGGCCTGGCCTAACCCAGGGTCAGAAAAGGCCTCTCACTGACCCCACCAGTTGCTGCTGCCCGTCTGTCCTGTCTGGGGGAGGGGGGGCAGAGGGTGTCACTTGGCGCTGGGCAGTGGCTGTCTGCGCTGCTCCAGCAGCTTCTCCAGGTGGTCGGCCCCTTCACCGCGGTGCTGCTTCCGGAGACTGCTCAAAGCCCCCTCCTTCTTGGCCAGGGCCGCCTTCACCCTGGGGTGCACGTCCTCCAGCTCCGCCTGCCGCTCCCACCGGAGCTGCTCCAGCTCCAGCTGCTGCGCCCACAGCTCGGCCAGCTCAGCCCTGACCTGCCTGTTCTCCTCAGAAGCAGCCAGATGGTCGGCAAACTCCTGGCAGAGCACCTGGGCCAGGCCGCTCCAATCGCCCACCAGCTGCTCGTTCACCTCCTTCACTTCGGCCAGGGCCTTGTCCCTCTGGCGCACCAGGCCCTGCAGGCGGGCGCCCTCGCCCCGGCCTCCGCCAGACGCCCCTTCAGCTCAGCGCACTGGTCCTGCAGCCTCCGATCCACCTGCTCTGGCTCCACCAGCTCCACCTCCCCCGCTGGCTCTGGGCGGCCGCTCGCTCTCCTCCCTGGCCTGTGTCATGTCAGCCTCCAGCCAGCGGATGACCAGCTCCATGTCCTTGTCGCAGCCTCTCCGGATCTCCTCCTCCAGCTCCCGCTCCTGGCTCAGCAGCCACACTTCCTCCTTCCAGGCGCCGTTGGCCTCCCACAGCTGCCGCTCGGCCTCCAGCTGGTCCTCCAGGGCCTGCATCTCCTTCTGGTGCCGCTGCTCCAGCTCCTCCCGCCCCTGTCCAGCTTGGTCCGCAGGGCCCGGCCCTGGCCGTGCTGCTCTCCTCCAGATGCTGCCGCAGGTCCTCCAGCTCCGCCCGCTGCCTGGCGGCCTGCTGGCCCAACCGCTCCTTCTCCTGGGCCACCTCGCCTGCAGGTCCCACTACTCCTGCTCCAGCTGCTGCTCGAAGCGCTGCTGGGGGCGCCTGTGCTCCTGCTGGGCCAGCGCCCCCTTCTGCTCCAGCGGCTCCCGCAGCGCCTCCACCTGGCTCCTGTAGTGCTGGGCCACCTGCTTGTCCACCTGCAGCAGCTCGGCCGCGTGCAGGCTGCACGGCTTCTTCACCTCCTGTTTCTGCTTGGCATTCAGCTTCTGGATCTCAGGCTCCAGGCCTCTGACTGTGATCCCCTTGATCTTCTGGGTCTTCTCGTTCATCCACTTCTCCCTGCGGACCTTCTTCACCGTGCTCATCAGCTCTTTGAGCTTCTTGATCTCCAGCGCGTGCTGCTCCCACATCTGGGCCTCCCTCTCCTGGTGCCTCTGCTCACCCTGTTTCAGCTGGGCCGCCACGGCACACTTCTCCCCAGTGTCTTCTTGTCCTCGATCAGCTGGTCGATGAAGGACAGGTGCCGCTGGATGGTGGCTTCATAGTGGTCCTTCTGCTGCCGCAGCTGTAATCCCAGCTCCTTCTTGGTCTCCTTGGCCCGCCGGATGGTGAGGTCCCGCTGCTGTGCCAGCACCCGCTGTCGCAGCGCCATCGCCTGCTTCTTCTCCTCCACCTCCAGCTTCAGCCGCATCACAGATTCCAGGCGCCCTGGCCCCTCCTCCAGCGTGAGCCCTGGCCCCTCCTCCAGCGTGAGCCCTTGGGGGTCCACCAGCAGCTCCCACCCAGATCGCTCCATCTCGTACAGGAAGCACTGGCTTCGTCTCTGCCCCTGGGGGCGGGCGCTCCAGCTGATGCTGCTTCGTCTTTGTGCTAGGGGGCCAGGTGTTCACCTGCACCGTCACTTTGTCTCCGCCCCTGGGGCCCAGCGCTGGTGCTGTGGCCATGCCCCCCCACCCCCGCTCCTGATTGGCTGGTAGCAGTAGCGAAGGTATGGTCAAATTTGCATGTTTCTCTTTTATTAGATAGGAAGTTGTTCACCTGAAATTATATGATGTTATTAACCAACTAGAGGTCCAGTGCACAACATTCATGCACTTGGAGTTGGGAGGGGTCCTTCAGTCTGGCCTGCACCCTCTCACAGTCTGGGAGGGCTCCAGGGCATGTCCAGTAAGTACACACCCCCTGGGGGGGTAGTGCTGCTGTGAAGGTGGGAGAGGCTCCTACCACCACCATTGTGCTCCCCAGCTGTGAGCCTGGCTTCTGGCTGAGCGGTGCTCCCCCTGTGAGAGCACACTGACCACCAGGGGGAGCTCCTGTGTTGAGTGTCTGCCCCCGGGGGTCAGTGTGCATCATAGCGACTGGTCATTCTGCCCTTTGGTTGATTTGCATATTAGGGTTTTATTATATAGGATGTTACCCTGATAAACTAATTTAAAAAAGAGTCAGGCACAATTGGATTATAACATATATGCATTACAATCTTATGTTCACAATCTCCCAATATCAACAAGGAGAATCAAATAACTGTAGAGATTATTTCTTAAAATTTATTTATTTTTAAATATATATATTTATTAATTTCAGATAGGAAGAGAGGAGAGAGAGAGATAGAAACATCAATGATAAGAGAGAATCATTGATCAGCATGCTCCACCTTGGGATAGAGCCGGTAACCTGAGCACATGCCCTTGACCCGAATCTAATCCAGGACCCTTCGGTCAGCAGGCCAATGCTCTATCCACTAAGCCATACTGGCTAGGGTGAGGTTATTTTTAACATAAAATTAAGTGCAAAAACTTCAGCAAGGTGCAACCCATAGAAAGTTAGCCATTGCATAAGACACTGTTTCTGACTGGTTTAAGCAGAAGAGGAATTTATTGAAATGATATTGGGCATCTTGGAGAATTTCAGGGAAAGCTGAAAAACCAGGATTGGAAAATGGGCAGAAATGAAGGGAGGCAACACAGTCCCCATAGCAACCAAACTCATGCCAGTCAGGAAGGGCCTGCTGAACATGCGAGGGCTGTGGCTTGAACTGCTCCTCTGAACACACGTTGGGCCTTTGCCTCTGGAAGATGGACAATGCAGCCACTTTCTGTGTCTCTTAGCCACACAGCTTCAGATTCAAAGTCCCAGGTGGATGCACCTGACAGGCTAGAACCAGGTCAAGTGTTGTCTCCTTAACCTTTAGGTGATCTGAGAAAGTGGTTATCTTCTGTTCTCATCTGATTGTGGGAGGAGAATATCAAAGAATGTTCATGGGTAATTCTTTAGATATAGGCAAGAGGTCCACCGGCTAAGAAACAGGGAGAGAAACAATGACAAATGTACACAACAGCTATTTTTTGGCATTAGTGCAAATAACTGTTGAGGGCTATGGGAACGGCACCCAGTGCCAGACTGGTGGGGTCAGGTGGGATCTGGGTTCAGCAGCCTTGGTACTTGAGTTCTGGCTAGGAAAGAATTCAGAGGCAAGACTCAAACTATAAGAGGACATTTGTTTGTAAAATCACAGCAGTAAAAGAAGTAATTTGTAGAAGAAATAGGCTTAAGAAACAAGTTATAGAGGCAAAGGAAGGGCCCTTGAAACTTGGGAGTGAGGAAGCTAATGGTAACACAGCTGCGGGGATGGGGAGGTGGAACTCAACTGTTTGTTCCTGGGAGTGTGCACTGGGTCCTCTGTCCTAAGAGTTTCAAGGGTAGAGACTTTAGGGGAGGTTCCAGGGGGAAGATGATCTTAATAGAATATTCAGCAGCTTCCCAGGTATGTCCTTTCATAATTGAGGTTTCCACTGATTGATTGGTAGGCACCAGGACAGGGGATCTTTGTTCAATTCAGCTGGTCCTGAAGGCAGCCTTGGTGTTGCTTGTTTGGTGTTGCTTCAATTTATAGCTGGTGGGTCAGCTATAGGTATATGCTAAGTGTCCGGCCATTCAACCAATCAAAGCATAATATGCTAATGATATGCTAAGGCCGCTCAATTGCTTACTATGATATGCACTGACCACCAGGGGGCAGATGCTCTGACTGGTAGGTTAGCTTGCTGCTGGGGTCCAGCCAATTGGGACTGAGTGCGATAGGCTGGACATGCCCTGGAGCCTGCGATCCCTCTCTGGCTGGCCAGCCTACTATGTCCCTCCCTGGCCCCGATTGTGCACCAGTTGGGCCCCTCGGCCTGGCCTGCACCCTCTCGCAATCCAGGACCCCTCAAAGGATGTGAGAGAGCTGCTTTTGGCCCAACCCCGTAGGGTAGGGCAAGGGACCCCACTGGTGCACGAATTCGTACATTGGGCCTCTAGTGTGTGTATGTATACAGATACACGCACACACACTAGACACCCGATGCACAAAATTTGTGTATGGGGTAGGGGGTGTCCCTCAGCCCAGCCTGCATCTACAGTCTAGACCCCCCAGTAGGATCGGGCCTAAACAGGCAGTCGAACATCCCTCTCACAATCCAGGACTGCTGGTTCCCAACCACTCACTTGCCTGCCTGCCTGATTGCCCCTAACCACTTCTGCCTGCCAACCTAATCACCCCCTAATCACTCCCCTGCCAGCCTGATTGATGCCTAACTGCCCTCCCCTGACATCCTGAAACCCCTAACTGCCCTCCTCTGCAGACCTGGTCTCCCCAACTGCCCTTCCCTACAGGCCTGGTTACTCCTAACTTGCCCTCCCCTGCCAGCCTGGTCCCTCCCACTGCCCTCCCCTGCTGGCCTGATTGCCCATATCTGCCCTCCCCTGCCAGCCATCTTGTGGCAGCCATCTTGTGTCCACATGGTGGCGGCCATCTTCGACCACATGGGAGCAGCCATCTTGTGTGTTGAAGTGATGGTCAGTTTGTGTGTGTGTGTGTGTGTGTGTGTGTGTGTGTGTGTGTGTTTGTATATATATATATATATATATATATATATATATATATATATATGAATTCATGCACATTGAAGGAAATTTAATTAGAAGAAATATTTTAATATCGCTATTTGCCCTTTCTCTATAATAGAAGTGTCAACCAAATTCATGATTGACAATGACAGATCGAAACACACGTATGCGATTGGTGCCAGTGAGAGCTTTACATGTATTATGCATGCGCAAATCAACTTAGCCTTTTATATATAGAGAATAAACTTGCTTAATTAGACCTGTTTTCTGATTTAGCTAAACTTTTTCCAGCCCAGTTAAGCTCCCCAACTTCTCTTTCAGGTAATTGTCAGCAACACAACAGTATGAAGCAGATTATTATTGTAGATCATGCAGGGAGAAAAAAGGGTAAAATATTTAACTGCAGCAGTGTTTGACTATATCTGCGCAGTGAGAAAACCAAAGGTCATTTTCAAGGTCCACCATTTCTTACTTCTTTTCAGTCGGGTCAAGTTTCTAAGCTTTTTAAATCTCCATTTTCCAGATAATGAAAAGAAAATAGGATTCTACTGAGTTCCTTATCTACCTACTCCATGACTTCTGTGAGGACCAAATTAGATGAGGCATGGGAAAACACTTCATAGACATTTGGTTAAAATGTTTGCACCTTGCTATAAAGCAAATCATGTTCCTGGACTGAAGAAACTCCAAGGAGGCTAGCCGCTAGTGAGAGGAAGCCAAGTGTTGCTTTGTGGGTGCCAGGTCCACAGTGCCATTTCTTTGTAAATGGCCAGTGTGCATCACCACAGCTCCTGCATTGAGTGTCTGCCTCATGGTGGTCAGTGTGTGTCATAGCAACCGGTCAGAGGGACCTTTAGCATATTAGCCTTTTATATATATATAAACTAGAGGCCTGGTGCACAGATTTGTGCACCAGTGGGGTCTCTTGGCCTGGCTGTGTCCTCTTGCAATCCAGGACCCCTCGGAGAATGTTGGAGGCCCAGGGCACAGATTTGGCCCAATTCCTGCAGGACAGGCTGAGGAATCCCCACTGGTGCACACATCTGAGCACCAGGCCAGTTTGGGCCTGATTCCTGCAGGCAAGGTCAAAGGACTCCACCGGTGCACGAATCTGTGCACTGAGCCTCTAGTATGCATGCAAGATCTTTGGTTAATCTCTTCCTACCATTCCCCCTTCCTGCTTCCCTCTGAGATTCATCCATCTGTTCCAGGTTTCCATGCCTGTGAGTTGAACATCTGCCGCCTGGTGGTCAGTGCACGTCATAGCTACCAGTCAAATAGTCAAACAGTAGGACACTTAACATATTAGCCTTTTATATTTGTAGATATTGATTTCAGAGAGGAAGGAAGAGGGAGAGATATAAAGAAATATTAATAATGAGAGAGAATTACTAATTAGTTGCCTCCTGCATACCCCTCACTGGGGACCAAGCCCACAACCCAGGCATGTGCCCTGGTCAGGAATTAAACAGTGACCTCCTTGTTCATAGGTCAATGCTCAACCACTGAGCCATGTTGCCAGGCAACAATCACCTAGATTTTTGATTGGCATCTGATTTGGGTTGGAGTGGGAGGCAGTCTTGTAGGACTGGGTCCTTAACCTGTGGGATCTGATGCTATCTCCTGGTAAATGTCAGGCCTGAGTTAAGTTGTAGGATGCTAGCGAGCATCAAAGAATTGCTTCATGTGTGGAACACCCACTTCTGGTGTCAGAGGTAAGTCAGTGTTGCAGGAGAGCACTGGGAGCAGAGGAGAAAGGCAGGAGTATTTCTCCTTAGACCTCTGCCCTAGAAAGTAAGCTCTATGGGGACAAGGAGTTTGCCTATCTTCTCTCCTAGAGAAGGGGGAATCTTAAGCAAGGAAGAAGCCTTTCTGACAAAAATGCCAAAGCCAAGGAAATCGTTTTTTGAAAAATTAAGAGCATAGTAATAGTAAATGACATCAACTGACTTCTTGGATCCAATTATCCTTGAAATAAAACCAACTGCCTAGCCTTAGCTGGTTTGGGCTCAGTGGATAGAGCATCAGCCTGTGGACTGAAGGGTCCTGGGTTTGATTCCAGTCAAGGGCACGTGCCAGGTTGTGGGCTCGATTCCCAATGGGGGGCGTGCAGAAGGCAGCCAATTGACGTGTCTCACTCACATCGTGTTTCTCTCTGTCTTTCCCTCTCCCTTCTACTCTCTCTAGAAATTAATGGGAAAAATCGCATCGGGTGAGGATTTAAAAAATAAATAGATAAAATAAAAACTGTTTCTCATGCATCCTCCTACAGTGGTAACCCTTTCAGGAGTGAGAGATGGGCAAGAGGAGGGGTGAGAGGTCAAACCCTAGAGGGGAGCGGTGTTGGAAACCACTGGATTGTTGGGGTGCGAGTGCTAAATCAGTAGGGTTTTCAATCGAGTTCCCATTCAGAACTTTCCAGGAGGTGAGTTCTGGAGAGAGGGAGCTACCTCCCTGGGCCCCAGCAGACCACTTTGGAGTGGAACAGTCAGTGTGCACTCAGGCAGGGCAGGCCCCTCAGTTCCTGGGTCGTGTGGAGATGTTATAGAAGCTCCTGCGTCATGCAGAGGAAAGAAGAGAGTTGAAACTCTGGCTGGCAGGGTTGTGACCTTTTGCTGCAAACAGGGCTGAGTGAGCCTACAGCTGAGGGCTGCTGAGGGCGGGTTCCTGGGTAGGGCATCAGACAAAAGCTGTGAACCCTTAGGGTTCGGCAGCACTGAGACACTGAAGACTGGGTTCTGGTCAGCAAAGGGAGGCCAGTACCAGAACCCACAAGTAGGGCTTAGCCCCCTGCTCTGATGTAACAATGACCCAGTAAAAGCTCATAAAACCCAGTGCCACCTTGCCAAGTGGGAGGTTTCAGGAGAAATAGCCCTGAGAGAAATTCAACTTCGAGTTGCTCAAATACTGGGGCAAAATAAAGCTGTTAACATCTGAACAGATGGCCATACCTTTATTGACAAATTTGAAGGGTCCTCCCAACCCGCCCTCTCCTACTCTTGAGTGAGTTAGAGGCTGGAGGCCTGGCCCTTTGCTGTATTTCTTTCTCTCTCCTCCACTCTTTAGACTCTGAACTCTTTAAGGGACAGAGTCTGTCTTCCACTCGTCTGGCACAAACGGAAGCTGCCTTTGTTGTTTTATGTTTTCTAGCAGCCATTCAAAACTAAAAAGAAACATGTGAAATTGATTTTGAGAATATATTTTACTGCTGAAACCGGTGTGGCTCAGTGTGTCGGCCTGCGGACTGAAGGGCCCCCAGGTTCGATTCCGGTCAAGTGTATATACCTTGGTTGCGGGCACATCCCCAGTGGGGGGGGTGCAGGAGGCAGCTGATTGATGTTTCTCTCTCATCGATGTTTCTGACTTTCTATCCCTCTCTGTAAAAAAAAAAATCAATAAAATATATATTTTTAAAAAAGAATATATTTTATTGAACCCAATATAACAAAAATATTATCATCACATGTAATCAACATACAAATTATTAACGTGATACTTCCTTCCTGCCTGCCCCACCCCCAAGTCTTCAAAATCTGGTGTGTATTTTACAGTCTTAGCACACCTCACTTTCAAATGCTCAAGTAACACCTGTAGCGAGGGTTTGTCTTGCTGGACGGCATATGGCTAGCACAGTCCCTGCCACAGAGCAGGTAAGAAGTAAATATTGATTCAATGGATGCATTTATAATACTAAATATTATCATTACCTGTTCCTACCTCCTGAGAAGCATTTGTTCCTTTCAAAATAGGGCAGATTAGCGCTGTTCCTCTCGGGAGCTCACCCCCTCGCCTTCTCCATCCCCTCTTCCCACCCCACCAATATCTTACCTTTGCTTTCCCCTCTCCTGAGCACCAAGGGCCCTTCTTTTGCTCCTATAACTTGTTTCCTGAGCCTTCACAGCCCAGCTGGCTCACTTCTACCTACCTCTGTAACGTTCTGAATAAGCTTTCTTTTACAACTTGAAAACACTCACACACACAAAGTAGGGCAGAGCAATAAATCATGCTTTGCCTTGGATGCATAGCATCTACAGAGCTTGCAAGGCCAATGCTAGTTGGCATTGAATTTAGAAAGAGTACAATAAAACATCCATCTTCCCATGCCTTAAAAATGCACATTCATGTGCAACGTTGACTTCACTATGCTTGTGTCAAATTGCAGCTAAAAAACAAACAAACAAAAAAAAAACCGTGCAGTCCCTCCCAAAATAAATATACTTTGTCCTCAACGGCATGGCCATACCTATTATTTGTGGAACCTGGAATAATCTCTTATGATATTTAACAGAATCTCAGAGGCTTGCTTTTAAAATTCAATTGATATGTTCTATATTTAATCACAAACCAATTTTGTTATTCATTGTTCAGTGTGATCCAGTGACCAATAACCATTTTCACTTGCTTAATTGACAATTAATTTGATCGAAAGGACCGTCTGTGCCCTGAGGGGATTTCCTGTTGGAGGAGACGATCATCCTCATGACTGTCTGGCTAATCATTTCCCGTGTGTACTCCTGACGTTGGAACTATTTGCTGTTCCTTTCTGAGGACACAGCTATATCCGCTTTGTCCTTAACTGCCTTTCACTGCATTCCAACAGCCAAGAATGTCCAATTCCTCTCTCAGAATGGCTGTTGACCCCAACCAGGCTGTGTTTCTCCCCTTATCGCCTAGTTACTGCACGAAGGTGTGCAATGGCATTGGTGCTGGGACAAACAGGCAATAGTGTGGAGAGAAAACCATTATGGAGTGGTCCACTCCCCCAAATAACTCAAGGTCACTACTTCATAGTGGTTCCATGTTGTTAACGTAAAAATCATTGAAACCTGTAAAAAAAAAATTGGTGAGTTTATTTGAGCCAAACTGTTGACATACGCCAGGAAGCAGAATCTCAACGATTTGAAATAATGCTCCAGAGAACAGAGGGTTACATATTTACATATTGCAGTAAGTGGGTTACATGAAATCCATTGGTGATAGACTAGAGAGGCAGGAGAAAGCAAAGTGGGGAAACCCCTGGGATTACAAAAAGTAAAATGGTAGACACATACTTAGGTGTGTGCAGGAATAATTGACATAATAATGGAGGAATTTGTGGCATCTGTCCTGGTGCCCACACATTAGGTTGTGCCCCAACAGGTCCAGAAAAAGGGAAGTTACAAGTTACCCAGACATTTCAAGGGTATGTTATTATAGATGCAAAAAGACATACAGGCTCAGTTAAGGTAAAGGTTGACCTTGTCACTGAAGATAACTACCCACCATACCTGCTTTTAGTTAAAGTTTAATTTCAGACTGTCCTTTGTTACTTTAGGTCTCTGAGGTTTGCAAGACTGCCATGCAGGCCTCCCTGATCTTGTCAGGTCAGCATGTGCTCCTTTCATCCACAATGTATTTTGCTACTTTGCTGCTTCGAATGTCTCTTATAGGTTAGAATCTATAGCGGATAATAAATGTTCACATAACAGTAGTTACAGGATGCATCAGTGACCTCTTATCAACAGTTTCCCAACTCAAGGATGAGAGATACAAACAACTCTCATGGTCCTCCACCAACGCTAAGTATTGGGGCTTCCCTACCTGAGGAGGAGAGGAGGCAGAATCTAATTTAAGGTCATAAGCCCCTCCTTTGGAGTTTTCTAAATAGTTTTCCAGTGAATTCTTTTAGGTTTGATCAAGTAATTGAATTGATACCCTTCCCTGGGAACTGGCTTTTCAGGTCATTTCACTATGGACATTCCCTTTGCTGAAGACCACATTTCACTTGTGGTGACCACAAAGAAGTCTCCGCCCAGAAAAATCCAGCCAAAAGTCCTTTAAAAGCCGCTGACTGGCCTCACTGGGTGTTGGAGCCATCTAGGCTCAGCCACCTGGTGTGCGGATGATCGAATAAACTTGTAATCTCTCACCACTCTGTCCTGTCCTGCTTCTGCATCGGTTGGAATTGCTCCTCTCTGTTTTTCTGGGAGAGCTAGACAGTCCCTATCCTATGGATTCATTCCCGGCACTGAGAATTATAGGGTGACTTCCTTTTTCCAACAACCTTTTATTTGGCACCTACCACATTTCAAGCTCAGAGGAAACAGTGGGGAACAGGCCCCATGGAGCCCTTCCTCAGAGTTCATGAGCTAGTAAAAATCCCAGAATCTGAGTCACACTTTCAGCCCTTACTCTCCTGGCTGTTGCCTAACCCCACACTATCTTCTCAGGCTTAGTTAGGAAGTACTGTCCCAATAGCATCTCTTACAAAGTCAAGACAGTTTGGAAAGAGGTGGCACTATTAGGTATTTACAAATTGCCTATTTACAGATTTACAACTTCTGGGTGGCATATTCTGCTCCCCCTTGTAAGGCAGGCGCACTTGGCTGCCCTGGAAGCTAGAAAACGTTAAGCTCGAATTCAAATCAAGAAGTTCAGAGATCCTACAGCTGAATCCTTGCTCCGGTTGCTAGGCAACCTGACCGACTCTCCAGTGAGGACCAACTGGCCTCCCACCCTGGACCATCTCTCCCCAGCGGTGGGACGCGGAGACCCCATTGGTCCCCGTCTCCTCTCCCTCGGCTCCCATTGGCCGCCGAACCTCTCACTCCGCTCCCGTTGGCTCTCGCCGTCTGGCGCCGCGCTCTCATTGGCCGACCGGTTCTCGGGCCACTCGACGTCACTCTCTCACCCCACTTCCTCTGCCCTCCGACTCGGACACCGCCCCTCCTCCCGCCCTTCCAGCCACGAGGGAAAAACCCTCGCGAGCGCCCGCCTCTCCCTGATTGGTGGATGCCGGGCTGAGGGGCGGGCACTGCTGGGCTAGTCCGCCGGCTGCGATTGGCTGCTTGAACCGCTGCCCCGCCTCCCGCCGCCTCCCGGCGCCGCCGGAGTTGGGCGGGTGGGCGGCTATAAAGCCGGTGGCGAGGGGAGTCGCCTCACCCTGCGCCTTCGTGGCTCGCTCCCTCTGTCGTGTTGCCGCCCGGTCACCTTTGGGTGAGTGTCCCGCACGGAGGACCGTCGCTGGGCGGCGGAGGGGCCGTGGGCGGGGTGAGGGCCGGCGGAGGCGGTGCCCTTGACTAGGCCCGAGGAGGTCCGGCTCCGTCCGGCTCGGGGCAGAGGGGGATCTGTCCGGGAGGCTGGGCCGCCGGGAGTCAGAGGCTCCCTGCGGAGCATCTGGGTCCCGGGAGGAGGGGACCGGGGCACCGGGGTGGGCTGGTGAGGTGCAGAGGGGAGAGGGCGAAAGGGCGGTGAAGGTTACGGGTTCTAGGGACACAGCCGGCCAGGAGGTGGAGGTGCCCGGGCTGGGGCCGTGACCACCGACCGAGAGGGCTTGGCGCCGGGCGTGGGCATCCGCGGGGGACGCGGCAGCAGCTGGGTTGCCAGGGCGCTCCTGCCGCCTTGGCGGAGGTGGACGCCCAGGGATGGGGCCGATCACGCTGAGGTTGTAGGTTGGCAGGGGGTGTGTCCTGCCACCTCGGGGGGGACGTGATGGGAGGAAGGGAAGCGGGCAGCGTTACCACCCGTGCGCAGGGCCGGGAAAGCAGCCGAGACGGACCTGGCTGAGGGCTTGGGCTCTTGACTGCTTCTCAGGGTGCTTGCTTCAGAGAGGTTCCTGCCTCCCACCTTCCGCCTCCTTCATCCTCATGCCCATTTTTAAAATAGGGTTTCCCGTAACCCTCCCTCCACCCCCTGCTAATAGCTTCAGGACCAGCCTGACCTGCTAGGATGATGTGATGGGCAGGCACCCACAGAGCCCTCACACACAAGAGGTTTTGGGTTCAGTCAAGGACGTTTCAAAACCAAGTCTATGGAACTGAACTAAACTAGAAGTGAAAACAGGACACACTTAGGAGAAACCTACAAAGGGTAAACACAACAAAAAGAATGTCTTGCTCTCCCCCCCCTCCCATAAAACAGGCTATTCCTGCTCTTCTCGCCCATGTGAAAGTAACTGAAATTTTAAAAATAAAGTTTTGATCAGAGAATGAACACAAACTGCTCAGGTGTCTCCAGCTGCAGAGCCCCCCTGGGCACAGGTCCGCATTCCGGACTTTCTGCCTGCCTGCGGACAGAATCTCTGATCAGAACGCGTGTCCCGCCTTGGCCAGCGGTGGAGATGCTCAGAGCCGCGCTGGAGAAGGGGTCTGGACCCCAGGGACAGAGAGGCCGCCCCTGCTTGTCATGCTTGCCTGTGGCCTTGGTCTGAGTGCTTCTCGGGCCTCTGGGGCTCAGGTCTGCTGCGGGCCCTCCTCCTGAAGCTCTGGCCAACCTGTGCAGCAAGGCCAGTCCCGCCGCCGAGGAGCAGGGGCTCTGTCTCGGGCTGAGTCATGGGAAGGGACGGCACGATAAATGACAAGATCAGGGCGGACGGAGGTGCGCACACAGCGAGCCGGCGTTTCCTTCTGAGATGGAGCGCGGGCCGCACCGCAGAGTCTGTCCGCAGGCAGGCAGAAAGTCCGGAACGAGGACCTGTGCCCAGGGGGTCTCGGCAGCTGGAGACACCTGAGCAGTTTGTGTTCATTCTCTGATCGAAACTTTCTTTTTAAAATTTCAGTTATTTCACATGGACGAGAAGAGCAGGAATAGCTAGTTTTATGGGGGGTGGAGTAAGACGTTCTTTTTGTCGTGTTTATCCTTTGTAGGTTTCGCCTAAGTGTGTCCTGTTTTCACTTCTAGTCTGGTTCGGTTCCATGCTGCTCCCTTAGTCAGTAGCCCCAGCTCTCAGAGGCCCTTTCCCTTTGGGGAGAGTTAAATGGATATGATGTTCGAGGCCATCGAAGGCCATATCATCTGGTAGGCTAATTCTGGGGCTTGCTTTTGGTCTTGTTTACTTAAATATTCCTCCAGAATGCTTTTACATCTTGTTTCTCTTAACTGGGATGGATTTGAGAATTTTTGGTCAGTATTTTAGATACCCTGTTTCCCCGGAAATAAGACAGTGTCTTATATTAATTTTTGCTCCCAAAGATGCGCTAGATCTTACTTTCGGGGGGATGCCTTATATTGCAGCGAGTAGGTCATATTTTCGAGGGATGTCTTACTTTCGGGGAAACAGGGTAGCTTTTCTCACAGGAGATGCAGAACCCTATGTTGATGTAACGTGTTTCCTTGGTATCGTAGAATTATTTAAAATCATAATCCAGTGGAACTGAATGAGGGGGGAGGCAGTTGGTTGTGGGGGGGAGGAGCTTGATGGGCTGTATGTCAGAATCGCTATTTAGTTTCATTTGGAAAGAGAGATCAAGGCTTATAATTTTAGGTCAGGTTACTAAAGAACCACGTATAGAAGGGTATTATATTTTTATGCCTCGGTTCCTAACCACCTATTCATCCTGGTGCTTGGCTTGTGCGATGCCCTCTAGCTGTCTGTCAGCCCAGAGTAGTTAGAGCAGTGGAGAAGCTGGTCTTTCAAGCTCACAGTCATCTTCACAGGGTCTGTGCTTGGGGCTGTGTGCGTGTGGGAATGATTGTAAGACTAACAGATGTTCTCTTCTGATTCTATTTCGATTCCTTACATTGTGGGGTTAGGATCTGGGAACAGTGGAAGTCTACCATTTGCCTTGAACAACAACGATAGAAAGCTAATTTTCTGAACATTCTTTTGTGCTGCGGCTTGCCTTAAAAGGGATGGCAAAAAGAACTTGCTAGTGAGGGCTGCTGCGAGCACTTGAATCTATAAGATTTGTCCTGTAATTGTTATAACTCCAAATTCGTTAAAAAAAAAAAAAAAAGGCAGTTGAATGCCCTTTACTCCAAGGTCTCAAAGGGATTTCAAAAGAATAAAAATAGCCTTGCCCCAAGAGGAGTCTAGGAACCCAGGGTGGGTAGGAGGACCTCTCGCGGTTTTCTTTGAGAGCAGAATTTGGAGACTTTGGTGTGAATGACGTGCTGCTGTGGGAGTGCCGGGCCCTGAGTAGAACACTCTAGGAAACTCTCCTAGAAGAGGGATCTAACAAGAAGGAATTGAAATATGAGTATGCTCTCTGATAAGCAGACCAGTAACTGAGGCGGGGGTCGGCAGGGGTACTTGTGCTTAGACAACCAGCCGGAGTGTGCGCAGAGTGTGCGCGGAGGCAAGGCTGTGTCGCAGCAGGCTGCTTGCTTGCTCTCAATTGCCGGATTCCCCTCCTGTGATAGTGAACAGGTCACCACCAGGTGACTGCTTATAGCTCATCCGGTACCCAGATGTGTCCTGCTCAGTTTCTCTGACCACCTGCTGGCATCAGGGCACAGGGGAGCCGGGAGGAGCTGAGAACTCTGACTGCACCCAAGAAAAAAAGCCTGGTTGCAGGAACCTGCTGGCCGGGACCAGGCAGCCTCATCATTTTCATCTTTGCCGAACGCACTTCCTCTCAGGAGTTTCCACACTCCCTTTGTGGTGACCTGCCCCGCCGCTTGTGATTCATTAGCCACGCACGCCCTGACCCGTGCACGCCCTGACCCGTGCCGCTCAGCCCTGAAAACACCTTCAGGAGGAGCCTGCTGGCGACTTCGGCAGGGCCGTTGTAGGCGGAGTAGAGGCCCTGGCTAGCAGTGACAGGAGGATGGGGAGCCTAATCCCTTTCCGGTGGACTCTTCCCCAAGTGGCATTTGCCGCCTCCATGTGTCACCCAGGCCTTTCTCCTGGGAGCCCAAGTAGCCGGCAGCACTCTACTCCCCACGCTCTTCCTTTGCTCCGGTGCCTGCTGTCCCTCCCCCTTTCCCCTCCTCTCTTTCCCCTTTCCCCTCCTCTCCTTCCCCTTTCCCCTCTCTCAGCAGTCATGCCCAGCTTATTTATTCATTCATTGTCATCTTTTGAATTTTTATAAGAGTTTATTTGAGCCGAAACTGGTTTGGTTCAGTGGCTAGAGCTCAGGCCTGCGGACTGAAGGGTCCCGGGTTCGATTCCGGTCAAGGGCATGAACCTTGATTGGGGCACATCCCCAGTGGGGGGTGTGCAAGAGGCAGTTGATTGATGTTTCTCTCTCATCGATGTTTCTGACTTTCTATCCCTCTCTCTTCCTCTCTGTGAAAAATCAATAAAATATATTTAAAAAATAAATAAATAAAGAGTTTATTTGAGCCAAACTGATGACATATACTGGGGAGCAAGATCTCGTGCTTTCCTTCCCGGTTTGAGTAATCAAAATTGAAAGAAGGAATATCAGCAGTTAGGGGAAATTTCCTTGGCATAAATAGTGTCGAATACATATGCATACATGGGTTCAAGAAGAAATATTACTGCTCTTTAAGTAATCTCAACATACAGAGGGAACCATGCTTCCTTCCTCCCTCCCCCCCGCCCCCCCCCCCCCCCCCGTGAGAACTGTCTGCATGGTCCGCTTAATTTGCAGACTACCAAAGCATAAAATGAGATAATAAAGAACAAAAAATAGGTTGTTTTTTCAAAGCGCGTATTTAATACTTTAATCAAATAGATTTTTTGGAATGTAGTAGTCCTCTGTTCCTGTAAAAATGAGGATTTTTAAACTTTTTAAAATTGCTTTTTAGAGGGAGGAAGAGGGAGAAACATTGACCAGCTGCCTCCCGCATATGCCCTGACCTGGGCTTGAGCTGCCACCTTTTGGTGCGGGTGACACTCCAGCCAGCCGCACGGCCGGGGCAGGATTGATCTGTTTTGGGAGGTGGGTCATGTGTCAGATGTGTGACGTGAAAGGTGTGACATCTGTGCGGAGCTCTTAAACCATCTAATGATGTGAAGAAAGGAAAGCTTTATGAATAGCCTCTCATTGTAGTCTCTGGGCCAGTGCCAGATTGGCCAGTACTTAGCAAAGGAAACTGTTACACAGAAACTGTGGTCTAGTAACAACCCTGCCGCACAGGTGGACTAAAGGAAATGCCGCAGGTCATCGTCGCATGTATTTCCACTCTATCTATCTATCTAAAATAATAATTGCTGAAAGTGCTAGAAATGTCTCCTTCTTCCCCACTGACCCCCTCTGACCTGCCCCTGCCCCCCACCCTCCTCCCAGGTCTTCACTACCCCATCATCTGTGTCCTTAATTTTTGCATGTTTGCATGAGTGAGTAAAGGAAGATAATTACATCTTGCTAGAAAGATAGGTATTTTGTTTGAAAAATCCTGAGAACTAGAATAGTCAGTGCATTGGCCCTTTATGTTACATATTTTACCTTCTCAACAATCCCACATGGTGAGCCAGGAGGGCGATATTGATAGCTCCATTTTACAGATGAGGAAATTTTAAGCTCAAAGAGGCACAAATTATTGTTAAAGCCACAGCTCCTAATCATTGATTGGCTGTCTCCTGCATGCTCTCTCCCCCTTCTCCCCCCCACATACACACTAGGACTGAACCTGCCCCTGTAAGAGCTAATACAATAAAGGGGGAAAGGTTTATCTATAAGCGTTAGCCTACGTTTGTTCTAAGCAAGGTCAAATTCTGTGCTACATTATGTAATTGGGTAAGGAAATGTTTAACTCGCTTTGAAGTTGTTATTTGAATTCATGTGGTAATTTATGACTTTAAACGAAGTTCTTATTTGAAATTCCTAGTGCCTGAAGGAGGAAACAGTGACAGACCTGGAGACTGAAGTTCTTTGTCACTTACACAGGTATGGCACCCTGTCCTGCTGCTAAGGGAGTGTCCTATCATCAGGAAGGAGGAATTTAATTTTTATCCCAGGCCAGATAACCATTCTTACGTGCCACACAGCCTCAAACCTTGTATAGTGTTAAACCCTAGCTTGAAATATTAGTTAATGCTAATTTTGTGTATAATGGGCTAATCAATGGTAAAAATCTAGAACTAATTAGTTATGCTAATTTTGTATTTAATAGACTAATGGTTAAAATCTAGAACGAATATTGAAAATTTGTGTTCACTCCTAAGAGGAAAGTCTAGATAATAAACTATAACCATGCATATTGCTTAATCAGAAAAAATCACAGGTAAGCATGTATGCCAACAGTGCTTTTTATTTTTATTTATTTTTTAATACATTTTATTGATTTTTTTACAAAGAGGAAGGGAGAGGGATAGGAAGTTAGAAATGTCAATGAGAGAGAAACATTGACCAGCTGCCTCCTGCACACTCCCTACTGAGGATGTGCCCACAACCAACGTACTTGTCCTTGACCGGAATCGAGCCTGGGACCTTTCAGTACGCAGGCCGACGCTCTATCCATTGAGCCAAACTGATTTCGGCCCAACAGTGCTTTTTAGATTACAGGCTCAAGTGATACCCAGCTGGACTGTGAATGGGTGCTGATGATTGTGTGAGATTGGACAGTGAGTGTAAATTTGTTTGAGCCAATAATCTAATTATTTGTGGCTGTTGTTTTCTTTTCTTTTTTAAAAAATAACTTTTATTGATTTTTTTTTACAGAGCGGAAGGGAGAGGGATAGAAAGTCAGAAACATCGATGAGAGAGAAATATCGACCAGCTGCCTCTTGCATACCCCCTACTGGGGATGTGCCTGCAGCCAAGGTACATGCCCTTGACCGGAATCGAACCCGGGACCCTTCAGTTCGCAGTCAGACGCTCTATCCACTGAGCCAAACCGGTCTCGGCAGTGGCTGTTGTTTTCTTACTCTGTGGAGCTCCTCACTTATGATTCTGCTTTTTTGCTTTATAATTATGTTTCCTACAATTATTACTGATTTCAGGTCGGAAGGCGAGTAGAATTTTATTTATTCTACATTCAGCTTTCACCATATGTCATGTGATTAACAAGACACAGTTCCTGCTCTCCAGAAGCTCCTTGTCTAGCAAAGGGCTGACCCTAAACAATAGAGAAGAAACTTGGAAACATTTTCAGTAGCATCTTGACAGAGGCAGGTGTGCCTTTTGGAAAGATTAGCCGAGGGCAGGGAGAGAGGGCAGGCAGAGGGCTCATGTGGGAGGCTGCATCGTACTCCCCGGCATTGGTGACTGATGCCCAAGTCCCTCCTGGCCCAGCCGTTCAGGAGATGGTCGGGGCTGTCCTCACATCAGCATTCTTGGCTAATTTCCCTGCCTTTCCCTTTCTCCCTCTTTCCCAGTTCTTCATTTTAAAGATGCTCATGGGATCATAATGGTCCTTTTGTGTCCTCCTGGAAGTAAGGCCTGGAGGGAGCTCCTTTCGTTCACTAGCAGGGTTGAGCCTTCGCTTTAGAACAGGCTTGCGTCTTGTTGGAAGATAGCTTTAACGGTCTCCAGAGCTGCGGTAGAGTGTACCTTTCCTTCCTCTTTGGAGATATTTAGTCCAGCCAGGGTAGCTCAGTGGTTGATTGTCAGTGTATGAACCAGGGGGTGATGGTTCCATTCCTAGTCAGGGCACGTGTTGGGGTTGCAGGCTCGATCCCCAGTTGGGGGTGGGGTATGCAGGAGGCAGCTGATCAGTGATTCATTGATGTTTCTGTCTCTCCTCTCCCTTTCTCTTTAAATTCACTAGAGTGTGCAATGTTTAGGGCCTGGCTGGCACGGCTGAATGGTCGAGCAGCATCCTGTGAACCAGGAAATCGTATTTCTGTTTCTGGTCAGAGCGCATGCCCAGGCTGTGGGCTCCATCCCTGGTCTGGGTGCATGTGGGAAGCAGCCAGTGGTACTCTCTCACATCGATGTTTTCTCTCTCTCTCTCTCAAGTCAATAAAAACACTTCTTATTGTTAATCCTCACCCAAGGATATTTTTCCTTTGATTTTTAGAGGGAGGGAGGGAGGGAGGGAAGGAAGGAGAAAGGGAGGGACATAGACATCATATAGTTCTTTACAACAAGAAAGAATCTTATTTGAATGTCCTTTACTTCCAACAATCATATTTTAAAGATGTCTAGTTTTGAGTAAAGTGCAGCTTTTATGAAAGATGATAATTTTGAATAATAGTACTTCATTCTTACTATAATTGCTATATTTAAAATTGACTGCACTAAGTAAAGTATGCTGAACTTAAAAGTAAACTAATATTTTAGGTGATAGTTGAACTCTTAATGTCGTTTTCTCAAATTTGAACTTCACCGGTAAACGATGTTCTTCTGTTCTCCCTAAAGCTCTCACACCATGCCTGGGTCCCTTCCTCTGAATGCAGAAGCCTCCTGGCCAAAAGATGTGGGAATTGTTGCCCTGGAGATCTATTTTCCTTCTCAATATGTCGATCAAGCCGAGTTGGAAAAATACGATGGTGTAGATGCTGGAAAGTATACTATTGGCTTGGGCCAGGCCAGGATGGGCTTCTGCACGGATAGAGAAGATATCAACTCTCTCTGCATGACCGTGGTTCAGAACCTCATGGAGAGAAATGGCCTTTCCTATGATTGCATTGGGCGGCTGGAAGTCGGAACAGAGACAATCATCGACAAGTCCAAGTCCGTGAAGACCAATCTGATGCAGCTCTTTGAGGAGTCTGGGAACACGGATGTAGAAGGGATAGATACCACGAACGCCTGCTACGGAGGCACAGCCGCTGTCTTCAATGCTGTGAACTGGATCGAGTCCAGCTCCTGGGATGGTGCGTTATGTCTGTTCCAAAGAAGCAGTCTCTGAGGATGAGTAAACCCAGATTACCTTTTACTTATTTATTTAAATGTATTTTTATTGATTTCAGAGGAAAGGGAGAGAAAGAGATAGATATCAGTGATGAGAGAGAAGCATTGATCGGCTGCCTCCTGCACGCCCCACACTGGGGATCGAGCCCACAATCCGGGCATGTGCCCCTAACTGGAATCGAACCCAGGGCCCAGATGACGTTTTAATTAATGTCGTATGCAAATGTTGCCACTTATGCTTGTTGGAATCTTTTCAGGCAGATAGCTAAGACTTTCAGCATACGTGCATTATGAATCTGTTTATCATGTAGGATATTATTACCTTATCAAAACTTAGACCAGTGTTTTGTAATCTTCATCCAAGGATATGTACTTTCCGTTGATTTTAGAGAGAGAGAGAAACATCGATGTGAAACATTCAATTGGTTGCTTCCTGTACTGAGGATCGAACCCTCAACTTAGGTATGTGTCCTGACTGGGAATTGAGCCAGACACCTTCTGGTGTATAGACAGTGCTCCAGCCAACTGAGCCACCTGGCCAGAGCCCATTTTCTTTCTTCACCAAAGATGGGAAAGCACATTCCGGGGGAACAGAACACTTCAGTTTCCATGTGTGATATGTACAGTGCGGCTCACCTTCTGCACCGACGATGTTTTTCAGGACGGTATGCGCTGGTGGTCGCAGGAGATATTGCTGTGTACGCCACAGGAAATGCTCGACCCACCGGCGGCGTCGGAGCCATTGCTCTGCTCATTGGGCCAAATGCTCCTTTAATTTTTGAACGAGGTGAGTGGGAACGTTTGTTTTTTTCAGTCCGCACAATACGCTGAGAAATTTGAAAATGGAAGCTAGAACTTACTAAGTGGTCATTCACAGCAGACAACTACTTGCTAAGTGCTTTATTTGTGCTACCATTTTAGTCTTCGTAGCTGTTGTATGAGGTGAGCAATGTCATGCCTCTTTTGCGGAGAAGTAAAATGGGTTTCAGTAATAACTTAAATGAGGCACTTGCTGTAGTCACACAGTAAGTGCCACGTTTTATTTCAGTTTAGTAAAACAATCGTAGTCTCCCAGTTGGGTTGATGAAGCTTGCGTGAAAATGTGTATCCAAGGAGCCTTAGGCCTGCTGTGGATGCAGTTGTTTCAGTTACTGCTGGCTTCACTGTGGATGCTTATACTGCACGAGGCGAGAGTTGACTAGTTCAGGAGGACCCGATAGTTCTTGCTAGCATGCCGACATCAAGAAGCAGAAATCCATGTACATCTTCCTTTTTGGTTCTAATAGGACTCCGTGGGACACACATGCAGCATGCCTATGATTTTTACAAGCCTGACATGCTTTCCGAATATCCCATCGTGGATGGGAGGCTCTCCATCCAGTGCTACCTCAGTGCGTTAGACCGCTGCTACTCTGTCTACCGCAAAAAGATCCGTGCCCGGTGGCAAAAAGGTGGGTTCCGCCGCTCTCCGCTGCTTGGTCTGTGTAGGACGGCCGTCGGGGTGTCTTCAGTGAGAAACTGCTCGTGGGCGTCCTTCATCAGAGCCCTTTAACCGCGTCTTCCTCACCCGCCAAGTGGCATTTCCTGTAGTTTGGGGGAGTGTGTAATTTAGGAAAAGAGGTAAGCTTTGGAAATGAGTATACCTCCGCAAAAGTACTTAGGCTGACTTATCCCCAGTAAGAAAACTAAAAGTAGAGTAAACGAAAGTAGCTTGAATTTTGTTCATCTTTTGTGAAAGGTACTTCCACAGGTTTTAGTTTGTGGCTGTGTCCAGAGAAAACTAAGAAGGGACATTTCTCCTCCCATTTGTGCTTGACCTGTGGATTCATATTTGCTTTTTTAATGTCATCATTATCTCCATCGTTAACCCTGGAAAAGTTCTTTGTTTTCTCCAGTGGCTTATTTCTTTAATAGTTTTCAGAATCTGGGCTGAATAGCTTTTTCAAAGCTGCATAGCTTTTTAGAGTAAAAGTAGTGATGATGTGAGCTCAGGCACATGCTGAGACACCAGGTAGACCACAGGCAGTCTGTGTCTTTGGTGGCCGCTCAAAGGGCGCAGGCTTCGCAGAGTGACTGGTTACAGACGGGGAGGTAGATGGTCACGTCGTGGCCCGCTGTCTACAGAACAGCATTCCGACAGTCTGAGCCTCAGGACACAGCACAGGTTCAGGCATTAATTCAAGCACTGCTTTCTGACCAGTACAGACTGCCCAAACACGGGGTGTATTTGCACCAGGGGAACAAATAGATGTAGCTGCTATTTCTTCTGCTGGATACAGCATGTCTTTTCCAGGATGAGACAGGCTTAGCCGAAGGAGTCCTGAGGTATAGAAAAGGGCATTATTGAGTCTGTGCTGAATCATCAGATAAAATACACTTTCCCCGTAGTCCAGCTTTGCTTTATGAGGTTGTGAGAGAGGTTAGAAATATACTCAGACATCTGGTGGCTGTGGACAAGCAGGACGGCTGCAGTCTGTAAAATGGCACTCCTGAGCAGCCTGTATTTAAAAGGACAGCGATTCTATGACTGTAGGACACTCAGTAAGAAATGCACTTTACATCCTTGTGTGTGCTAAACCCAAAGAAGTGTCATGAAATTGCTTATCCATTATGCAGCTTATTTTCTACTTGAATTTTTTTTAACTATAATTTTTTAAGATAAAAATCTATCTCTGGTTGTCTTTTTGATAAGCACTTTAAACCACACAGGTATTTCATTTACAATATATTTTTGGTTGTGATTTAAAGATAGAAAAACATCCTAGCCCTGCTCAAAAATAGAACTTCAAAAGTCAATGATATGAATTTCATAATGTCTTTGGATTTCTTTTTCAGAGGGAAATGATAGAGATTTTACCTTGAACGATTTCAGCTTCATGATCTTCCACTCACCCTACTGTAAACTGGTCCAGAAGTCTCTGGCTCGGATGATGCTGAACGACTTCCTGAACGACCAGAACAGAGACAAAAATAGCATCTACGGTGGCCTGGAAGCCTTCGGGTAAGGGGAACGTTGGGATTTTTTCCCTCCTAATGGCAGCATTTCTTACGCCTATCTGTTAAACTGTTATTTGCACAGCCCAGAAATGTTTAGAGTCCGAAGGATTTTAGAAGTAATCTAGCTTAACCTGTCTGTGTCATCAGTGACGACACCGAGTCCCAGAGAAGTAGTGGCTTACCACAGGAATTGAGTCGTGTCTAGTCAGATCTTCTGACTTACCCTTTTGGCTCCCTCCTGTCATCAGCATGATAACGTGGCCCACCAGCGCCTGCACTTAAACAGCCTCTTCACTGTCCTCCTGCCTTCCCCAGCCCTGGGCCCCGGATTCATCTCACTGTCGCTGTCAGAGTCTGCTCCCCTCCACAGCTTCCCCGCTGTTCCAGGATCACTGCCACCCTCCTTCCGCTTTCCCTCCCCTATCCCTTCTCCAGCTGCCGAAATTCCACTCACCTGTTAAGACTTGGCTCCTGTAATACAATGATTCTCCTAACTCAACAGACATTATTATGGACTCAAAATAGTATATTCTTTTTGGTGACAGCAACACGTTAGTGAGTGTATTAACGCATTAGAAGCAAGATGTCTTAACTTGGTTATTAAAAACTTTGAGAAAAAGGATTATCTTTCTACAACTGTTACATCTTCCATATTAATTAGCATGCTACTACCTGGCTTTTAACAAATGGAATCAAAAAGAACAGAATCATATACACTTGGAGATTAGTAATTGGGTACACTAATACAATAAACATGGAGTCTTTAAATACTAACTAAAGCTGTCTTTTACAAATCTTTCAGGGATGTTAAATTAGAAGATACCTACTTTGATAGAGATGTGGAAAAGGCATTTATGAAGGCTAGTTCTGACCTCTTTAATCAGAAAACGAAGGCATCTTTGCTCGTATCCAATCAGAATGGAAACATGTACACATCCTCTGTGTATGGCTCCCTCGCCTCTGTTCTGGCCCAGTAAGTATTGCTTTCTGCTGCTGACTCCCCTCGTTCGGGGAGTGTTAGAATTCTTAGACCAGCTTCGGTGCCAGGTCACGGAAACTGTCCTTCCAGGCTCTCTAGCCTGTTGTCCATTGACTTAAAGAATATGGCCGTAACCTATTTGGCTCAGTGGATAGAGCGTCGGCCTGCAGACTGAAGGGTCCCAGGTTCGATTCCAGTCAAGGGCATGTACCTTGGTTGCAGGCGCATCCTCAGTGGGAGGTGTGCAGTAGGCAGCTGATTGATGTTTCTCTCATCGATGTTTCTAACTCACTCTCCCTCTCCCTTCTCTAAAAAGTCAAAATATATTTTTTTAAAAATACATATATGGGGTGAGGCTACTGTTATTCCATAGTATTTTATGTCAAACTGGCTTTTAAAAAAAAACAAAACACATATTTTTATTGATTTTTGAACAGGAGAGGAATAGAGAGTCGGAAACATCAATGATGAGAGGGGATCATGGATTGGCTGCGTCCCCCACTGGGGATCAGGCCCCCAACCCCGGGACATGCTCTGATCGGGAATCAAACCTTGACCTCCTGGTTCATCGGCCAACACTCAGTCATGAGCCACAGTGGCCGGGCCCACCGGCTCTTCTGGCTCCTGTTCTCATGGTCTCAGTATTCCTGACCTGCAGTTGAACCAGAAATGCCCGGTTGACAAGATGACTTATTTTATGGTAAAATAACTGTCATAAGCTCCCTCTCCAAGAGATGGACAGCCTGGTTCCGTCGGCTTGCTGTCAAAGCGAGCTCAGGTTAGGGCCCTCAGGCTATCGGACGAGTTCCTAGTCCAGCTCAGGGCTTCCTGCGCACTGTTGTTCACACAGCTAAGCTTCCTGGCTCCTCCCCTGCACAGGTACTCGCCCCAGCAGCTGGCGGGGAAGAGGATTGGCGTGTTCTCCTATGGCTCCGGCTTGGCTGCCACCCTCTACTCCCTTAAAGTTACCCAAGATGCCACCCCAGGTAAATACCAAGTCTTGCAGCAGGAACGTGTGGGAGCGTGTTCTGGGTGGGTTGTTCGGCAGCTTCTCAAGCACGCTCGGCCTGCCCCACAGGGCGCTGCTGCATGTCTGTGTCGGTTCTTCCCACACAGCTGGGTCTGCTCTCATCCGGGCGAAGGGCAGCTCTGTCTGCCCGAGGATGTCTTCTCTCCGCCCCTCCAAATTGGGAAAAATACCCGTTTAAACAGGTTTTTCCTTTTTTGGCAAGTAACTTTATCTTTCATCTCATGTTCTCAATGTAGTCAGGGGAAAGGAAGCATGTCTGCTTAAGTCAGGCAGCTTTTTGAGTGTTTAATGATTGAGTCTGATCACATGAGTGAATAGCAAATCATTTCTTACTGTTTGCTAATGTTTAAGTTACCTAGCTTTCCTAACTTTATGATCTTGGCTATATTTCAGGAAATTTCTGTGCCTTCTCTCTGGTAGAAGGAGCCAAAACAGAAAGAGGGATAGTAGCCTTGGCCCTGCTCTAAAAACTGCCTCTAGACAAGTTATCTGTTTAAAAACTTGTGCGCTGGCTGACACTGAACAGGTGTCTAGTCAGAGGTTATAGAGGCTGTGTCAGATAGATACCATCTTATCTTCAAATATATGTATATACACACACACTAGAGGCCTGGTGCACCAATTCATGCACCAGTGGGGTCCCTCAGCCTGGCCTGTGGGATCAGACCGAAACCAGCTATCTGACATCCCCCGAGTGGTTCCAGATTACAAGAGTGCGCAGGCCAGATCTAGGGATCCCACTGCTGCACAATCGGGGCGGGGAGGGACTTGGGTTGTTGGCCAGCCAGGGAAGGACTGCAGGGGGGCTCCAGGGCTTGTCTGCCTGTCTCACTCAGTCCCGATTGGCCAGACCCCAGCCGCAAGCTAGTCCAGCAGCAAGCTAATATACCTACCAGTCAGAGCATCTGCCCCCTGGTAGTCAGTGCACATCATAGCAACTGGTCGACTATGCCTCCTGGTGGTCAGTGCACGCCATAGTGAGTGGTTAAGCAGTCTTAGTATATCATTAGCCTATTATATTACACTTTGGTTGAATGGCTGACCAGACAATCAGACACTTAGCATATTAGGCTTTTATTATATAGGATGGTTTTTTAGAATTGATTTTTAGAGAGAGAGGAAGAGCCACATTGATGAGAGAGACTGCTCAGTTGCCTCCTGTACGCACCCCAACCACAACCGGGGTCTGTGCCCTGACCAGGACTCACACCCTTGACCCTTTGGTACACAGGCTGATGCTCCAACCAACCGAACCACACCAGCTGGGGCGATAGATGCCATCTTATCTTCTAAAGCTTATCTCTATCTTGAGAAGCTGCCGAACAGCCCGCCCCGAACACGCTCCCACACAATGATAGCCAGTAGTTATAACAGAAGTGAAAGTGGTTTTTTTAACATTTGGCAACATTTTGTTTATGCTTTTGGGCATGCTATTTTTAGTCTTTTAATGTTGGAATTCTCTGCTATTTAGGTTCTGCTCTTGATAAAATAACAGCAAGTCTCTGTGACCTTAAATCGAGGCTCGACTCAAGAACGTGTGTAGCACCAGCTGCTTTTGCAGAAAGCATGAAGCTCAGAGAGGACACTCATCACCTGGGTAAATGTTCTGCGGCTAATATACACAAACATACCCCCCAAAGCCTGTAACAACGTGAAACACGCCACATAAAGATACGGCTATCCACAGATCTAGGCCGTGTTCAGTACGAACCTGATGTTGATAAAAATTGTAGGAAAATAGGCAAATCTTCAGTTTATTACCAGGTAGATTGTGTGTCATAACTAACTGTTCACATTCTCCACCTTTCCTTCAGGCAACTACATTCCCCAGAGTTCCATAGATTCCCTCTTTGAAGGAACGTGGTACCTGGTTCGAGTGGATGAAAAGCACAGGAGAACTTATGCCCGGAGACCCTCTCCAAATGCCGACACTTTGGTTGAAGGAGTAGGACTTGTGCATTCGAGCACAGCTGCTGAGGTACAGGGAGCGCATGGTGCTTGGTGGGGGGACATTTCTATCCCCAGATCGCTGGGCTTGGGGGGCCTACCTGAGAGCAGCTTAGGGACTGTCAGAAAGCAGAGATTCAGAGCGGGCTTGAGGCTTGGGTCCCAGCTGTGCCCTTTCCCAGTTTATGAAGTCCTTGCACTTACACAGTTAACATGTTCAAGTTTTAATAATTCCAGAACTGAAGGGAAGACTGATCTAGAGAGAGGCTCATTTGTGACTCATCTTGCGGCCCTCATCTCTCTTCTCTCGGGCTGTTGACAAAGCGGTCTCCAAAGTGGCCAAGAGGTGGCAGTAATAGCTGTGCTTTCAATTCCTGCTATGCTCAGTACTTTATTTTCATTTTCTCATTTAACCTTTATCGAAATGGCCTTTTGGTTAGTGATATGCTATGCCCATTTTATTTATTTATTTATTTTTTTAAAGTATATTTTATTGACTTTTTCTCAGAGAGGAAGGGAGAGGGATAGAAAGTCAGAAACATCGATGAGAGAGAAACATCCATCAGCTGCCTCCTGCACACCCCTCCTGGGGATGTGCCCGCAACCAAGGTACATGCCCTTGACCGGAATTGAACCTGGGACCTTTCAGTCCCCAGGGTGATGTATCCACTGAGCCAAACCGGTCTCGGCTACTGTACCCATTTTAGAGATGAGGCTGCAAGAAGTGAAATGGCTGGACCAGGATCATAGCCAGACCTCAAACGGATGACTTTACTACCTTGAAGTTATCTGTTCTATCTCTCCAGCACGAATCTGGTGACCGCAGTCTTGCTTCTTGCTATTACACAAATTAGGTAGCAGGTCACCCTTCCGGCATTTGGGTTGTGAATGCGCAGTGTGACAAGTACAGGCCTGGCTGGTGGTCTCTGGCCTCCCCCTCCCTTGCTGTGTTGGTATTGGTATAAGTTCGCCGTAGGGTAAAGAATGACGTTTAGTTCCTGCTGTGCACAGTCCTATAGGCTGTATTTAGCATTAACCTCCAAGGTTGCGCCTCTGCTTTTCCACTGGAACTTGCATCGGCACCATGACAAAGCACCCGCGACCTGACGCGGCTTCTCCCCTTGGTTTTCAGCACATTCCGAGTCCTGCAAAGAAAGTGCCGCGGCTCCCGGGGACGGCAACAGAGCCGGAAGCAGCTGTCATCAGCAACGGGGACCATTAAGAACTGCCGTGCAGCGCGGGGACGACCCGTGTGGGCCGGGCGGGGTGGGTGTGTGGGAACGGTTGGGAATGGGGTGTCTGGGACAATATTAAAGGATTACATGTTGCTTAAAATTGTGTGACTGACATGGAGCCTGGAAAACCATCGTGTTCTTGGGAAAGTCTCTGCTCAGTTTGCTAATTCGCTTCCTGTTGAGTCTCGCCAGCGCTTACCGCACTCCATGGTGTTAAGGGCTCTGCAAAGCTTCGTTCCCGTCCGGCCGTCCGCGTGCATGAAGCTTCGTTTTTAAATGTGGTTTGATGAGCCGTTTGTTTCTGGCAGAAAGGAGCAGAGGTACTGGTCTTCGATTTTAATTGTTTTGAATGTATAAGAATTTTATACCTGGAACAAACAAGATTACTGAAAGTATCTGTGGTTTTTTGATAAAAAGTTTCTAGTTTAAGGACTGTGCTCTCACACGTGAAATACACAAAGCCTGTTTGAAAACGGTAAGAAAAACATGCTGTTTTTCCAGACTTTGTCCGTTCTGGAGAGGAGAGTTAGGACGCTCGCTGGTCTCGGAAACTGGACTGTGGCTTTCAGTCCGGGCAGCAGGGGCCCTGAGCGGAGAGCTGGCCCGAGCAGGCCTGGGAGCGCGGCCTGGTGCGGTTCTGCTCCGAGGCGGCTCTGGGTCTGCCCTGAGTCCGTTCATGCTGGACGAGGCAGAACAGCACTGAGGTGTTACTGGGACTCGTGTATGAGGAAGCTTGTTTCTACAGTCCTCCTTTGTACCTTATTTTGAAGAATAAATAAAACATTTTTCGAAAGGAAGCATAGGGGCAAGGCGCTAGTTACTCTGATGCGTCAGTGTTACAAATGCAACTGTAAGACGGACAACCTAACTTCACGGTGTCTTTTTCTTTTTTTAAAAAAATCTGTCTAATGAAAAAAAAGGTACAACCCAAGTTTTTACATAGTTTGATCAGCCAAAATGAGTATTCCGCTGAGATCTGGAAGTAGGATCTATAAAGCATTTTCTCAGATTTCCACCTTAAGAAAAGCATCACAGGGTCTGAATAAGACTGGCTAGACAGGTCTGTAGATATTTTTGGTGCTGAACTATGACATGAGCCTTATAGATTGTAAAATAGAGCTAGTTGGAACTAATGTACAGAATTCAATTTTTAAAACTTTATTTGCTGTTAAATTCTGTGAAGTCTCCGTTATCTAAAATAAACGTACACAAATATGAAATGTAATGTTTCAAATTGCAAGGTAATATGTAATGTAGTGTTTGTAAAATACTCTTGTCTAATATTAACTAGTGGTACTTTGATTTGTACAGTCATACTTTGTTTAAATGACTTCATTTTAACATCCGGATTAATAACGGGAGTTCAGATTTAAAGGTGGATGGGGAAGCGGCGCATGCAGTGCTTTCACAGGTATTGGGGGCTCGGCGTGTTTTGAGAAGAGTAACTTCTGGTGTCAGAAAGACGGTTGTCTCAGGTCCATTGCCAGCAATGGGCAGGCCCAGCAATACTGGCACAGAATTAACTACACCTTATTGACATGAGGTGAATAACTTTGAATAAAGTTTTCGAGAAATATGGCAGATATTTGCGTCTTCTTTTTCTCTTCTAACATTTAGGCAAGTAATCAGCTGATAATCTATCTTTAAATGTGGGCACTCCTGTCATTTAAATTTATTCATTCACCAATTCATTCATCATTAAACATTCCAAAATGTGATATAAACGAGGCACTCCCTTAAGTCAGAAATAAAATCTACAAGATATGTGGCCTTGCCTTCAAGAAACTGTCCATCTAATGTGGAGGGATTTATACTGATAATTTATTATCACACTTTAGACAAAGATAGGAAGCCCCACATTGGGTGATGAGCATGTACGAAGTTTGCTATAAATTTTATTTTAATAGGTTTTTATTTCAGAGAGAGGAAGGGAGAGAGAATCATCAATGATGAGAGAATCTTTGATGGGCTGCCTCCTGCATGCCCCCTATGGGGGGTGGAGCCTGTAACCTGTGCATGTGCTCTGATGGAAATCAAACAGTGACCTGGTTCGTGGGTCGATGCCCAACCACTCACCCACGCCGACTGGGCTTGCTATCAATTTTCATAGAGGTACACTTTAGACAAAGATAGGAAGTCCCAAATTGGGTGATAAGCATGTATGAAGTTTACTTGGTGTTCCTTGAAACAACTTAAGATCGAGAGTTGGCAATTAAGGATTCAGAGCAAGTTCTATAGCCCAGCTACAGCTTCCAGCCCGAGGGTCACGTGTACATGTCCTGGTGCCTTGGGCTTCACAGAGGACTTCTGCTTTGGCAGAAATCAAACCAGGTAATTTGAGTCGCAGCAACCCTGGATTGTATGAATTAGGGAGTACACCTAATTTTCTGGTACCGATTAGCTCATGTCATGTCATGTCTAGATTCAATCCTTAGTAATAATTTCATTTCTCTCCTGTCCCTCTGGCCATTCAGAAGAAGGCCAGTGTTCTCTAAGGTCGCGTTCGCCAAGTCTAGAACCCTCAGGAATATGGCTTTAAGAGTCCTTACCCTTCTCAAATGAATTCATGTGCTTTTTCCCCTCACCTTCTGGGTTTTTGTTCATTTTTATGAACACTGATAAGTCTTAAGATTTTTTTTTTTTTTAATATATATTTTATTGATTTTTTACAGAGTGGAAGGGAGAGGGATAGAAAGTCAGAAACATCGATGAGAGAGAGACATTGGTCAGCTGCCTCTTGCACGCCCCCTACCGGGGATGTGCCCGCAGCCAAGGCACATGCCCTTGCCGGAATCGAACCCCGGACCCTTCAGTCCGCAGTCCGACGCTCTATCCACTGAGCCAAACCGGTCTCGGCAGTCTTAAGATTTTAAACACTGGAAGAACTCAAATAGATGCCAACAACCACTTTGGTCCTCTGTGACTTAGTTGAAATTCTTTCGTCCTGTTTGAAATGGCCTTAGAAACACGAAAGAAGAAATCAACGGAACAAGGAATGTAACATCTTTTTTTTTTAATATATATTTTTATTGATTTCAGAGAAGAAGGGAGAGGGAGAGAGAAACAGCAATGATGAAAGAATCATTGATTGGTTGCCTCCTGCATGCCTGGGGATCAAGCCCACATCCTGGGCATGTGCCCTGACCGGGAATTGACCCATAACCTCTTGGTTCATAGGTCAATGCTCAACCACTGAGCCATGCCAGCCAGCTGTAACATGATCTTTAACTTAGAGCTAAGTAATCTTTGCACAAACATGAATACTTTCTAAAATTTCTAGCAACTGCTCTTAATTGAACATAGCTTCCTCATTTTATTCCCTCTAGTTGGTGGTGGAAGAAAATAGTTGACCTGTGATCCGACTTCCCCCCTGCAAATTGTAAAGGCAGTAATTTGATGTGGGAGATTATGAATACCAATCAGGAAGTTTCTAGATTATCAGGGCTCTCGCTTATAATTAAAAAAAAATGCATTTGTATTTAAATGTTTACAAGTAAAAAAAAAAAAATAAGGAACTCTCATTTGTCCTATTCCATGTTTGTGTAGGCAATAATAGTAAGAATTAGTTTCGCAAAAGCTCCCACCTTAGCAAAGTCTTGCTGATCTTTGGGGTCCAGCTCAAGTTGCTTCCATCCTGAGAGCTTCCTGGACTAGCTCACTTGGTAGAGAGCGTCACGCTCCTTACTCAGGCTTGCAAACTCCCACGGGGTCTGGGCCCTGCCAGCACCACACTCAGCCCTACACTCGTCCTGCCTTTCCTCCCTTCCTCAAGCATGCCCAGTACTCCAGCCTTCGAGTCTTGGATCTATGCATCTGAAACCTTTGGGCCCCCCCCCTCGGACCTCTGCCCTGTGTTCTTAACCAGGGTCTCTGAGAACATGAGAGCACCTCCCTTTGGATTCCTGCTACATACTCCCCTCTTTGGCCTCACTGCGATGTGGGATCCCCACAGAACTCATCTGGTACACGAAATTTCACATCCCGGAAGTGCAGAGGGGTTAAGTTCCCCCGGGATCACTTGCTGGGGACCAATGGTGGACACTTGCTGGTGGATAAATGCTTTTTCCTTCCATCCCCTGGGCAGACAGTTCTGAGCAGGGATCAGATCCTGCAGAACCAATGACCAGTGTCCTGTGGCCAATCCAGCAACACATCTGCTGGCTTTCCTTTTCGTTGTACTCCCGCGTGGCCTGCACCCTGTGGTCATTTCCCAAATAAATGACCTGCCTCCCAGCGTCTGTCTTGGGCTCTGCTGTTTTGGAGAATTCAGGCTAAGACCATGGATACCCGGAAGAGTCATAAAATGGACCCTCGAGATGGGAGGTTGGAGCTGGTTTACTCACCAACCATGCAAACAATCCCATGGCGGTGTGTAGTAGGCAGAGCGATGACCATCTCTGGCCCCTGAGAATGCTACCCTGCATGGCGAAAGCAGGTATTAAGGCTAAGGACTGGGCTGGAGCCTGGTGGCCATGGGAGGACGGGCAGTCAGGAGGTGCCCGTTGCTGGCTTTGAGGATGGAGGAAGGAAACCACCAGACAGGGAATGTGGGGTGCCTCTGGAAGCAGGCAAAAGCCAGGAAATGGGTTCACCCTGGAGCCTCCAGAAAGCCCAGACCTAACATTTCAGCGCAGCGAGGCTCCTGCGGGGCTTCCTTCCCACAGAACTCAGGTAATTTGTGTTGTTTCTCACCGCTGAAACGGCATGGCATCCGAGGGGCCTAAGGCACTGCCGGTGGGCAGGGCGCAGTCGCCCTCAGGCAGGGGCAGCAGGTTCCTGTCACCGCGGGAGCAGGGGGGCCACAGCCGGATCATGCTGCCCCTGTGGCGCTGGAACAGCACAGGGCGATGATGAAGGCTGGGTTTGGCCAGCGTTCGTTAACAGCTTTGGAAGCCAGGGATGCAGACTAAACAACATGCTTTTAAGTCAGCCACCCATCATGTCTACTGTGCAAGTCTGAGGGCCTTGGACTGCAGCAGAGGAGAACTTCCTGTGAGGCCCAGGGCCTGGTGGGGAGGGGGGGCTGAGCTGCACAGGAGGTACTTGACCGCCCTCCTTTATCAAAGGCAGGGCCTTCATAGGAAGAGTGGGAGACTAGGGTCTGAGTAGCGGGAGGGAGGAGAGCCTGGAAATGTTGACAGTGGGCTCCCCTCACACGGGTCTTCCTTATCTGAAGACCCCCCCGCCGAAGTCTAGGGAGGCAGTTGCCTGCCTGCAAGATGCTGCTCGACCTCCTCCAGATGCTCTTCCCAAACCTTTGTTCTCCAAACCGAGAGCTGGGCGGTCCCCACGCATCCCGTGCAGAGAACCCAGCCCTGTCCGGAGGAAATAGCTTAGACGCTGAGCTGCGGGCCAGGCCGAGCTGGCTGTCAGGAGCCAAGGGGGCATGTGGGCAAGTGCCCTGACCGGGAGTGGACCCATGACCTATTGGTTCATAGGTCGATGCTCAACCACTGAGCCATGCCGGCCGGGTGTCACATAATCTTTAGAGCTGTGTAATCTTGACACAAACGCGAATACTTTCTTTAAAAAGGAGCGGGGGAGGATCCTGTGGGGACTGGGCCAGGAGTGGAGGTGGAGGGACAAATAGGAGGCAGGATAAAGGGCGGTTTATTGTCCCGGTAGCATTGAACTGTGATTTGGCATGAAGGGCGCCTGCACTGGTCCCAGGTCCTGCGGGGCCAGTTGTCGAGGTTGCCCCTGAGCTTGGCTCCAGGGAACGAGGCGCACACAGTGGGGCTGCCCAGGCACAGGGTTCGGGGCAGCCCTGAAGTCCCAGGAGCTGTGAATGTCAGAACGGATTCATGACGTGAGGCTGAAAGCCACCTGTTTCCCAGGAGCACGTTCCCTTCCCCGAGGCAACGGGAGTGCGTGGCACCTGCTGGGACGTCAGGGCTGATGGGGACACGCTGCATGAAGCCGGGCACTCCTTTGCCAAGGGGACAGTGGGGTTCTAGCGTGGCAGAGGCCACGTGGCATTATGTCAATGTCAAGCGAGGTGGGCATGATCGAATGGGCATGAGGCTGGAGTGGGAGTCAGGGTGACTTGCCCAGCGGGGGCTTGTGACAACGGCTAACAGATCCTGGAGTTCTGAGTGACAGCTGGCTGGAGTGTTAGTTCCTGGACGAGCATAACCAAAAAGAGGAAGAAGTGAGGCAAGTCGGTGAGCAGAGCCTGGGGGAGCCCGTGGCAGTGAGAAAATCATGGCCCCAGGGGAAAGTTGATTGACAGGTCCTGTCCAGTGGAAGAGGCCAAGTCTCTCTGCTGCCACACGTGGAGGCAACATACACACCCAGAATTTTTGAGGATAAAAATTGGATAAAAGTCGCCGAAACCAGTTTGGCCCAGTGGATAGAGCATCAGCCTGTGGACTGGAGGGTCCCAGGTTCGATTCCGGTCAAGGGCATGTACCTTGGCTGCGGGCACATCCCCAGTGGGGAGTGTGCAGGAGGCAGTTGATCAATGTTTCTCTTTCATCGATGTTTCTAGCTTTCTGTCCCTCTCCCTTCCTCTCTGTAAAAAGTCAATAAAATATTAAAATTAAAAAAACAGTTCACGTTTCTCTGAGATGCACATTGATTGTCATTTGCTCCATTGCCCCAGGTGGTGACCAATCTCCTGCTCTGTGTCAACAGAGTCTGAAGGACCTTGACATTCTGCAGAACATCATGCCTGCCCACTGTATCAAGGTGGATCCAGCAGCTGACAGTGGCAGGTAGAGAACCAAGATGGTGGCGTGGGCAAACGCCTGTATTCACTGCCTCCCACAACGCATCAAAATTACTACTAAAATACAGAACCACCATCATTCAGAACAGCCCCAAAGGTGGCTGAATGGAAGTCCTACCACTAGAGAAGTAAAGAAGAAAGTGCAGGAAGGAGGAGGCAGAGAACGGGCTGGCCCAACACCCACGTGTGCTGTTATTTTAATCGGGAGAGAGATTGTCCCTGTCCCTGTGGAGGCTGCCCGTGAGGAGAAAGGGCTCCCAGCCCCACACCAGCCCCCCCGAGCCCAGGGTTCCAGAGCTGGAAGAGAAGGCCCCAAACCCCGGGCTATAAAAACCAGAGCTGTGGCTGAAATAGGGAGGCTGCTGGAGACCCATTTAAAGGGCCAGCGCACAAACTTACTCAGACTCACAGCACTGGGGAGGCTTTGGGGGACCCAGACACATATGGGGAGGAACTGGAATGTCTGGCATCGGGGCAGCTTTCTCCCAGACGGGTGTTTGTCGGGGTCATTGTTCCCCCATTGTTGGACCTCCCCTGTCGCAGTCTCCAGCAGTCAGTAACACATATCTGAGTGTCCATCAGCCTGTAGCACACTGGGGATTCCGAGACCCCACCCCATTAAATTTGCAGCCCCACCCAAGCTGTTTACGAAGCTTTTCCATATGAACAGCCAGTCCTGGCTCAGGCTTCAGGCTTTGCTAAAATCTCTTAAACAAGCTGCAGCTGGAGCACCCGTACCCCACACTCATCAATAAAAGGCCCAAGACCCGGCACTAGCACCAGCCTGCCTTGCTTCACAGCTGGGCCTCGTGGGGGCACCCCCAACCCCAATACAAATAGCAAATAGCCGTCTGAAGATCCCTCTGTACCTCCTGCCAGGTGGGCCCAGGCAGTGGCTGACTTTGCACATCCCTGGAGGCCCTAGAGCCAATGCATCCAGTGGACAGCTTCAGGCCATTCCAGATTACAGCTCTACACACCCACAAGCAACACACTTAAGGGGCAGACTCAGGGAGCACCAAAAACCCCACAGAAGCAAGTCCTGCTCCATAGGGGTGTCTCCTGCACAGCAGCTCTTCCACTGTAGACAAAGCTGGAGTTTGGGAACAAGAGGAGATTGCAAAGCAAGCCAGAATCTGAGCTAACACACTTCTTTGGGGGGGGGGAAAGAATGCATACCTTCAATTGAAATTTATTCAGAAATTATAAAAATGTCCCCACCAAGTGGACCGTGAAAAAATTTAAAAGCAGCAACAATGACCTTGGTTAATGACCACCGGCCTAACACAGTTTATAAAATGGAGCACAATTTGGATGTGTGTCTTATGCCTCTGTAGACACGGGACCCTTTCTTCAGGTCCCGATCTTTAGGGTCTGGAAGTATCATCACTGGGACGCTCTCCAAAGCCTTCTTCCTTTGGACCCGATGCAGGATGATGCGGTAGACGCCAGTGATGGAGCTGCGGGCATCTCGCCCTTGGTTGTTCCGGATATGCTCTTCCGTGATCCCCAAGTGTTCCAGCGTGCTCTTGACCTCATTTTCCTCTTCTTTGAGGGTGCTGGTTTCTGACAAATGTCTGGGGTCAAGCCGGAAAGGTTCCAGAGGGGTGGGGTACGGCACCCCTTGCATCCACTCATGGTTCATGATGGAATCGATCCCGTACCGCTCGGAGGGTACGGGCTGGAGGACTCCCCGGATGAGGCGGAGGCAGGGCTCCGACATGTGGGGCGGCACACTGTACGTGCCCTCGAGGATGCTCTTCTTCAGCTTGGCCACGGTCTCTGCCCGAAACGGCATGGTGCCCGTCACCATGAAGTAGAGAAGCACCCCCAAGGCCCACACGTCCACATATACGCCCACGTAGTGCTCGTCTCGGAAGAGTTCGGGTGCAGCGTAGGGAGGGGACCCGCAGAACGTGTTCAGCATCTCCCCTTTTCTGCTCACGGTGCTGAACCCGAAATCGCCCACCTTCACGCAGGTGTTGCTGGTGTAGAACACGTTTTCTGCTTTCAGGTCCCTGTGGATAATCTGGTTTTCGTGCTGTGGGAGGAGACACAGGGGAGAAGGGTCATTTCCAGAGTGAAATGCCAGCAGGAAATATGCATCCGGAGCTCTGAAACTGTGAGATGACATATTACCGGAAAGTCCGTGGAGAGTAGCCACGTCAGCAAACCTGGAGAGCTGCTCTGCCATCACCGTTAGCCAAACAACACCCACAGGCCCCAGAGGGATGAAAGGCTTCGTTTTCCCTGTGGGGTGAAGTTGGAGTCTGTCCCCCACGTGTGAACTCGGGAATGAGAGCCAGAAATAAGACCCAGATCTTACGAAACCACTGTTCCGGAACACGGGGAGACAACAGTCCTTTGTTTTGAGGTCATAGATGGGTGTTTCTGGCTGAGCAATCTCTTGACTAGGGTCAACCCCAACAAGGCCTGGCGCCCCCCCAGCTGCCCACCACACTCCTCCAGGCTTTGGAGCCTGACAGGTTGGCTGTAGGTTCAGCGATGCCAGCTGTGTCAGTTCTCTACCTTGTGAAAGGGGATACAGATGGGCACCTGACCGGGCGTTGGGAGAACTGTAAATGACGCCTGTCTGTCCCGCTCAGCAGGGTGCTGGCACTGAGTAAGTACCTGCCATGAAATTTGGAACCATGCCTGTGATTCATCCTCTGGAGACCAGAGTGCTGAGAAGAACATTAGGGCTCTGAGCTCCAGAGGACTCGGTCTGCACCCTCTACTGCTGGGTCTTCTGATTGCTTCTCCGAGGAGGACATGGAAGACTCCTTGCCCCACTGCCCTCGTGTGTGTGTGTGTGTGTGTGTGTCTGGCTTGTTCCTGGGCCCGAGCAGGTTCACTCCAGCAGAGGCCACTTCAGGACAGGCTGAGTGCCCGCCGCCACTGCCATCAGGCTCTTCTCCCCGGCTCACTCCTTCCTCCCCCACTCCTCCTGCCTGCTCTCATGGGTCCCCAGGTCACTAAGTCCCTGGTGACCATTTGGCCAGGAGGTCGCTGACCCCACAACATCCAGGCAAAGGAGTGAACTAGAAACAGCCTCTCAACGAAGACCCCAGACAAGTGTCTCTTTGCCCGTTGGACTGACTGAGACCTCGGTAAGGCGGGCAGCCGAACGTCTGCACTGAAGCCGTGAAAGTGGTGGTCGGGTTTATAGTCAGTTCCTCCCGTGCCCAGCAACTCAGCCAGCGCTGCAAAGGGCACCAGAGCACAGCTCTTCAAGGGTCTAGCCCAGCCGGTGTGGCTCAGTGGTTGAGCATAGATCTATGAACCAGAAAGGACAAGGTTCATTCAATTCCTGGTCCGGGCATATCCCCAGGTTTGGGGCTTGATCCCCAGTAGAGGGCGTGCAAGAGGCAGCCAGTTAGTGATTCTCTCATGGTTGATGTTTTTCTCTCTGTCTTTCTTTCTGAAATCAATTAAAAAAAAAAAAAAAAAACTTTTAAAAATATATCTAGGAAATGTGCTTTAGGAGTCCAGATTTAGCTAAAGAAAGAATAAGGGCCAAAACCGGTTTGGCTCAGTGGATAGAGCATCAGCCTGCGAACTGAAGGGTCCCAGGTTCAATTCTGGTCAAGGGCACGTATCTTGGTTGCGGGCACATCCCCAGTGGGAGTTGTGCGAGAGGCGGCTGATAGATGTTTCTCATCGATGATTCTGACTTTCTGTCCCTCTCAATTCTTCTCTGTAAAAAAATCAATAAAATATATTTTAAAAAATAAAATAAAGAAAGAGTAAGGGACTACAATGGTCCACCATAAAGTCTGAGCGCAGAGGCCGCAAGAGGTAGAGGAGAAAGATCGGAGGGAGCTGCTGTGAGATTGAAGGGAGTTTCAGAGATAAGGTTCTGAGCTGGGTCATGAAGGGTGGATGGGAGTTGGAATGTGAGACCTGTTGATAGGGGAGAGGGCATCCTCAACACAGAGTTAGGAAGGCGAGGCCAAGAAAGAGCGAGGAGTTAGCTCTCTGGCCACAGGAAGACGGGGCTGGAGAGATGGGTGCGACCAGAGGGGGCGAGTGTCATCTGGCTGCTCAGAGCGACTCCTGCTAACTTCTCCCTGGACCTGCAGGTTCCTGGGTGATGCTTCAGAGGCAAGGAGAATGACCAGCCGAAAAGGGGCTCCCGGCTGCCCGTGAGACTGACACGCTCTGGGCTGCTGCAGGAGGGCAAACGGAAGCCGCGCGTTCCCACCATGGGTAGAATGAGAACGAGACTCTCCTTCCTCGCCCACTCACCATGTGCTTCACAGCAGACACAATCTGGGAGAAGATGAACTTGCTTTCTGGTTCCGAGAGCTTGCCTTCGGTGCTGATTTTCCCGAAGAGCTCCCCGCCCCCCGCGTACTCCATCACCAGGTGGAGCTTGGACAGGGTCTCCACGACCTCGTACAGGCGGATGATGTTGGGGTGGTGCAGTGTCTCCATGCTGGAGATCTCACGGGAGAGCAGCCGCTGGGTCTTCTGGTCTAACTTGGTCTTGTCCAGGATTTTAATGGCCACCTTTTCTGGAAAAAAAGAGAAAAGAATGTGCCAGTGTTCCTAGGCTCATAGAAATTTAGAACCAGCCCAGCGGCAGCGGCTCAGTGGTTGAGCGTCAACCTATGAATCAGGGGGTCACAGTTTGATTCCCGCCTGGCGGCGCTGCGGGCTTGATCCCGGATCCTGCAGGAGGCAGCCAACGAATGATTCTGTCTCATCATTGTTATTCTCTGTCCTCAGCCCCCTTGGCTGTTTCCCCAGAGCAACAGTCACCCTCCTGCCCTGGCGCTCTGATGCTTGCTCTTCCCTCTGCCCGACCACTTTCCCTCATATGCATCCATGACCAGATCCCTTATTTTTTCTTTCTGTTCAATAATCACCTCCCTGGCCAACTTACTGGCTTCTGTCTGTCTCTCCCCACTAGGCGATAAGCTCCACACACGAGAGATTATTATCTATGTTGTTCATTTCGGTATCCCCAGTCCCTAGAAGACACCTGTTACCCAATAGATGCTCAACAAATATTTGTTGAATGAATGATCTCATGTAATCCTTCTAAGAATGCAGGGAAAGCATTAGCCTCACTGTGCATTCTCAATCTTGGGTCTTGCTTTTTTATTGATTGTCTGTTCAATGCATTTTCCGCACTGCCACTCACTCTTCATTGTCATGATTGTTAATGGTTCCGTACCATCACATCCAATGTGTGTGTTTTAGTTTACTCGACTATTCCTAATGTTTTTGGATTATGCAAATGATTCCCAGTCCATTGCACTATAAATAACGCCACAATGAACATTTTTTTTTGGTTATCGTATTTCTAATGTCGGGCTTATTTTACGATGGATTCACAAGTCACTATTTTTAAAATGGAAACACAAGATTTTCAGTTGCTGGGTTTTTTCCTCCATGTTTTCAAGAGGAGGGATCACTTTAAAAAATATATATTTTATTGATTTTTTACAGAGAGGAAGGGAAAGGGATAGAGAATCAGAAACATCGATGAGAGAGAAACATCCATCAGCTGCCTCCTGCACACCCCCCACTGGGGATGTGCCCACAACCAAGGCACATGCCCCTGACCCGAATGGAACCCAGGCCCTCAGGGGATGTCCGACTGGTAGCAGGCCTCAGCCGTCAGTCGGATAGTCTTAGTGCTGCTGTAGAGGTGGGCCACGGTGTGCACCAGCCATCAGCTGGGCTTGAGGCTGAGTCATTGACCACCAGGCTGACCAGCTAGGGGGGAACCGTGGGAGGCCTCCAGGGCCAGTCTGGCTCATCTCATTCAGTCCTAATCAGCCAGACCCCAGCAGCAAGCTAACCTACAGGTCAGAGTGTCTGCCCCCTGGTGGTCAGTGCACATCATAGCAAGCCGTTGCGTGGTCTTAGCATATCATTGGTATATTACACTTTGATTGGTTGAACAGCCCATTGGAGGACTAGACACTTAGCATATTAGGCTCTTATTATATAGGATAATAAAAGTCTAAAATGCAAATCGACCGAACAGTGGAGTGTCTGGTCGCTATGATGCACACTGACCACCAGGGGGCAGACGCTCAATGCAGGAGCTGCCCCCTGTTGGTCAGTGTTCTCCCATAGGGAAAGTGCCCCTCAGCCAGAAGCTGGGCTCGTGGCTGGCGAGCGCAGTGGCGGTGGTGACAGCCTCTCACGCCTCCACTGCAGTGCTTAGGCCTGTGGAGAGTGGGCCTAAGCTGTCAGTCAGACATCCCTCCAGGGCTCCCAGACTACAAGAGGACTCAGGCCAGGCTGAGGGACTCCCTGAGTGCACAAATTTCATGCACCGGGCCTCTAGTTACTTATAGTGCATGTGGGGGAACTCCAAGGATCAATATGATACAAGATCTGGCACCAAGGAGCTTGTGACCAGGACACCCAAGGCTTTTAGCATACCATGGATTTGTTAAGCTCCAAATCTTGATTTCTCATCCAGACGTTCCCTTGCACTTCAAGGATGGCCGCTGGACTCATGACTTCCATGTGCGTCCAAGTCAGTGCCTCCAAATCTTTACTGTCAAAGCCATTTGTTTTCCTGTGTTTGCTATTGACTGCTAACTATCAAAGATTGGGTCCTGGGAGTCCTCCCCAATTCCTCCTGTTCCTTATCTCCCCCATCTTCCCCCATCCAGTCAACGACAAGGTTCTCCAATATTCTAAAACATTTCTCAAATGCATCCCCTTCTCCCCAACCTCACTGCCACTTCCTGAGTTGGGGGTGGACATCATCATTCATCTAAACCATTGGGATAATATTTTATTCCGACTTTCCTGACTCTTGTCACACCCCAACTTCAAGTTCACCTTCCTCGCTGAAATAAAATTCGATGACTCACTTGTATTAACTATTTGCTTTAAGCTCTTCAATGGTTCCCTAATAACAAAATGGCAAAATCCAAATATGTGCGAAGGTTCTCCATGATCTAGCCCTACCTGCATCACCCACCGCATCGCCAACACGCTGTGGTGTATCGCAGGCTCCAGGCTCCCCGAACTGCTTTCAAATCTACAAATACTCCCCAGACTGGCTCCCACCTCCATCAGCTTGCCATCTTCTCTCTGGCTGGAATTCCCTTTTCCCTGGGACTTGAACAATTTCTCCTCAAACCTCAAGACCCAACCCCAGCCTTTCCTGGTCAACTGACCCTTTCCTGACACCCGCAGGCACAGCTGAGCACAACCTTTGGACCGTACCGGGTGACGTCACTTACTGATTGTCTCCTGTCTGTCTCCATTACGGAGTGTGGGTCCCTATCAGGCTAGAATGTACCTCATTCGTCTCTGTTAAAGGCCCAGAGTGAAGCGTGGGTACGGGAGGGTTTATTGTATTTTTGAAAAGAGGTCTGAGTGAACTGATAAATAAATAAATTGAGAAACTTGAGACTTAAGAGTAGCGAGAGGAAGACCAGGGGAGAAGAGGTCAGAAGGGCACAACAGAGAAAGGGACCGACACCGCTGCCTCTTTTGCTGTTCTTTGCGGCAATAGGCGGGACATAAAATATTCAGAAGCCAAGGGCATCATCTCTTTTGAGAAACTTCTAATCAGCCGGATTCTGAGCGTGATGGCTTCAGCCACCCTATCAGCTTGCCAGGCCCGGGGGAACCTGAGCTGTTCGCCACAAAAATAAACCCCCCGGCCAGCAGCGGCCTGGATCGGAGCCTCTTTGCTAGAGATCAGAGCAGCTGGCACCCGTTTAAAAACCACTGTCCTGCCGAGACTGGTGTGGCTCAGTGGATAGAGTGTCGGACTTCGGACTGAAGGGTCCCGGGTTCGATTCCTGTCAAGGGCATGTACCTTGGCTGCGGGCACATCCCCAGTAGGGGGCGTGCAAGAGGCAGCTGATTGATGTCTCTCTCTCATCGATGTTTCTGACTTTCTATCCCTCTCCCTTCTGCTCTGTAAAAAATCAATAAAATAAATAAATAGATAAATAGATAAATAAACAAATAAATAAATAAATAAATAAATAAATAAATAAATAAATAAATAAATAAAAACCACGGTCCTAGGAGCTGCCCCCCGGGAGCCCTCGGCGCTCCCAGGAAAGTCGTCTTTATCTCGTCGAACCCGTGTCCATGTTTCCTAGGACACCCGTGACGATCGGCCCGTGGGCTCTGTGTGGGGACCGTACTGATAGGAACGGCAGCCCATGTCGCCTATTCTGTGGCCTGGCTATGGGACAGGCGTTGAAATCCCCAGCGAGGCTTCCTAAACCACTCCCAATGAGTCACCTTCCTCCCTCAGAGGTTCAGCCTTTAGAGGAGCGCTCCCCTTTTCTTCCCATTCCCGTCCACCCCGAGTAGCCAATGCCCCCTCTCCGTGGACGGCCTCAGTCTTTTCGCAGACTCTCTCTGCCTCTCTTCGTCGTCCCGCCCACGGTTCTGTTTCCGGCCCCTGAAGCCACCTGCGCTCATCGCCTCTGCCCGCAGGTTCCCTTCCTGGTTAGTAATGGCTGTGGGATCCAGTTCCACTCGTTCTCATCTTCCTACTCTTTCCCCCGCTGGGGGGCTCGCTGATGGGTAGAAGCCCAGGAGAGAGATGGGGCGCGGTGCCAGGACTAGGGCGTAAGAGTCGGGAGGTGAGGTGGGACTCCTTTCTCCTGTTGCATCGGTCGAGCGTGCTGTTAGCTGCCGGTCCAGTCTCTGGCTCGTTTGAACTTGCTTGTTGATCTGACTTCCCCACTGCCTGTGCTCTTGACCTTCCTCCCCCTTGGTACGTGGATCCCGTAACCTGAGGGTGACTTGCACCTTCGACGAGAGGGCCGGTTGGCAGTGAGGATCTCCCGCCAGCAACTTGGGCACCCAAGTGGGGCACCCAGGAAAATGTCGTGCTCTCGCAACTCAGGGACCAGAATACACTTAACTTAGCAATACCACAGACACCCGAGGAATCCAAGAAGGAAGACACTTATAAATACCAGCTGTTGCTTCTCTCTCTCCTGTCCAGCCCACGCCAGAGCCCATCTACGGAATCAGATACCGTCCTGTGGCTCCTGTCTCTATGGTGGACATGCCTGCCACCCTGCTCACCTCCTCAGACACCTGTCTGGACCGTGGGCTCTGTTGAGACTTATGGGGCCACAAGACCCTAAGGCTGCCGCTGACTTGACACGGGAGGCCCTTGACCCCAAGGTGGCCCGTCATTGACTGGCCAATGAGCAATCATACTGGGGCAGGCAAAGGCAGGTTAACAATAATAGTAAATAACACATGAGTAATAATCCTATCTAATAAAAGAGTAATATGCAAAGTGACCGTACCTTTGCTACATCCACAAAGCCACGCCCACCAGCCAATCAGGAGCTGGGGTGGAGCCAGCCAGCGAGTGCACAGCCTGGGCCGTGGGGGGATGGGGCCGTAGGCCAAGGTGGCGTGGGGCACGGGGGGCAGGGCTAAGGCCCGTGCTAGCCAGGAGTGAGCTGCTTGGGGTGAAGGCCCGGGCCAGGGCAGGAGGGGGAATGGGGGCATGGCTGGGATGGAGCCAGCCATCAGCCCCATTGCAGAGGAATGGCTGGGTGCCCAAGGCCTAAAGCTTCGGCCAGAGGCTTTAGGCCTTGGGCAGGCCGGGGGTGAGTGGTCAGTAGGACATCCCCTGAGGGCTCCCAGTATGTGTAAGGGGGCAGGTTGGGCTGAGGGATCACCCACCTCCAGTGCATGAATTTTGTGCACCGGGCCCCTAGTACAAGAATAAACTGTGATTCACATATTTGCAATGATAAACCTAGTTTTGCCCACCTCTGGGTTCTCTCTCTTTAAAATCTGAGCTGAAATAGCAACACGTGGATGGAGACGGACAAGAAAGCTGAGAGCATTCAGGATGTGGCTCTGGGACCCGCAACCATCCTTCTTGGCCGTGTGCCTTCTGACAGCAGGCAGAGCAGCTCGGGCTGGGGCCCCGGACAGAGCCTGTCAGGGCCGATCTCGGGGAGAGGGCAGGGCGAGTCCGTGGGCTTAGGAAGTTGTAAACTGTACCGAGTTGCAAGGGTTCTGTGTTGTAACTCCCTTTGATAATGTCCAGGCTTCTGCTGAGCAAGAGTGAGCGGGGAAGAGCCCACACTGCTGGGCTTTCTGCAGGGTTCCTCCCCGAGGCCGGCGTGCTGGGCGCTGCTGCGCTAGGACCCGGCATGACTGGTACCCCGCAGGGTGGGGTGTGCCTTTGGTGGACAGCAAGAAACCCGGCAGCAATGAGGACGGTACAGAGCAGGCTGGCGCAAAGCCCTTTCCCCCAAATATAACACAAGCAGCCTCGGGTCAGCAGGGGAGACTGGACCCCGCTGTCCACGGACTGCATTGACCCGCAGATGCGAACGGCAGGCACAAACAAAAGCTTGGACTGAGCTGCCTTGGGACCAAGCCACCCTCCATGTCAGCGGGACAGAGTCCCTGCAGTGTGTGTTTGTTAATCCTCACCTGCAAATATTTTTCCCATGGCTTTTTCATTTCTTAAAAAATATTTTATTGATTTTTTTACAGAGAGGGAGAGGGGTAGAAAGTCAGAAACATCGATCAGCTGCCTCTTGCACACTGCTTACTGGGATGTGCCCGCAACCAAAGTACATGCCCTTGACCGGAATCAAACCTGGGACCTTTCAGTCCACAGGCCAACAAGGTTCTATCCACTGAGCCGAACCGGTTTTGGCTCTATTGCTTTTTCAGAGAGAGTGGAAGGGAAAGAGGGAGGGAGGGACAGAGAGAGAGGGAGAGAGAGAGAAACATTGATGTGCAAGAGACACATCGACTGGGTTGCCTCCTGCACTCACCCTGGGGGGGAGGCTGCCGGCAGGGAGTGAACCCGCCACCCAGGTGCGTGCCCTTGACCAGGAATCACACCTGTGAACCTTCATTGTGCGGGCAGAGGCTCTAACCACTGAGAACACCGGCCGGGGCCCCACGGTGTCCGAGAGAATTCATGCGCGTGGTGCAGGGGGAGAGTGTTTGGAGTCAGAACCGCTAAGGTGGAACCGCTGAGGCCACAGGTTAACTTTGTGGGTCTCAGTGTCCCTCTCTGTAAAGAGGAAACAGAAACCTTGTCCTCACCCCCTGACCGTGAAAATCAACTGAAATAGCAGAGGGCAGGGCTCCGGTGAGCACGCGCCATCGGCTCCCCGGCCCCGGCCTCCTGGCCCAGCCCCGCACTGGGTCCTGCTCCCACGGGGGCCGCCTGGACAAGGTGGGGGGTGACAGGTCCTACCTTTGGTCAGGGAGTGGATCCCGAGCTTGACCTGGGAGAAGTTCCCGCTCCCGATTTCCCCTCGGATGCGGTAGAAGCCGATGCGCTTGCCCAGCGTGATCTCCCGCACCACCTTGTCGTCCTGGGCCATGTCCCGGGTCAGCCTCTCGAAGGGCGTCGGCCGGCGCGCCGGCGCCTCGGGCTCCTCCGGGCTGCCCTCCGCGGGGCAGCCGCTCTCGGCGCTGTCCCGCCGATCCCACGGGGCGCAGTGCGGGCTCGCCGGGCCGCCGGCATCCACACACGCCGCCGTCATGGTCATGGCGCCGCGCTCGCTCACGTTTCTATCTCAGCCGGGGGGCGCCGGCCGGGGCAGGTGGGGAGGCGCAGAAGTGGCCCCGGGGGTGGGCGATGGGCGGCAGGGACCCCCCCAGGGCCCCGGTCCATCGGAGCCTGCAGAGTTTGCCCGGCCCAGCCCGGGGCTGCCGGCCCCCCCGGAGGCCCTCACACCGTCCTGGGCTGGGCTTCCAGCAATCACGGCGCCGGGGGGCGCATGGCCTCGCCCCGCTGTCACTCCCCGGGGCGGCTGCAGGAACTTCGTGGCTGCGGTGCAGGCTGGTGCTCTGGTCCTGGGACAAAGGCTCCCGCTGGCTATTTCCTTTGAGGGTCAGAGGGTCGATCACTGCGGAGACCCCCGGGGTCCCGGCTGCGGGCGCTCAGCTCTGACCTTCCTCATGTCCCCCGAGGCTCTGGCCAGCAGGTCGCAGGACCTGAGACCTGGTAATCTGGAGCCCCAGGAAGAAGAAGGTTGCCAATCGGCCTTCTGGCCGGGGCGGGGCGGGCCAGGGGAGGATTAAGTCCCCGCGATGTCACCTTAGCCGGCCTTTATTTAGATGAGCCTTCCCCTAAGCCGCACGCTGTCTCAAAATGTGACGGGTGCTGTTGGCCCTAAGACAGAGAGAGAGAAGATGTGTCAGCGAGGCTAACGCACGGCTCAGGGACGGTGACGGGCGTGGGGCTGCCCGCGGGCGCGGACCTGGGAGCGCTGTGCGAGCGGCATCTGCGGCCTGCGGTGACCCGAGGACCTGGGACTTAGCGGGAGGACAAGGGCGCGCTCCCGCCCCTCGGGCCTCGTTTAGACAAGCCCTCGCAGCCGGCAAACACTTCCGGCAGGTCAGTGTCTCTGTTTTCGGACGTTTCGGAAAATGTGCGTGTGGCTTTGGGTTGCTTTATTTTATTTTTAAAATATTTTACAAAGTTATTTTAGAGAAGGAGGGAGAGGGAGAGAGGGAGAAAGAGAGAGAGAGAAACATCAGTGATGAGAAGGAGCCACACTGGGGACGGAGCCCACCACCGGGCACGTGCCCTGCTCAGGACCCGAGCAGTGACCCCCTGATGGACAGGTTGACACTCACCCCTGAGCCCCGCCAGCCGGGAGCTTTGAGTTGCTTTAAAACCAGATTTTTAAAATTATAATAGGACAGTCATGATGATAAAGATTTTCTGTTAACATCTGTTTTTCAAAAGTTCTTACACTGATTCAAATAAAAAGGTTATGCTTCCAATGTAATCTCAGTTATAGGTTCTCCTACGATATTTTCTTTTTTTCCAAATATATTTTATTGATTTTTTTACAGAGAGGAAGGGAGAGGGATAGAAAGCCAGAAACATCCATCAGCTGCCTCCTTCCTGCACACACCTCACTGAAGATGTGCCCGCAACCAAGGTACATGCCCTTGACCGGAATCGAACCTGGGACCTTTCAGTCCGCAGGCCGACGCTCCATCCACTGAGCCAAACCGGTCTCGGCTCTCCTACAATATTTTCTATACCTTTTGCTCCTGTTCTTTCTTCCTGTTGTCATTCTAGGCCAAAGGCTGAATGTCCTCCCCGTCTTATTTCCTGGGCGTTTGGGGGCAGGCGTCGGCCCGCCGGCCCAGCAGCTCGTTCTGGAGGGGCAGGAGCAGGGGCTGAAAGCCCACGGCGTCCTCAGTGACAGGAAGCACTGCCTGCTAGCCCGCCCTCCCGACCTTGTTCCCCGCCCCCTCCGGGAGGAAAGACTCCCTTCCTCTCTGAGCCCTGTGGCACTGGGTGCTTTTCCCCAACGTCTGGTCGCCCTGAAGGTGGCACCGCAGGCCCTGCTACCCGTCTCCCTCTGCTCGGAGCACGGGGCCTGCAGGCAGAAAGTGCCTCTCACTGGGTGTTGAACTTGACTTCTGGATGTGGGCATTGCCTTGGAAATGTGAATTTCCACTTCTGTTGATGACATCACAGTGTTACGGGGGAGTACAGGACCTGCTCCGTATGCTCCTGTCTCCCAGAGGTCAGCACCATGTCAGGCACGTAGTCAATGCAGTTTCATGATGAAGGGATGCATTAACTTAGAAGTCACAGACCGTTGCATTAGGCATGATTTAGTAGAGGTGAGTACTTTATGTTTCAACTAATGACACCGTTCCGACATTGACTAGAATTCTTTCATGTAGGGGTTTTCTCTCTTTCCACGTCCAATGTGGAAAGAAGAGTGGGTCCAGTTTCTGAGTAGAGGAGCTGGGGATGGAGAAATAAAAGAAAGAATAGAGGACACAGAAATAGAAATTAAAAGCTGGGGCTGGGTGGCATCTCTGTTCTCGCTGATGGAGAGACAGGAATTCAAACTCAACAGCAGTGTTTTTATTTATACAAAAATAAAAAGGGGTTTCCCTTGAAAAAACCCAGGATCAAAGGAGCTTAAGTGGGCCCAGACCCTACTCATTCCCTCATTCCCGGGCCAGGCTGAATCTACATTTCAAGGCCCTCTCCCCGACACCTGGAGCAAGTTAAGAGTCAGTACCGATAACGCATCCAGCCTTCTGGGTGGATGTGTTTCTAAGCTCTGCCTGGCGCCTCAGGTTCAGCTGACAGTGATTTAAAGAATGCTAGGTGCCTTCTCTGGGGGCCCTCTACACTTTCAGAAGGCTGATTTCAGTCCCCGTCTCTCCCCAGGCCTGGGCCACCTTCTACTCCATCAGGAGTCCCGGCGTCACTTCTGCGTAGGTGAAAACCAAGTTGGAATCCCGCCTCCACACTGAGAATTGCTACAGGACTGAACGCAAGAGACAGAGAAGTCAAGTGCTGCCCAAACTTGCTTCTTCCAAAGGCTCAGGTGTCCCCCGGCCCCCCTGTCTCACGCCTCCTGGACCCTGCGGTGCTTGCCCAGGACTTTTCTCAACTCCCCTCCCCCCCCCTCCCACTCCCGACCTGGACTCTGTATCGTCAACTCCGTTCAGGCCTGCGATTTAGAACTAGGTTCTGGATTTGCTACCTGATTGACTGCAGGGTCCGATTGCACGCGCAGGGGTCAGATTCAGTTGCCAAGTGTGGTCGAGTTACAGACACCCACAAATTAAATTTCCGGCACAGTGGCTTCGAGACCATCTCGTCTTGCCTTAGCAACCAGGAGACAGCTAATCTGGTGGATCAGAAGGAGGATTTCACAATTTTAAAACATTGCTGTGGGTTTGTATTGAGGAAGGTTTGTAAGCTGAGACGGGTTTGCCGGCCAACTGGGGGAAAATCGAACCTCTACCTCCTGCCAAGATAAATGCCAACTAGATCACCTAAATAAAAGCAAAATAAATGAAACCGTAAAATACTAGAGAAGAGCGCACGATTTTTATCGTGATCTCAGAGGTCATAAAAGAGAACATTCAATTTGACTGCATAAAATGGTAACTTCCTGTTTGCCAAAGAAGAAAAAGCACAAAGGAAACAAGTTCAGTGGTGAACTGAGGGAAAAGCTTTCTAGCATGTGTGATAGACAAAGAGCCAATTTCCTAGATAAAGAATTTTCACAAATCGATAAGCAAGAACACCAATATCTTAAACAGAAAAATTATAAATGTGAACAGACATTTCACAGAAAGTATGGGTGACTATACTATATAAAAAGATGCTCAAGCTCAATTAAAAAATACAGTAAAACAATGCTGAAATTAGACTTTTCTACAAATAAATTTGGAGACTACAAAAAAAAATGGGCTGATGCACTGGTCACAGAGGGTTTAGGGAAACTCGTTACTAAGAGTCAGAATTCCTACAACTGCCTAGAAGAGCCATGTGGCTGTAAACAGCCAGTGAAGTTCAAGTGGCCATATCCTTTGCCAGCAATTTTGCTTCTAGAATTTATTGCCTATGTATGCAGGGAGCTTCCAATCAGATTGCACTTAGGATGGATGTCCCGTCCAGAAGCACCATATTCCTGAGCAAAGGCTCCAAAATAAAAGGAATGAACCCCACCAAAACAGTAACAACCAACAAGCACTTGAAGGAAACACAGAGCAATGCAGGAAACAGGAAGCAAAGGTAAGATACTGTGTCCATAAACCAGAATAAAATGAGAGAGTGAGAGAGAGCGAGAAAGAGCTCTCTTGGAAATTGAAACTGAAGAATTGTGAAAAAAAAAACACAAACAAACAAACAAAAAAACCCTCTAGAAGAGATAAACAATAGTAAAAAAAGACAAGAATACCAGCTGATAAATTCCAAAAGTCCAGCACCTAATTATTAGATTTTCCAGTGACACTATTGCCCTCCCAGTAAAGTAAAACACATAGTTCCTGTTGTACTTGAATAGCCAACAAATCTCCAAAATGTCAGGAAACTCTGGGTTCTTACAAATTCCAGTAGAATAAGAAGAGTAGATGAAAAGAACCTTCACGGAAAAGATAAATCACGGATGAGTGTGTAAATACTCATTTTCACTTTGCAAAACGTATTTTCTCCCTCTGAATATGTTTCTTAGATGTGTGTGAATAGAAATCCCGATAATGGGCTATGGGATTGCTATAAATAGTTTATATTTTTACTACTTTCTAATTACATCATGTTGAAAAGTAAGCAAATAATGGAAATGACGACATTCTGAATTACAGATAAAATCTCCCTTTCTTAGAGGCAACTGGGGTCTGTTGTCATTTTGCCTTTTGCCCTTCCGATTTCGACTAATGTTTATGGACATTAATGAGAGTGTAGGAACCCAAATAGCCAAAACTAGGAGCCCCGCCTTTGCAGATCAGACCGCTGGTGAAGGCGGAATGGTCCTTAATTATTAACTTACTGTTGCGGCACAGCGATGCATTAAACGAGATTAAAGGACACAGAGCTTGCCGAGTCCTTTATTTCCTTGACTTGCAACCACTGTGAAAATATCAAAGAAAACCATCTCGCCTTTGTTGTCTTTGTCCGAGTTTAAATGACAAAACTTCTGGACAAGGCTCTCGGGCACCGGGCACCGTGGCAAAAGGATGCAATGACACCAAACCCTTCTCCCATGGGTGCAACTCCGGGGGGATGGCTAGCAAACACGCTTCGCTTGAAAACCGAGTCCTATTTCACCATCATTTGCATCGCCTCAGCTCTTGGCCTTGGATCTTCGCTTCTCATCACACATGTCAAGATCCCCACGGGTGGAGGAGGGTGCAGCTGAGACATTTGAAAGCAAATGGAAAACCGGTGTGAACCGGTTGTGCCTTGGGAGGTACAGCGGCGCTGGGTACTGCCTCCTGTCCCTCCTGATCTCACGGGCTGCTTTCCTGGCCACTCGGCCGGTGGCCCTCGTTCCATCGACCACCCATAGTCAGTCCATCCCGCCTGAGGGGCTGACGTTGCTCTTCCCACACGGAATTCTCCCACACTTGAGGCTCCTTGGCTGGTCAAGGTCACAGACTCAGGCACCGGGGAGGGCCGTGCAGGTGTTCTATGGGGCTTGGCGCAGCGTCCACGCCCCTCGTGGTGAAGAGGCCCGCGCCCAATGGCAGCCAGGGTGGCCATGCTGCAGTGCTGGCTGGCTTTGGCCAGGCCTGTCCGTTCTTTAAAAGCAACTGGAAATCAAGACACTTTGGGCGAGCTCTTCCGATGTTTAGATGGTGGATTGAATGTTTGTTAAACATTGTGTGGTCCAGTGAGCGGAACCATCAGCCAGATGTGGCCTTCGGGCTGCCAAGCTGCAGACTGCTCTCCGTTTTGGTTTTGTTTCTTTTTTGTGTGTTTGTTTTTTTTTTAAATATATTTTATTGATTTTTCAGAGAGGAAGGGAGAGGGATAGAAAGTCAGAAACATCGATCAGCTGCCTCCTGCACACCCACCACTGGGGATGTGCCAGCAACCAAGGTACATGCCCTTGACCGGAACAGAACCCAGGACTTTTCAGTCTGCAGGCGGACGCTCTACCCACTGAGCCAAACCAGTTTCGGCTGCTCTCGGTTTTTGAGGTCCGTCATCAGAATACAAGGGGAGGGCGCCATAGGGCGATAGTGAAATAGATGCTGGAATGGTGCCTATTATCCCACTCCTGGGGTTTTGCATCAATACCCTGCGGTCTTGCAGTATTTAAAGCACACACAAGTAAACAGACAATTTATGTGTTTGAGCATTCTCCAAGTTTAGTTAACCATCGAATTCATTCTCACAGGATACCTTGCTGTTATTGGCGTTTTTCTTACAACCCGGACCTCAGAGTTACCCAAAGCTGTGACATGCTCAGCTGCACAGAAGGGAATTGCGGACTGAATCACAAGCAGGTGGCCCTGAGCAGACAACAGAATGTGTTCTTCCTCCGAAGTCACTCTTAGAAAACACCACGAGGGGACAATTCCTGCCCACGGGCGGCTCGTGGGAGACTGAAATGGCTGCAAGTCAAAGTAGAGACTGCTCCTTTGCTGCCTTCTAACTTCCTTCAGCGCCAATGTCCTGGCTTGTTCACTACGAACAGCATCGGGGTGATGGCCTGAAGGACGTGAGGAAAGACTTTGCATTTGGTAAGAGCCCCGGAAAGTCTTGCAGCTGGATGGGGGCTGGAGGCCACAGTCACCGAGGAGGACGAGCAGTTGCAGAACAAGGTCACGTGGACTAGCACAAGAAGTTCAAGTGGAACCTGAAACCTCCTAAGTGAGGCCGTCACACAGGAGAAGCAGCACCTCGGAGGGTTCCTACATACTCACCCAGCGGCGGAGGGAAGGAGGGTGCCGGCGGCAGGCGACAGGAGAGAAGTTATTCGCTGCAGAAAAGGGAGCGAGTGTCAGCGCGCAGTGGCAGTCTGAGCAAACAGGATAGAGATAGTTTTTAAAAATATATCTTCGTAGATGTGCGCGTTTAATATGCAATAGAGATGGTATTTCAAACCACCGGCGAAAGAGACATGATTCCGTAGACCACGCGTGCCGGGCCCTCAGCTCTCCCCCATCTCAGCGTCTCCGCCAGACCCCCGCCGTGATAGAGAGTATCCACATGTTTAGGTTAATGTAAGGTGTCATGCAAATGAGCAGGCAGGCTCATGCTTTTCCTGGGACATTACTACCCTAATATTGGGTGTTAGGGACACGTGCATACATGTCTGTGTTCATTTGTATATTCATAGAGAAAGGTTTGGAAGAGGACGGAGTTGTGCGAACTTTATTCCTTTACAAGTTATGGATACACGACACGACTTTGAGAAACTCTGCTTTTCAGGGAGATTCTTCCAAATTAAACCACAAATTGGGGGGGGGGGGTGTCCCTCCCCATCTCCGACTTGTGTCTCCACAGGCGGGGAGTGGTGGACACCGCGGTATCTAAAGACCCTGCTGGCCCTGGCCTCTGAGATTCTCTACTCAGCCATGGAGGGTGGGTTCCAAAATGTTTGTGAATAAAAAAAAGTAAACGAAACACAAAACCCTCCTGAAGTTCAAGTGTCACATTGCCCCCTTCTGGACCTTTCTAGTGTTCACATGAACGAGGTTATTAACCCGCAAGCCCTCATGGACCTGCTGAAATGTGATAGCCCCTCCCCCGTCACAATTTAAGAAAGCCAGGTCGGGATTTTCTAACAGAAGGATTAGAAGGCAACCCAGGAAAGGGGTGCCAAAGGTCTCGGGGTGGGCGCGGGGGAGGAACTGCACTCAGGAGAGCTTTGCAGTTGACCTTCATCAAATTCCCCCAATTTAATGAGCCGTTCTTCATCAAGTGCCTACTATGTGCCAGGGACCCGATTTCTAGAGCCTTCCAACCACTTCCAGACGGGCCTGGGTGCTCCTGCTTGTCCCCTCCATTCCGCCTTTTCCCATCCGGTGAAGATGGTTCTTCTAGAAGCATTCTCCGACTGCTCCTGACCACATTGCGACCACACCGTGGCCCCTCCGATCTGTGCCTCGGGATCTGGTCCTCGACTCCGTATTTTTTCTATTTGATTTGTGTGAGTCGAGCTTCCTCGTGAGTTCTCGGGTTCCTGCGGCACGTCCGGGGCCTCCCTCCCTCCCTCCATCCATCCAGCACCTGGAGCGGTGCTGCTCGCCTAGGGCTCCACCACTCACGAGGTGGCCTTATCTTTACCTCATTCCTTCCTGGTTCCCCTGCGGGGAAAATCACCTGGACTTTGGGTAGCAACCTCTGAAGGTGGAAAACCAAGCTGCTCGTTTTCTTCTCCAGATGTGTCCCCTTTCACATCTCGGCAAATGGTGAGCATCCTTCCTGAGGAAACCACAGCCCTTAACTCCTCTTTTTTCTTATGTCTCATGTTCAACGCGTTGGCAAATCCTATTGGCTCTCCCTTTAAAACACACCCTGACTGCATCCTTTTATCTCATTACTGGAGGCCCGGCGTACGACATTTGTGCTTGGGTAGGGCCCCTAGGTTTTCTTGCTGTTGTTACAGGTTTTCTTTCAGTCGCCTCCGTCTACCTCCAATAGTTTTCACCTTCCTCTTCTCACTGCCCACCTCCACCCTACCAACTTGGTTAATGTTAAAGGTATCCTGTCTCCTCTCTACCTGGTCCTAATCAATAGGCTCAGATCACACCAAGCGAGCTGACAGTCCAGTGAGGAGGCGGGACACCAGGCAAGAACCTCAGAAGAAGCACCTATACCTACAGGTGTTCCAGGATCAAAGAGTAAGTTGTTGTTTTTTCTTTTGAATCAAATAAGTTTGCACCTTAATGACTAACCTCTGGGGAAGCAGGAAATTCATAAACCATGCAGATACAAGCAGTGAATCTGTGCTTTACATGAAAATACACGGAAACCTCACTGACCTTCCCTGCAAAAGCAGCCCCGTAAAGAATGACGTAAACCCATGAAGGAACACGAGTCGCGAAGTCCAAGGTCTCGCAGGCCCGCCGGCCTGGCAAAGACAAAACGAACTGCTCTGGGGAGGAAGGTTGGCGGGCTGGCGGTGAGCAGACGTCAAGGGATGAAAACAGATGGAGCTTTATACTGTGTGTGTCAGTAATCCACAGCCTCTTCTCTTCCGGATGACTATAATTGCAAAGTAAGAACTTGCTTTGACGCCTGATGGCCGGACAATAGTTTGCTGCCGTCCCTCTGTGGGTATTCCATATGAACACGCCACGCCTGTCCCTCGGCCAGATGCTGTGCATCATTACGAAGAAACACAGGATCCAATACTGAAAACCAGATTGGAAGGAAAAGGTGACCGACCACTTAGAGCAAGGACCCAGGACAGAACAACTTAGCGAAATGTTCTTTCCTACTGAGCACCGTTGGTGTCCTCACGGACAGAGTCAGACACGTCGTAGGCAACGGAATCCTCCAAAAGAGAGATGATCCTGAGGTTTTCAGCAAACGCTGTCCTGTTCTCATCTGCCATCTGAGAAAACGCAATCGGACATGTTCACTACTCTGTTATACAGCAAAGTCATAAACAAACGTCTTTTCATCTGAAACACTGAACTGCTCTTCCGAATACGAGGAAGGGCCTTCTGGGGGCCGGCTTCGCCTTTCCTGCTCTGAGCAGTGCCGGGCACAGAGGCCCTGTGTGACCTAAGAGAGAGGTTGATCGCCTGGGAACCCCAAAGGTGATCACGGGGCGCTGGAGAGGCTGCCCAAGTGCTGCCCGCTGGGAGCCGAGGCCTGGGAGCCGGTTCTGAGAACTCACACTGTCCCCTGGCACCTGCTAATTGACCGGGCACTTCTGGCTGGAAAACGGTCCCCCAGGGAGGCGAGCGGAAGGTGGAAAGCAGGCTGCCTGCCCTCACAGGGCCGTTCCCCAGCAAAGCTTGAGTTCTGGAGACGAGAGGTGATTTCAATGCATGAGCTGCGGAAAGATCACAGACCGGACGTGCACAGACTCAGAAGTGTGCATCCAGAAGGTTCTTCTGTGATGCGCCGCCCACACTCCTCCTCCCCGCGGCCCGCACCCCTTCAGCCTGGCTTATGGCTGCTTTATCGCGGTGAGGAGAAAGAGGGTGCGTTTCGATGGGGCAGGTCCTTGGTCTTACTGATTTCAGGATTCCGGGCACCTGGCACCCAGGAGGAGTCTATAAATGCTGGCGGAATTGACTGGAATTGTACAGCTGGTTTAAAACGTAGTGTGGCCCTAACCGGTGTGGCTCAGTGGATAGAGCGTCGGCCTGTGGACTCAAGGTTCCCAAGTTCAATTCCGGTCGGCAAATTGCAGGCACATACCCAGTGGGGAGAGTGCAGGAGGCAGCTGATCAATATTTCTCTCTCATCGATGTTTTTAACTCTCTATCCCCCTCCCTTCCTCTGTGTAGAAGATCAATAAAATATATGTTTTTTTAAAAGGTAGTGTGGATTCTAGAAGATACAGAATAGATATTTCTGACTTAAACATCCTTCTCTGGCTGGAAAAAACCCACAGCACAAACCCCATCCATGACAAATGAGCGTCCCCTGATAAAGAAGAAAAGACGGCTCGTACTGGTTTGGCTCAGTGGATAGAGCTGGGGACTGAAGGGTCCGGGGTTCATTTCCCGTCAAGGGCATGTACCTTGGCTGTGGGCACATCCCCGATAGGAGGTGTGCAAGAGGCAGCTGATCCATGTTTCTCTCTCATCGATGTTTCTAATTCTCTATCCCTCTCCCTTCCTCTCTGTAAAAATCAATAAAAAAGAAGAAGAAGAAGAAGAAGAAGAAGAAGGAGGAGGAGGAGGAGGAGGAGGAGGAGGAGGAGGAGGAGGAGGAGGAGGAGAAGGAGGAGGAGAAGAAAAGACGAAAATGTAACAAAATGACAAAAACTCTTTCAAGTGTTCAATCCTGAAACAAACAAGGGCAGGTTTATTGAAAGCCCCCTCCCCACACCCCTCCGGCTGGAACATGCCCGCCCCGCGGTGGGTCTGATGAAACGCCCCATTGTGTGCCAGGGAAGCACACCTCCAGTGCGGACAGACATTCCTAAGGAGGCTATTTGAATCGCAACGACAGAATGTTTACACTCTGGCATTTGCTCCAAGCCCCAGACAATAAAAACAACCCAATTACGGCTTTCCTCGGAAGGCTACTAAGATTAACATGAGCACAGCCGGCGTCAAAAAGGCTCCGTTTCTCTCTTATTTTATTTTGGGGTGTCAATAGCTTGCAGCAGAATTTACTTTATTTGAAAGCATAAGAAATAATCCCGTTCTATTTTCAACACCTCCTTTGCACTTCTCCATTCCTCCCAAACAGCTCTCCAAATACACACGCCCATGCACTTGCCTTTGACCTTGTCCCTGCTCCTTGCTTGCCTTGTTGACTCTTCCCTGGGGGAGCCAAAACCAACACTCATTAGCAGTGAATGAAATCCTACCACTGGGAGCTGGGGAGGCGGTGTGTACCCAGGGCTCCAAGCCATCCCAGTCCCTTTCCCCTCAAAGACTCTCGGTGAAATCCCCAGCCCTGAAGGAAGGTTCTGAGAGCTGAATCAATTATCCCATTGATGCCTCAGGTTTACCATGCCTGCCATAAAACAGCCTTTCATGCCTGGGGAGCCTAAGTCCCCAGCCTGGCCCACCCGGACACACTCGCTCCTTGTCTTCCTCAGCCTCCAGGCCCCGCTGGGACATCGCTGCGATGTTCTCTGCTCCCTGTTCGCCCAGAAAAGGCGGAGGCCAGGAGGGCAGCAGGGGAAGAATTAGGAAAGGTCACCAGGGGCAGAGAGGTGTCCTTAGAGGCCAAGGCAAAGGTCACCCCACACCCTCGTGTTCCCCCAAACGGGAGAGTGAATGAGGCTGATAGGGAAAAATGGATTCATTTGAAATACGGTATTGGAGGAGAGCTCTCTGGATACCCCGGACCACCAGAAAGACAGACAACCGGTGTGGCTCAGTGGATGGAGCATCGGCTTGCGGACTGAAAGGTGCCAGGTTCGATTCCGGTCCAGGGCATGTACCTTGGTTGTGGGCACATCCCCAATAGGGGGTGTGCAGGAGGCAGCTGATTGATGTTTCTAACTATCTTTCTTCCTCTCTGTAAAAAAATCAACAATATATACATTTTTTAAAAAAGAGACAAATTGGACATTCACGCATTTCATGGCCTGGTCTGAGTTTTCCTCTGCAATCCTGCTTCCTAACACATTCCTAAGCCGAACCCACCCGGGGCTGCAAGCAGATGGGCTGTTTCACCTTCCGCTGATGAGCCAAGCACATTCTGGACCCTCAGAGTGCAGAGGGGCGGGCCGCACAGGGCTGTTTAATCGCTCGTGTTGTGTTTGAAAAACAGACGCAGGGAGGGAAAAGAGACCTACTAGTGTCCAGGTCAGGGCACAAGTCCAGGTTGTGGGCTCGATCCCCAGTAAGGGGTGTGCAGGAGGCAGCCAATCAGTAATTCTCTCTCATCATTGATGTTTCTATCTCTCCTTTCCTCTCTGAAATCAATAAAAATATATTTTTTTAAAAAGAGAGAGAGACTTACTAGTTAGTGGGAAGAACAAGATTCAAACCAAATATCTTTATGTCTTTCCATTATGCTAGCCCACCAAACATCCCAACAGAATGAATGACTCTCTAAAACTAAATGTTGGGATTTAAAAACCAATTTAGAAAAAAAATAATAACAGCTAAGTAAATATTTTTATTTGATATTAACTCAAAAGGAAACTTAGAAAATGTAAATATTTTATTTTGACCGAAGAGGACTTCATTAGTTGAATAGCTCTAAGTCACACTCTACTGCATGTTCCACAAGAGAATAATTTAGAAAATCATTGTTCCCCAAACTTTCTGTGTTAAGTTGTTTGTGATGGCAAAATAAAAAAAAGTATATATTTGGCTTCATACACATCAATGGCTTTTTATTTTGTGCCGTGAGTCCTCAAAATGCTCTTTGGCCAAGCCATATGTCAGCGTAGAACCCCACGTGACAAAACGTGTCTCGCTCAGACAAAGGCAGCAGAAAAACTTGTCTGGAGTTATTAGTCTTCCCGAGAAAAGTCCCTGGCACAGAAACTGTACTTTTTCATCTTCCAAACTGTGCCCAGCCCATTTGTCTTTCATGCCCAGTGTTCCATCCCCCCTCACGCTTCCTCTCCACCCAGACCAGCTCACCCAGCTGGTTTCCCAGTTCACACTCATTCCTCTCCCGGTGAGCCCGGCACGTCTGCGGCCTGTACCACACAAGCACTCGCCAGGTGTGCCCTCGACTTATTTGCCTTACAGTTGCATTCTATCCTCCTTATTAATAACTATTTACTGGGAGCTGATAATATATAGCTACTGCTCAACAAGTAGGTGAACAGAGAACTTGTCATTCAAACCAGGTCACTTTCAAGGGTAGGAGGAAGCACTAATAACAACACTGGGATGGCAGATGTGAACCGGGCGTGCCTGACAAGCGAGCATAGGGTCGCCCTCTCAGTGAGTGACGGTGTGGCCCGGCCGGCATGGCTGGGTGGTTGAGCGTCGATGTATGAACCAGGAGGTCACGGTTCGATCCCCGGTCCGGGCACTCACGCAGGAGGCAGCCGATCAGTGATTCTCTCTCATCATCGATATTTCTATCTTTCCTTCCCCCTCCCTGCCTCTCTGAAATCAATAAAAGTGTTGTTGTTTAAAGTGATGGTATGGCAGACATCGTAGGCTGGCTCACTCAATGTGTTTGCTAACTCTCTCTCTCTTCCTTGCCATCTCCTATTATAAAGGCTGGAAATCCCGACCCCTTGTTCTACCTCGTAGCTAGAGCGGCCAGGGGACACTGTTCTGGACAATGAGACGTCAGAGACAGGTTTCTAACTCACTTGTGATCCTAATAAAATGGGATATTTAAAATGATATTTCCTCGTCTGTGGAAGAAGACCAGGATGTGAGCCATATGAGAGCAAAAGGAAGATGACAGAGTAAAAAGCAGCAATAAACCAGGTCTTTAGAGCAGTTAAAGTTATCAGTTGCTTGTTACAGCGATTTCCAGCCTTTTCACCTCATGGCACACATAAACGGATTACTACAATTCTGTGGCATACCACAAAACATATTCCTGCTGATCTGACCAAAAAAAAAATAAGTGTAATTTTGATTCATTCACACCAGACGGCTATTGTTGTGTTGGCTGCTGTCATTATTTTATTTTACAGTCTATTTTATTTTATTTATTTATTTATTTATTTTATTTTACAGGGAAAAGAGGTCAGTGTCCCTGACTAAACAGGCAGGTATTGTATGTTTTAAACATTCTTGTGGCACACGGGTTGAAAACCACTGGCCTATTACTATGTATGAATTGTGTTCCCTCAAATTCGTATGCTGAGGACTTTAGCCCCCAAATGTGATGGAATTTGGAGATGGGGCCTTTGGGGTTAATTGGGTTTAGATTAGCTTAGATCATGAAGGTGGGGCCCTCGTGATGGGATTAGTGCCCTTATAAGAAGAAGCCAGAGAGCTAGGGTGCTCCCGCTCTCCCCTCTCCTTCTCTCTGTCTCTCGACCACATGAGGACAAGGCAAAAAGGTGGCCATCCGCAAGCCAGAAAGAGAGCTCTCCTCAGAACCAGCCATGCCGGTACCCTGACCTCAGACGTCCAGCCTCCAAAACTGGGAGAGAATAAATTTCTGTTGTGTCCACCTCCCGGTCCCTGGTATTTTGTTATGGCGGCGTGAACTCACTAATACACACCTGCCTGGACTTCTGCCTCCGCAAGAAAACGCCCTTCTCTCAGCTGAGTAGAAAGGTTCTTTGATTCCTTGCAGCCAAAAGCATTCTTAGCTAAGAATAGCTATCCTTAATTTGTTCCCATTACTTTAGACAGGCTTTCTTTAATTCTTACACAGCCCTGAGAGTGCCTGCGATGAAGACACTAAACTTCAGAAAGGGCGTGGTGACGCGTCCCCAGCCGGACAGCAGGACATCCGTGTGGACAGCCGGTCCGGCCTGTCTGGCCTCCCACACTCACAGGCAGCGGCTTCCCCGCCCGCCCCGAGAGCCAGAGCTGGGCCGCCACAGGCAGTCCCACTGGTCAGCGCTGCCAGAAAGGAGGATGGCGGGGACCTCGTTCCCCCCACTTCCTGCCTCACTCCCGCCCTCAGCGATGCCAGGGTGCCACCCGCTCACCGAAGTGGAGACTCGGTGAAATGAAGGCTTAAACCAAGAAAGGAAAAGCAGAGAGGGGGCCGAGCAGGGACTCGGCACAGAAGGGCAGGGCAGGGGAGTCTCAGAAGGCTCATGGCTAGAGCAGAACGGACCAGCCTGGGGACTGAGGCTCACAACTGTCTGCACGTAACCGGGGAGAGGCGTTTCACAGAGCCATTCGGGGATTTGGGAAGCAATAGCAATAGGTTCCTGAACATGGGACAAATGAAAACTATAATTGTTTTCTCCAAGAAAGTTGTACAAAAAAGGAAACACAATTCTAGCTCACAGCTGGCGCTGTGGTGAACAATAAGCACAGTCACGATGCAACTCGATGCTGATGCCGCTACAATTGTGACAGCAGCCCTGGCCCTGGTTGCTCATCGGTTAGAGCATCAGCCTGCACACCCAAGGGTCTTGGGTTCGATTCCCAGTCAAGGAGCACTACCTGGGTTGCAGGTTCCATCCCCAGCTGGACCCTGGTTGAGTACATGTGAGAGGCAACCAACCTATAGACTGACTCTCTCTCTCTCTCTCTCTCTCTCTCTCTCTCTCTTCTCCCTCCCTCCCTCTTTCCCTTCCACTGTCTCTAAATACCAATGGGAAAATATCCCCGGGTCAGGACTAACAAAAAAACAAATTGTGATATCACATGTGAGAGGCACTGTAGGACAGAACTTTCCAGTTGGATGCGTGCAAGCCTTGTCTTCCTCACCACCCTAACTCAGCACTTCAGCCCCCAACTCCGTTTCCTTTTTCCGGTATAAGATCCAAACCACCCAAACAGCAGCTGCTAATCTGCAAGAACCATTCCTCCCTCTTCCGAGAGCCATGCTTGACCAACTGTTTCTGAACCCCGCTGGATGTTGGCTGCTCTGCCTAAAACCAGATGCTCCTGGTAGCTTTCCTGCGCCTGGCATCTTCAAACAAAGGTGGTGCTTCTGGCTGATTTCTTCCCACAGACCACGCTGCAAACGTACAGGGAGAAAAGTTGGAAGGAGTGGAGTAAGAGAGCTAGGGCCTCCCCTGTAATGAGGGGAAGTAGACAGCTTCTGTCTAAAATTGAACCAGGGACCGGCCATCTAAGCAAATTATTTGGAAATGGGGCAAGGAATCCCGCAGGTAAGAACAGAGACTCATTATATGAGGAAGGAACTGTTGTTTTTGTCAGAATCTTTTAATGTGCTCTCCTTCATAAAATTAGATGAATGCATTATTTCGATTACTAAGCAACTTTCTAAAAGTAAAAACTTTCCATTCAAAGCAAAAAAAAAAAAAAAAAGCAATTACATCATCAAGTGTGACTATAAATTATCCCAACTAAACGGTCCCAACAGAGAGACGTAGCAAGCTTTCTTGGTGCCATAAGGCTGGGAGAGAGGAAGGTCTAGGCAGCAGCTGGTTTGGCAAAGACGGGGAAGCTGTCTAGCCCACTTCGCTGCCATGGGAGGCAGGGAGCCAACACATTTCCATCTCAAGCCCCAGGCACCCCACCCCAGTGTTGGAGGACTTGGCTAAATGGGGGATGGGGCTTTCTGGAAAAGTGTCTACTGGTATTTTTCTGTTCTTCAAGGAAGATGAAGAGCAGAGTTCTTTTTAGCTTTCTGTTCTCCAACTTGGGTTTCTTTTTCTTTCTTCTTCTCTTCCTTTTCTTTGTCCTTCTTTCTCTTTTCTCTGCAACTCTCTTTACACTGGACTTCTTCTGTTTCACTCCTTCTCCCTTAGTCTGTGGTTTCTCTCACTCAGGACGCTTTTCCTCTCTGGCTTTACTTTTCTCTGTGATCATAAATCCTTCCTGCCATCCCCACCCTGTCTCTCTTCTCAGCTCCACGCTCTCTAAGTCTTGGCTGACGTGCATGTATTTTTGCCTTTTAATTTTCCAAGTGGTTAGCCAAAATGACTTGAGTCTTTTGACCGAAACTCATCCATCTGTAAAATTAGTTAATAGTCCTTGGGATGCTTAAAATAATGGCTGCACTATCTTTGAAGTTCTTGAGAGAAAATAAGTTAAGAGCTGTGACCTGCTTAATTCAAATTGTAGACTATTGTCTTCATAAGTAATTTGAATATTTCCTTCTCTTAATTTATAACTTCAATTCTAGAGAACTTTTGCTAGAAGGACAATAAGAAATGACAACAATAGCATGAGAGTAATTTTTAAAAATATATTTTTTATTGACTTCAGAGAGGAAGAGAGAGGGAGGGAGAGACAGAAGCATCAATGATGAGAGAGAATCATTGATTGGCTGCCTCCTGCACATCCCCACTGGGAATCGAGCCCACAATGAGAGTAATTTTATGAAGTTCGTCTTTCCAACAACTGAAGGAAAACCAGCCATTGAATTAAGGTTCCTAACTCCCTGGAGAAATACTATTATGAGATCCAAAGAATAAACTTGGATTTCACAATATTTTAATTCTTAAATTTCTCCAAGTGGAACTATGTACTAGTATCTGGCTGAAAACCTTAGCCTACTGAGACAAAAGCTTTTCTTCTTTTAAAACGGTAAGTCTAGGGAGTATTCAAATTTCCCAATCATATGTTACCAATGTACAAAATTGATTTATAGGATTCATTGCTCAGGGATGAGGGCTGTGTAAAGAATGATGGTTCTTTAATGGGACAACGTCTGCTAATTAAAGTAACTGAATGCTGGCTATCCGCCCCCCCCCCCCCCTCACCAGTTTATCCATTTTAACTGGGAATCCAAGGTTACACCAACAGCACCGAGAGCTCTAAGGCCTCTCTGGGAAAGTTAGACTTTACACAAACCTGCCTCTCTTTTAAATGTAGGCTAGTTATTAGGAAAAAAGCACCCACCGCAAACCAAATATGCAATCCACATTTCTGCGGCACACAGGAGGCCTCTCTGAGACTTTTCCAGGCTTACCGCGGAGCAGCGGTGAGGCCCCGAATAAGCCCACGCCGGCTGTGCTGGGCAGACTCAACAGCGCAGCAAACACTAGTCCATAGAGAGCTGGCCTTCGCCTTTCCCCAGGAGCCTCTCTCTGGGACCCCCCACCCACATGCCCCGGCTCCCAATTAGGAGGCTAATGAGGATCCCAAGTTGAATGCTACATGGGAGGGAGATGGGAGGACAGGCCAAGATTCCTTTCACACCAAGCACTGCCTCTCCCAGCCCCCTCCCCCCCCCCCCCGCGCCGGGCAGGAGGGGAGGCTGGTGCAGGGGGGGTGGGCAGAGAGCTGGCGGGCCTGGCCCGCGGGGAGGCTGGTGCAGGGGGTGGGCAGAGAGCTGCCCGGGGCCTGGCTGGCTGGGGGGCCGTGTTTGCTTCCAGTTGTCCCAGAAGGAAGATCTGTCTTACCCACTGCAAACTCTGAAAAAAATAACATTAAAAACAACAACACGCCGTGGGCTTTTAGCGCTTTCAGGGAAAGAAGCAAGCATCTCGTAGGCGCAGCTCTTGCTACCATGGCAACCGAACCGGGCAAGAGGCGATCTCGGGAAGAACGGTTCCGGTTCCGGAATCCAGCCGGGCGGCGTCTCCGCAGAGCCGGGCGCCTCCGTCAGTTGCCATGGCAACCGGAAAAATCCGAAGTGCTTTTGCAAGGCCAACCGAAACCGTCTTTTGAAGCGCTTCTGTGAACCCCGTTGAATGCTGATGATGCCAGCTTGAGGGATACGTCTTTTTTAGCATTAAAAAATAAAAATAAAAATAAAAATAAAAAAAACAAAACACCAAACGGAAAACACCATATCGCCCTGAACGGACGCTCGCTCGTTCCAGACGCCCCTTGGAATCGGGGCTTGGCCGGGGGTACGTCTTTCGGCCTGGTTTTGTTTGTTTCCCTTTCGGGTTCCCGCAGCCTCGAGCGCAAAGGCGGTTTGTTTAGTTTCCCAACTTGTCTGGGCCGCGCGGGCGGGCGCGTGGACGCGGCGCGAGGAGGGCCGGGCAGGGCGCGCCCCGAGAGTCCTCGGTCCCCGAGCTCCGGAGGACGGCGTGGGGGTGCGGCGCGCAGTGGAGGGGGGAGGGGGATGGGAGGAAGGCGGAGCGGGGGGCCGGGAAGGAAAGGCTCAGAGGGCGGAATCTTCGCCTCCCCAGCACTGGCCTGGGCGCCCGGGGGCTCCGGGTGCGGGTGCGCGCGCCTGGGACCCCAACGTCTGACCTCCCCACCGGCCCGGACGCCCGCCGGGCGCACGGATCGGAGCGGCATTTAAAGACCCTGCCTCGCCTGAAACCGGCGGGTAGAGCGTGGGCCTGCGGACTGAAAGGTCCCGGGTTCGATTCCGGTCAAGGGCATGGACCTTGGTTGCGGGCACATCCCAGTCGGGGGGGTGCAGGAGGCAGCTGATCGATGTTTCTCTCTCTCCCTCTCCCTTCCTCTCTGTTAAAAATCAATAAAATATATACTTATTTCTTTAAAAAGGTGTGCACTTACAAATCACTGGCCACTTTTGCCGATAGGCGGAAGGGAGCTGCTACTGATGGTATGCGGACGTTTCTGGCAGGAGTGAAAGAGGCCAAGCTTCCTTTCTAGCTACTTGAACACAGCGGTTGGATGACAACTGTCTTTTTTTTTTTCCCATCAGTTTGAGAATAAAAAAAAAAAAAATAGCTGCCAGCCCTATCTGGTTTGTCTCAGTGGATGGAGCGTCGGCCTGCGGACTGAAGGGTCCGGGTTCGATTACGGTCAAGGGCATGTGCCTTGGCTGCGGGCACATCCCCCGTGGGGGGGGGGGGGAGGTGCAAGAGGCAGCTGATCGATGTTTCTCTCTCATCGATGTTTCTAACTCTCTATCCCTCTCCCTTCCTCTCTGCAAAAAACCAATATATTAAAAAATAATAATAATAAATAAATAAAAGACCCTGCGGTGCTCCCGTGCCTGGCCTGTCTCGGCGCCGCGTCTCGGCCTCCTACCATTCCTGAAAAGACACCCCGCAGAGGAGACGGGGTGCCTCCTCACCGGCGCCGCCTCTCTGTGGGGGAGTCGCGGTGTGCGGCGCGGTGGCAGGTGCCCCCCGGGAGGCACGGTCCTCGCCGCCGGCCCGGCGCTCCCCGCCTCCGGCCCCGGAGAAGCTGGGGACGCGGTGCGCGCACCTGGAGCCCCGGCCGAGGCGCAGGCGGGCGGCCCCCAGGTTCACGAGCGGCGCGGCTCGGACGGGGGCGCCGCGCAGAGCGGGACGCGGGGCCACGCGCGCCCATCCCCGCGGGAGCCGCCCGGCTCCGGCCCCGCGCCCGAGCACACGCCGCGCCCGTCTAACGCCCTCTCCCCTCCGATGGGCCCGGGAGGGGCGCCCCCGGGGGCACCTCGCCTTCTCCCGACCCCAACGCTGCCCTCCTCCCGCCGGGGGTGCGACTTCCCTTGCCCCTGGGCTCACGGCGTGGACCGGAGCCCCAGGTCTGCAGCCGGGGGGCGGGGGGCAGCCGGCGGGGTGCGGGCTCCGCTTACCTTCCCGGCGACCCGGCTCCGCTGGGCTGCGAGCTGCGCGGCGGGCGGTGCGGGGTGTCACCGCGCCGGGGGGCACCCGGGCTTCCCCAGCTGCCGGGGGCGGCGACTTGGAGCGACAGCGGCTGCGGCGAACCCCGCTCTCCGCCGGGCCGGGCTCGGCCGCAGGGACCCAGGCGCCCCCAGCGGCTCCCCGAGGACCAATGGGGAGCGGGGGGCCGGCCGGGCCGGGGGAGGGGGCTCGGGGCGCTCCGGCCCGGCCCCGGGAGGCGGGTTTCCATGGCAGCCGGGGGGGGGGGGGAGGAGGGGCGCGCGGCCCGGGACACCCATCGGTGCCCGGGGGAGGGGGGCCCTGCCGCTGTGAGGATCCCCCTCATCGTCCCCCCCCCCCCCCCAGCACAGATGGGAAGCGGCTCCGGCCTTGGGATCAAAGGCTCCGCGTCCTCCGGAGACGCCCCCAGGCGCTGCCCGACGGAAGGCGGCCCCGGCAAACGCGGAGCCAGTGCCTGGGGGCGGGAGGCGGGAGGCGGGAGGCGGGAGGCAGCCCGCACTCCGGGGAGAGGCGCCCGCACCCGCTCGCGCGGACCCTCGCAGACATTCGGAGCCTCTGCGTCCCGGGCAGGCGACCCCGCTCCGCGTCCTGCCAGCGCCACCTCCCTCCGGGGCCGAATGGAGAGACAAACACCGGCCAGTTTGCGCACGGGAGCCGGCTCGGGGACCATTCACAGAACTAACGCACGGGGGTGACTCACTGAAGTTCCGGCCTCATTTCACAGAGGGGGGGACGGAGGCCAGAGGAGACAGTCAACAGCAAAGGCCACCAACTGGTACGGGCAGAGCCAAGCGCGCACAAACCCGCCCTCACTCAGCTCAGTGAGCGCCGCCGCCGCCTCCTCCCACCCCCCTCCTCCTCCTCCTCCTCCTTCCCTCCTCCTCCTCCTCTTCCTCCTCCTCCGCTTTCCCTCCTCCTCCTCCTCCTCTTCCTTCTCCTCCTCCTCCTCCTCTTTCCCTCCTCCTCCCCTTTCCCTCCTCCTCCTCTTCCTCCTCCTCCTTCTCCTCCTCCTCTTTCCCTCCTCCTCCTCCACCTCCTCCTCCTCCTCCTCTTTCCCTCCTCCTCCTCCTCCTCCCCTTTCCCTCCTCCTCCTCCTCCTCCTCCTCCCCTTTCCCTCCTCCTCCTCCTCCTCCTTCTCCTCCTCCTCCTCCTCCTCCTCCTCGTCCCCTTCTCCCCCTCCTTCTCTTCCTCCCCCCTCCTCTTCCTCCTCCTTCCCTCCTCCTCCTCCTCCTTTCCTCTTCCTCCTCCTCCTCCTTCCTCCTTCTCCCCTCCTCCTCCCCTTTTCCTCCTCCTCCTCCCCCTCTCCTCCTCCCCTTCCCCCCCTCCCCCTGGGACCCTGTATTCATCTTTACAAAAGCAAAGTGCAAGGGAGAAGAATAACCCAATTTAAAAACCCTTTTATGGTAGAAATTTGGGAACCCAAAGTTTCTTTTTCTTTGTTGGCCAGGCATTGTCATAAGTACTTTCACAAAGATGATTAAGTCCTCCAACTAGCCTAACCCGTTAGGTACTCTCTTATCTCCTTTCCCGGTGACAGATGAGGAAACTGAGGCCCAGAAAGGTTATTTGACTTGCTCCAGGTCACACAGCAAGCCCACCCTGGCGCTGGGGTTCAAACCCAGCCAGTGCGACTCCAACTCCCTTTTCCTCTTTCCTCCCCTCTGCTGCCTTGGGGATGATGAGGAAAGGGGCCAGGACAGGAAGGGCAAGAGGCGAAACCTTGGACAGCGCCAGGGTCTGGCCGTGAGAGTGGCAAGAAACCAAGAGAACTTGGGGCGGCTCTTCCCTGGGTGTGAGCGCGGCTGTCCGCCCCCGTGGGGTGAGATTCTCTGCGGAAGGCTTGTCACAACAAGAGGGGTTTTACAGAAAGAGAATCATTAAAAATAGTGCATGCCATCTGTGTTTTCTCCCTCCAAGCAGTCCAGTAGAGGCTAAACTGCATTCCTGAACAACATGGCGTGAAACAGCCGTTGAATTCTATAGTGATGGCCCCCGGGACAGGGTGTCAGGAAATGGCCTCGAAACCCAGAATCTCCAACACCCAACCGAGGGAGGCCCTCCCATCGTCCACGGACACCTGCTGGATTCCCGGAGACTATCGACAGAAAAGGAAAACTTCAATCGGCATCAGAGGCAACTTCTACAGTCCACTAGCCAGACTCGATTCCAGGCCCCCCCCCCCCCGAACCCCCATTCCTCTCGGAGCCGTGCTGCAAGGACCTGCTACTTCTCACACCAGAACCTTCTCCTGGGACCCACGGCCATGGAGGCCTGACTTCCCACCCAACTCCCTACAGTCCAAAAACGTCTTTCTCCTAGAAAGGGGCTTCAGCAATAGGCTGATTACACTGTCACAGAATACAGAGGATCTGTTTTTTGCTGTGAAGAGTATGTGGAAATATTTTCACAAATGTATATATGTTAAGTGAAAGCGAAAGTTAAAAACAAACAGTTTCTCATTAGCTGGTAGAATCACGGGTGGTTGAAGTGATCTTCATATTTTCCAGTGTTTTTTGTATTTTTTTTTTTACAATAGGTGTACGTCAGAAAAATACTTTAATGTCAGAAGATTATTTTTCCAAAAGAAACTGTCAGAACTCTAAGCTAGGAAAGGTGGTTTCATGGTTATTGGGGGGCTCGTGGAAACAACGTAGTTCCCAGCCCCTGCTCCCTGTGTGGGCAGGACAGGTGCACGCACACCTGGAAACACCTGCGGGGTGCCGGCAGGAGGCACCGGTTCTGTGCGGTGAGGAACATGGACAGTGTTAACGGAACCCCCTCCCAGCTCTGCTACTTGCTAGCTGTGCGACACCCTGTGGTTTCAACGCTCTCTTGACCTTGGTTTCGTCATCTCTGACCTGGGTGGTGTAGTGAGAATTGATAAGATTCTGTGATTATTTCTGGCAAATACAAAACGAGGTTTTCTTCACCTGGAGTCCATGGGCTTTGGGTGTTTGGCAGAGGATCCCCGGCTGAAAACGTGTTAAGGCACATTCCTCTAAGTCGTGAGGCTCAAAGAAGGCCAGAACCCCCTTAATGAGCTTCATCAGTGGCAGTGAGCCCGACCGCCATGGCTCAGTGGTTGTGTGTCGACCTGCGAACCAGGAAGTCGTGGTTCGACTCCCGGTCAGAGCACGTGCCCAGGTTGTGGGCTCGATGCCCAGGTTGTGGGCCCGATCCCCAGTGTGCGGTGTGCAGGAGGCAGCCAATAAAACGACTGTCATCATTGATGTTTCTCTCTCTCTCTCTCTGTCTCTGAAATCGATAAAAATATATTTTAAAGAATAAGTGGTAATAATGATTATAATTATTGTAAGTTCTGAGGGGTCCTATGTCCATTTTTCCCAAAGTGGTTGCAGGACTTACAGAACTACCTGGGAACTTGTGAGCAATGCAACTTCTCCCGCCCAGCAACGTGGGTCTGAACAATCCTGCTGCCCTCTGCGGCCGGAGGACCACTGCCTGGTGGGGTGGTCTCAGGGCAGTAGGTGGCAAAGGGGTAACCAAACGAAGTTCCTCCACCTTCCCTCCACCCCTGACCCCATCAAGGGCCGATGTGGATTCCAAAAGGAGAGCAGCTGTGTTAGCCTCGATCTCACAGCGGGGCAGGGGGGACTGCATTTCCATGAGGAGACTGCGGAGCTAGCTTCCTGGTTTCCAACGCTGGTCCCGCTGGTCCCTCGCCATTTCTCACCTCCCTCTTTCCTCAGGTGTCTCCGTGTACATCTACCTCACGAGGTCACTGAGGCAATTAACTGTAATGTGCTTGACATAGAATAAGTGACTCACAAATGATGCTATTATGTTACAGTGAAAATTTTCATTCCTAGGCTATATCTTAGTACAAATAAATATCCAGGTGGATGGGCATTGCTTCATTCAAAGAAGCATGTGTTATATTAGGTTACAGGAAAGTTCAGGATAAAAAAAAAAACAACAACACATGAAATTCACAGGCTGCCTTTCTACTTAGCATGTCAACAGAATGAATGAAGTTACGTTTATAGGACACGGGGCAGTTTCCAGATAACCCTCTAAAGTCAGAATACATTTATGATGAACGATGTCGGCCTCACATTTACCATTTAAAGCCATGTACTTTCAGGCCACCCATTATGAAGGATTCCACTAAGTGGTGCTGGTGAGTGTTATATATATATATATTTTATTGGTTTGAGAGGAAGGGAGAGGGATAGAAAGTTAGAAACATCGATGAGAGAGAAACATCGATCAGCTGCCTCCTGCACATCTCCTACTGGGGTTGTGCCCACAGCCACGGTACATGCCCTTGACCGGAATCGAACCTGGGACCCCTTCAGTCTGCAGGCCGACGCTCTATCCACTGAGCCAAACCGGTTTTTGGCAAGGTTTTGATAGTTTTGATTCGCGCTGCTTTCTCATCTGAATCCTTTGTGACAAGTTCTGTCAGCGCCACAGCACAGCTCGGCACATCACACGGGGAAAACAGGCCGCCTGCGTTTCCCATCTCCTGATGTCCCACATGGAGGTCAGTGCTACCCTCATGACGGCAAAGCTATTACATTTCCTCCAACAGAACCAGCCTCACTTTTTCAGGTCGGGCATTTTCTTGCAATTTTTGCTGTGACAGTAATAAAACAACTATTTCCATGTGAACGCCATGACCGTCGGATCATTTGTGTAGAACAATCAACACTATTAAATTGAAGATATGCATTAAAATCACTTGAGAGGAGAAACCAAGATGGCGGCATAGGTTAACACCTAAAAACTGCTGCTTCGCATAACAATTTCAAAACTAGAACTAAAAGACAAAACGGACATCATCCAGAGCCACAGGAAGGCTGGCTGAGTGGAAACTCTACAACTAGAAGGAAAGAGAAAAGGACACTGAGACTCAGAGGAGCTGCAGGGGGCAGAGGTACTGAGACGCATGTGCCGAGAGGACGAGGCGGCTGGTTGCCTGGCTGGCTTTCTCAAGTAGGAGGGAGACAAAAACTCCTGACTGCACTAACCTCCAGTTCCAGGCGAGACTGGGGACCCAGACTCACTGGGGAGAAACTGGACTGTCTGACAGCCAGTGGAACTAAAGGTTGACTTTCTCTCAGAGGTGCTTGCAGCGATTACCATGGGACACTGAGACCCAGGGGCCTATTAGGGCGGCACTGATGGGAAACCAATGCTATCTGCTTCACCCTGAGACTTCACCTCATCCAAGCTGATTCCAGAGTCTTCCTGTCTCATTAGGATGTCTCCAGCACAGAAGTTCTTCCAGTGTAGACACAGCTGATCCTCATAGCCAATTGGCCTGGAGGTCAATTCCTCCCAGTGATCCCAACAACAATTAAGGCTTAACTAAAAGACTGTGCATACAGCCCACAAAGGGGTGCACCAAGAGTGTCCACCTCAGGTAACTGGGGAGGCTGAGCCACTGGGCCCTATGAGGCACCTAGCACACAAAGCCACCCTATCAACTCAGGGAAGCAGCCAAAATGCAAAGACAAAGGAACAGATCACAAATGAAAGAAATGGAGAAAAGCAAATGACTGGATATAGAGTTCAAAACCATGGTTATAAAGTTTTTCAAGAATTTTCTAGAAAAGGCCGATAAATTTAGTGAGACCTTTGAGGATATGAAAAGGGACCAACTAGAAATTAAGCATACACTGACTGAAATAAAAAATATTATACAGAGAGCCAACAGTAGACTAGAGGATTGCAAGAATCAAGTCAAAGATTTGAAATACAAAGAAGCAAAAAACAAAAATAAAAAATAATCCAAAAATATGAAGATAGTGTAAGGAGCCTCTGGGACAACTTGAAGCATACCAATATCAGAATTATGGGGGTGCCAGAAGGAGAGAGAGAGCAAGATACTGAAAACCTATTTGAAGAAATAATGACTGAAAACTTCCCCCACTTGGTGAAAGAAATAGACTTACAAGTCCAAGAAGCGCAGAGAACCCCAAACAAAAGAATCTAAAGAGGACCACACGAAGACAAATCATGATTAAAATGCCAAGAGCAAAAGACAAAGAATATTAAGAGCAGCAAGAGAAAAACAGTTAAATACCTACAAGGGAGCACTCAGATGATTGTCAGTTGATTTCTCAACAGAAACCATGCAGGCCAGATGGGAGTGGCAAGAAATATTCAAAGTGATGAATAACAAGAACCTACAACCAAGATTACTCTACCCAGCAAAGCTCTCATTCAAAATTAAAGTACAGATAAAGAGCTTCACAAATAAGAAAAAGATAGAGGAGTTCATCACCACCAAACCAGCATTATATGAAATGCTGGAAGGTATTCTTTAAGAAGAGGAAGAGCTGAAACCAGTTTGGCTCAGTGGATAGAGGGTTGGCTTGTGGACTGAAAGGTCCCAGGTTCGATTCCGGTCAAGGGTATGTACCTTGGCTGCAGGCACATCCCCAGAGGGGGGTGTGCAGGAGGTGGCTGATCGATGTCTCTCTCTCTCATTTATGTTTCTGACTTTCTGTCCCTCTCCCTTCCTCTCTGTAAAAAGTCAATAAAATATATTTTTTTTAAAGAAGAGGAAGAAAAAAAGGTAAAGATATAAATTATGAACAACAAATACCTATCTACAAGTGAATCTAAAAATCAAGTGAATAAAAAAATCTGATGAACAGAATAAACTGAATATAATAGAATCAGGGGCATAGAAAGGGAGTGGACTGACAATTCTCGGGGGGAAAGGGGTGTGGGGGTACGAGAAGAGACTGGACAAAAATCGTACACCTATGGATGAGGACAGAGGGTGGGGTGGGAACCGGGAGCTATGGGGTGAAAAAGAGGGACAATTGTAATAGTCTGAACAATAACGATTTATTAAGTTAAAAAATAAAATCCCCTTGATTTCCTGGTAGAGAGTTTTGCCTGCTTTGGCCTCAGTCTCTACTGTTGACTTAAAGTGGACAATCAGTCTAGACCAGTGGTCGGCAAACCGCAGCCGTGAGTCACATGCGGCTCTGGCCCCTCGAGTGTGGCTCTTCCATAAAATACCACGTGTGGGCGCACTCACAGTTCAAAACTTCGTGGCCCGTGAGCAGAAGTTGGTTTTTGGCTCTCAAAAGAAATTTCAATTGTTTGTACTGTTGATATTTGGCTCTGTTGACTAATGAGTTTGCCGACTACTGGACCCTCTTAATCCTGAAATCTTTACTTCTAGACTGAATGTGGTGGGGCATTGCTGTCACCATAAAAATATTCCTACTTCAGTAGTCCAGGAGGATGGCAGCCTTCCTAAACTGGTCAGACAGTAAGAGCCTCTGGTTTTATGCATCTTCAGATTTCTAGGTTACAGTTCAGTTTAGTTTTCCTTTGAGTCTCACTTGGTAGGAGTGGTTTAATAAAAAATATTGGGCCCCAGCCAGTTTGGCTCAGTGGACAGAGCATCAGCTTGCGACTGAAGGGTTCTGGGTTCCATTCCGGTCAAGGGCACATGGGCCGGGTTACGGGCTTGGTCCCCAGTAGAGGGTGTGCAGGAGGCAACCAATCAATGATTGTCTCTCATCACTGATGATTCTACCACTTCCTCTCTAAAACAAACAAAATATATAAATTGGTCTTGGTCCCTGGTTCCTGGCACTGAGCTCCTAAAACCCTTGGAATTTCCTGATACCTCAATTGTATTCGTAACAAGCCCCTTTGGCCCAAACCGGAGTTTGGCCTCGGTTGCCCTCACATTACAGGACTAGATCCATCTGCCTCACTCTAAGATCCCCTGGGAAGGACAAGAGGCAGGATGGCTCAGTAAGCGCTGGGCAATGATTTAATCCATCACGATCACGTGATAGACCTCTGGCGAATAAGGTCGAGGGAGCTTCCACGTTGGTGAACACCTACTGGGAGGGTCAGGTGCCAGGAAGCTTTGCCCACCTCCCCCTAACTGCTCCCGCTCTGTCCATCTCTCCCATTTGGCTGTCCCAAGGTCCTAGTCTTTATACTAAAACTATTGTTTTCGTGAGTCATGCTAGTGAGTGACCCGGTCTGAGAAAGTTCTTAATTTGTAGTCGGCCAGGCAGAAGTGCGGCTATCTTGGCCTCTGAAGGGGGGCAGTCGTGTGATCACAACTTGGGGAGTCTCTGCTCAGTAGTGTCTGACATGAAGTGGTGGACACCCAGTTGGTGTGAGCAGAGCGTCGAAGAACTGCTGTTGGAAGAGGGGAGGATGGGAGATGGAAGAGGCGCTCTCGTCTCCAGTGCGGGTGGGATTCCCGTGGTGGCCAGTGGCTGGTACACTGCAAACGCAGCCAAAAACCTTACCAGGAGTCAAGCGGGAGGAACAAAATACCCAGTTCAGTACTGGGAAGCTTCAGTAGCTGTGTCATATGTAAAGTGCTTTGCAAACTGCAAGGCAATATTAGGTTATCACAGAGGTTAGTCAAAGTTGCTGGTATCTGGAGAACGCTGACATACCTTTTTGGCAAAGTCAAATGAACTATACCTGCCCCTCAAATCCACCTTAAAAGACCTTGCCAAATCCGAAAACCCAAATGACCATTTTAACTTTGTTCGGCCTCTCTCCCTGATCTCCACCTTGTGATCAGAGCTCTTGAAAGTGTTTAAAAATAAGCCTTGCTTCATACCTTGGCTTCAGGGCACAACCCGGGCTATTTTCAGTATAGGAATGTGTGTACTTGAGACCGTTATTTGTCAGGGATTTTTTTTAATCTATAACTAACTCAGAAACATGGACATTCTGAGACAAATTGAAAATTCAATGTGATTTCAATTTATTTCATCAGTATTTCCTGACCTCAAAGAAAGAAAAACACGCCAAATAGAACAGACTTGAACTTTGTGCCCCTTGTTTACCGACTGCAAATATCAACCTCTTCCTCTTTCCTTTCTTTTAAAAAAACTGGTTTTTGAGGATTGGAGGTGTGTACTGAGACATATTTAATTCATGCGTCAATCATGTTACTATTGGTACATAAAGTCATGTTAATACAGATGAGAAAACATCTCTGGCCACAAACCAACTTCCACACTGGTAATTAAAAAAATAAAGAGTCATGAACACTTAATTTTAAAGTTTACTTTAAAAATGTAAATATCTCCCAATATTTAACAGGTAAAGAAAATAGCATATTGGTTTATGTGGTTGTTATATTTTATTTTCCAAGTAATACTGATTAAAAATATTTACACACCTACTTTGAAGTCCACAGTTTAGCACTCTTATTTGTATGGCTTTAAAAGTTATAGCACAAGATCTTTACATTAAGGATCGGGGGAAAGATTCATTCAAAACAAAGCCTGATATATTATATACATGTTTTTCTCTGTACTTTATTTTAAATACATTAATTTTTAAATGATGCTCATCTTTTTTCTTTTTTAATCTGGTGGTAAAATACTAGTGCAATTTTTCTTCAAAATAAAGGTTACCACAGATATAAATGAATTTTCCCAATTGAAAATGGCCCTTCAGCTGCCATTAAATGAAATTTCTCAACCTAACTTCCGTGAAAAAGAACTGGTAGTTGTCACTATAAACAAAAATATAAAGTACTACACAGCATCATCGACACCGTTCCTCACAACACAGACTTTGAAAGAACCAGAGATGCTTGAGAGAGTTCAGTTGGTTTTGAAAGGCACGTGGGTGTAGATCTTTTTTACATTCTGGACATTTTGCCATCGTTTCTGGCAGAGATGACACCTGTGACGTCGGGCAGACGAGAACGCGTTCAAACGAAAGAAGCCAGAAGCCGAGACTAACTGCACAGGAACAACGCGCTTTTCTTCATGCGGCCCGTTTCCTATGGATTCGTTTTCCTAGCATGCATCAGAACACCCGCTGGCATCCTAATGGTTTTGTTTGACTTTACGATATGGAAAAACTCCGAGGAAGAACACAACCTGGGAAAGAGAAGGAGGGGACCCTTACCACAATGAAAATAGATACGTTCGTACCCAACTATATATAAGAATATAATCCACTTAGAGTTTCCAGAAATATACTTCTCAAAACTTCCCACTCGCTATGGGCAACATCCCTCCTCTGGGGCACTCAGTGGGAGGGAAACCAGTTTGTCTCAATAGAAACAGTTCAGCACAAGGAAGAGGTGAACTTTGGTCCGCTTGTCTGTCAGCTCCAGGACAGTCATACTGCCCCACATCAGTTCAAAAGCCCCACACGTACATTTAAAAATATATTCCGTTATTTCATTCTAAAACTGGCCTCGGCGTTCTGTCCTCGGTCCCTTCGCTTTCCGCTGGGGAGTCCTCTGCGGGTTTGGTCTCTGAATCCTCGGCCTCGGCCCGGTCTTCCGTGGCCGCCTCGGCTGCGTCGTCGTCCTGGCTGGGCTCCCCGTCCTCCGGCTTCATGATGTCGGGGGACACCTGGTCCAAGTCCGCTTGGAGCAGCTCCGTGTGGACCTCCAGGGGCACCTGGTTTAGCCGCTCCACATGCAGCTCCTCCACGTGGACCTCGGTGCCCTCTTCAGTCTGAATCCGGCCCACCTCCAGGTAGCTCACCTGCACCTGCTCGGGCAGCTCCGCCCCCGGGGAGTCGTGCACCGGGCCGTCCTGGAGCAGGTCTGGGTGCACCTGCTCCACAGTCACCTGCGCCGAGTCCACCTGGACCTGCAGCAGCGGCAGCACGTGCACCTTCCCCACCTGCTCGATGATGGTCATGGACGTCACCGGCTCCGTCTGCACTCGTGTTTCCACGGAGAGAACTTCTTCGGTGACCAGATGCTCCGTAATGTTGTGAGTGTCGCTGAGGTGCCGCCTTAATTCATTCCCTTGCATAAACCACAAGTCACACAAAGTACAATGGTTGGGTTTGTCTCCAGTGTGGATTACCAAGTGGTCTTTGAACTGGTCCCAGCTGTTAAACACACTGTTACAGACCTGAAACAACGAAACACCTGGTGTTAACAATGTCTGCATTCAGACTGAAGAGAATACGGATTCATTTCTTCTCTGCAAGGGAAGCGTGAAAGATTTTTCTAAAAATGTTATGGATATGGTATTTGTAATATATGGTCCAAGGGACCTCACCATTCTTTTATTTGGTCTTTTAGCTGATGTAGATAACAAATTAAATACATTTTAATTGTGCCCTCATTGATTAAATGTCATATAGATTCTAAGAATACAAAGTAACAACATTGCCAAAACCGGTTTGGCTCAGTGGACAGAGCGTCGGCCTGCGGACTGAAAGGTCCCAGGTTCGATTCCGGTCAAGGGCATGTACCTTGGCTGCGGGCACATCCCCAGTGGGGGGTGTGCAGGAGGCAACTGATGTTTCTCTCTCATTGATGTTTCTGCTTTCTATCCCTCTCTCTTCCTCTCTGTAAAAATTCAATTAAAAAAAAAGAAACAAAGTAACATTATAATTTCTCCCATAATAACAAAATTTAGAGCAATACATAGTTGCAGTAAATATACATTAATCAGGGAAAAACCCATGATGGCATGGCTCTCCCCGGCCCAGTCCTGTTTCAGACGACTTGCTAGCTAGAACGTAACACAGCTACGGGTATTGGTGCCATCCAAGTTCGATAGAAATCACTAATGCAACCCCCTCATAAAAGTAAGACAATGATGTTCCCGACTCTCGCTTCTTCCCACACTGTCCGCTCCCGGCCTCGGCGCCAGACCGGGACCCCATGGTCACCGACTTCAGACACAGACTCTGCTGCGGACAGGACACACCCGCACATACCTGACACTCGTAAAGCTTCTTTCTTCCCTTTTTTGCCCCCACTCCAGTTTGGCACGCAGTCAGGTGACATTTGAGGGTGCTATTTCTAGCAAATCGCTCATGACAATTTGGACATTCGAAAGGTTTTTCACCTGTTAGAACAGAAAAAGTTATGCTGACAAATTAAGAAAAGTAGAAAAAGCGAATAGAAGTTGATTATTTTGGTAAAATGTGGATCTACGTTCTGTTCCAGAATTTTGTACTTGTTAAAAATTATCTCTCTTCCCTTAGATCAAAATTAAGATCGATCTCTATTTTTGGGAAACTTGTTACTGTCCGTTTCACAGGCGTTTTATGAGCATTTCCTGTGTGCGCCAGGCCACGTGCTCGCTGGGTGATGAGGACAGAGCAATAGTCCTTGTCGTTAAAAGCTTCACAAAGGTGAAAGATCTGGAAACGAACACACGCTGCGCCGTAGAAAGCCTGTTCCGGACAAGGGGGCCGTGGGAAATGTACGCGGAAGCAGACTCTGGGGTCAGTTCTGCCTGGAACGGAGGGCGAGGAGGGAAAAGAAGGCAGAGCACGGTGGGTGAGGAGCAGAGAGAGGTGTCTGGCTTAGGGCAGCAACCAGGGTAAAGAGCACAGACGCGCACAGGGTGTGGAGGGGCTGTGCTGGGAGACACTGGCAGCTCAGTTTTGTGTCTGTTGAGTTTGAGCTGCGGGCAGTTGTACAGTGCAATCTGGAGCCAAATAGGATGGACTGATACACAGACTAGCAGTTACATTAGTGGGGACAAAAACCCTGATGTGGCCGAAACCGGTTTGGCACATGGATAGAATGTCAGCCTGTGGACTGAAAGGTGCCAGGTTCGATTCCGGTCAAGGGCATGGACCTTGGTTGCGGGCACATCCCCAGTGGGGAGTGTGCAGGAGGCAGCTGATCGATGTTTCTCTCTCATCGATGTTTCTGGCACTCTGTCCCTTTCCCTTCTGATGTAAAAAACCAATCAAGTATATTTAAAAAACAAAAAACAACAAAACCCCCCGATGTGGATGAAGCTCTCGGCCTGTTACTTGGTAACACAGTGCAGGACAGAGCCCAATGAAACACCAAGTGAAGCCTGCAGGCTCATGAGGCTGCAAAGGAAATGCAAACAGAGGCAGAAGCAGACACCGAACTCTGAGGGGACGTAAGCAGGCTCAGGAGGGAGTCATCGGCGCCACAGCGGACAGGCGCAGGGAGGAAGACGAGGGGACAGCAGTGCTCCAGCAAGAATGGCGGGAGTGTGGTGACAGAAGGCACACGCGGCGGGAAGAGGCCCCGAGCGCGGCAGGGCGCTGAAAAGTCAGCGCAGACACTCTCCAGAAGGCCTGGGAGAGAAGAGAAGCGGGAGGGGACGAGCCAACAGCGGGAAGAGCCAGTACCTCTCCGGAGGAGAGGAGAGGCGGGACGGCAGATGGAAGCGTCTACGGGGAGAGTGAAGCTGTGGGACCCAGAGCTCAGCTCTGGAAAAGTACATTCCTTGAGGCCCTGGCTGGGAAGCCAGGTGGTTAGAGCGCCATCCTGCTGCGCCAACGCGGCGGAGCTGATCCCCGGGCGGCACACACACGTCAACCGAGGGACGCGTAAGTGGAAAAACAAATCAGTGTTTTTCTCTCTCCCTCCCTCCCCTTTCCTCTCTAAAATCAGTAAATACAATCAAAACATTCAATTACTTAAACATGTGCACGCAGGCGGATGTACAGGCAGCCAGGCTGCACAGTGCACAACGGCAGACTAGAAGCAGTCCCGCAGGCGGCAGGGAGCGGTGTGCACGCAGCCAGGAGCGGTGTGCACGCCGCTCCAAAACGCCCCGCAGCCACCGAGAAGCCCGGGAGACTGACAAACGCCTCGTGCATTTAAGCAAACTCCTGTGGCAGAAACTGCAGATCACAGCCCCGCACTCCCTGCTCCGCTCAGGCTCAGAAGCTGAGAAGCTGTGTGCGTCTCTCTGTGGCGACCTGAAAACGCAAACCACGTATCTGGAAGGATAAGGAGAAAGCGAGGGCGGCTGTGGCTTCTGGAGCCCTACGGAAGCAGGAACGAGGTTCCCTGTTCAGAGAGGCCATCCGAGCTTCGGTATTGGAAAATCCGGGGCTAACGAGCCCAGCGAAATCTAAAAACAGCCACAGATTAATCATACTCTGGCTGTGTGGGACACGGCCTTCCAAGTGCCCTGACCGCTTCCTCCTGTTCGCCACCAGCCTGTGAAGGGGGTGTCATTACCCTCCCGAGACCAGGGGAGCCCGGAGACAGTGACAGCGCGCCTCCCGGCGGCGCAGGCCGGGCCTGGACAGGGATCCGGTCCGGCTCCCAGGCCCACGTCCTTCCTGCGCCCGGGGAAACGAGGAGACGATCGCCGGGCCCCGGTTGGGGACCTCCTTTGGGTTCTCACCCTGGTGTCCCCTCACCTCCCGAGTGCTCACTCTGCACGTTTCTGAGTGAATGACCTCCGGTCACAGGGCCAAAGCACGAAGCTGGAGCCAGCCCCTGTCCTCCCACACCTACCCAGCACCAAATCCTGTGGGTTCTGCCTACGTTCCGCACACTCCCAGGCCATTTCCACCCTCACTGCCTTTCTTCAGCCCCTCATTCTTGTTCGTTATCCAAAAGCTTCCTGACTGGACCTAGGTTTCAGCCATTCAACCCATCCATGCAAACCTCTCTCTGAAACATAAACCCGAACAGACCTCTTTCTGACTTACACTTCTTTTTTAAAATGGCTTCTTATTTCTTTTTTAAATATATTTTATTGATTCTTTACAGAGAGGAAGGGAGAGGGATAGAGAGTCAGAAACATCCATGAGAAAGAAACATCGATCAGCTGCCTCCTGCACACCCCCAACCGGGGATGTGCCCGCAGCCACGGTACATGCCCCTGACCGGAATCGAATCTGGCACCTTTCAGTCCGCAAGCCGACGCTCTGTCCACTGAGCCAAACCGGTTTTGGCATGGCTTACACGTCTTTAAATTGACCCGGCCTTCCAAGATAAAGCCGGAAGTCACGCACAGCACTTACGAGAAAACCTACATGACCTGGCTTCCCACCGTTTGGAGCCAATCCTCAAGCCACAATAACCTACCACCGGTGCTCTGAGCCAGTCGCTGCCCCACTTCCCTCTGTGCCTGAGGGCTTCGCTTCGGGAGCCTGGACGCTCCTCTCTGGCTAACTCCTGTTCCCTGGGAGCCGCCGGAGGGCGCCTCTTTGAAGCCACCTTGTCTCTTCTGTCACAAAGAGCCAGGCAGGCACTCCCAGACTCTGGGCTTACCCTACCAGCACTTACTCTGCTGCACTGTTATTCTCATGACCCACCAGGCCGGCATTTTCATCACTGTTTTCCCCATGGAAACAAAGTAACAATTCAGAGGATGAGTAGCCAAAGTCATAGCGCACAGCGCATCCTTTAAGTATATGTAAGAAACCAAATCACAAAATAAAAACATGCAAAATATGAAACTTGGGGGAGGAATGCAAAATGTATATTTTGAGAGTAGACAACAGGACAAGGACTGCTTCCTTATTTTTACACTTGGTTTAAGAGGAAAAAAAAACCCGACCCATTCTTTATGAACATCAGCACAATTTAATCCTGTTGACTTGCACTGGTCTTGAATTCACTAGCTCACTGATCACATCTACATCTTCCACATTAGTGCAATAATTGAGGTTAAAAAGGCAACAAAGTTCAGTTTGCTTTATGCACAAACTGTTCCTCCAATGGGCATCTGGTTCTATAATCTGTAACAGCTACTTAAGTTAAAGAAATTACTGCACATCATTGTGAAAAAAAGACAAAGATATCCAACAAGGTCTTTTAGCTCTATATCCTACTGTTCTACCCAAAACACAAAGTGCAGGACTTGGAAAGCTCATTTTAAAACTTGCCAAATGGCCCCAACTGTCTTACTTTCAAACAGGTAAGTCACAGGTAATGTTTTCAAGCAAAGGAGACAATTGCTTCTGCTTTCACACTTTCGGGAAATTACATGAGTGACCGATTACCTGTTGCAGCCCTGGAAACCCCTTATGAAAGCATGCTGGTTACCAAGTAACATTTACGTGCTAATTTAATGTCAATCTTTTTCCTAAAGGGCTGCAGTTACCATAAAAATGGTCATCAGCAGACCATTAAAATAGATGAATGTTATTTAAAAACTGATAGCTATAGGCATTTCCAAATACGCAACAGGTATATACATATAATGTTTGAAAATAAGAAAGCATTTCCCAAAAAGACTTCATAAATACCTATTAATTAACCAAATTAGTGTACCTTAAATAAAGCCTTTTATTCCAGACAAGAAAAAATTAAAGGAGTTCATCACCACTAACCCAATATCATAAGAAATGTCAATGGCGCCTCTTTAAGAACATAAATATGAATAATAAATGGCAATAACTACGTATCTATTGATAACCACTTTAAATGTAAATAGACATAGGTAGATGAATGGATAAGATCCATGTATATGCTGTCTACAAGAGATCCACTTCAGATCAAAAAACATACAGACTGAAAGTAAAAAAAAAAAAAAAAAAAATAGAAAAGATATTTCATAGAAATAGAAACAAAAAGGTGGGTAGCAATACTTATATCAGACAAAACAAATTTTAAAACAAAGGCTACAGAAAGAGACAAAGGAGATTGCATAATGATAAAAAGGCCAAAACAACATGTATGCAAACATGTATGCACCCACACTGGAGCACCTACACACATAAAGCAAATCTTGATGCTAATGAAGGGAGAGATCAACAGTAACACAGCCCTAGTTAGGAGACTTCCAACACCCCACTGACATCAATTGACAGATCTTCCAGACTAAAAATCAACAAGGAAACAGCAGCATTCAATGACACATTAGACCAGATGGATTTAATTGGTATTTTCGAGCATTTCACCCCAAAGCAGAATATACATTCTTTTCAAGTACACACGGAGCCAATATTAATTTACAAGTCAAGATATGGAAGCAACCTAAGTGCGTATCAATGGACAATTGGGTAAAAAAGCTGTGGTACACATATACAGTGGAGCATTACTCGGCCATAAAGAATGACATTTTACCATTTGCAACAACATGGATGGACCTAGAGGATATTATGCTAAATGAAGTAAGTTAAGCAGAGGAAGACAAATACCATATGATTTCACTCATACGTTGAATCTAAAAAACAAAAAATAAACGAACAGAAATAGATTAAGAACAAGCTAATAATTGGGGACTGGGGTACTGAGCGAGAAAGGTGAAGGGGTTGAGAAGTACACATTGGCAGCTACAAAACAGTCACAGGAAAGTAAAACACAGCATAAGGAACATCCTATATAATAAAGAGCCAACATGCTAATTAGATTGGTCGGCGGAGTGACCTTCCAGAAATACCAGTGGGTGGGGGGTGGGGTGGGGGTGGGGGCCGTGAGGCAGCCAGGGCTGCTAAGGCCTACTCTTGCACAAACTTTGAGTGTCAGACCTCTAGTACTCAGTAATATTGTACTAACTACATATGTTATCAAGTGATTTTTAAAAATATATATTTTATTGATTTTTTACAGAGAGGAAGGGAGAGGGATAGAAAGTTAGAAACATCGATCAGCTGCCTCCTGCACACTCCCCACTGGGGATGTGCCTGCAACCAAGGTACATGCCCTTGACTGGAATCGAACCTGGGACCTATCAGTCCACAGGCTAACCCTTTATCAACTGAGCCAAACCGGTTTTGGCTCAAGTGAGTTCTATTACTTACTGGGGAGGGAGTCACTTTGTAAATTATAGAAATATCTAAACACTATGCTGCACACCTGAAACTAATATAAAATACTGAATGTTAATTGTAATTAAAAAGAGAAACGCCTCTTAAATCTATACTGAGCCTTAAATAAGAGATTCCCTTGCTATTTGCATTTCTTCAGTTCCTGAATATTAACACTAAGAATCTAAATAGTGAGTAATACCAAATTATTTGAATCTATCAGGTTTCTCAGTTTCAAGTAGCAAGCAACTCTGAAAAGTGAAGGATCTATGAAAAAATTTTCATCCAAAGTTGTTCAAACTCCAGTACCAAGAGAAAGATTCTGAACAGGGTGGGATTACAATCCTATATTCACTGTGTTAACAGTCTAACATCACGTATGAAGACATGGAAACAAGTGTCCAGATGTCTGGCACTTAGTACACTAATTAAAATTTCGTAATTTATGACCCTTAGGAAATAATTACAAACTGTGCTTTACATATTTTTTTAAATATAAAAACTGGCAAGGTGCAAGAGTGATGATCACTTCCAAAGTTGATAATGATTTTGCTTTTAAAGCATCAATATTTCAACAAACTATTATAAAGACAGTCTGCATATCATAAAATATGAGAGATGGTTTCCATGGTACCAATAAAAAAGGACTTAGACATTTAGACTTGAAGTGATTTGCAGAAAATATACTTTTAACATAAGCTATGTGCTAATTAATTACCTGTATGTTTTCGAAGATGCTCTTTAAAATGTCCAAAGTGGTCAAACTGTTTCTCACAGTACTGACATACGTGAATTTTTTTCCCAGTTCTTTGCTTCTTACTGACCCCACCTTCCTCAAGGTGGTAACAACTGAGGTGCTGTTTCCACGCGCTCTCCCGGAGATACCTTTTATTGCATATGTCACACTTGAAACTCTCAGTGGAGTGTGATTTCATGTGCTCCTTAAAATGGTAAAACAATTTAAACGAACGGTTACATTTCTCACAATGGAACAAGTCCTTCACATGTGACAGCTGAAGTTCCACAATTTCAATACCTTCTACCTGTTTGCTTGTGAGGTCAGATGCACAGCCTTCCTCGTTAAGCTGCCCTTTCCTATCACCTTGACGGTACTTGCTGGTGATGTCCGCCAGCAGGGCCAGGGCCGAGTCGTCGGAGGACCCTGTGCTCTGAATGTACTTGATGGACTGCTTGGCAGAAGCCACGTCCTCCAGTGTCTCCATGCCTTCGTCTTCCACCTCGATCGTGCCTTCGGCGATCTCCACCTCAATTTCAACCGGTTCTGATTCCACGGATGGCAACGACTCAGTAATAACATTAGAAGTTTCTGCAATCTTCCTTTTCTTGGCCTCACTTTTTCCTGTGCTATTGTCCTCTAGTGGAGCAGAGTTCTCTTTGTTCCTGAAATACATAATGTATGAATTTAAAAACCAATAAGGTCAAAATCCCAGTCTAAGCTTTTTTTGAAAAAAAAAAAAACAAACAAACAAACAAAAAAAAAAAAAAAAAAAAAAAACTGATAAGCTGATAATAAAATGTATATGGAGAGGCAGAAACAAGGCTGGAGGGTGTATTCTACCTGATTCCAAGACTTACTTTAAGCTGCAATAAGTTCAGACCAGTGGTACTGGCAGAAGGACACAGAAGATGAATGGAACAGAAACAGACCCACATTCACCTACCAACTGACTTGCCCTAACCGGTTTGGCTCAGTGGACAGCGAGTGTCAGCCTGCGGACCGAAAGGTCCCAGGTTTGATTCTGGTCAAGGGCATGTACCTTCGTTACAGGCACCATCCCAGTTAGAGATGTGCAGGAGGCAGCTGATCATGTTTCTCTCTCATCGATGTTTCTAACCTTCTATCCTTCTCCCTTCCTCTCTGTAAAAAATCAATAAACTATATTTTAAACAATTATAAGCCTGACTCATGTTCTTGTATCATACACAAAAAAACTCAAAATGGATCACAGACTTAAATGTAAAACCCAAAACTTCTACACGCAGAAGAAAATCTCTGTAACACTGCATTAGTGAAATATTTCTTAAATGGCATACAAAAAGGAAAAACCTCAATAGCAAAAACTGGCAAAATGGATTTCATGAAAATTAAAAACTTGTGCTCTTTGAACTACACCGTTAAGAGAAAGGCAAGGAACACCTGCAAATAAATTTCTCAAAGGTCCTTTCCAGAGAATGTAAAAAGAATCTCACAACTTAATGAACACAGTAGAAGACCGCATTAGAAGATGCCCCATGAGTCTGTTTCTGCACGTCTTAGGAACTGAAGGCTGTGGCTCTGCACTCTCTATTCAAGGATGTTTGCAGTCAAGTCAACTGCCTGGGAAGATAGACAGTGGCCCCCTCAAGTGCAGAGGAAAGCTTACTTACTGTCCCATATAGTGATGTCCCCTCTGGGACGAAAGGCAGGCAGGTTTGCTCACAGCCCACTGAAGAGACAGCCACCTGGCTCTGTAGGGACTGTGCAGCTGGCTGAATGGGGCATGGTTAAGCTCAGCACTGCAGGCTTGGAGTTGGTGGTGGTTGTCTTCATTAAGCCCAGCATGAGAAGAGATGAATGGATCAGGTCGGAGCCCCTACTGGCCAGATTAATCAGTGGTCAGGGAGTGGTATGCTCATGGGGAAATTCACCAGAAGCTCAAGTATGTAGAAACGAGGGCACTGCTGGGAGACATCTCTTCGTGGACCTTTTATGTTTCTCGTGTCCGGTAAACAGGACACTGGCAGCCTCTTGTCCTGGACTGTCTTTCCAGGTTGTTTGTGCAGCAATAGCCTTAGAAGACAGAGCTCGCCTCCTCCAGAGGAGGGCAGTTCACTCTGGCCAGTGGGCTGAAGATTAACGGACCCTCTGGGCAAAGGTCAGGCACGCCTGCCCGCAGCTCACTGTAAAAGATTTGCGTTCCCTAAAGCTCAAGAGTCCTCAACTGTGACACAAAGCATCGGGAGTCTGGCACGCACCTAGGTTCCTGTGTCCCCTGTGGCACTGGGGCACAAAGGGAAGAAAAATCGATAGACATGAAGCTCATACATGAGAAATAAAGCCCCTTCTCCATGACTCAGGAGTCTCATGTCTTCGGCAGCATCTGGAACACTCAGCCTGCAAATGGGACTGAATCTCAGACCCTTCACTGCTCTTACCAATAACCCGATTTTTAAAATGGGCAAAAGCTGTGAACAGACACCTCACCAAAAGATAAATAGAGGCAAATTAGCAGGTGAAAAATGCTTAACATCATTAGCCATTACGGAAATTCATATTAAAGCCACTGTATACCTATGAGGGCAGCCAAAATGAAAAGGCTTCACCGTATCAAGTGATAGCAACTAAACTCTCAACCCTGCAGGCTGGGATGTAAAACGGCAAGCACTTTGGTGTTTTAAAATATTAAACACATCTATCATACAACCTAGTTATTTAATTCATGGGTCTTTACTGAGAGAAATGAACGCATATGTCCAAAGAATGTACACAAAGAATGTTCACAGCCACTTTATTTGTAAAAGCTAAAAACCAGAAACAACCTAAATGCCCATCAACAGGTGGCAGATGCATACAATTGGAACAGAACTGGGCAATAAAGTGGAACTGTGCCATAACCGGTTTGGCTCAGTGGATAGATCGTCTGCCTGCGGACTCAAGGGTCTCAGGTTCGATTCCAATCAAGGGCATGTACCTTGGTTGCAGGCACATACATACCCAACAGGGAGTGTGCAGGAGGCAGCTGATCGATGTTTTTCTCTCACTGATGTTTCTAACTCTTTATCTCTCTCCCTTCTTCTCTGTAAAAATAAAATATATTTTTTTTAAATGGAACAGTAATACCACAGCATGGATTCTCTCTAAAGCATAATGCTAAGTGAAATGGTCAAACACAAAAGACTACACAATGTACGAGTCCATTTATATGACATTCTGAACAAGACAAACTACAGTGGTTGCCTGGGGCTGGGGGCCAGGTCCACTGCAGAGTCGCGAGAAAACTTAGGGTGATGGAAATGCTCCTTTGTCTTATCTGTGGTGGTGGTTACACCACTGTAACCAACCAACAAAATTCAAACTCTACTCAGAATGTGTGGATTACATGTAAATTACACCTCAATAGATTGGGGAAGAAAATCTATACGGCAAATGTCATTTAATACCAAAGAACAGGAGCCTTCTCACTTAAATAATGATGCAGTTCCAGCAAAGCAAAATAAGGTCCTTGTATTTTTTCAGTAGCATTAAAAAATACTTGCATACTGCAACTGTGAAAAGAACACCTTATACATCTTTTGTATCTGAAAAAGTTATACAGTAACCTTCTCAATAAAGAGCTACCTTACCCAGTTGATTTAATTTTAACTAAATTAGTTTTTACTTATCTTTAAAAAAATGTTTTTATTGATTTCAGAGAGGAAGAGAGAGGGAGAGATAGAACTATCAATGATGAGGGAGAATCACTGATCAGCTGACTCCTGCATGCCCCCTGCTGGGGATCAAGCAGCAATCAAGTATGTGCCCTGACCAGGAATCAATGGGACCTTCTGTTTCATGAGTTGACGCCCAACCACTGAGCCAATTTTTATTCTGAAATGTTATTATTATAAACAGCCAAATATGTAATAGTTATAAAATCTTCGGCGTATACTGCACGCCTCACTGGTTCAAGAAACAATCCCACACATTACTGTCTTATACCGAAAAGCGCTGATGACTGTAATTACTATAAGGATCCCAGTCCATAAATAATAAACCCTCTAGAAGGTTCTAACCAGGACTAGAAAAATGGCTGTACCCAGGTGTTCTCACCTTCATCTCCCAGGACTCACACAAGAATTAAATGCTTCCCAAACCCAACCTAGAATGCATTTCACTGTTCTGTTGCCAAGGGCTTTTCCTGCACTGAGATATTACTCACTGCCACTACAGCAAAGGCACCGCACAGAGACAACATGTTCTAATGAAGATTCTCATCTAGGTATTGGCCCAGCCATATACAGGGTGAGCCAAAATGTATATACACATTGAGTTGATACTTCCATTGATTTTCTTTCTTTTCAGATTTAACACATTGGAATTAATAATTATTCAAAGTATATACACAGTTTTTTGGGACACCCTGAATATACCTCTAGTCTATCTCCACTTTGAGAAGATACGACCTAATCAGCACACTTCCATTTTGCTACCTACTTACTCTGCAGGAGAGTATTGATCTGTTTTAATCAGTATGCACTCATCCATCCAACCATTCACAAATATTTACTGCATACCTATGTGCCAGACTGTAGGCATCAGAGAATGTATACATACTACCTTCTGATTAGAAAAGTTTAAACTTGAACTGTCATCAAACTAATTCAAAGCTCATTAGAAGAAATTATATTTATAAATGATTATTTTTGGAGTTATTCTAAATTATAACTTATGACTAAACCACACCAGTGAACTAGACTAAATTATTTTGCCCAAACTGCCCTTTAATGTTATGCCAGTGACCAACACTGAGGATCACCATGAGGAACAGAGCAAGGAGAGTAAAGAATATTATGTGCCAGATACCACGCTAAGCACTTCACATGCATTCAATTCACTTAACTCTCACAAATAATCGTAGGCAGAAAGTACCGTTATCATCCCCATCTGACAGATAAGGAACTGTGCTGCTGACAGGAGGCTAACTGCATTAAAGCCACACACAGGGTGGCAGAGCTGGGACACTGCTCAGAGTGCTTGCTCTGAGTCACTATATTACACCACCACCATTCATTGTGAACGACGGTGAAATCTTCATTCACTCTATCAGTTAATGTTTTAATACTTCCTATGAGAAATTATGTGTTTTAATACCAGGAATTGCTCCTAAGCAATTAAGTTGTTCTCATAACCGTGGATACTGTAACAGAGTACTTTTTCCTTTTTCTTTACACTAGGTGTTTCAGAACTCAAAGCTAGATTTGGTTCAACTAACAAGTATACAGACTTCAACGGCATACACTTTGGCCACCATATTTCTGGCTTCACTAATTATCACCCATACCTGACCTATTTTATTTTCACCAATTTCCTCACTTTTAAAGAATACTATGTTATTTTTTGTAAGCCATACCTTTTTTAGAATAAGGCTTGGTACAAATTAACTTGAATTCAACAAAACGGTTTACAGAGAATTCCTTAAAAGCTACCCACTCCTTACTGATGCAAAAGATGCTACTTTAGTTAACCTTAGCAATTTTTACATTAAGGACAGGAAATCAAGTAAGCGAGAAAGAATAAATTGGTATTCAGAATTTCATAAATCCTTAAATATTCTTAATTTAAAACAATGTTTATATGGCATGACACACACAATCATTTCTTGCCTAACATGGAGAACATGACTGAATATCACTAACTGCGCCTCATTAAAGAGGCAAGTAATTACCTGACTTCAAGAGCTTTGATAGCCTCCAGCATCTGTAGAAACTCCGCTGCTTTCCACACATCATTGGCTTCTTCTTCTCCTTGGATCATTAGCTTGGCTGTGTACGTGAACTCGATCAAATGGCTAAAGGCCATTTTACTGACACCTGTGAAAAAGATGTGCATTAGGATGTATTCATGTTGATCCAAACATTGTAACATTTAGTAAAGAAGAAAAAAAAAAAGCCCAGTGTTTGAACTTGACTGGTACTTGTCACTTTTGAAGATTATTTTCTGGCAGAATTTTCAGTAACAGTACAATATTATTGTAGCCAAGTCCTGGCACTAACTATCCAACTACCTTAAGACCTTTCCCAAAGATTTCCCATGACTCTTACAGAAGACTAACCTGAATAATGAGAAACACCACAGAATATAATGTAATATGACCATGTTACATGCTACCAAATAAGAAAACTGAATTCACTAAACTTCCCCCCCCCCCCCGTTCTTTTGAACACATTATTCTTCATTATATGAGAACCAGAGGCCCGGTGCACAAAATTTGTGCACGGGGTGGGGGTGGAGGGTCCCCTCAGCCCAGCCTGCATCATCTCCAACTTCGGACATCCCTCTCGCAATCTGGGTCTACTGGCTCTTAACTGCTCACCTGCCTACTGGCCTGATTGGCCCTACTTGCTTTTGCCTGCTGGCCTGATTGCCCCCAAACTGCTCCCCTGCTGGCCTGATCACCCTTAACCACCTCTGCCTCAGCCTCTGCCACCATAGCTTTGTCTGGAAGGTCGTTTGGCTGTCTGTTCTAACTAGCATGTTACACTTTTACTAGCACAGACAGCATGAGAATAGACAAATAAATTTTGCTGGGTTGTTTTTTTTAGGAATTTCAGACCAAATGTTTCAAGTGCAACAAACATTCTTTTAAAAAGCAATGTGTAATTTTTTCCTAAAATGGAATAAAAATTTGACTGTTAATAGAACACACATACTATCTAATAAAAGAGTAATATGCAAATTGACCATACCTCTGCTGCACCCACAAGCCACACCCACCAGCCAATCAGGAGCGAACAGGCAAATAAACCCATCCAAGATGGCTGCTGGCCACAGAGAGCAGGAGGGAGGTTTGGGTTTCCCTGGCGATGGAGGAAGCCAAGCTTTCCGCCTGCCCTTGCCAGCTCAGGCTTCCAATTAAGGCTACAAAGTTTCAATTATGGAATCCCAACAGAAATGGCAATAGCCACAGAGCAAGCAGAAGGCTTGGCTCCACTCCAGGCTACAAAGTTTCAATTGTAGATGATACATAAATTCCAGATACCAAGGCCACCATTTGGGTCACAAGGCGGCATGGCTGGCCTGCAAACCACCACAGGCCCCTTGCCCAGGCTGCCCCATGCCCCAAGGGAACCCCCACCCTGATCCAGGACACCCTTCAGGGCAAACCAGCTGGCCCCCACCCATGCACCAGGCCTCTATCCTATCTAATAAAAGAGTAATATGCAGATTGACCATCACTCCAACACATTGACCAACACAAGATGGCTGCCCCCATGTGGACACAAGATGGCCACCACAAGGTGGCCAGCAGGGGAGGGCAGTTGGGGGCAATCAAGCCTGCAGGGAAGGGCAGTCAGGGGTAACTAGGCCAGCAGAGGAGAAGTTGGGGGTGACCGGGCCTGCAGGGAAGGGCAGTTGAGGGGGACCCAGGCTTGCAGGGGAGAGCGGTTGGGGGGGGGGCAGGACTGCAGAGGAGGACAGTTAGGGGTGACCAGGTCTGCAGGAAAGGACAGTTAGGGGCAAACAGGCTGATAGGGGAGCAGTTAGGCATCAATGAGGCTGGTAGGGGAGTGGTTAGGGGGTGATCAGGTTGGCAGGCAGAAGTGGTTAGGGGCAATCAGGAAGGCAGGCAGGCGAGCAGTTGGGAGCCAGCAGTCCTGGACTGTGAGAGGGTGGTCCGACTGCCCATTGAGGCAAGATCCCACTGGCAGCTGAACAGCCTTCAAGGGGTCCCAGATTGGAGAGGGTGTAGGTTGGGCTGAAGGACAGCTCCCCCCCCCCCCCCCCCCCGTGCACAGATTTCATGCACTGGGCCTCTAGTATATAATGTTTAATACACACACACACACACACACACACACACAGCAACTGGCTTTGAGGACAAGAATTTTTATTTGAAGCCAAAGATGAACTTCTGGATCTAATCAAAGGTAACTTACTTCACCGGGGACCTAGCCAACAGGGAGAGTGGTAGCTCAGTCTGCATCTAATGACAGCTTATATTCACAGAGCAATTTGGAAGTGAAATCTACTTCACATGCATGTCATCTACTTTTACAAAGCCCTCTAAAGACAGGGGTCCCCAACACTGGCTGCACACTGAAACGGTTCTGGGGCAGTGCTGCCCACCTTTGCTACACAGGCATCATCTAAGATCCTAGACTGAATCAGCAGGTTTAGAGTGGAGCCCAAGAGTCTACACTTACAAGCTCCCAGGTGATACACATGCATCAATTGGTCCTCCGACCACACCCAGAATAACAAGGATCTAGACCCGTGATGGCGAACCTATGACACACGTGTCAGCACTGACACGCGTAGCCATTTTCAATGACACGCAGCCGCATGCGGTCGCATACAGACAAGTATGTTTTTTTCCTCAAAGTGACACACCACCCGAGTCATGCTCAGTTTTTTGGCGAATTTTGACACACCAAGCTCAAAAGGTTGCCCATCATGACCTAGACAACTTTACAGACGTTCGGATCCCAACCCTCAAAGACGGGCTTAACTGACCTGGAGATAAAGCCTGGACATTAGTACTTGCAAAAGCTCCTCTGATGTTTCTAATGTGTGGCCCAGGATGAGAACCATCACTACAGGTCATTATTTGTATCTTATAGGTTGGAAGGTGGGGGGCAGCACACTCCAGTTCCAGCTAAAGATGGAGAAAGCACACTACCGTTTCTTCTCCATTGATTACAACTAAAATACCAGACAGAACACAAAAAGCAAATGTAAAAGGACTCTGAAAAATCAATGGAAGCAAGCAGACTAGAGAAATCAAAAATGGAAGAGCAGTGAGTCTCCTGATTTTTATTCCCAACCCCCACATACCCCAGCTTAGACTTGAGGACAGTCCGAGTCCCATAACTGTGCCGCAGGTGCAGGCAGAGCAAGCTTCCCGAGAAACTCCTCCCAGCTAGAGAGCCAGGAAAGAAAATGGAGAGCTCGCATGCACGCATGCGGGAAAAATAGGTTTGTACTGTTCCATCTCAGCTCTCCCGAAAGGCCAGCCCCAGAGCTGATGTTGCACACCTGTGGTTGGTGGCCACCCAGCAAGCGCCTAGACCAGTGTCGGCAAACTCATTAGTCAACAGAGCCAAATATCAACAGTACAACAACTGAAATTTCTTTTGAGAGCCGAAAACCGACTTCTGCGCATGGGCCACGAAGTTTCAATCGCACTGGACGTGCGTGTCCGCACGTGGTATGTTATGGAAGAGTCACACTCAAGGGGCCAAAGAGCCGCATGTGGCTCGTGAGCTGCGGTTTGCCGACCACTGGCCTAGACTAAGAGAAAGTTTTGCTCTCTGACAGAAAACTAGGGAAGTGACTATATGTGAAGAGAATTCCTAATTTTTCCTCTCCCTTTCCTCACACCGCTAAGAGGCAGAGCCCATGGTGGGAAGTGTGGATGGCACAAGGAGGATAAAGCCCCCGTTTTCTAGCTGGAGGACCAGGAAAAGGACAACCTGGGAGCTAACGTGCGAGGAAATCAGAGCTGTTGGCGCAGTCTCCAACTCACCCCCGAGCTGTGCACGAGGAACTGACCCGTGGAGACATAGCAAAAGCGCTGCCAACTGCACTGTGGAGTGAACCACCACACAGGCTGGCACTCCCGGACATGAATGGCACAACAAAGGTTTTGAAAACGAAATTGGAATTGGATCTACAGCCCACAAAGACAGTCTGACCCTAACCAGCTTGCTTGCCTCCTAAAAGAAATCAAAACAACAAAGCATTCACCAGAGTACTTTAACAGCACCCAGGGTGTGATGACTAATATTCAAAATATCCATGTCAAAAAATTTAAGTAAATAAATATCCATTTCATGGTCCAAAATTACTTGACATATTTTCAGATTAAGAAGAAGAAGAAAAAAGCCAAGATATCCAAGCTGACACAAGTGACAAGTAGTAAAGCCAGCACCACAACTCGGGTTTTCGGCAGCCAGGTGAGCTAGGCAGACAGGACCCCGATCCCAAAGTTAATGGCTTAAGAAGACATTGAACCAGGATCATGTGGCTCAGTGGTTGAACACTAACCTATGAGCTGTATGATTCCTGGTCAGGGCACATGTCCAGGTTTTGGGCACACACCCAAGTTTTGGGCTTGATCCCCAGTAGGGAGCATGCAGGAGGTAGCCAATCTATGATTCTCTTTCATCACTGATGCTTCTAACTCTCCTTCTCCCTCTCTGAAATCAGGAAAAAAATATTTTTCTTTACATAATCAGACACTGAGCCAAACTGATTCTTTTACATAAATGTACTAGAGGCCTGGTGCACAAAATCTGTGCACTTGGGGTGGGATGGGGGGTTCCGCACCCTAGCCTGTGCCCCACGATCAATCGCCCTAAAGAGGCAGGCCCCGCTCACCCATCCAGGGCTCCTTGATGGATTGCCTCAGAGAGGTAGGCCGGAGGTTGGACCCCCAGGACTGCAAGACAGGCCGTGCTGTGCGGAGGACCCCCTGGCAGGCCTTGCCCGGAGAGCCAGGACCCTCAGGCAGGCCCGCCCTGCACAGGCAGGACTCTCAGGCAGGCTCTGTGCTGCGCACGCAGCATCAAGCGCAGCCCTGCCCACCTGTGCATGCCGGCTGTGACAGCGTGAGGGTGTCACAGCGTGACGAACACTTAGGCTTTTATTAGTAAGGACTAGTGGCCCAATCTGTGCACTGGTGGGGTCCCTCAGCATGGCCTGTGGGGATCTGGCCAAAACTGGCAATCCAACACCCCCCAAGGGATGTAGTGGTGCACCAAGCAGCCTGGGCTGGGCACTGCAATGCTCCCACTCATCCCGGCCCCCCACTCAGTAGGCTCACTGCTGCCTCGCTGTGGTCTCCATGTGCCTGTCCTGAGGCGATACCAGTGTGCCCATGACCGAAAAGTGGCTGGGGGCTCCTGATCCAGATGGAGGAGGGGCATTCAGGGGAAGGTCTGTGGGAGATGCTGCTGCTGCCACAGCTGTGCTTGCCAGCAGTGAGCCCGGCATGTGGTGCCTGTAGGTCAGCTGAGTGGCACTTTCACTGTGGGAGTAACTGACCACCAGAGGGCAGCTCCTGCATTAAGCGCCTGAACTCTGGTGGTCAGTGCACATCATAGCAACCGGTTGAACAGTCGTTAGGCTTTTATATATATCTAGAGGCCCCCAGTGCACGATTTGTGGACCCCTCACCCTGGCCTGTGGGGATTGGGCCAAAGCTGGCTCTCCAACATCCCCGAAGGGGTCCTGGATTGTAAGAGGGCACAGGCCAGGCCGAGGGATTCCACTGCTGCACAAATCCACACACCAGGCCTCTAGTCCTAATAAGAGTAATATGCAAATTGACCGCACCTCCTCTACACCAACAAGTCACCCCCCCAAAGCCAATCGGAGTAAATTATGCAAATAAACACCAACAAAGACGGCTGCTGCCACTGAGAGCAGGAGGGAGACTTGAGTTTTCCTGGCAATGGAGGAAGCAAAGCTTTTCACCTGCCCTTGCTGGCCTTCGCCTCCACTCAATGCTACAAAATTTCAATTATAGAAGATACATAATCACAACAGAAATGGGGGCAGCCACAGAGCTGGAGAGAGCAGGGGCTAGGGTTGCCCCGGCAATGGAGGAATTAAGTGAAGCCTGGCAGGCCTAAGCCTTCACTTAAGGCTACAAAGTTTCAATTATTGAAGGTAAATAAACACGAACAGAAATGGCTGCTGCCACAGAGGGAGCAGAAGTCTTGGCTCTGCTCCAGGCTACAAAGTTTCAATTGTAGAAGATAAATAAATCCTAGATACCAGGGCCTCTGCTTGGGTCGCCAAGGGGTGTGGCCGGCCTGCAAACCACCACAGGCCCCTTGCCCAGGCTGCCTCATACCTCAAGGGAACCCTCACTCTGATCCGGGACACCCTTCAGGGCAAACCAGCTGGCCCCCACCCATGCACCAGACCTCTATCCTATCTAATAAAAGAGTAATATGCAGATTGACCATCACTCCAACACATAAGACAGCTGCCCCCATGTGGTCAAAGATCCTGCCCCCGTGTGGACACAAGACGGCCAGCAGGGGAGGGCAATTGGGGGCAATCAAGTCTGCAGGGGAGGGCAGTTAGGGGTAACCAGGCCAGCAGAGGAGGGAAGGTGGGGGCAAACAGGCTGGCAAGGGAGTAGTTAGACATCAATCAGGCTGGCAGGTGAGTGGTTAGGGAGTTATCAGGCTGGCAGGCAGAAGGGGTTAGGGGCAATCAGGAAAGCAGCAGTCCTGGAGAGGGATGTCCGACAAATAGCCCCAATTTATTAAGCTTTGACAATCTACTAAACCCTATGCCAGGCACTTGGCATATTTCAATTAATCAAGTCTATTAACCCACTTTTCAGATGAGGAGGTTAATATGCAATTGAGATAAAGTAACTTGGGGGTCACACAGTACCTCGGGTGAAATGCATGAAACCTTAGCTTGTAATAGAAACCAATACCAGCTAGGCCACTAGATTCCCACTTTAGTAAACTTTGTGGATTCCATTATGTCTGTGTTCTCTGTCCATTGCAGATAATCAAAAAATAATCTACCCATGAACAGAGCAGCTAGAATGCTAGATAAACTAGAAGGTACTGAAATAAAAGGATATTCTTAAACTCTTTACATTTTTTTACTCCCATAGGCACAAAAAATTTTCCAAGGGAATAGTGTTTCTAAGCAACTAATTCATAACAAAGAGTATATACACTGAAAGAGGTACAAAACCAAAACTCAAGAGCCTTGGAAGATGCTAAAATTCAGTATTTATATAGGCAAGCTCATTTATTTCCTAGTTTTGAATAATGACTCCCTTGCTAGCTGGGCAACCTTGGGCAAGTAACCTTCGGAGCCTGTTCCCTGATGTATAAACTGGAAATACCACTCACTTTAAAGGACTGCTATTCTGAAGCTCAAGAAATGCACATAAACTACATAGCACAACACCTAACAGTAGAGGGCCATTATTACAGAAAAGTTAGGCAAGTACAGAACAATCACTTATTTTATTTCAAATCACTTATTACTGTAAGACAATATCTAGTGGATAAGCCTTTCCATCCCCAACCTTCTATAGCCACTGGAACTTCTGAATGCTACTAACCCTGGCCACTTGTGGCAGCCCACTGCACACTGAGCAGGCCACCTACTCGGAAAGGCTTCTACAGACTCCTTCAGTGTCCCCAGGCTGAAACATAAGACCACTGAACACAGATGGGAATTTACTTGTAATACGTGTTTTCAAACGACAGTGAATGGCCATGGGTTTTAGGAGTGGAAAAGACTCTTTTTAAGAGACCAACACCTACCACCTAACACAGGAGTTTTTCCTGGCAGATCACTGTACTAAGCACTTTACTGAAAGTAAGAATTCTCAGGTATCAAAAGAACAATCTATCCAGCCACCTAACAGGAACCACAGATAACTTCATCCTACGGTATCTCAGTCAGCTAACTGTGTATACATCATCAATTATAAGGTCTGCTAAGCAGTATTATTTAAAACAAGCATTTACCTTCTATTTCCACCAAAGGTTCCTGAGTAAATTCCTGAAAGAATTTGTAGAAGAACTTACTGCAAGCAGCCAAAACAGCCTTGTGGGCCTTAAAATGGTGACCTGGATAAAAACAAAAACACAGAATCAGACATATTCACAAAAATCAAACATATAACTAGAAAATACATCACAATCTATAATAGTAAAAGCATAATATACTAATTAGACCGGAGAGCCAAACGACCTTCCCGACATCATTGTGGATGTCCTTCCTGACGAAGCCACAGCATCAGGGGCTGAGGCAGAGGAGAGCAGGTAGGCGAGCAGTTAGGGGAGAGCAGGCAGGTATGCAGAGTGATTAGGGGTGATCAAGCAGGCAGGTAAGTGGTTAGGAGCCAGCAGTCCCAGATTACGAGTGGGTGCAGACCTGGCTAAGGGACCCTCCCCCACCCCCACCCCCCTGCACAAATTTCATGCACTGGGCCTCTAGTATAACTATAAAACTATACACGTTACTGAACTATTGTCAGAATATTCTTGGCAGCTATCTTGACAAATTTTAATCTCAAATACACGCAATGCCAGATCTTTACCTCAGAGATCCTATTAAGTCAGTTTGATAAAGGCCAGCTTAAAATAGTTCAGGAGGTCAGAGCCTCCTTCCACTTAAAGAGTGAAAAGCATATCCTATACAGTTGAAATTACTAAACATAAACACCACCCAAAGGGCTACAGATCATTTGGGAAGGGAGGAGCAAAAGCCACAGAACAAGCAGGAAGCTGCAGGTGTTTGCTATGGGAAAAAACGTTAACATGCCTAGCATGTGGAGGAAGCCTATTTTCACTCAATTGAAGACACCCACGCTGGGCTTGCCTCCATTACAATGACTGGGAAAGGGGTTCCCAAAGAGGGTACCAGTGCTGCAAACTAGAAAAAAAAATATCAACCTTCTCCCACCTGGCTCCTGGGAGATACTCCTCAAAATCAGCTTATCCAGAGAAGATTACCGACCAAAACACGCAGAGACATCCTCCCTGTCCCCCACACCATAATCCTGCACTCGAGTGTGCCATGGGAAAACTTCCGCAAGTTCCAACGCCAAGGGAGTGTGTGTCGACAGCGGGCCGGCCCGCCAACTCGCCTCTGCAGCCGGCCCGTGGGAGCGGACACTGACAGAGCCCTGGGTCCACCGCAGACTCCGACGGGGAGCCGGCCCGGGGTGGGCAACGAGGCGGGAGGGGGAAAGGGAGGTGAGAGGGCCGAGGCCCCCACGGCACCCACCATCGACAATGAGGGTGATGTCAGTAAATCGGTCCTGCTCCCGCTGTTCATTCAATCGGTCCAGGATCATTTTGTGATGCTCAGGAAACTCCTGAAGGCATTCCATCGTCTCTTCGGCCTCCATGGCCGGCGGGTCGCTCTACAAAAGAGGAGCATGATCATGTACACCCATGAGCTCGGGCTGGGGCACGGAACCCCGAAAGCAGCAAGACAAAAAACAAAACAAAACAAAAAACACAAAAACCCAACACCCCAGCAACGTGAACAGGAGGGGGGGAGGGTAAGGCGAGAGGCGAGAAAGGCGAGAGAAGAAAGGAAGGCTAAGCCGGTGGCGGCCGCGCGCCGGGGGCCGGAGAGCAGCCGCCCGACTCCGAGCCTGACCTAATTGGAGCCGGGAGAACGCGAGCTGGGAGCCGGGTGGGCGCCACGGGAGGCGATGGGCGTCCGGAGCGCAGCGTCCGGCGGGGAGAGGGGGACCGGCAGCCCCCGCCGCCCGCTAACGGCCGCCCAGCCCTTCCGCCCGGCCCGGGCTCCGCCACCCCGGGACCCGGTCCGGCCCCGCGGCCCACAACGACTCCCCGGGTCGCCTCTCCTTCCCCCGCCCTCCCTCGGCTCCCCCCGCCCGGAACGGGCCGGCACTCACTCAAGGAAGGAGGAGCGGCCCGGGGCCTGCGCGTCACTTACGTCGGCGTGCTGCGTCACTGCGTCGGCCTTGGGCTGACGCGGCCGCCTCCGAGCGCAGGCCGCGGTGGGCGGGGCCACGCCGCTCCCGCTCCCCGGGCGGCGGGGCGGGGCCAACCGTGGCGGACGCGCACGCGCGCGAGGAGGAAATGGGACCGCGGGCGCCAGACCCGGGCAGGGCCTGGCAGTGCCAAGGCGGGGACTCCGCTGTCGCCACCCACTCCGGTTCCAGCTCCAGGTGTGCGCGCTTCCCCCCGGACCCAGAATACATCCGCCGGGCTGGCTGCTCGGCCTTTAACCGTGCTCCGCGGCTCCGCCCCCGCCCTCCCCGCCCCGATCGGCGCGCCTTACCCAGCTCTCTCCCAGCTCGGGATCCTCCCGCTCTCCTCCGCGGCCCTCAAAGACGCTCTTTCCCCGCTCGGCTCTCCCCTCCCGGGGCGGAGGTCGCCCCACACCGGTCCGTACCCCTAAGCAGCGCTTCGCCCTCCATGGCCTCGCAGGTGCGCGCCGCTCCGTCCGCTCGGGCCCGGCCGGCTCACGTGCCGTGGCTCCGAGACCCCGGCGGCCGCGGCGCGGGCTGATCGGGCGCGAGCACGTCCGGCTGCCCACGGACCGTCCTCCCCGGCGCCCGCCCTCCCCGTGCTCGGCGGGCAGCCCGCCCTCTCCGTGCCCGGCGGGCAGCACGTGTTTGCCAGGCTCTGACCCGGGGGAGCTGATCGGATTACGCGCACGTGGTGCTGCGGCGACAGCTGTCCACACCCTGCCCCTACACGCTGCCCCAGGGCGCTTAGAGGCGGGGACCCGTCATTAGCCTCACCTGACCGGCTCCATTAAGGAGGGAGGTGGGACGGTCTTCAAGGAAAATGACGTCGTTGACATTTATTATTTTCTCTAAAAAGAGAAGAGTGGGAATTTGGGGCGAACTAAAAAAAGCCATATGCAAAGACGAATGTAACATATATTTGTGGGTTTTTTTCAGATTGATTTATGTTTTTGTTGATTTCAAAGTGGAAGGGAGAGGGAGATATAGAAACATCAATGAGAGAGAATCATTGATGGGCTGCCTCCTGCATGTCTGGACAAGGGATGGGGTCCACAACCGAGCATATGCAGAGACTTCCTTTGTTCGTAAGGCCACGTTCAACCATTGAGCCACACCAGGCAGGCCAATTTATTTATTTTTAATCTTTATTGTTGAAAGTATTACACAGTCTCCTTTTCCCTCCCATTGACTCCTTCTAGGGCCCCGTTCTCGCCCCAGGCCTTCACCACCCAATTGTCTATGTCCACAGATTATGCACATACTAGGGACCCATTGCAGGAAGATTCCTGCAAGAATAGGGCTTCCTTCTGCCTGAGCAAAGCTCCCTCCCATCTCTGCTGCCTCACTCCCTTCTCTGCTGCCCCGCTCCCTCCATTCTCCCCCACCCCACTTGCTTGCTTCTCTGCAGCTTTGGTCCCTTCTGCAGTGCTTGGCTTCCTTCTAGCCATCTTCTGCAACAGGATATGCAAATTAACCTCTATCTTGGTTGGGTTAATTTGCATACTTGCTCTGATAGACTGAAGGGTGTGGCTTGTGGGTGTGGTGGAGGTGCAGTCAATTTGCATTTTACTCTTTTATTAGATAGTATGTATACAAATTCTTTGGTTAAGCTCTTCCCACCCACCTCCACCTATCCTCTGAGTTTGGACAGGATTGTAACTCTTATTTAAACACATTGATTGAGAGTCAGGGCTATGCTAGGCACTGCTTAAAGGTCTGGGAAATCCAGTGGTGAACAAGGCACATTTCTGCCTTCTAGAACTTGGTCTAATAGACATCTTGAACAGTTCATTGTTATGAGATAGGGAGAACGATGTAATCTGGGGCTTAAGGAAGGTAGTGACTAAGAAGTGACCTGCCGACCTGCCTGCCTTAGGAGCACTCTTCCCCAAGGCAACGGAGATTGTAGATTGTAGCATTGCGGGAACTGAAAGAATGTTGCTAGGACAGACCCTCAGGGGCCTTGCAAACACTGTTACAGATGTAAGATTTTCTCACACTGTCAGGGAAAGCCTTGAAGATTGGGCAGAATAGTGTCATCATGAGATTGGCCTTTTCGAGTAGGAATTCTAGCCCAAATATGGAAAATGGATTACGTGAGGCCAATTGGGAGGCTGTTAGTGATCTAGATGAAACCATGGTGGCAATTGGGATTAGAGAACTGGATGGAATCCAGTAATAGAATCAACACTGGCTGGAAAGTATGTCACTGGTACTAAATATGTAATATTGAATATATTCATGACAAAAAAAAAAAACAGTCAAGGATGGCTCCTAGATTTCTGGCTTAAGCTGGTAGATTATTGGTATCATTACCAAAAATATGGGGAATATAAGTGGAGAAACTATTTGGGGAGAATGGATGGGGAAGAGAGGGATAATTTTAAGGAGACAACTGAATGGAGATGATGTCAACAAGGCACATTATATATGGTGAGAGAGCTAACCTTAGAGATTTTCAGTGTGAAATTGGTATTGAAGCCATGGAAATAGATTAGATTGTTTAAGGAAAATTGGCAGGGATAATAGACTAGCAGTTTGTAGGGTTTAACATCACCATCATCATTATTATTCACACTGTGGTTTGTTTTTGTGTTTTTGTTTTTGTTTTGTTATAGAAGTCATGTATAGAAATAGGTATTTTGGAAATTCCAGCATTAACACTCCTGTATAACAATTGGATGAAGACTACTATGGGATATATGGGACATGAGCTGTCCAGTTTACCATGGCCCCGGTCACTTTCTAATGTCTTAGATTACATCATTCTTTTTTATTTGCCTTGTTTAGAAAGCATTGGAGTTTGACCTCTTGGTCCCTGGAGTCAGAATAGAAGAGGGTGTCGGACTTTATCCCCGAGAAGCATCGAGGTGTGTGGGTTGAGTAGGAAAGGAAGAATCTGAAAGGACAGTATTGGCAGCAGGAGATAGATGGGAAGCCAGAGGAGTATGACGTCAAGGAGCTCAGTGTTGCGAAAGAGAGGGCATGATCAGCAAAGCCAAATACCACCGAGGCGTCAAACCAAATGAAGTTTAGAAATGATCCATGGATGCTTTTGGTAGAAGACTTTAGTAAGAACCATTTTAATTAAGCTCTTTGGGGGCTAGAGGGAGACTTCTATATCCAAGTAAATTAAGCAATGATTAGGAAAAGAAATTGGGATACCAATGACAGAACTCTCATTTGAAAAGTGAGGGAGGAGAGAAAGGAGGACCTGCAGAGGGTTATGGGTCAAGCCAGTTTTAGGTTTTTGGGTAGAAGAGACTTCAGCAATTTAAATACTGACAGGGAAGGATCCCGCAGAAGATGATCTTATCTAATAAAAGAGTAATTTGCAGATTGACCATTCCTCCAACACACAAGAGGGCTGTCCCTATGTGGTCAAAGATCCTGACCCCCTGTGGACACAAGATGGCCACCACATATGCCAGCAGGGGAGGGCTGTTGGGAGGTTCCAGGCCCTGCAAGGGAGGGCAGTTTTGGGCGATCAGGTCAGCAGGGGAGGGCAGTTGGGAGGGACCAGACCTGCAGAGGAGGGCAGTTGGGGGCGATCAAGCCTACATGGAAGGGCAGTTAGGAGTGACCAGGCCGGCAGAGGAGGGAAGTTGGGGGCAAACAGGCTGGCAAAGGAGCAGTTAGACATCAATTAGGCTGGCAGATAGTGGTTATCAGGTGATCAGGCTGGCAGGCAGAAGCGGTTAGGGGCAATCAGGGAGGCAGGCAGGTGAGCAGTTTGGAGCCATCAGTCCTGGATTGTGAGAGGGATGTCCGACATCCCTCAAGGGTCCCAAATTGGAGAGGGTGCAGGCTGGGCTAAGGGACATCCCCCGCCCCCTGTGCACGAATTTTGTGCACTGGGCCTCTAGTAAGAATATAAGGGAAAAGGAAGCTAATTACACAAGAGAGGAAGAGACTAAAGAAAATGAAGTTGAGAAAAGTGAATGAATCAGCCTTAGAGAGGAGAACGGACATTTATTATTCCTGAAAGGATTAATGGATTGTAAGCTCTTAGGCATGTAGATTTGCTTTGTAGTTGAGAAAATTCCTAAATGAAGAAAAAAAAAACCACACATACAACTGTTTTCTCCATGAAATAGGCCAGATCACTTACTACAATCTGAGATGAGGAGAAGGATGTGTACATGTTGGGAAGAAGATGTTTGAGGCTGGAAGATGTATTAGTTATTAAGGCTGTGTAATAAATTGCCCCAAAATGTAGTGGCCTGAAACAATATTATTATTTCACAGTTTCTGTGAGTCAGAAATGTGGCTATCACTTGGCTGGGTATTCAAGATCTTTCACAAAGTTCCGATCATGAGGTCCACTGGGATAGCTGGGGGAAGATCTGCTTCCATGCCACTTAAGTGATTGTTGGAAGAATTCAGTTCCTCCCGGGCTGTTGGACTGAGGATTTTGGTTTTCTTTGCAAGTTTTCCCTCCATGTGAGGTGCACCATATAGACTGATGGCTATATTCCATTAGAGAGAGTAAATGAGAGAGCAAAAGAGAGTGAGCATGACAGAAGCCAGAGTCTTTTTGGAACATAATCTCAGAAGTGAGTTTCCATCCCTTTCCTGTATCCTACCTGTTAAGAAGCAAGTCGCCAGGTATAGCCCACAGTCAATGGCACAAATACTAGGAGGCATGATCATTGGGACCAACCTTAGGAGCGTCCCAGCACAGAACAGAACGGAAAAGATTTGAAATGGATCTTGAACATAGTACTATCACAGTAGCAATAACAGGTTGGGTAAACGTTGAGGATCAAAAATTTATATTATAGCAGTCTGCTGAATATTGTGATTTCCTGCAGAGGCATTCAGTAATCAGGTACCTATGAGAACAGATGATCTAAGAATGTAGTATTCCAACACATTTCTATTTGGTGTGGATTTTTTAAAAATTAAATTTGTGGGGTGACATCCTTCCTATCTAATAAAAGAGTAATATGCAAATTGACTGCACCTCTGCTATACCCACCAGGCATGCCCACCAGCCAATCAGGAGCAAATATGCAAATAAACCCCAACCAAGATGGCTGCAGTTACTGAGAGCAGGAGGGAGGCTTGGGTTTCCCCGGCAATGGAGGAAGCCAAGTTTTCCGCCTGCCCTTGTCCTAGGCCTCCACTCAATGCTACAAAGTTTCAATTATAGAAGATACATATATCCCAACAGGAATGGCAGCAACCATGGAGCTGGAGAGAGAAGAGGCTAGGGTTGCCCCAGCGATGAAAGAAGCCAAACTTCTGCAGCCCTGGCCAGCCTAGGCCTCCGCTTAAGGCTACAAAGTTTCAATGATAGAAGATACATTAATTACAACAGAAATGGCTGCCACCACAGAGCGAGGAGAAGGCTTGGCTCCGCTCCAGGCTACAAAGTTTCAATTGTAGGAGATAAATAAACCCCAGATACCAGGGCCTCTGATTGGGTCACCAGCGGGTGTGGACACCCTGCAAACCACCACAAGCCCCTTGCCCAGGCTGCCCCACAGTCCAAGGGAGTCCTTACCTTGATCCAGGACACCCTTCAGGGCAAACCAGCTGACTCCCACCTATGCACCAGGCCTCTATCCTATCTAACAAAAGAGTAAGTAATATGCAGATTGACCATCACTCCAATACACAAGATAGCTGCCCCCATGTGGATACAAGATGGCCACCACAAGATGGCCAGCAGGGGAGGGCAGTTGGGAGGGTCTAGGCCTGCAAGGGAGGGCAGTTGTGGGTGATCAATCCTGCAGGGGAGGGCAGATAGGGGTGACCAGGCTGGCAGAGGAGGGAAGTTGAGGGTGACCAGGCCTGTAGGGAAGGGCAGTTGGAGGGGACCCAGGCCTGCAGGGGAGAGCAGTTGGGGGTACCAGGTATGCAGGGGAGGGCAGTTAGGGGCAAACAGGCTGGCAGGGGAGTGGTTGGGCAGTGATCAGGCTGGCAGGCAGAAGCAGTTAGGTGCAATCAGGAAGGCAGGCAGGCGAGCAGTTGGATTATGAGAGGGATCCCAGATTGGAGAGGGTGCAGACTGGGCTGAGGGACACCTCCCTCACCCATGCACAAATTTCATGCACCCGGCCTCTAGTCCTATATAATAAAAGCCTAATATGCTAAGTGTCCAGTCAGCCATTCAACCAATCAAAACGTGATATGCTAATGATAATGCTAAGGCTACTCAGCTGCTCGCTATGATGTGCACTGACCACCAGGGGCCAGACAGTTGACCCAGTCAACCAGTCACTATGACATGAACTGACCACCAGGGGGCAGACAGTAGATAAGTTGACCAATTGTTATGACATGCATTGACCACCAGGGGGCAGATGCTCCGACTGGTGGGTTAGCTTGCTGCTGGGGTCTGGCTGATCAGGAGGTGCTAGACATGCCCTGGAGCCCTCCTGCGGTCCCTTCCTGGCTGGCCAACCTCCCAGGTCCCTCCCGACCGGGCGGGGTTCCTCTGCCTGGTCTGCGCGCTCTGCAATCCAGCTGAGGGATTCCCCTCCCCTCAAGTGCACGAATTTCATATACCAGGCCTCTAGTTGGTTAATAAGACTATATAACTCTACAATTCTGATATATCACCTATTTATTGCATTGTGTGCCCACCCTCCCCGCCAGTCACATCTCCTATTGTCGCCATATATCTGACCCCCTTTACCCTTTGTTACTCCCACCACCCCACTTTCCTCTGGTAACCACCATACTGCTGTCTGTGTCTATGAGTTTTGCTTGGTTTTCTTGTTTGTTCATTTGTTGCTTTCAGTTTTATATCATAAATCTTGTGATTCTTAACTTCATGGTGCAGATTTTGTGTTAATAACTAGGTTTATATATATTCTCTGGAGTTAATATGCATTCTTCAAACTTAAGGAGAATAGGCAAATAGTTCTGGCTTCCTTTCTGATCGGTGTTTCTATTTTCTTAAGATATATTCCCAGAAGTGGGATCACTGGGTCAAATGGGAGTTCCATTTTTAGTTTTTTGAGGAAACTCCATACTGTTCTCCACAGTGGCTGCACCAGTCTGCATTCCCACCAGCACTGCACGAGGGTTCCTTTTTCTCTGCATCCTCACCAGCACTTACCATTTGTTGATTTGTTGATGATAGCCATTCTGGTGTGAGATGATATCTCATTGTTGTTTTGATTTGCATCTCTAGGATGATTAGTGACTTTGAGCATGTTTTCATATGTCTCTTAGCTTTCTTAATGTCCACTTTCAAAAAGTGTCTATTAGGGAGGGTGGGGGTGGGGGCTGTAAGAGATCAACCGAAGGACTTGCATGCATGCATATAAGCATAACCAATGGATACAAGACACTGGGGCAGGATTGGGGGGAGCTGGTGAGGACATGTGCTGGGGGGTAGAGGAGGCTGGGGGGAGTTCAATGGGGGAAAAAAGGAAACATATGTACTACTATTTGTAATACTTTAAAGAATAAAAAAAAATTTTAAGTGTCTATTGCCCATTTTTTTATTGGATTGTTTATCTTCCTTTTGTTAAGTTGTATGAGTTCCCTGTAATCTATTTTTTATTTTTATTGAAAACATAAAATTCACTGGACCCTCCTTGATATCTCTGTGGTTCTTCCTCTTTTTCTTTACCTGTTAATATTAGAGCACCCCTGTCTATTATTTTGAATGTCATCTAATATATTTGGGATTAAATTTATTATGTTTTCTACTTGTCTTACTGTTCCGTGTTAGCTCTCTCTCCTTTCTTGAACCTTATTTTGGATTGATTTAAAAAATTATTCCAGACTCTAAGAGGACTTCCAAACAGGGCCAGAACTAGGATGAGGTGAAGGAGGTATTGCCTGAGGTGACAAATATAAGGAGGTCAAAACTCAGAATCAAAATAAATAATATTTTATACAACTTTTTTTAAAAAGCAAAAAATGAATGCAAGACTACCACTTCTAGGAAGATGGAGCTGGTGTACTTTTCCCTCCTTCTTCCAGTAAGCACAACTAAAAACCTGGGGCGTTATATAAAAACTAGAGGTGCATGAAAATTCATGCATTGCGTAGGGGGGAGGTCCCTCAGCCCAGCCTGCACCCTCTCACAGTCCGAGATCCTTCGGGTAGGATCCCTAGGCCTGGCCTGAGTTCAGGGCCTATCAGGGCTTTCCTTTCCCCCCTCCCCACCCCCGCCCCGCTGCAGGCAACTGGCCCCACCCCCGCTGCTGCCACAATTTGCCATCTGTGCAGCACTCCCCTCCCCTCTCCCCATCACCAGTGACCTTCCTCTGCAGGCAACAGGCATGAGGTGTGATGGCTTGGCTGGCCTGGGCCTCCCTCTGTGGGCAATCGCTGGCCGGCCGCACACCTGCCACAGAATTGTCACCGGAGGCCTGGGCTTCCCTCTTTCTTTGCTGGGGGGTGGGGCCAGCCCTGAGATGGGCCCATCTGCCTTCCTTAATTGCCCCTAACTGCTCGCCTGTCTACCTGATCACCCCTAATCACTTACCTGCCTACCTGATCACTCCTAATCACTTGCCTGCCTACCTGACCACCCCTAACCACTTTGCCTCCCCACCTATCACCCCTAACCACTCTATCTGCCTGCCTAATCACCTCTAACCGCTTGCTTGGGCGAGGGACCGTGATGGTTCTGGTCTCTGGTCATTCTGGTCATGATGCTTATGGTGGCTGGCCTTTTATTATATAGGAAAATCTTCATCTCTTTCTTCAGACCAGCTGGCTGAAGGGTCCGCAGTGGCCAGGCCTGCCGAAGTCATCCCTGGTCCTTGATTTTTTTTTTCTTTTTCTGCCCAACCTAGTAAAGACTGGCCCTCTATTCTTCCCTTTCACCTCTCCAGCAACACTGCTAGGCAGACTGGGCCCAAATCAGTTTTCAGAGAAATGGCATGAGCATCATGGTGGAATAAGATGTTTGTTGTCTGCCCCTCGGCAACATTAACTTGGTGTTCATATACAGACCAAGTGCTTTGTGGGAACCATGGAATCCAGCGCCCACCTGTGTCAGGTAACAGCCTTGTAGACCTGCTGTAGGTCCCGCAGTGGCCCATGAGCCAGCTCAAGCCCTCTTGCCTGTGGCCTTGCAGCCCCTAAAAAACACTCTCAGACATTGACCAGGGGACAAGGAGAGCCTTTGTGCAGGTGCAGGTCTCCAGGGGAGAGGTTTCAGCACACTGGAATCTATGGAAGCAGTTTGGGGGAAAAAGAGTTTGGATGCATTGGAGAGAGGAAGAAAACAGTTTTTACTTTACCTGCAAGACCTCTGACCACAAGGCAGCACAGCTCAAAGTCAGAGAGATTGCCGCTGCTGCAGCCGCAGTTCTTTCTCTTGAGGGGTAGGGGTGGGGTGGGAGGGGAGTGAGCATGTCTGCGTGACCTTAACTTTCCCACCCGTGCAGACGCCTGCAATGAGGCACTTCTCAGACCTTGAACTTAGGCAGAAAGCTGGCTGAAATACTTGAACTTGGGGGCCACCTTTGGGAAAACTAGAGAGGCTGACAGCGCTAGGCCCTGCTCCACTGCAGGATCAGAGGAAGCATACAAGCCCCACACTTCCGCCACAAGAGGGCGCAAGGAGCATGGAGCAGGTGTACTCCGAGGTCAGCCGTAACCTCAGGCCTGGTTCCCCTCCCAAAATCAGGGCGGACTGGAAGAGGTGGCTGCTGTTCCAAATGCAGAGACAGAAATGTAAGCCTCCAGGGACAGGGGTAATTAAGGAAACGGACACCCAATGGGTCACAGTAGTCTTCCAGTAACCAATGCCAACGCCATGGAGACCTGCGAGTTACCCAGTAGAGAATTCAAAATTGCTATTTTAGGGAAGCTCAGCGAGCTGCCAGAAGACACAGAAAGACAATGCAAGGAAATCAGGAAAACAACGGTCAAGGCTATATGAAGAGAAACAGAAAGTCTTCAAACAAGCGAAAATGGTTAACAGTCAACTATTGAACCGGCCCATCTGTGACCAGTTTTACAGCTTTAGCATTTACTTATAATGATTTCGAGCCTCTCTGTGTACACTCTTTAGCCAATGTGCATTACAGATTTCCCCACAATCTATAGGCACAGTGTTCCTGTGCAACTTTCAAAAACTGAAAAGGCATAAAACGAAGAAGCAATTACCATACATTTATATGGAGATTTTTCGAGCCATAATAACCAAATTACAGCAAATAACATAAAACCTCAAATAACACTAACATATAGTCAAAGCAGCATGACGCTGTGAAACAGGAAACTTCCACCGCCTAACGCGTTTCTGAAAGAAAGGATGTACTGAACCCAATGCCAGCCAGACAAGGCCCGGGTCCCGGGGGTGAGGCAGACCTGCGTGGAAACGACGAACAAACCCTCTGTCCTGGAGTTGACGGGCTCGTTTATGGAAACAGTTTGGGGAAGCAAGATAACACTGTTCTGAAGAATTTACACTGGCTGTCGATGCAGGGGGTGGGAGGTGAAGCGGGCTAGGTCTGGGGGAGCTCCATAAGCCGTAAGGCAGTATTTGGTCCTTTGGACTGCTGGTGGGCCACAGTGTGGAGAGGTCATGGCTAAGCAAGGAGAGAGGCAGCTGGCCTTTTCTTTAGGTATCATGGAACTGGGCACCTAGAAGTTAACTCCGTTTCTGCATACACTCAGGAATGTAAGCAGTGTTTTCCCCTGCAGTTGTTAACTGGTTAGCTTCTCCTGTCTCTTCCTTCCATCCTCTGGCCTGCTGTTATTCATTCATTCATTCATTCATTCATTCATTGAGATCCCAGAGGGGATGCTGCTGGGGATCTGGTCACTTGTCAATGGGACCAAGGACTCTTTTTTATATATATATATATATATATATATATATATATATACACACACACACACGCACACACGCACGCACACATATATGTAAATATATATTTAATTTCAGAAAGGGAGAGACAGATAGAAACATCAACGATGAGAGAGAACCATTGATCAGCTGCCTCCTGTATGCTCCACACTGGGGATCCAGCCTGCAACTTGGGCATGTGCCTGCCGGAAGCCAATCATTGTTTTGATGGTAGAGAGCCGTGGACAGGGAGTTTTAGGGCATTTCAGTCTTTTCTTGTCACTATGATACACATGACAGACTGTAAAAAGTGGAAATAATGTGTGCAAAGGGTAGTTTCACTTACTGAAAAGACTGACTTGATTTTCCTTAAGTACAGGATAATGGAATACCATGATTTGCACACCCATCAATGCACTCAAGCAACAGACTTTTGTCTTTACCCAGTACTGGATGCTGACTAGAGACCATTTCGCAGAACCCAATAGTAACTTCAGCAGCTTTCTGGATTCTTCCCCTCTGCTTGTTCAACGCATACACAATGTCTTTATTTTACTCACCAGGATGGAAGTGCTCAATTACACCAACTTTTACTCAAGTTTCACCCCCCACAAGCTTTCCTAGTCATTTTGGGCACCTTAGGACACACCTTGCTAACCGAGGCACACGGATGCAGCGCAGACGCTCCCAGACACAGCTCAGAGCCGTGGTCGCTTGATGCTGAGATGCTGAGTGTAGGTCCTGAGAAAGGCTTGGTGAGGGCTCTCACTGCTGCCTCCCTAACAGTTTAAATAAGTAAATAAATAAGTGAAAATCAAACACTGGATGCTATTTTCCCTTTTATCATAAAAGCAAGAATTCTTTTCAGATTTCTTTCTGTTAGTGAAAACAGGTACTAAAGCACGTCTTTCCTAAAAACCAAGAGGCATGGGGCTGCGCATCCCGCAGCCAGCGAAGCGCAGCGGGGCCCGGGAGGACCAGCTGAAGTCGCGCCCCCCGGGCTGCTAGCCCGCTACCTGGAGTGCTGCACCCGCCCTCCTCGCTGGAGCCGCGGCGGTGCGCTCCCTCGCCTCCCAGATACGGGAGCGTCACCAGCTCTCCTGGAGCCGCTACCGCCCAAGTCCGGGTAACCGCGAGGAGCTGGTGGCGGCCGCGATGCAGAACCTGTTTCGACACCCCGAGGGTCCCAACTGGGGCTTTCGCGGGGAGACCGCCGGCAAGCCACACGTGGGCACCGAAGGAACGGGAGGCCAGGGATCACCGGGACTGCCAGAGCCTGGTGACCTTGCTGTGCGCTTGTCTCCGGGGCAGCACCGCACCTGCTGGAGGCGCAAGGCAGCTGGGATGGCTTTTGCCACTTCTTCAGAGTTACACGATCACGTGGGAGGAAAGTGATGGTTCCGTTTCTTCTGTCATGCCTTACACTAATAATCATAACTATTTGTGTAAACATTGAGTTGCAAAATTTTTAACCTATTTCAGCCTGCCTGCCTGTGACCAGCCAAGTGAATGTGAGGTGTGGAAGAACAGAATAAGGCACCTCCTGAGACATTTTTACCTGCAACCCTATTCGGGGTCCTGTGGTGACAGTTCAGCAGGTGCTTTCTCACCTGACAAGTACTCAAAGGAGTGTTCGGACAGAGGCACTTGAGTGGCTCTTCCCTGCCTGGCCCCCATTTCCCAAATTAATATTTTTCTAAGTCTCTTTATTCATTTGTGTGCGGCCTTCTCCAGAAACCCGAACCCTGAACTGGGGACCCTGAATCACGTGGGATGTGAAAGGGTTTCCCACAGTTAAACAAACAATAAAAATTTAACTTGGAAGAGAGGCATCAGGTTTAGAATGCTCCTTTCTGATCCTCATATCAGCTAGCACAATGCTCACAGAGCTGGCTGTCTTCTGAATGGTCTCCTGTGTTTGCTCTCTCACTGGAATGGAAGGTTCGAAACCCGTAGCCAGTTCTTCCTCTCTGCATGTACATCACCTGTCACAGCCCCTGGAACATGGAAGGATGACAAACTGCTTCCTACGGGTTGAGGATGAATGAATTTCATTGAAGTCCATCCAGACGGTACCTACCTCAACCGGCTATTTGACTCAGACAAAGGCTGTATTGCAGTGGAATACACCGTGGATATGATGTGCTGAGGGAAAAGAATCCATTTAGAGAAAGAAAACTCCCCGTTCTAGGCCTCCCAGCCCCCCCTAGGCCCCCCCCCTTCTGCTTGCAGACCTGGTCGCGGTCCCCTTGCCCAACACTAGCAGGATGATGGGGGCTTTCTACCAACCAGTGTCGGCACACATGTTTCTTTCCTCAGGTCCAGCCTTAATTCCAACCCTAATTCAACCTATCTCGCAGAGTGTTTGGCTCTGGATTATTTAACCCCAAAAGAGGGGGTGACTCCATTTTCTCCCAGGATTAATGTCTCCACCCCACTTCCTCCTATCAGGTTAGGACCCCCAGAGACCAGAGAGCACAAAAAACACACCGGATGGGGGTTTCCAAGTCACAGATCCCCTGTGTCCTGATGGGACCGACAGGAGCACACAGCCCTCCCTGGGGTGAGAACTGGGCCTGGACCGCAGCCCCGAGAGCCACAGGCCCTGCCACCCTGGTTGCTGTTCCGTCCACTCCTGAGTGCTCTCGGGGACCAAGGCCAAACCCCCCGGGAAGAACTCTCTGTTCCTTGTAGCTTCTGCACTGAGATGGTGGAAACCCATACTTTTCTGGAGGCCAGCGTACCTCCCGGCTGGACCCAGAGACCCCATGTGGTCCCTGACCCCCCCCCCCCAGGAGCCAGAGGCGCCCCCTGGGAGTCAGTCACCTCCCACAGCCTCCTTAGGTCAGCAGGGTGACCCGACTCCAAGGTAAGTGGGTGGTGTCTGAGACCTTGAGGGTGGGCACTCTTTGGAGCGTTTTCCTTCTCCAACAGCCGCCAAACACTCTGCGAGATAGGTTGAATTAGGGTTGGAATTAAGGCTGGACCTGAGGAAAGAAACATGTGTGCCGACACTGGTTGGTAGAAAGCCCCCATCATCCTGCTAGTGTTGGGCAAGGGGACCGCGACCAGGTCTGCAAGCAGCTCCCAAAATAGTGGATCTGAGCTCAGTGATCCAGAAGACCCTGGCCCCCAAGGACCCCTGAGATTCCACTGTGCCCCCTGGCTGCTCCATCCTCCCTAGCAAAGGAGGTGGCAGTAACACCTCTGCCTTTGCTCCATGACCAGAGTCAATTTTGTCCTCAGAGTTCTTAGAGAATTGTCCTTCAGCTACACAGTAATGATGACAAAAAACAATGTCAGTCCTTTCTCTCCCACCTGTGCCTGTTTTGTCTTGGGGAACCAGAAGGAAGGGGTGGCGGTGGGTGGTGCTGGCTCCAGGGAGGACTCTTGGTCGTTTGGGAGCAACAGATACAAATGTACATACCTTAGAAACTTGCAAATGAGTGGAAAATGAGGAACACATAGGTACATGTGTGATCACTTCCTCTGAATTTCAGATATATGCCCACAAAAGAATACATTACAAAACCGATACACAAACACACATTAAAAATGTTGCTAATGGAAAGAATTGCAAGACAAATAAGAGAGCTGAGAAAGGGGAATCGCTAATAATAGAATGCACATCTCTATATATAACAGCCTAAGTGACCAGTCAACTGCTCAACCGGTCACTATGACACACACTAACTGTGGATGTTTTTCTCTTTTCCACGTCCAGTGCGGAGAGAGAGAGACTGAGTCCAGTTTCTGAGCAGAGGAGCTAGGGATTAAGAAATAAAAGTATAGAAGATGAAGATGCAGTAATAGAAAAAATAGCTGGAACAACGTGGGATGTCTGTTCTCTCTGAGGGAGAGACAGCATCTGACACCCAAACAGCAGCAGTTTATTTATATTCCAAAATACAAAGGTGCCGGAACCCAATCCCCGTCTCACCAATAGAAAGATGTGGATAGGAAGCCAGGAAGGCTGGTAAACAACCTTAATTGGCTCTGAAAGGTCAGAGCTGAAAATTGTTAATTAAAGCAGCTTCCCCATCAAACAATCATGTAAATCCTTACTAATAAGATAATCTGCTTGTTACTGGAATTGCCTGCCTAAGGGCAATGGGCGTATCCCAAACCTGAACAAAAGGGATAGCCGGATGCCTTGGATTTAGCCCACAAACAGTTAATGCTCAAGGTGTCTTGCCTAGGTCGCCCCACCCCCCCTACAACTGACCACCAGGGGGCAGATACTCAGTGCAGGAGCTGACCAGGATGAGCGGCACTCCCACTGCAGAATGATCCCCACAAGCCACACACCCCACAGGGTATAAAATCCCTGTACTATACTAATAAAAGAAAAATATATAAATTGACCATCACTTTGTGATGCCCACAGCCAATCAGGAGTGAGTATGCAAATTAACCCAACAAAGAGGATGGTAGCCCCCACCCCCAGCTGCTCCAGACCTCTGGGCAGCATGCCTCCTCAGGGCCTTTCTGCCCGGCTCCGCGCGGCCTCCCTGTGGCCCAGCCCCTGGCCTCAGAGGCAATGCTCTGGTGCCTGAAGTCGTAGTTCCTGGTGTCTGGCATCTCCCTCCACCCCAACCCTGTTCCACTGCTCTGTAAACAAAACCCTAGCATTGGCGCAGCTTGGTGCACAGTTAGCTCATTGCCCACGGAGCCCCGGGCCAGGCGTCCAGGCTTCGTGGCAGAGGCAGGCAGCTCAGCTTTGTTTTGAATAGATGAAAGAGGCCACCTACCCTGTAACTGAAATTATCAGAGCTCCCTCTTCCCTTTCTCACCAAATCAAGAGGAGAGGGGCAAAGGGCTTGGAGGGAGGGCGAGCGGGCTGGAGACCGAGGGTGGGACATGGAGGTTCCTGGAGCTGAGAGGAGGAAGAGGATAAGGAAGGGGGCCAGTTGCATCCCCCTTTCACAATGGGAAAGTGGAACGCACTATGGCACCCTACCTCTCCATTTCTCCCCGCCTGCCTCACTCCCCCCACCTCTTCCCCTCCACGCCTCCCTGGGAATGCCAGCGCTAGACAGAGGAACTCTCCGGAGAAGGAGGGTGAGGAAGAAGTGGTGCCAGAGCTCGCAGGGCTTGCCACCACTGCCACCGCCGCACAGGCTGCCAGAGAGAGCAAGCCCGCGGTTCTGGCAGGGGGGGAAGGGGAGGGGGGTATTCTTGCACAAATCTTACGCATCGCGCTTCCAGTAATTATATAAAATAGAATAGGAATTTGGGCGGAGAAAACCAGTGGAAAACTGGCATTAACTTGAAGCGTTTGCCCGTGGGGCATGGAAAGAGCAGTATATTTGAAGTCTTCCTTTGACGTGGATGAACTATCACAATTCCAAGTGAGGTTTGAACACCCCTTTACCCACTCCTCCCTAACGACTCCCCTTCTGCCTTCCTGCCTCAGGTGCCTGAGTGAGGACCCGGAGTCTCCACCCAGCCCCAGAGGGAAAGAGTTTTTCGATTCCACAAGAATCCAACCGCCCACCCTCATCTCTGGTCCCAGGGGCTGCGCGCCCACCGGCCAGAGAGGCTGCCAGAGGGAACTGTGCCCAGAGGGACGCCGGCCAGCAGAGGCTCCTGCAGGGAAGAGCAGTGGCCAGGACCTGGAGCTTTCTCCCAAGGGAGCCTGCGCGCCTTTCCCTCATTCTTCCAGGGAAACCCCCAGATTATCCCTAGGTCACTCCAGAATGCGGGACACACCCCTTAACTCCACCTGGCGCTGACGCTGACACAACTTGCCACGCAGAGGAGGGTCCCTCCCTTCTCGGTGGGCGGGCCCTCCGCCGGGTTTCCCACCCCTAAGCCGGTGAGCCGATCCCACCGGGGGTATAAAGGCGCCTCTGCTCCCGCCCCAGCACTCTCCTCCTGCACCGCCTCACCGCTCCGCTCCCTCCCGCTGCACCGTCTCCCCTCTCCCTCGTCTCGGAGGCCGAAGCCATGGAAGCCCATCCATCCGCCCTGGACCACCCGTCCTGGATGCGCTGTGTGTACCCGGAGCCCACGCTGCCCCCGGGCCTGAACCGCGAGCAGGCCTGGGCCTGGGCCCTGGACAACTTCCCTGCGCTGAGCCGCCCCTCCTGCGACCCCCGCCTCTGGGTCCCCCTTGGCGCACCGGGGCCCGCAGGCGGCTGCACCTGCCTGGCCCCTGGGACGCCGAGGTTGCCGGAGCCCAGAGCAGCCGGGATGGCAACCCGGATCCGCAACCCCAGGACCCGACGCCGGACCGAACAGCCCCGCGGCTCCCCAACCAGCCGGGAGGAGTCAGCCCCGGAGGGGACCCAGGAACCCGGGCTCCTGGCGCCCGCACCAGCGCTGAGCACCCAGGCTGCACCCCAGGAAGCGGACAGAAGGCGCCAACCGGCCTGAGAGCGCACCCCCGGGGAGCCCCAGACTGCGATGTAGGCGGCCCTGCTGCTTCTTTCTCCGCCAAAGGACACAGACTTTCCTGGGACAAATCCTCCGATGCGGGCGGTAAGGGGCTGAGGTACTGACTTCCCTCTGTTCTCTGGAACCTGTGAACCCCGATTAAACCACGGATCCTTTTTCGCGACCCCACTTTGCAGTGATTGTCCCTGGGGCATCCGGGTGGCAGGAGGTGGGGGCGGGCTGGGCAGGGAAAGGCCTGGGGAGTACTGGGGGTTCTGGGGAGGGAAGGGAACCTCAGGGTCTCGCCCAGGGGAGCTGGGCTGTCTGAGTGTGGCCTCCAGCTGAGTGCAGGGCACAGGCCTCAGGAAATGCTTCTTGAGGGTTTGAAGGGGACATGGGCAGGCTGGTGGAGGGGCTGGTAAAGGGTAAAGGGGTCTAGGGGAAATCCTGTGCCATCTGAGTGAAAGCCATGGGGTCGGGCACCAGCCCCCCCTCTCCCTCCAGGTCACACAGTTCCAGGCAGATACAGGAGGAGTATTTTTTTCTAAATAATGTGGATCTTAGCTCTTCTACCTGAAAGGACCAGGTGCGATTATCAACAAATAGTTGGGAGCCTATCAGTGAAAACATGGTACTTTCTGCCTACACTTCCCAGTAAATGGAACTGAGTTTCAGGGGTGGGGAGAAAATAGGGGGTGCTGATTGCAGAGGGGTGCAAAGAAAAAGAAGGGAGCTGAAAGATTAGAATGGTGCTCAGAAGGAAAAAGGAAACAAAAGGTGAGAGTAAAGGGCTTTCTTGGATGTAAGATAATAAGATTTGACTATCAAATAGAAGGCATGAACTGAACTTAATCGCTGCCGCCAGCAGGGGTCGGGAGCGTGCAGGAGTGAAGCTGGGGAAGCAGATGTTTTGTGTTGATGAGCAATACCTGTGAAAGGAAGGAAGAGAAAGGGAGTGGGAGGAGTACAGCTGTTAGACTGCTCTGCGTTCTGACAGAATATCTGCAGCCCGGGGGTGGATCCAGGCCCAGAGGCAAAGATGGCTCCTGAAAGGCCCTCTCCCCCTGCCTGCCTGGGTCCTGTCTGATGGTGGCTCACAAAGACTCTGCCCCAGACTCAACTCCTGAGACAGGCTCCACCCACACTCAGAGCTGGAGGGCGGGGGACCATGACACTCTCCCCAGGTGCTGTGGCATCATGTGCTTCAAGGGGCGTCTGAGCTCTGAGACCAAACCACTCACACCTCCTAGAAAGCGGGTGTTCAGTTCCCGGTGAGTCTGAAGCTCCTCAAGGCCTCTGCCTTTGGTTGTTGCCCGGATCTATCTTTCTTCAGCAGAAGAATAAAGACAAGTTATTATTCACCCATCCCGGGCTGTATGAATGACATTGTGCTCTAAGAAAGCGATCAGTGAAATCGGAAAAGATGTAAGCGGCCTGTGTTCGTGGCAGCAAATTCAGTCATCAGCCAAATACCAACAGCACAACGATTGAAATTTCTTTTGAGAGCCAAATTTTTTAAGCTTATATTTCTTCTAAAGCCTCTTCTATACAATAGACTTGCCCTAGACATGGTATTTGTGGAAGAGCCACATGTGGCTTGAGAGCCCCAGTTTGCCAACCACAGAGCTAAGCTATGGAAGCAATCTGCCTGCATATCAGTAGACAATGGGGTAAAGAGTTGTCAGGCACATTGAATGTTTGTTATAGACAATAATCTTCAAAATAGCATATCCGATTAACTATGGTTTGTTTTAAACCGGGAAACAAACGTTAAGCCTCTCCAGCAAAACACCTTAATCCTATCCAGGCCCACCCAGAATTATTGGGTCTCCCTCAATCTCATCATGTCCCATCTTCAGCAGCGAAGGGCACCACCCAGCCTAACCTCCCTCCCATTAGACCCAGAGAGCCCAGGGGGGTATAAATGGGCACGGAAGGAGTCACTGGAACCTTCTGCTCAGCTGCTGAACAATGGAGCCCAGCCTTCCCCGCAGGGTGCTCTGTGTGCGTGAGGCCTGGGATTTCGTGGAGGGGCCCCAGGAACCACCCCAGACCTTCCAGCACCACAGGCCCTGGGCACCCCCTCCCTACCCTGGCCTCAGCCACCTCACCTGGGACCCACAGGGCTTCAACCAGGAGCTGTACTCTGGTCCCTGTGGGCTTCTGCGCCCGCACTGCCCGCTGCACTGGCCAGGAGCACAGAGCACGCCCAGTCCGGGCACCGAGCTGCTGGCACCAGATGGGAAGCCCAAATCCCAAGAGCCAGAGACTTCCCCAGGACTTCAGGACCCCACCTCCAAGACACAGAAGCCACAGAGACAGGAACCACCCCTGCCCTTCCCAGAACCTGGGCCCTGGTCAGAGCTCCTGCACTCTGTGCTCTGCCACCTCCTTCCCGACCACCAGGATGCAAGCCAGGGCCCACTATCCAGTCCCTGTGGGCTCTGGCCCCAGCACTGCCTGCTGCATGGGCCCGGAGCACAGAGCAAGTCCAGGGGGGACACAGAGCCTCCCACCCTGCACCCCAGGCCAAGGTCCCCTGAGCCAGAGATGCCCCAAGCAGAGGAGGAGCCAAAGCTCAGGTGCCAGGAGCCAGAGAGGCTACCAGAAGTGGAGGCTGCCACCCAGAAGCCCTGCTGGTGCTCACCCTGCAGAATCACTCCCCCTGTTGCCTGTTGCCTGGCAGCAGGAGGGACAACTGGGACTGAGACTTGTGAGGGGCCCTCCAGCATGGCTCTCAGGAGGGACCAGTTCCTTGGGAGGCCAGAGGCAGCAGATCTGAGGCGCGGGGCCCAGCAACACCATGGCTGACTCCTCTGAGACTCATTAGGGAACCATCCTCTGCCACTATTCTCACAATAACACTCTGGGTGTGAGTCCGGTAAGAAATGGGTCTTCCTGGGCAGTAGCAGCCTTGTCTGTTTGTTACCTAATAAATTTGGCAACATTCCAACATCTTTGCCTGTGTGTGTCTGCTTTGGCGATAGGGAAGGACTAAGCCAGGGTCCCCACAACTGACCTGACTTAGGGGCTATCAGGCTGTAGTGTATCCTGCACACACAGGGTGGGGACATAGCGGGTCATCAAACTGGGACCCCAGTCCTGGGCCTCTGAGAGGCAGGCAGCAGGCCTGGGAAAGCCACTCAGCCCAGAACCCCCTCAGCTCCCAGCTCCTCCCCTCCTCCCTGGTCCAGAATCTGGAGTGGCCTCCCAGTTTTCAACCCCTGCTCCCAGCTGGGGACTTACCAAGGTGACTCCTTATTGCTGATAAAGAACAAATTCAACTGAGTAAATTTCAAGATTGAATTGGATTTACTCAAAGTTCCATGAACAGGGCAGCATCCCCTCTAGCAGCTAGAACAGAACTCCCAGGGGCCACAGGGAATGAGAGGTTCCAATAGGGAGAGGCTGAGCCAGAGGAGCTCTTAACAAATGAAAGGATTATTTTCACTCAGGCATCTTCTGTGGAGGGGGAGGGGCAAGGACACCAAGGGTTTTCTATGCAGAGTGTATCTTGGGGAAAGGGTATCAGAGATGGAGAGGCTCCAGGTGCTTGACTGGAACATTCCAGTCTGGTCAACTGAGATGACATTTCTGGGGAAGATTGTAATTGCAGTTAAGTCAGGTGCTAAAGCTAGGTTTGGCGTCATGGACTTTTAGAGTGAGTGGTGCCATTGTGGGCCTGTGTGTTCTCTTTCACATGAACAAATAGAGCAGAACTATGTTATCCAATGTATCAGGGGTTGAAACCCGGCACTGCCTTAAACAATGCCCAGCAAAGTGGAGATGCTCAATCCATGTCAACTGTAATTATTCCTAGAAACACTCACTCCTGTGATTTCTCTGGGTCAAAGGAATTCACTGAGCTTGAACTCACAGGGGTCTCAACCTGTGACTTTCTCCCTCAGGAGCTGGGCCTGTGATCCTGCACCTCAGCTCTCTGGTCTCCAGTATCCCACCTGCTTCCTGTTAGGATTCCAGTGTCACCTCTCCATACAGAGGAACACTGAGGCTCAGCCACCTTAAAAGCCCTGCCCTGTCCTTAGGAATTGCAACTTTTTCTCAATGTCGAAATTATCTTCTTGACAGTGACCTTATTTGCACCAAAAAGGACTTTTGTGGAACCCACCATCTGTAGGATGCCAGTGCTGCTCACAATTTTTCACCAAGTAGAAATAGTCTTTTTTTTAAATCTTTATTGTTGAAAGTATTAAAGATGCCCTCTTCTTTCCCCCATTGACCTCCACTACCCTGCTCCCCACTATGGTCTGTGTCCTTGGATTATACACACAAGTTCTTCTTAAAAAAAAAAATAAAATATATATATATATATATATATATATATATATATATATATATTTTAGAGAGGAAGGGAGAGGGAGAATTAGAAACACCAATGAGAGAGAGACATCAGTCAGCTGCCTCCTGAACAGCCACTACCGGGATACATGCCCTTCACCAGAATAAAACCTGGGACCCTTGAGTCCACAGGAGCCAAACCGGTTAGGGCCACGTAAATTCTTTGTTGGTCTCTGCACAGCCTGTGTTCCACATCTACACTTTCTCTGCGGCAATACCCCTGCTTTCACTGCTCAGGTCACTTCTCAGTAACAGCACCTCTAATTACAACTCGGGCACAGGAATATCTGCAGATTTCCCAGTTCCAAGGAGCAGAATGGATCTTCATGGCAGCAGGGCCGGCAGTGCCCATGCCTAGCTTCTTCTTCTGTCCTTTGCTGGACACCTGCCCTCCCCTGCTTTCTCTCCCACAGCCCTGACAGCTTGGTCATAAGACTTTGGTTGAACAACATAAACTGATGAACAAAAGTAGATCCAGAGGAGCATGGAGCAGACTGCAAACCTCAGAGGAGATGCAGGGGAGGGTGCATGGGTGGGAAGAGATCAACCAATGAACTTGTATGCATATATGCATAACCCAAAGACACACCATAGGGGAGAGAAGGCCTGGGCTGGGGGGCAGGGGAATTCTGGAAGAGGTGAATGGGGGGAAAGGGGGACATATCAACAATAAAGAATAATAATAATAATTAGAAAAGCAGGACACCAGTGGGTCTGTGCCTGTCACAGGACAGCTGTGATTTTCCCACATCCCTGAAGTCTACATTTACCAAGTTTCCAATTAGAGGTACTGCACTGGACCCACCTGCTATCTCTACACCTCTTAGCAGTTGGGAGAGAACCTTCAATGTGAAGTCTTAGCTGTGCCACCCCAGGAGGGCCAAGGGTGAACATGAGGAGGGGCGGTAAAGGATTGAAAAAAGACAGACAAGACAATACAGCTGGGGTTCGGTGTATCTCCTGTGCCTGGATGAGGACACAAAAGACCCAGGCTGCAAGCCAATGCTTTATTTTATAATCTGATTAAAACGAGGGTAGATTAATATGTATACAAATGTTCTTCTTTTGGCAACACTTGCTGCACCTCCCACCACCTATTTGCTACTTAGGAAGGAATTAGGGAGGGCTACAAGGTCAGGCTTAATTAGGCTAGGAGAGCTCTGCCTTCCAGGCTGGGTGAGGGGCTGAGTGCAGTTTTCAGGCTGACCACACCCCCTTTAGGGTAGGGGGTCCTGCTGGGGTGCCTGGCTAGCCTGAGTGAGAGGCTGATGGCTGCTTGCTGGCTGGTCAAGTTCCTCAGTGGGGACCTTCACCCCATGAGGGTGTGGCCAGCGTGGGTAAGGGGGTAAGGGCCATCTTCAGGATGGCCATGCCCTCCCAGAGACCCAAGCTCCCAGCCCCTCCTTTTGTTCTTCTTCCAGCACCTCCTTGAGTGGAGGCCATAGCTGGCTGGAAGCAGGTATCTGGGATTTATTTCTCTTCTATAATTAAAACTCTGTAGCCTTGAGCAGAAGCCAGGGCAAGCCAGGGTGGGCGGGAAGCTTGGTTTCCTCCATTGCACAGGACAACCCAAGCATCCTGCTTACTCCAGCTAAGTGGTTGCTGCCACCTTTGTTGTGTTAATTTGCATACTTGCTCCTGATTGGCAGGTGGGTGTAGTGGAGGTATGGTCAAGTTGAGTATTTCTCTTTTATTATTGTAGATATTTTACAGAGAGGAATGGAGAGGAATACAGAGTTGGAAACATCCATGATGAGATCGATCAGCTCCCTCCTGCACTACTGGGGGTGTGCCCACAACCAAGGTACGTGCCCTTGACCAGAATCAAACCTGGGACCCTTCAGTCCTAAGTCCCATGCATTATCCACTGAGCCAAACCGGTTAGGGCTATATGTATTCCTTTTCATCAGCTGCACTTGCTCTGCAAGCAGGGCTGGGAACTTCCCCCACCCACCCACCCCCCGCAAATCCCGCTGATCTAGCACTGGACATTTCTATTCCAAATCTCTTGCTGCATTTGTTCTCCGGATATGGCTGATCTACCAGAGGCACAGACTCAAAATTGAAGACAGGCAGCAAAAAGACTCCCATCTGCCCAGCGCTCAGAAGGGGGAGCCAGTGCCCGCCCCGCACATGCTGCGCTCCCGCACAGGAGGGAAGGGGGCTCCCCCACAGGCCAGCCAGCACCTTTGGAGGCAGAGGCAGCAGCAGCCAAGGAGACCAGTCACTCCCAAACGCAGCAAGAGCAGAGGTTACTGTTCCCCTTGCAGCAGGGGCTCCCTCCACCCACGCGCCCGCTGGGCGGGAGCAGTCCTGAGAGGAGGCAGCCAGCACTCCTAGAGCTGACCCATGGACCCTGAGGATGGAGACCAGGAGAAGGAACCCAGATGGACCCGAGGAACCTAGGAACCCGCCAGGCCTGCTGGGCGTGGGCGGGTGCACCGCCTGCTCTCTGGAATCCCTCCAGGCTGTCTGGAAATTGTTTGCTGAGCAATGTTTAAACTTTCTGCAAGTAGCTTTAAAAAAAAAAAACATTTTATTGATTTTTTACAGAGAGGAAGGGAGAGGGATAGAAAGTCAGAAACACAGATGAGAGAGAGAGAGAGAGATCCATCAGCTGCCTCCTGCACACCTCCTACTGGGAATGTGCCCGCAACCAAGGTACATGCTGCCCTTGATGAGCATCGAGCCTGGGACCTTTCACTCCACAGGCTGAAGCTCTATCCACTGAGCCAAACCCGGTTTTGGCTACGCAAGTAGTTTTTAAGTTTGACGTGCATCTGCAGCCACTAATGCTTGTACTTGTTGGTCTTCACACTTTTTCCCTTGACCTGGACGTTCTTTTTCTTTCACATCGAAATAATCACTTTTAGAGCATGCAAACCAGCGTTCACCAGTATCTTGAGATGCTCTTGTTTTGGCATGAAATTTGACATTTTCAAAAATATATTTTATTGACTTTTTACAGAGAGGGAGAGGGATACAGAGTTAGAAACATCCATGGGAGAGAAACATGGATCAGCTGCCTCCTGTACACCCCCCACTGGGGATGTGTCCACAACCAAGTACATGCCCTTGGCCGGAATCAAACCTGGGACCCTTCATTCCGCAGGCAGACACGCTATACATTGAGCCAAACCTCATAGTCGGGATACACCAAGGTTTGCGGTTGAATCCTGTGTCAGGGCACATACAAGAAGCAAACAATGAATGCGGAAAGAAGCGGAAAAACAAATGGACTCTGTCCCAGGCTCTCTCTAAAAATCAAGAAAAATTTAAAAACCGATTCTATCAGGTTTGGTCCGGGTTTTCAGCACACAAGCACAAAAAAGTGAGTCTCCTGCCATTGTAGGAATTTGACATCGGATTTTCAAGCATTCAGGAGAAATCTGTTGGTTGGGGCTGGTTATGTTGAGATTAGATTTTACCCGGGATCTGCTCTGGGGGTCAGCGCTGCTCCTTCCCCGCGTCCATGCTTTCTGGGTGACAGTGTTTCTATGATGATTTGTTTGTTTGTTTGTTTGTAGCTGGGTTAGTGGTGGGGCCAGTAGATGCTCCCCAGCCAGGAGGCCAAGGGCTTTTGTCCCAGGCTGCTGGGGACTGGGGGCGCCCAGGAGACTCTCTCACGGGCTGTTTCTCTCCCGGTTTCTCTTTGTAGCGCCAGCGGTTCCACCAGCCCCGGATTCTCCCGTCGCCCCTCAGACTGCCTGGACCCCGTGGGGTGTGTCTGGCTCTGACGCCCCTCGCAGGAGCCGCTTTCAGGGCAGCCGGCTCCGCCTTGGCCCGGCTCCCGATTTCGCCGCGCAAACCCGGCCTCTGGGGAAGCCATGGCCGCGGAGCAGGGAGAGTGCTGTCTTAGTCCCGGAAAGTCCCCATTGAGGAAGCAGCGGGCACCGGTTTCCTGAGATGGCCCCAGGCAGGGCTGCCCCTTCAATGGTGGGCGCTGTTTGTTGTTGGGGGCATTTCCCAGGAATCATTTGCTCTGGAGAGAGCAAGCCGGGCATTGAGGCAGACTGGGCAGCCTGAGCTAAGAAGCGGGTAGATCAGGACAGCCCGGTCTGTAAGGCACTGAGCTCTCTGGCCAGGCCCCCTGAGGACACGTTTTAAACAAAGTGATTACTTTCAGAGAGGAAGACTGGAGAACAAGGGAAACAGCGATTTGTGAGCAGGAAGCCTTGGTTTACAGGAGACACCATATATTCCCTTTCCCCAACCCCTGGCTCCCTGAAAGCCCCTTGCTGACAACCAATGGCTCCCTTCGCTCCTCTCCACAAGCTGTCCTGGAAGCCAGCCTCTGAGCTGCACACTGCTGTCCACACTTCCTAGGCGGGAAACCCTCGCATTTTCTCTCAACAGTTCTGTGGCCAAGAAGCGGGATGGGGACAGGAGGCCCGGTGACCCCCCAGGCTGGTGAGTAGAGGGGGCTGGTACTCTTGAACCCACTGCCCTTTCTGCCTCCCCCTAGGGCCTTGGAGTTCCAGGACAAAGCTCAGCTCTGAGCTCCACTCCCTTAGTCCTGAGCTCCCTGACCCCCAGCCATCTCTGTGGAAGCTTCTCCATAATCACCCCAATTCTACTGAAACCAGGGGACCGGTGAGGCCCTGTGAGTTAGCAGAGCCAGTGAGTAGCAGGGTCCTTCAGTTTAGATGTTTTAGGAAATCTAGAGGCGAAGGGGGTTTCCTCCTGGCCCAATACAGGACCGGGGTCGGGTGCCTTTGGGGGAAATGGGTGAACTTTTGGATAGTTTGGAACGGTAGTGGCCACTCTGGGGAAACTAACTTACCTAAGATAGTCCACCTTAGGGCTGCCCTTAAGAAACAAGCGTCCTGGAAGGTCAGGGAGAAAGTAGAATGCATCCTTTGATTGGTGTGAGGAAACTTCTAAAAGACAAAATAACTCCTAAAATGGTTTCTGTGTGGGAACCCTTATGGTGCAGAAGTGAAAAATTCACTGTGGCTGGGGAGGCTAGGCTGTTAAGACCTTGGCAGGAGCACCAAAGGGTCCTGGGTTGGACTCCCAGACCTGGGCTGCAGGTTCAATCCGGGGGGGGGGGGGGGGGCAGCCAATGGCTGTCTTTCTGTCTGTCTCTCCCCTCCCTAGCCTTTCTAAAGTCAATAAAAATATTTTTTTCAATGAAGTGAAACGAAATTTAAAAACTTAAACGTTTACAAGGGGAAAGGATGGGAATGCATTTCAATCCGTGTATTTTTGTCTCCATCTAGCCTCCCAGGCACCCACTGTGACTGCTCTGCTTTCCTCAGCTGCTGTTCCTCCAGGCAGCAGAGCAGTGGCTCTGGGGGAGCTGGCTGGACCAGTCCTGGGAAGTGCTCAGGGCGGTGGTTTGCAGGCCAGTCTCTGATTGCAGACTCCCCCACCCAACCCCCCAGGCATTGCAGGACCCTAAGCCCTTACTCAGTGTTTGAGGACCAGCCCAAGCTCAGGATTGGAGGCTCCCTGGTTCCTGTTCTTTGGTTGCACTTGGGCTGGGACCAAGGAACTTGACCTCCAGGTACTGGCTTCTCATCAGTCCTTTTTAGGGCAAACTGTGCTGTTTGCAGGAAATTAAGAAATGGTGGAGTTTTCATCCCTTTTGTTCCCAGGACGGTCCAGGCCAAGCTCTCTGAGGAGGCACCCCTGGTCTCTGGTGCTGACTGGTCCTGGCAGGGCCGGTCTCCTCGAGGTCTGGCACTGAAGGGTCCCAGGTTTGATTCTGGTCAAGGGCATGTACCTTGGTTGCTGACACATCCCCATTGGGGGTGTGCAGGAGGCAGCTGATCCATGTTTCTCTCCCATTGATGTTTCTAACTCTGTATCCCTCTCCCTTCCTCTCTGTAAAATGTCAGTAAAATATATTTTCCAAAATGTCGAATTTCATGCCAAAGAAGAGCATTTGAGGGAAGTTTTAATTCTTTATTTTGAAGACAAAGTGACTGTATACTTCAGGGAACTCGTGGTGAACATGCTCCATCTCAGATACTCTTGAACGCTGGTTCAAATGCTCTAAAAGTCATTATTTCCATGCGAAAGTAGAAGACCGTCCGGGTCAACTGAAGAAGTGTGAAGACCAACAATTACAAGCATTAGTGGATGCAGAGGCAAGCCAAAAGTACAAACTACTTGCAGAGCCAAAACCGGTTTGCCTCAATGGATAGAGCTTAGGCCTCCAGACTGAATGGTCTGGGGTTTGATTCTGGTCAAGGGCATGGACCTTGGTTGCAGGCATACCCCTAGTTTGGGGTGTGCAAGAGGCAGCTGATTGATGTTTCTCTCTCATAATGTGTCTAACTCTCTCTCTCTTCCTCTCTGTAAAATATCAATAAAATATATTTTTAAAAACTAATTGCAGAAAGTTTAAACGTTGCTCAGCAACAATATCCAGGTAGCCTCGCGGGAGTCCAGAGAGCGGGCGGGGCACTGGCCACGGCCCTGCAGGCCTGGCCGGTCCCTCGGTCCCTGGGTCCCTGGTTCTGGTGTCCTACCTTGGGTCCTTCCTCAGGTTTGACCTCGGGTCCATGCTTGGAGCGCTGGCTGCCTCATCTCAGCGCTGCTCGGCCCCGCGGGCAGGTGGAGGGAGCCCCTGCTGCCCCGGGGTGGGGTGGGCTGGAGAGACAGCGACCTCCGCTCTTGTGCCAGTGACTGGTCTCTGTGGCCGCTGTCGCCTCCGCCTCCTGGGCGCCTGGGGGAGCCCCTAGGAGGGCGCTCCCAAGTGTGATCGCGGAGCCAGGCGCTGCTGTAGGGAGCGCCCGCCCTTCGGATGAGAGCGCAGGTCCCGCATGCCCCGCAGGGGAGCGCAGGGAGTGCGGGCGCCACTGACTCTGAGCGCTTGGCTGACGGGAGTCTTTGGCTGCGGGTCTTCAGTTTTGTTTTTGCACCTCTGGTAGAACAGCCACATCCCGAGAACAAAAGCAGCAGCAGCGAACCATTATCGCCGGTTTGGAATAGAAATGTGCCAATGCCACATCAGAGGGTCTGCGGCGGGCGAGGGGGGGGGGGGGAGAGCATCCCAGCCAACCAAGACCCTTCACAGGTATTATCATAGCTTTTTCTTAAGCTAATTATATGTTATCCTTTTTTAGAAAAATAAGGTTTTTTTCCCCACTAGTGGCCCGTTGAACGAAATTTGTGCATGAGGGGGTTGGGGGGGGCAGTGTCCCTCCACCTAGCCTGAACCATCTCAAATCTGGGACCCCTGGAAGGAAGTCCTACTGCCAGTTTATAGGGATCAGGCCTAAACAGGCAGTCAAACATTCCTCTCTCAATCCAGGCTGGCTCCTAACCACTCCCTGCTTGCCTGTCAGCCTGATTGCCCCTAAGCACTCTGCCTGCTAGCCTGATCACCCCCAACTTCCCCCTGTGCCAGTGTACTCACCCACAACTGACCCCCCTGCCAGCTTGCTCACCCCCAATTGCCCCCCTACTGGCCTGCTCACCCCACCTTGCCTCCCCACTGGCCTGCTTGCCCCCAACTGCCCCTCCTACTGTCCTGATCACTTCCAACTGACCCCCACTGGTGGCCTGCTTGACTCCAACTGGCGCCCCTGCTCATCTGCTTCCCCCCAGTGGTCCTACCCCTCACCAGCCCCACACTGCTGTCCCATCCTGGCCTTGTCACCCACAACTGCCCTCCCCTCTTGGCCTCTAACCACCTCTACCTCGGCCCTGCCACCATGACTTTGTCCAAAAGAACGTCCAGAAGGTCTCCTGGAAGGTCTCCCAGTCTAATTAGCATATTACCTGTTTATTAGTATAGATAGAGGCCTGGTGCAATGGCTGGGCAGGCTGGTTTGCCCTGAAGGGTGTCCGGGATCAGAGTGGGGGTTCCCTTGGGGCATGGGGCAACCTGGGCGAGGGGCCTGTGGTGGTTTTCAGGCCGGCCATGCCCCCATTGTGGTGGGGGTTCCCACTGGGGACTGTGCTGGTCTGAGCAAGGGCTGGAGTACTTTGCAGGGCAGCCATGGGGTGAGGGTCCCCGCTGGGGGGCATGGCCACCCTGGGTGAGGGGCTGAGTACTGTTTTCAAGCTGGCCACACCCAGTTCAGGGTGGGGCTCCCCACTGGAGTGCCTGGCTAGCCTGGGTGAGGGGCTGATGGCTGCTTGGAGGCTGGTCAAGCCCCACAGTGGGGACCCTCACCCCAAGAGGGTGTGGCCAGCCTGGGTAAAGGGGCTAAGGGCCATTTTCAAGCTGGCCATGCCCTCCAGAGACCCAAGATCCCAGCCCCTCCTATTTTAGTTTTTTGGAACCCCCTTGACTGAAGGCCAGAGCTGGCTGGAAGCAGGTATCTGGGATTTATTTATCTTTTATAATTAAAACTTTGTACCCTTGAGCAGAAGCCAGGGCAGGCCAGGGGGCCAGGAAGCTTGGCTTCCTCCAACTCCTGAGACAACCCAAGCATCCTGCTTGCTCCAGCTAAGTGGCTGCTGCCACCTTTGCTGTGTTAATTTGCATACTTGCTCCTAATTGGCTGGTGGGTATAGTGGAGTTATGGCCAATTTGTATATTTCTCTTTTATTAGTGTAGATTTTTTACAGAGAGGAAGGGAGAGGGATAGAGAGCTGGAGACATCCATGATGGGATCAATCAGCTGCCTCCTACACTACTGGGGGTGTGCCCGCAGCCAAGGTACGTGCCCTTGACCAGAATCAAATCTGGGACCCTTCAGTCTGCAGTTCCATGCTCTACCCACTGAGCAAAACTGGTTAGGGCTATGTTTATTCCTTTTCATCGGCTGCACTCGCTCTGTGTGCCTGGCTGAAAAGTTTTCACCCCCGTAAACCCCCCTGATCTAGCACTGGACATTTCTATTCCAAATCGGTGGTGACGGTTCACTGTTGCTGCTTTTGTTCCTGGGATGTGGCTGTTCCACCAGAGGCGCAGACACAAAACTGAAGACCCACAGCAGAAAGACTCCCATCCGCCCAGTGCTCAGAGCCAGTGGCGCCCACACACCATGTGCTTCCCCACAAGAGGGCGGGGCTCCTGCACAGACAGCATGGACACAGAGCTCTCACTCTGGAGGGCAGGAGGCTCTCCCAAAGGCCAGCCTGGTGCCTGGGAGGCAGAGGCAACAGTGGCCAAAGAGACTGGTCATTCGCACAGGAGTGGAGGTTGCCTTACCCGCGCTGCAGGGGCTCCTCTACCAGCCCGCAGGGCGAAGCAGCCCTGAGACAAGGCAGCCAGCCCTCCCAGGACAGACTGAGGTCGGACCCTAGGACGAGGAACCAGCCAGGCAGGCGGGGAGCTGGCCGGTGCACCACCCGCTCTCTGGACTCCCTTGAGGCTATCCAGAAATTGTTTGTTGAGCAGCCTTTAAACTTTCTGCAAGTAGCTTTTTTTTTAAAAAAAAAAAAAATACATTTTATTGATTTTTTACAGAGAGGAAGGGAGAGGGACAGAGTGCCAGAAACATTGATGAGAGAGAAACTTCCATCAGCTGCCTCCTGCATACCCCCTACTGGGAATGTGCCCAGCCCAGGTACATGCCCTTGACCGGAATCAAACCGCAGACTGTTCAGTTCCCAGACTGATGCTTTAACCACTGAGCCAAAAACGGTTTCGGCTCTAGAAGTAGTTTTTAAATTTGACTTGCATGTGCATCCACTAATGCTTGTAATTGTTGGTCTTCACACTTCTTCAGTTGACCCGGACGGTCTTTTACTTTCGCATGGAAATAATGACTTTTAGAGCATTTGAACCAGCGTTCAAGAGTATCTTGAGATGGAGCATGTTCACCACGAGTTCCCTGGAGTATACGACCACTTTGTCTTCCAAATAAAGAATTAAAACTTCCCTCAAATGCTCTTCTTTGGCATGAAATTCGACATTTTGGAAAATATATTTTACTGACATTTTACAGAGAGGAAGGGAGAGGGATACAGAGTTAGAAACATCAATGGGAGAGAAACATGGATCAGCTGCCTCCTGCACACCCCCACTGGGGATGTGTCAGCAACCAAGGTACATGCCCTTGACCAGAATCAAACCTGGGACCCTTCAGTGCCAGACCTCGAGGAGACCGGCCCTGCCAGGACCAGTCAGCACCAGAGACCAGGGGTGCCTCCTCAGAGAGCTTGGCCTGGACCGTCCTGGGAACAAAAGGGATGAAAACTCCACCATTTCTTAATTTCCTGCAAACAGCACAGTTTGCCCTAAAAAGGACTGATGAGAAGCCAGTACCTGGAGGTCAAGTTCCTTGGTCCCAGCCCAAGTGCAACCAAAGAACAGGAACCAGGGAGCCTCCAATCCTGAGCTTGGGCTGGTCCTCAAACACTGAGTAAGGGCTTAGGGTCCTGCAATGCCTGGGGGGTTGGGTGGGGGAGTCTGCAATCAGAGACTGGCCTGCAAACCACCGCCCTGAGCACTTCCCAGGACTGGTCCAGCCAGCTCCCCCAGAGCCACTGCTCTGCTGCCTGGAGGAACAGCAGCTGAGGAAAGCAGAGCAGTCACAGTGGGTGCCTGGGAGGCTGGATGGAGACAAAAATACACGGATTGAAATGCATTCCCATCCTTTCCCCTTGCAAACGTTTAAGTTTTTAAATTTCGTTTCACTTCATTGAAAAAAAAAATATTTTTATTGACTTTAGAAAGGCTAGGGAGGGGAGAGACAGACAGAAAGACAGCCATTGGCTGCCCCCCCTTCCCCACCTTCCCCGGGGATTGAACCTGCAGCCCAGGTCTGGGAGTCCAACCCAGGACCCTTTGGTGCTCCTGCCAAGGTCTTAACCGCCGAGCCTCCCCAGCCACAGTGAATTTTTCACTTCTGCACCATAAGGGTTCCCACACAGAAACCATTTTAGGAGTTATTTTGTCTTTTAGAAGTTTCCTCACACCAATCAAAGGATGCATTCTACTTTCTCCCTGACCTTCCAGGACGCTTGTTTCTTAAGGGCAGCCCTAAGGTGGACTATCTTAGGTAAGTTGGTTTCCCCAGAGTGGCCACTACCATTCCAAACTATCCAAAAGTTCACCCGTTTTCCCCAAAGGCACCCGACACCGGTCCTGTATTGGGCCAGAAGGAAACCCCCTTCGTCTCTAGATTTCCTAAAACATCTAAACTGAGGGACCCTGCTACTCACTGGCTCTGCCAACACACAGGGCCTATCCCCCCCCCCCCCCCCCCCCCCCCCCGTTTCAGTAGAATTAGGGGGATTATGGAGAAGCTTCCACAGAGATGGCTGGGGGTCAGGGAGCTCAGCACTAAGGGGGTGGAGCTCAGAGCTGAGCTTTGTCCTGGAACTCCAAGGCCCTAGGGGGAGGCAGAAAGGGCAGTGGGTTCAAGGGTACCAGCCCCCTCTACTCACCAGCCTGGGGGGTCACCGAGCCTCCTGTCCCCATCCCGCTTCTTGGCCACAGAACTGTTGAGAGAAAATGGGAGGGTTTCCCGCCTAGGAAGTGTGGACAGCAGTGTGCAGCTCAGAGGCTGGCTTCCAGGACAGCTTGTGGAGAGGAGCGAAGGGAGCCATTGGTTGTCAGCAAGGGGCTTTCAGGGAGCCAGGGGTTGGGGAAAGGGAATATATGGTGTCTCCTGTAAACCAAGGCTTCCTGCTCACAAATCGCTGTTTCCCTTGTTCTCCCATCTTCCTCTCTGAAAGTAATCACTTTGTTTAAAACGTGTCCTCAGGGGGCCTGGCCAGAGAGCTCAGTCCCTTACAGACCGGGCTGTCCTGATCTACCCGCTTCTTAGCTCAGGCTGCCCACTCTGCCTCGATGCCCGGCTTGCTCTCTCCAGAGCAAATGATTCCTGGGAAATGCCCCCGACAACAAACAGCGCCCACCATTGAAGGGGCAGCCCTGCCTGGGGCCATCTCAGGAAACCGGTGCCCGCTGCTTCCTCAATGGGGACTTTCCGGGACTAAGACAGCACTCTCCCTGCTCCGCGGCCATGGCTTCCCCAGAGGCTGGGTTTGCGCGGCGAAATCGGGAGCCAGGCCAAGGCGGAGCCGGCTGCCCTGAAAGCGGCTCCTGCCAGGGGCGTCAGAGCCAGGCACACCCCACGGGGTCCAGGCAGTCTGAGGGGCGAGGGGAGAATCCAGGGCTGGTGGATCCGCTGGCGCTACAAAGAGAAACCGGGAGAGAAACAGCCCGTGAGAGAGTCTGCTGGGCGCCCCCAGTCCCCAGCAGCCTCGGACAAAAGCCCTTGGCCCCCTGGCTGGGGAGCATCTACTGGCCCCACCACTAACCAAGCTGCAAACAAACAATCAAACAAATCATCATAGAAACACTGTCACCCAGAAAGCATGGACGCGGGGAAGGAGCAGTGCTGACCCCCAAAGCAGATCCAGGGTAAAATCTAATCTCAACATAACCAGCCCCAACCAACAGATTTCTCCTGAATGCTTGAAAATCCGATGTCAAATTCCTACAATGGCAGGAGACTCACTTTTTTGTGCTTGTGTGCTGAAAACCCGGACCAAACCTGATAGAATCGTTTTTTAAATTTTTCTTGATTTTTAGAGAGAGCCTGGGACAGAGTCCATTTGTTTTTCCGCTTCTTTCCGCATTCATTGTTTGCTTCTTGTATGTGCCCTGACACAGGATTCAACCGCAAACCTTGGTGTATCCCGACTCTGAGGTTTGGCTCAGTGTATAGCGTGTCTGCCTGCGGACTGAAGGGTCCCAGGTTTGATTCCGGCCAAGGGCATGTACTTGGTTGTGGACACATCCCCAGTGGGGGGTGTACAGGAGGCAGCTGATCCATGTTTCTCTCCCATGGATGTTTCTAACTCTGTATCCCTCTCCCTCTCTGTAAAAAGTCAATAAAATATATTTTTGAAAATGTCAAATTTCATGCCAAAACAAGAGCATCTCAAGATACTGGTGAACGCTGGTTTGCATGCTCTAAAAGTGATTATTTCGATGTGAAAGAAAAAGAACGTCCAGGTCAAGGGAAAAAGTGTGAAGACCAACAAGTACAAGCATTAGTGGCTGCAGATGCACGTCAAACTTAAAAACTACTTGCGTAGCCAAAACCGGGTTTGGCTCAGTGGATAGAGCTTCAGCCTGTGGAGTGAAAGGTCCCAGGCTTGATGCTCATCAAGGGCAGCATGTACCTTGGTTGCGGGCACATTCCCAGTAGGAGGTGTGCAGGAGGCAGCTGATGGATCTCTCTCTCTCTCTCATCTGTGTTTCTGACTTTCTATCCCTCTCCCTTCCTCTCTGTAAAAAATCAATAAAATGTTTTTGTTTTTTTTTAAAGCTACTTGCAGAAAGTTTAAACATTGCTCAGCAAACAATTTCCAGACAGCCTGGAGGGATTCCAGAGAGCAGGCGGTGCACCCGCCCACGCCCAGCAGGCCTGGCCGGTTCCTAGGTTCCTGGGGTCCATCTGGGTTCCTTCTCCTGGGCTCCATCCTCCGGTTCCATGGGTCAGCCCTAGGAGTGCTGGCTGCCTCCTCTCAGGACTGCTTCGCCCAGCGGGCGCGTGGGTGGAGGGAGCCCCTGCTGCAAGGGGAACAGTAACCTCTGCTCTTGCTGCGTGTGGGAGTGACTGGTCTCCTTGGCTGCTGCCGCCTCTGCCTCCAAAGGCGCTGGCTGGCCTGTGGGGGAGCCCCCTTCCCTCCTGTGGGGGAGCGCAGCATGTGCGGGGCGGGCACTGGCTCCCCCTTCTGAGCGCTGGGCAGATGGGAGTCTTTTTGCTGCCTGTCTTCAATTTTGAGTCTGTGCCTCTGGTAGAACAGCCATATCCGGAGAACAAATGCAGCAAGAGATTTGGAATAGAAATGTCCAGTGCTAGATCAGGGGAGTTTGCGGGGGGTGGGTGGGTGGGAGAAGTTCCCAGCCCTGCTTGCAGAGCAAGTGCAGCTGATGAAAAGGAATACATATAGCCCTAACCGGTTTGGCTCAGTGGATAATGCATGGGACTTAGGACTGAAGGGTCCCAGGTTTGATTCTGGTCAAGGGCACGTACCTTGGTTGTGGGCACACCCCCAGTAGTGCAGGAGGGAGCTGATCGATCTCATCATGGATGTTTCCAACTCTCTATTCCTCTCCATTCCTCTCTGTAAAAAATCTACAATAATAAAAGAGAAATACTCAACTTGACCATACCTCCACTACACCCACCAGCCAATCAGGAGCAAGTATGCAAATTAACACAACAAAGGTGGCAGCAACCACTTAGCTGGAGTAAGCAGGATGCTTGGGTTGTCCTGTGCAATGGAGGAAACCAAGCTTCCCGCCCACCCTGGCTTGCCCTGGCTTCTGCTCAAGGCTACAGAGTTTTAATTATAGAAGATAAATAAATCCCAGATACCTGCTTCCAGCCAGCTATGGCCTCCACTCAAGGAGGTGCTGGAAGAAGAAAAAAAGGAGGGGCTGGGAGCTTGGGTCTCTGGGAGGGCATGGCCATCCTGAAGATGGCCCTTACCCCCTTACCCAGGCTGGCCACACCCTCATGGGGTGAAGGTCCCCACTGAGGGACTTGACCAACCAGCAAGCAGCCATCAGCCTCTCACTCAGGCTAGCCAGGCACCCCAGCAGGACCCCCTACCCTAAAGGGGGTGTGGTCAGCCTGAAAACTGCACTCAGCCCCTCACCCAGCCTGGAAGGCAGAGCTCTCCTAGCCTAATTAAGCCTGACCTTGTAGCCCTCCCTAATTCCTTCCTAAGTAGCAAATAGGTGGTGGGAGGTGCAGCAAGTGTTGCCAAAAGTAGAACATTTGTATACATATTAATCTACCCTTGTTTTAATCAGATTATAAAATAAAGCATTGGCTTGCAGCTGGGTCTTTTGTGTCCTCATCCAGGCACAGGAGATACACCGAACCCCAGCTGTATTGTCTTGTCTGTCTTTTTTCAATCCTTTACCGCCCCTCCTCATGTTCACCCTTGGCCCTCCTGGGGTGGCACAGCTAAGACTTCACATTGAAGGTTCTCTCCCAACTGCTAAGAGGTGTAGAGATAGCAGGTGGGTCCAGTGCAGTACCTCTAATTGGAAACTTGGTAAATGTAGACTTCAGGGATGTGGGAAAATCACAGCTGTCCTGTGACAGGCACAGACCCACTGGTGTCCTGCTTTTCTAATTATTATTATTATTCTTTATTGTTGATATGTCCCCCTTTCCCCCCATTCACCTCTTCCAGAATTCCCCTGCCCCCCAGCCCAGGCCTTCACACCCCCTATGGTGTGTGTCTTTGGGTTATGCATATATGCATACAAGTTCATTGCTTGATCTCTTCCCACCCATGCAACCTCCCCCCTGCCTCTCCTCTGAGGTTTGCAGTCTGCTCCATGCTCCTCTGGATCTACTTTTGTTCATCAGTTTATGTTGTTCAACCAAAGTCTTATGACCAAGCTGTCAGGGCTGTGGGAGAGAAAGCAGGGGGAGGGCAGGTGTCCAGCAAAGGACAGAAGGAGAAGCCAGGCATGGCCACTGCCGGCCCTGCTGCCATGAAGATCCATTCTGCTCCTTGGAACTGGGAAATCTGCAGATATTCCTGTGCCCGAGTTGTAATTAGAGGTGCTGTTACTGAGAAGTGACCTGAGCAGTGAAAGCAGGGGTATTGCCACAGAGAAAGTGTAGACGTGGAACACAGGCTGTGCGGAGACCAACAAAGAACTTACGTGGCCCTAACCGGTTTGGCTCAGTGGATAGTGTCGTCCTGTGGACTCAAGGGTCCCAGGCTTTATTCTGGTGAAGGGCATGTATCCTGGTAGTGGCTGTTCAGGAGGCAGCTGACTGATGTCTCTCTCTCATTGGTGTTTCTAATTCTCCCTCTCCCTTCCTCTCTCTAAAAAAAAAAAAAAAAAAAAAAAAAAAAAAATCAATAAAAAAAAATATTTTTTTTTAAGAAGAACTTGTGTGTATAATCCAAGGACACAGACCATAGTGGGGAGCAGGGTAGTGGAGGTCAATGGGGGAAAGAAGAGGGCATCTTTAATACTTTCAACAATAAAGATTATAAAAAAAGACTATTTCTACTTGGTGAAAAATTGTGAGCAGCACTGGCATCCTACAGGTGGTGGGTTTCACAAAAGTCCTTTTTGGTGCAAATAAGGTCACTGTCAAGAAGATAATTTCGACATTGAGAAAAAGTTGCAATTCCTAAGGACAGGGCAGGGCTTTTAAGGTGGCTGAGCCTCAGCGTTCCTCTGTATGGAGAGGTAACACTGGAATCCTAACAGGAAGCAGGTGGGACACTGGAGACCAGAGAGCTGAGGTGCAGGATCACAGGCCCAGCTCCTGAGGGAGAAAGTCACAGGTTGAGACCCCTGTGAGTTCAAGCTCAGTGAATTCCTTTGACCCAGAGAGATCACAGGAGTGAGTGTTTCTAGGAATAATTACAGTTGACATGGATTGAGCATCTCCACTTTGCTGGGCATTGTTTAAGGCAGTGCCGGGTTTCAACCCCTGATACGTTGGATAACATAGTTCTGCTCTATTTGTTCATGTTAAAGAGAACACACAGGCCCACAATGGCACCACTCACTCTAAAAGTCCATGACGCCAAACCTAGCTTTAGCACCTGACTTAACTGCAATTACAATCTTCCCCAGAAATGTTATCTCAGTTGACCAGTCTGGAATGTTCCAGTCAAGCACCTGGTAGGTAATCTGCCTCATGGAGCCTCTCCATCTCTGATACCCTTTCCCCAAGATACACTCTGCATAGAAAACCCTTGGTGTCCTTGCCCCTCCCCCTCCACAGAAGATGCCTGAGTGAAAATAATCCTTTCATTTGTTAAGAGCTCCTCTGGCTCAGCCTCTCCCTGTTAGAACCTCTCATTCCTTGTGGCCCCTGGGAGTTCTGTTCTAGCTGCTAGAGGGGATGCTGCCTGGTTCATGGAACTTTTAATAAAGCCAATTCAATCTTGAAATTTACTCAGTTGAATTTGTTCTTTATCAGCAATAAGGAGTCACCTTGGTAAGTCCCCAGCTGGGAGCAGGGGTTGGAAACTGGGAAGCCACTCCTGATTCTGGATCATGGGAGAGGGGTGGGGCCGGGAGCTGAGGAGGTTCTGGGCTGAGTGGCTTTCCCAGGCCTGCTGGCTGCATCCTCTTGGAGGCCCAGGATTTGGATCCCAGTTTGATGACCCGCTATGTTCCCACCCCGTGTGTGCAGGATACACTACAGCCTGACAGCCCCAAAGTCATTTCAGTTGTGGGGACCCTGGCTTAGTCCTTCCCTATCGACAAAGCAGACACACACAGGCAAAGACGTTGGAATGTTGCCAAATTTATTAGGTAACAAACAGACAAGGCTGCTACTGCCCAGGAAGACCCATTTCTTACTGGACTCACACCCAGAGTGTTACTGTGAGAATAGTGGCAGAGGATGGGTCCCTAAGGGGTCTCAGTGGAGGCGGCCACGGTGTTGCTGGGCCCCGAGCCTCAGATCTGCTGCCGCTGGCCTCCCAAGAGACTGGTCCCATCTGAGAGCCATGCTGGAGGGCCCCTCACAAGTCTCAGTCCCAGCTGACCCTCCAGCTGCCAGGCAACAGGCAGCAGAGGGATGTAGTCTGCAGGGAGTGCATCAGCCGGGCCTCTGGAGGCGGCCTCCATCCCTGGAGACCTCTATGGCTCCTGGCTCCTGGGCTTTGGTTCCTCCACTACTTGGGGCGTCTCTGGCTGCGGTGACTTGGCCTTGGGGTCCCCCTCCGCCTGGGTCGTCTCTGGCTGCGGTGACTTGGCCTTGGGGTCCCCCTCCGCCTGGGTCGTCTCTGGCTCCGGCTTGCGCTTGGGGTCCCCCTCCGCCTGGGGCGTCTCTGGCTCCGGCTTGCGGGAGGGGTCCCCCTCCGCCTGGGGCGTCTCTGGTTCCGGCTTGCGCGAGGGGTCCCCCTCCGCCTGGGGCGTCTCTGGCTCCGGCTTGCGCGAGGGGTCCCCCTCCGCCTGGGGCGTCTCTGGCTCCGGCTTGCGCGAGGGGTCCCCCTCCGCCTGGGGCGTCTCTGGCTCCGGCTTGCGCGAGGGGTCCCCCTCCGCCTGGGGCGTCTCTGGCTCCGGCTTGCGCGAGGGGTCCCCCTCCGCCTGGGGCGTCTCTGGCTCCGGCTTGCGCGAGGGGTCCCCCTCCGCCTGGGTCGTCTCTGGCTCCGGCTTGCGCGAGGGGTCCCCCTCTGCCTGGGGCGTCTCTGGCTCCGGCTTGCGCGAGGGGTCCTCTCTGCTTCGGGCGTCTCTAGCCAGGATCTTAATGTGGGGTGCGGGGTGGGAGGCTCTGTGCTCCCGCTGGACGTGCTCTGTGCGCTGATCCCGTGCAGCAGGCAGTGCTCGGGCCGGAGTCCACAGGGACCGGAATCTGCCCACTGGCCGGCGTATGGCTGGTCTGGCAGGAGGTGGCACAGCAAAGAGTGCAGGAGCTCTTAACAGGGGCCAGGGTCCAGAAAGGGCAGGCCAGGTTCCTGTCTCTCTGGCTCCTGTATCTTGGAGGTGGGGTCCCCCAGCCCTTGGGACGCCTCTGGCTCCTGGGATTTGGGCGCCCCGTCCAGCCCAGGCACCTCTGTACCGGCACTGGGCGTGCTCTGTGCTCCGGGCCCGTGCATCAGGCAGCGCTCGGGCGGGAGTCCACAGGGACCGGAATCTGCCCACTGGCCGGCGGCGTCCGGGTCGTCGGGAAGGAGGTGGCACATCAAAGAGTGCAGGAGCTCTGACCAGGACACCGGGTTCTGGAAGGGCAGGCGTGGTTCCTGTCTCTCTGGCTCCTGTGTCTTGGAGGTGGGATCCCCCACGCTCCTGGGATTTGGGTGTCCCGTCCAGCCCAGGCAGCTCGGTGCCCGCACCGGGCATCTCTGGCTCCGGCTTGCGCGAGGGGTCCCCCTCTGCCTGGGGCGTCTCTGGCTCCGGCTTGCGCGAGGGGTCCCCCTCTGCCTGGGTCGTCTCTGGCTCCGGCTTGCGCGAGGGGTCCCCCTCTGCCTGGGGCGTCTCTGGCTCCGGCTTGCGCGAGGGGTCCCCCTCTGCCTGGGGCGTCTCTGGCTCCGGCTTGCGCGAGGGGTCCCCTTCTGCCTGGGTCGTCTCTGGCTCCGGCTTGCGCGAGGGGTCCTCTCTGCTTCGGGCGTCTCTAGCCAGGATCTTAATGTGGGGTGCGGGGTGGGAGGCTCTGTGCTCCTGCTGGACGTGCTCTGTGCGCTGATCCCGTGCAGCAGGCAGTGCTCGGGCCGGGGTCCCTGGCTGGACGTGCTCTGTGCACTGTGCCCGTGCAGCAGGCAGTGCTGGGGCCGGAGTCCACAGGGACCGGAATCTGCCCACTGGCCGGCGTATGGCTGGTCTGGCAGGAGGTGGCACAGCAAAGAGTGCAGGAGCTCTTAACAGGGGCCAGGGTCCAGAAAGGGCAGGCCAGGTTCCTGTCTCTCTGGCTCCTGTATCTTGGAGGTGGGGTCCCCCAGCCCTTGGGACGCCTCTGGCTCCTGGTATTTGGGCGCCCCGTCCAGCCCAGGCACCTCTGTACCGGCACTGGGCGTGCTCTGTGCTCCGGGCCCGTGCATCAGGCAGCGCTCGGGCGGGAGTCCACAGGGACCGGAATCTGCCCACTGGCCGGCGGCGTCCGGGTCGTCGGGAAGGAGGTGGCACATCAAAGAGTGCAGGAGCTCTGACCAGGACACCGGGTTCTGGAAGGGCAGGCGTGGTTCCTGTCTCTCTGGCTCCTGTGTCTTGGAGGTGGGATCCCCCACGCTCCTGGGATTTGGGTGTCCCGTCCAGCCCAGGCAGCTCGGTGCCCGCACCGGGCATCTCTGGCTCCGGCTTGCGCGAGGGGTCCCCCTCTGCCTGGGGTGTCTCTGGCTCCGGCTTGCGCGAGGGGTCCCCCTCTGCCTGGGGCGTCTCTGGCTCCGGCTTGGGTGTCCTGTCCAGCCCAGGCAGCTCGGTGCCCGCACCGGGCATCTCTGGCTCCGGCTTGCGCGAGGGGTCTCCCTCTGCCTGGGTCGTCTCTGGCTCTGGCTTGGGTGTCCCGTCCAGCCCAGGCAGCTCGGTGCCCGCACTGGGTGTGCTCTGTGCTCCGGGCCGGTGCAGCGGGCAGTGCGGGCGCAGAAACCCACAGGGTCCCTGGTCGAAGCCCTGCGGGTCCCAGGTGCGGCAGCCCAGGCCAGCGTAGAGAGCGGGTGCCCAGTCCCTGTAGTGCTGGAAGATCTGGGGTGGTTCCTGCGGTTCCTCCACGGAATCCCAAACCTCACGCACACAGAGCACCCTGTGCATCCTGCGGGGAAGGCTGGGCTCCATGGTTCAGCCGCTGAGCGGAAGGTTCCGGCGACTCCTTCCGTGCCCATTTATACCCGCCAGAGCTCTCTGCGTCCAGTGGGCAGGCAGTTAGGCTGGGTGGTGCCCATCGCCGCTGAAGGTGGGACATAAGGAGATTGCGGGAGACCTAATAATTCTGGGGAGGGCTGGAGAGGACTAAAGTGTTTTCCTTGAAAAGGTTAAAATTTCTTTCTTTGTTGGAAATAAACCACAGGTTGTGGGATATGCTATTTGAGGTTATCCTCTATAACATTCGATGTGGCTGACAACTTTTTTACCGCAGTGTCTAACTGATGGGCGTGTCTTAGCTTATGGACACCTTGCTGCCATGGACATAGGCCAGCTTATCTCTTTTCCCTTTTCACTAACGGCTGGTGTAGACTAAAATGTCACTCCTACAGCAATGCCAGGGTAAATAGTTACTTCTCTTTATTCATCCTCTGAAGAAAGATAGATCCGGGCAACAACCAAAGGCAGAGGCCTTGCTGAGTTTCAGACTCACTGGGAACTGAACACCCGCTTTCTAGGAGGTGTGAGTGGTTTGGTCTCAGTGCTCAGATGCCCCTTGAAGCACCTGATGCCACAGCATCTGGGGAGAGTGTCATGGTCCCCCGCCCTCCAGCTCTGAGTGTGGGTGGAGCCTGTCTCAGGAGTTGAGTCTGGGGCACAGGCTTTGTGAGCCGCCATCAGACAGGACCCAGGCAGGCAGGGGAGAGGGCCTTTCAGGAGCCATCTTTGCCTCTGGGCCTGGATCCACCCCGGGGCTGCAGAAATTCTGTCAGAATGCAGAGCAGTCTAACAGCTGTACTCTTCCCACTCCCTTTCTCTTCCTTCCTTTCACAGGTATTGCTCATCAACACAAAACATCTGCTTCCCCAGCTTCACTCCTGCACGCCCCAGACCCCTGCTACAGGCAGGGATTAAGTTCAGTATATCTCTTATCTTGTTTGATAGTCAAATCTTGTTATCCCTGAAAGCCCTTCTATCTCATCTTTTGTTCTTTTTCCTTTTGAGTATCATACTAATCTTTCAGTTTTCTTGCTTTTCCTGCCACAGATCTGCAATCAGCCTTCTGTCTCCAACCCCCCACCCAAACTCAGTTCCATTTACTGGGAAATGTAGGGAGAAAGCACCATGTTTTCACTGATAGGCTCCCAACTATTTGTTGATAATCGCAGCTGGTCCTTTCAGGTAGGAGAGCTAAGATCCACATTATTTAGAAAAAAGGGGGAGAAAACACTTCCTTTTGTATCTGCCTGGAACTGTCTGGCCTGGAGGGAGAGGGGGGGCTGGGGCCCTGGACCCCCATAGCTGTCACTCAGCTGGCACAGGCCTTCCCCTAGATCCCCTTCCCCTTTACCAGCTCCCTCCTCCAGCCTGCCCATGTCACCTTCAAACCCTCAAGAAACATTTCCTGAGGCCTGTGCCCTGCACTCAGCTGGAGGCCACACTCAGACAGCCCAGCTCCCCTGATTGTGACCCTGAGGGTCCCTTCCCTCCCCAGAACCCCCAGGACTCCCCTGGCCGCTCCCTGCCCAGCCCGCCCCTATCTCCTGCCACCCGGATGCCCCAGGGACAATCACTGCAAAGTGGGGGCTCGAAGAAGGATCCGTGGTTTAATCGGGGTTCACAGGTTCCAGAGAACAGACGGAAGTCGGTACCTCAGCCCCTTACCTCCCGCAACGGAGGATTTGTCCCAGGAAAGTCTGTGTCCTTTGGCGGAGAAAGAAGCAGCAGGGCCGCCTACAGCCCAGTCTGGGACCCCCGGGGGTGCGCTCTCAGGCGGGTTGGCGCCTTCTGTCCGCTTCCTGGGGTGCAGCCTGGGTGCTCAGCGCTGGTGCGGGCGCTTTGGGCTCCTTGCGGGGCCAGGAGCCCGGGTCCCTCGGTCCCCTCCGGGGCTGACTCCTCCCGGCTGGTTCGGGAGCCTCGGGGCTGTGCGGTCCGGCGTCGGGTCCTGGGGTTGCGGATCCGGGTTGCCATCCCGGCTGCTCTGGGCTCCGGCAACCTCGGCGTCCCAGGGGCCAGGCAGGTGCAGTCGCCTGCGGGCCCCGGTGCGCCAAGGGGGACCCAGAGGCGGGGGTCGCAGGAGGGGCGGCTCAGCGCAGGGAAGTTGTCCAGGGCCCAGGCCCAGGCCTGCTCGCGGTTCAGGCCCGGGGGCAGCTGGGGCTCCGGGTACACACAGCGCATCCAGGACGGGTGGTCCAGGGCGGATGGATGGGCTTCCATGGCTTCGGCCTCCGAGACGAGGGAGAGGGGAGACGGTGCAGCGGGAGGGAGTGGAGAGGTGAGGCGGTGCAGGAGGAGAGTGCTGGGGCGGGGGCAGAGGCGCCTTTATACCCCCTGTCGGAAAGCGGGGGGTGGGGTTGTGGGGAGGGGAGGGCACGCCTATGGAGGTGGGAGGGACGCTCCTCTGCTTTGCAGATTGCATTAGCGCCCGTTAGGAGTAGGGCAGGAGGGGTGTCCTAGAAATTTCATGGGTTTTCAAAATACGTATTTTTATTTATTTCAGCTGAAGCAGAGGGAGAGAGAAACATCAATGAGGAGAGAGCATCATGGACCAGCTGCCTCCTTTAGGGCCCCTCTGGGGCTGAGCCAGCAACTGTGTCTGTGCCTGTGATGGATTGGAACCCGGGGACCCTCCAGTCCAAGGGCCAGACCGGCCATGGCTTGTGGGGTTTTGAGGGTTGACTTTGGTAGAGGAATGGGTGGAAGGTGCAGAGAAAAATTTCGATAGTTTATCGATAGTTTCCACTGAAGAGAGAGAAAGACAGGTTCAGACAGGCCCAGGGAATGGACACTGGGGTGTCTACCTCTTCCTGGGTCCGGGAGGCCTCGATGCTTGTACAGAGTGGTCAGACTGTGACCCAAGGTCAGAGCTGGTCCGGCTGCAGCTGGGCTGAGGCCCCGGAGCCTCAGGCACAGGGATGGGGTTGGAACCTGAAGACAGGCGCCCCACAGCACTCTCCACAACCTTCAGGTTAATGAAGCCACAGGGTCAGAGGTCAGTTCCTGGTGACTTCAGGTGACCAGATCCCTCAAGAAGTCTGGTGTGACTGAGTTCATTCTGAAGTGTGTTATGTGTTAGGGGGCCATCCGAGGAGGTCTTTAACCAGGACAAGAACACTGCACAGGACTATTTGAGTCCAGGAGTGGAAACCGGGAAACGTGTAATAACAGGTTACAGGAAACAGCCGGAACCGGTTTGCCTCAGTGGATAGAGCATTGGCTTGAGGACTGAAGGGTCCCGCCCGGGTTTGATTCCGGTCAACTGCATGCACCTTGGCTGCAGGCACATCCCCAGTGGGGGTGTGTGCAAGAGGTAGCTGATCGATGTTTGTGACTTTCTATCCCTCTCCCTTCCTCTCTGTAAAAAAATCAATAAAATATATTTAAAAAAATAAATTGAAAAAAAATCACCAGGAAATAGGGAACAGACTATCTTTACGCCCCCTCTACAGGCCTATACTTAGTTGATGAAAAAAATCATCAGTTCTGGTGTGGCCTGGCGGAGCGTGGACCTATGAACCAGGAAGTCGATTCCCAGTCAACCTGCAGGCGGCCTATTAGCAGGAGATTCTCATCATCCATGTTTTTGTCTCCCTCTCCCTTCCTTCTGAAATCTATACAGATATGTCTTAAAACAAAACTAGGGAAGTTTCACTTTGTAGTCATTAAAAATTCCCAGGGAGGCTCCCAAACCCCTCCCCTCCCCTCAGATCTGTCCCCAGGCTGCCTGGGGTGGGGGTGTGGTTGGGGGGGAAGGAAGCTCCGCCCCCCTTCTCCTTCCAGCTGCAGGAGTGGCGCAGTGCTGGGAGTAGAGACCCGGATTCTCACTGATCCCAGGGCCAGTGGTGGTGGTGGGAGGGTCAAACCATCTGAGTTTGGTCAATGATGATGCAGCGAGCCTTGTCTTCACCAGTTTTCCAGATTCTGGGGGAATGGTTTCCAGTGAAATTTTACCCTCCGCTCCCAAAGCACAAGTCATTTCATTACTTTATTAGTTTGGGTGTGGATCTGGAGCACAGAAAGGCTCAGTGAATGGGAAATGCACCCACCCTTTGCCTTCCAGGCTAATCCCTAACACGATTTGAAAGTATTAGCTTGCATTTCAGCTCCAGATTGGCTTAAATCTCAGTGATCCAATGTGCAGCGATATTAACTGGTGATAGGACACCAAGGTCATTCATGTCATGTGAATGACATGTGATGTGAATGACATCAAGACACGCCCAGATCCAGGAAGGGAAAGTGTAACCCTAACCCAGAAAGGGGAGCAGAAAGGGAGTGGCTTTTAGGTGTTGTTGACACAGGTAAAGTGATGAATATGTTAATTACCTTGATTGTGGCAAGCCTTTCACAGTCATTATTCTGACCTATCTCTAAATACATTTAGGAAAAACGAATCCGGGAGCAAAGAAAGCCCTCTGAACCTGAGAGAGAAGCTTCCTGCACACAGAACAGGTTTGCACCCTGGCCCACCCCCACCCAATTCTTTCCAACAAGGCACACTCAGTAACTGTACTTTTATCTCAGTGTCTACACAGCCGTGTCAGACGAGCAATTCCACCAACAGTAGGGTTGCCAAGTTATTATAATTTCGGGCATTAAGAGAAAATCTTGAGTCCTGGCTGGTGTTTCTACGTGGTTAGTTAGGGGTTTGATTCCCAGTAAGGACGTGCACCTGGGTTGCAGGTTCTATCCAGGGCCATTGTGGGCTCCTCTGGGAAGCAGCTAATCTTTTTCTCTCTCACATACCTCTCTCTCCCCCATCCCTCTCTCCTTTCTAAGCTGTCTAAAGAACAAGCAATCAAAAAAAAAAAAAAAAGCCTTGGGTGAGGATTAACAACAACAACAAATTTTAGGTCTAACCCACTAGAGAAAAATACTAAAATTATTCTTTAAAATTGTTCATTTTTAAAAAATATATTTTATTGATTTTTTACAGAGCGGAAGGGAGATGGGTAGAAAGTCAGAAACACCCATGAGAGAGAAACATCAATCAGCTGCCTCCTGCACATCCCCTACTGGGCATGTGCCCGCAGCCAAGGTACATGCCCTTGACTGGAATCGAACCCAGGACCCTTCAGTCCGCAGTCCGAAGCTCTATCCACTGAGCCAAACCGGTCTCGGCAAAACTGTTCATGGTTTTGAAACCAACTTATACACTTGGGATATTTTTTGTTCTGTTGGTTTCAATTTTTAATAATTGTATTACATAATTATAAACAATTTTTAAAGTATTGAATTTTTCTTAAACTAATTAGCTTCTATCCTAGTGGCCTCCACTCTGAGAGAGAAAAGGAGAGAGGGGAAGAGAGACTATTTTCCCTCCTTGGGTTCATAACATATTCCAAGAGCCAGCTTTCCCCTTGGATACAACCCTTCCTCAATCTTCCAGGATTCCAAAAGGCGGTTCCCACTCCATCGGACAGGTTGAGGACACCATTTGTGACTGACAACTGAGGTTCCCCTTCCCCTCCCCACCTGCCTTTAACTCCGGTGCAGTGGTTCTCAACCTTTCTAATGCCTCGACCCTTTAATATAGTTCTTTCTCTTGAGGTGACCCCCAACCATAAAATAATTTTTGTTGCTACTTCAAAACTGTAATTTTGCTACTGCAAATGTGACTGTACCAGCCAATCAGGAGCGGGGGTGGGGGGGCTTGCCTGGACGCCAGTGAACACTTCCCTTCACTAAGGCTTTGCTTCACACCTGTGGGGAACACTTCGCTTCACGCAGGTGGGGGCGGGGAACGAAGCAGGGACCACGCCTCTGCACAGGGTGTTTTCGAAGGCCTAGTGAGCCAGCAGGAGAGGCTGGGTCCTTGAGGCATCTGTGGTGCTGGGAGGGCTGGGCCAGGACAACACCATACTGTCAAAGAAAGTTGTTTCCCACTTAAACATCCTCTGATGAGTATCTTTTTTTTTTTTTTTGAATTATCTGACTTTATTGAGCATGCCAATACAATTATTCTGGTAATAAATTAATAAATAGTTATAAAAATGTTGAGGGCTAAGAAAATAATCTTAAATATGTAAAGGATATATATATAATCATTTACAGTTGACTTTACAATTTTCAAACTCAGAAATGTGGTAACATCAAGTTACTGATGAAGCCTTTCTTAAAATTCATGTTTGAGACAGTTTTGAATTTATGCAGATAAAGAATCCACTGCCCTTGCCAAAGATTACAAAGCTAGTAAGACAGGCTGAATTACAAATTTCTCAGAGGTACTCCAGAAAGGTCTGTTGAATTAAGGCACATAAATCACACACAACTCTAGTCATGTCTGAAAGACCCTGGTTTTACTCTGCTTTACAGAAATTGAAATAAAATCCTGATGTGTTCCATTACAGTTAACAAATTTAGTGACTCAGTTGCTTTGGAAACAAAATCATTCCCATGATTGCAACTTATCACTGTTTATGCTTTTCTCTAGAAAAGCTTGGACTCGGGCCACCTTCCCCCTGCTCTTCTGTGCTTGTAGACCTGTATCAAGGGTCCCTGTTCTTGTGTGAAATTCATCATTAACCGAAGGAGCTAACATCATTGATATAAACAAAACCATCAACATTTGCATATGGGCGGTTTGTTTTTGTTTGCAGCTCATTTCTAATCAAGTCAGCACCTGCTTTGTTGATAGGAGCCGTCATTGATTCCAAAGCAAGTGTGGATGACTTCTGGGGTGCCCCAAACAGCAATGAGATTCCTCATCACATCAAGAATTTGCCACATAACGCTTCATGTAATGTACCAACTATTTCCGGCACACATTTCTGGTAATTTATTTTATGTCTCAGCTAATGGCTACACATGGCCATGCTGTTGGCTGGCAAAGAAAAACAAAAGGCCACTCATCACTTGTTTTAAATCCCAATGAGTGTGTGTAGCATGTTTACCAGCCAGTAATGCAATGTGTACATTCTGGCAGAAATTTTTCTCTTTACTTGTAGGAGCCATTCCCCACACACTCTGCCAGACATTAGTGTTCGTTGGTTTTTTTGTTTTGTTTTGTTTTTGTTTTTTTAACTTTATACGCACAGCAAAATTGTGAATACGGAGAATTTTTGAATTTGCATGTAAGCAATTCTAATTTCTTGCCACTCTCAGCACTGCAACAAAGGAAGACTGATAGCCATGAAGACCTGACATTAACCCGTATGTAGAATGCACTTGCATTAACCGTATCTACAACTAACAAACAAACAAGAACCCAGATATAGAAATATTATTTGCTCTGATCTGGCAACAGCATTTAAGCATTTAATTTACTGAGCTGCCTTGTTTTTCACCCGTGATTCTGTTGCCAATTTCACTTCCTGGGCTGTTTTCCTTTTTGTCTTATCCCAATTTTCAAGGAACACGCAGAATATTGACAGGAAATTCCATATCCTATTTCACTTTCTGACTTCTCTCTCTCTAACTTTTAGCTCTAGAAAAAACTGTGAGCTTATTATATTAATATTATATATAATATTTCATTTTTTCTCTAAAATACCATGACTAGAACTCAGAGCACAAAGTACAATGAAAAAGAGGTGCCTAACAAAACAAGAATGTTCTGTGAATAGCCGGACCCAGAAGACTGGCTTGAGTGGGAACATCAGAGCAGTACTCACAAGGCAACTCATTTTCTTAAGTTAGAATACCAAACCTGATGTCAATTTCAAAAAGGCCTAATTTTAATAATCCTAGTAACCAATTAAATAAAATCCTTTTTTAAATGAAGGAATGCAAATGACTTTGAGGTAGAGGATGCTATCAGATCATAAATTAGGTAGAAGAGAGGATGGATCTTGCATTGACACGATGTGTCCACCATCTGGATACCATTGCTGACTTATACACATAAAGAATTATTTGACACTGAAACTGGGACTCAGAAAAGTTGGACATTGAAACTGAGACTGAAACATTTTTTGTTCTTATACATTTATTTCTAGTATGCAGAGGCAAGATATTTTTGAAGAAAAGAAACAGTGGAGAGTGATTGATATAGAGGCAGGATGGCCTTGAACAGGCTGTCAAGCTACAGGGGGAGGCTTGGGTGGATGGGAGGCAGATGGCGGGGGAGATCAACTGAAGGACTTGTATGCATGCATATGAACATAACCAATGAATGAAAGACACTGGGGCGGGGAGGGGGGGAAGCTGGGGATATGTGCTGTGGGGTGGGGGAGGCTGGGGGGAGGAAAAGGGGGAGGGGGAAAGGAAAACATGTACTACTATTATACTGCAAAAAATCAATAAAAAATAATTAAAAAAAGAGAAAAAATACGCCAATAAATCTTAGAAATTACAAAAAAAAATAAATTAGGTAGAAGATAAAATAATAACACTGAGGGAATGAAAGCACTGACTGGAAATTACCTTCCTTTAAATTCATGTGGAAAATAAAGAACATTCCTATTCAAAGTTCTAAGCAGGAAACCCAGGTATGTCACGTCATGGACGTGCTTCTTTAATTGGAGATGAACTCGGAGCAGATGGAAAGAATTCATAGCAGCAAACTACAAAGTGGTTGTCCTCATGAGGAAGCCAGGAACTGTGCCTTGATTTTTCCAGCTTGGCTCATTCAGGATTTGGATTATGAAAGTCTTTGTTTAGCATTTAACTAATTCTTTGTTAGTGGAAGGGGCTGGGACTGTTTCTCCACACATAAACTGCTTTTTGTCATAAATCACTTTTATAATGAGAGAGCAGCTAGGACACATTGCCACGTCTTCCCCGTTCTCCAGGTCTTCCTTAGTGATGCAAAAGTTACCGCCACAAGGGCAGGGGTAGAAATACATCTCCAGGTCTTCGTCATATTGGAAGTCCTCGATTTCCACCTCGTCGTGAAATACCGCCATTGTTCTGGGGCCTGATAGGGGCCCCGATCGGCAGAAACAGACCCCGATCGGCCTAACTTCGAGGACGCTGGCCCCAGCCGGGTGTAGCCACCACGCCCCGGCGCAGGAGCCTCTGATGAGCATCTTTAAAAAAGAAGTAAATATTCAGCCATCGTCACACCTTGAAAAGTTAAGGTAATTCCTTAATATCACCTAATATCCACTGTACGTTCAAATGTCTTTGTTTCAAAGATGCCTTTTTCCTGTTGGTTTGCCCCCTCTGGAGGCTACCCAAGGTCTTATTTCAGCCCTGATGTTGGACTGCTTCCCCGACCATAAGTTCCCAACGCACTTCCAGCCAGAGGTAAAGGGGGCTCCTTCTGTTTTTAAGACATCGCCACATCCAGTGCCTGCCAGGCCCCTGTGAAAGCACTACTCCTTAGGTCCGGGGTGCTGGGAGCTGAAGCAGAGAGGCTGTGAGGCCCAGCTCACCCAGGATGCTGACTCCCATCACCCCCTCCCAATTATTCTGGCCCAGCCTTCCCTATGCATACCTGCTCATGGAGAGCGTGAGGTGGTCCTGGCAGCGGGATTGGAGGCCTACACCCTCCCCCAATCCAGAGAGGCTTGACGGGGGACCACAGGCCACGCCCCTCACTCGGCAGGGCTTGACAGGGGACCTCAAGGTGTGCTTCCCATCCTGATGCCGGGTTAGGGGACCTCAGACTGTTCTCTCCACCTGGCAGGGCTTAACAGGGGATCTCAAGCCACACACCCCCACCCCAGCACCAGGCTGGGGGACCTCAGACCATACCCTCTGCCCCAGCACCAGGCCAGGGGACCTGAGGCTGTGCCCCTCCTGCCTAGCTGGGCTTGACAGGGGACCTCAGGCTGTGCCCCCCACCCAGCAGGGCTTCACAGGGGACCTGAGCCTGCACCTCTATGCCAGTGGGGATTGACAGAGGACCTGAGGCTGCACCTCCTTCCTGGTGCTGGCCTGGGGGACCTGAGGCTATGCTCCTCTGCCTGGTGGGGATTGACGGGGGACCTCAGGCCATGCCCCCTACCCAGTGGGGCTTAACAGGAGATCTCAGGTTGTGTCTCCCACCTGGTGGGACTTGATGGAGGACCTCAGGCCATGCCGCCCATCCTGGTGCTGGGCCAGGGGACCAGAGGTTGCCCCCTGCCCTATGTGGCTTGACAAAGTTGGGACTGGCTGGGTCTGGATCTACCCCAATCCGGGGTGGGAGGGAGGGTGGCTGGGTCTGGGTCTCATGTGATTTTGAGCATGTGAGTGAGTGGGGACTTGACACTGGGTCCCGTGGTGCACCCCAGACTCTGACAGGAGGAAGGTTCTCATATACATTTTACTAATTTTCTTTAGTCTCTGATACTTCTATTATAGAGAAAGAGCAAATAGCAATATCAAATTATTTTCTCTAATTAATAACCTTTTAATGTGCATGAATTTCGTGCACTGGGCCACTACTAATATATAATGTAATCTAAATCCATATATATAAAAACCTAGAGACCATTACACTCGAGTGACCAGAATGACTGGGGACTATGACCTGCACTGTGGCAGCCAACCAGCCTCATCCAGGCCAGATTGGCCCCAATACTCTGATCAGGGTGGGGCTAGCCAGCCAATTGTCTTGAGTGGCAAAAATTTGGGGTCTGGAGTCCTTGTTCCCCTTTAGGAGAAGTGGACCTGGAATCAGGACACCAGAGTCGGAAATGGGGTGGGAAGACTTTTCTGGTGGCCACAGCAGTCCCTGCATGCTGAGCACAGCACCCGAACATCTGGCCCCAGTCAGAGCAGTGTTAGGAATAGGGGACGTGGGGCACAGGGGGTAGGGGCAAACAGGAGCCAGAGGCGGGAGGCCCAACCTGGGCTCTTACCCCACCCGCTGGGCTGTGCAGCACCCAGGTATGCTGCAAGGTGCTGGGCCGTAGACCAGAAGGGAAGCCAGCCAGGAAGGCAAGGCCCCAGCCAGCCAGAGCCCCAAGCAGAGTGGGCTGGCTGAAGCTGGAAACCCTTCCAGAGTGGGCGGGGCTACAGCCCTGTGCCTTTTTGGCCTTGGCCTTGGAATTCTATGGGCAACCAGAGTACTGGTTACCAGCACATCAGAGGTCAGCCCCACTTTAAGACAGAGGACCTGGCGGAAAGTGGCAAGGCCACGGGAGGGATGGGACATGTGGCCAACTCGGGAAACTCAGCTGCCATGGTCTTCAGTAACTATGAACAGATAATCTTTGGTCTCCATTCTACAAAAGAGGAAGCTAAGAGTCCAAGAAGAAAATCTTTCACAACACCTTGCCCACTTCTCATACCTGACCTGGGCAGCATTGTTTTCATTGACGGTAGAGGATCCAAAATGTGTTTAGATCTTTGCTATTTTAGGCAGGAAAGAATTTCGCACAGGGAATTGGTGCTTGGGAAATCACTGGCAGGCTGGAGGATGGGTATTAGGCTGGTTCCACAGCAAAGACCCCTAGTCAGTGGGAGGAGCAGCCCCCTCCGTCACAGCTGAATTTTAGGACACCCTGGCACAGCTGTGACCTGGGGATCCAGAAATTGCTGGCCTCACAAGTGCCTGCCAGCTCCCACAGAACAGGACATTGGGCACTGCCTCTGCCACAACTGCCTGTGCACAGCCTGCATTCCACTGCAGAAAACCTCCACATTCCTGCAAACACGATCACCAGCAGCAAACAGCCCAAAGTGTGGGAAATGCATTTGCCCCACTTCGGCCTTCAAAATATTGTGCAAGCTCATCCAATTGGCAGACATATTTATACCCAGAAATCTAGCTATCAAGCAATTTGTACAATTTCAGACTTTCATCTAGGAGTGAGAGCTTGCCAATGTACCTCATGTGCCTGGTATTGATAAAAATGGGGCTCAGTGGTTGAGCATCAGTCTATGAACCAGGCAGTCATGATATGATTCCCAGTCAGGGTTCTGGCTTGATCCTCAGTAGGGGCAGGCAGGAGGCAGCTGATCAATGATTCTCATCATTGATGTTTCTATCTATCTATCTCTTCCTCCCTTCCTCTGAAATCAATAAATATATATTTTTAAAAAATGGGATCATGCTGTATATATGTGTTATAATGAGTTTTTCACCTCATAGATCACTAATGTCTTTCCTGTTAAAACCATACTTATAGAACATTATTAATTTATTATTCATTTTAATTGATCTGGGAGAGAAGAAGGAAGAGAGACATTGCTCCATTGTTTCCAATATCCACTCACTGGACTGGATATTGAATCTGTAACCTGGGCATGTGCCCTGACTGGCAATCGATCCGCCACTTTCTGGTGTGTGGGGCAATGCTATGCTGGTACCCTGACCCCAAATTCCAGCCTCTAGAACTCTGAGAAAAGTACTTTTCACCCTTGGCCCAGCTGGGGTGGCACGGCTAAGACTTCAGATAGAAGGTTCTCTTCCAACTTCTAAGAGGTGTAGAGATAGCAGGCAGGGTCAGTGTACTACCTCTAATTGGGAACTTGGTAAATGTAGACTTCAGGGATGTGGGAAAATCACAGCTGTCCTGTGACAGGCACAGACTCACTGGTGTCCTGCTTTTCTAATTATTATTATTATTCTTTATTGTTGATATGTCCCCCTTCCGCCCCCATTCACCTCTTCCAGAATTCCCCTGTCCCCCAGCCCAGGCCTTCTCTCCTCTATGGTGTGTGTCTTTGGGTTATGCATATATGCATACAAGTTCATTGGTTGATCTCTTCCCATCCATGCACCCTTCCCTGCCTCCCCTCTGAGGTTTTCAGTCTGCTCCATGCTCCTCTGGATCTACTTTTGTTCATCAGTTTATGTTGTTCAACCAAAGTCTTATGACCAAGCTGTCAGGGCTGTGAGAGAGAAAGCAGGGGGAGGCCAGGTGTCCAGCAAAGGATAGAAGGAGAAGCCAGGCCTGGCCACTGCCGGCCCTGCTGCCATGAAGATCCATTCTTCTCCTTGGAACTGGGAAATCTGCAGATATTCCTGTGCCAGAGTTGTAATTAGAGGTGCTGTTACTGAGAAGTGACCTGAGCAGTGAAAGCAGGGGTATTTCCACAGAGAAAGTGTAGACGTGGAACACAGGCTGTGCGGAGACCAACAAAGAACTTATATGGCCCTAACCAGTTTGGCTCAGTGGATAGAGTGTTGTCCTGTGGACTCAAGGGTCCCAGGTTTGATTCTGGTCAAGGACATATACCTTGGTGTGGGCACATCCCCAGTAGAGGCTGTGCAGGAGGCAGCTGATTGATGTTTTTCTCTCGTTGATGTTTCTAATTCTCTCTCTCCCTTCCCCTCTCTCTCTCTCTCTCTCTCTCTCTCTCTCTCTCTCTATATATATATATATATATATATATATATTTTTTTTTTTTAAAGAACTTGCCAAAACCGGTTTGGCTCAGTGAATAGAGTGTCAACCTGCAGACTGAAAGGTCCCAGGTTCGATTCAGGTCAAGGGCATGTATGTACCTTGGTTGCAGGTACATCCCCAGTAGGTGGTGTGCAGGAGGCAGCTTATTGATGTTTTTCTCTCATCAATGTTTCTGACTTTCTATCCCTTTCCCTTTCTCTCTGTAAAAAATCAATAAAACCTATATATTAAAAAAAAAAGCTTATGTGCATAATCTAAGGACACAGACGACAGTGTGGGAGCAGGGTGGTAGGGGTCAATGGGGAAAACAAGAGGACATTTGTAATACTTTCAACGATAATTTTTTTTAAAAGACTATTTCTACTCGTTAAAAAATTGTGAGCAGCACTGGCATCCTACAAGTGGTGCCATCCACAAAAGTCCTTTTTGGTGCAAATAAGGTCACTGTCAAGAAGATAATTTCGACATTGAGAAAAAGTTGCAATTCCTAAGGACAGGGCAGGGCTTTTAAGGTGCCTGAGCTTCAGCGTTCCTCTCTGTGGAGAGGTGACACTGGAATCCTAACAGGAAGCAGGTGGCATGCCAGAGACCAGAGAGCTGAGGTGCAGGATCACAGGCCCAGCTCCTGAGGGAGAAAATCCAGGTTGAGACCCCTGTGAGTTCAAGCTCAGTGAATTCCTTTGACCCAGAGAAATCACAGGAGTGAGTGTTTCTACGAATAATTATAGTCGACATGGATTGAGCATCTCCATTTTGCTGGGCATTGTTTAAGGCAGTGCCTGTTTTCAACCCCTGATACATTGGATAACATAGTTCTGCTCTATTTGTTCATGTTAAAGAGAACACACAGGCCCACAATGGCACCACTCACTCTAAAAGCCCATGACACTGAACCTAGCTTTAGCACCTGACTTAACTGTGTAGATACAGGTTTTGAGTAAGAACAATTCTGGACACGTTTCCTTGAATCCCTGCATGCGGGGCTGTTCCTGGAACAAGGTCGGAGCCGTCCTAACTCAATCCTTTGACCTTTGTAAATTATCCCTCTTGACATTTCATGGTATGTGAATCTCCGGGTAGATGGTGGGTCCTACGTGACCACAGTCAGGGCAAGCAGGACCGAGGAAGCTTTAGCTAGATAAGATTTGTGATTAGATCAGCCTGCTTTACTCCAGGTGGCTTTTGTGTAAACAGCATAAAAGACTCGAGGTCGCTGAGTTCAGGACCAGTTTTTGATTGCAGCTCTGGTTCTCCATTACCTCTTTATGCATCTTTCCTGACTCTGGCTGTTTCCTTCCCTGTCTTCGATGTTGATCACCAACATCTGGCGCCCAACACATGGGGCAATCACAGCTGGACAACAGTCAGCTGGACAACAGTCAGGTAAGACTGAAAGGGTTTAGACCACCCAGTGGTACGCGAAACTTTCAGATTCATAACGGAGTGCTGCGGAATTCCCCATCCCTCCAAAGGGAATATATGCATGTGTTGCAGTCTTTGCTTTCTTCGACTGGGGTAAAGGTTTCTACTCAGGAATTAAGGGAACTGTTTTCCTTTGTTAAAAAACATTGTTATTGGTTTACTCCTAAGGGGACAAATGCTTTAAATCTTAAACAGTGGAAATTAGTGGGAAAGCATTTGCAGCGAGCATACCAACGTGGAGCGCCGCAATATATATATATATATATATATATATATATATATATATATATATATATATAAAGTTCTTATGTAGGGATGATATTACTCCAGGAAAAATTTGTGAGGGAGAAGACTTACAAGCTTTCCCTTTAATATGTCATCCTCAGCCTGCCAATGCTCAATTTCCTCAAGGGTATGATGTTTTGCAGCATGAAAATATTGACATGAGAGTATTAAAAATATTAAAAGAGTCTTACTAATTATGGCACTCAAGCTCCTTATACTACTGCACTTCTGGAGGAATATGTTACTGATCATTTAATGTTGCCTTATGATTGGAATATTCTTGCTCATACCATCTTACCTCCTGGTATATTTTTACAATTTAAATCTTCTTGGTGAGAGGAGGCTCGTAAAACTGCTGTGCTTAATGCTGCTCGGAATCCTCCTGGAGCGGATTTTGATGAATTAATAGGGACGAGCAGGGCTGAAGATGTCAATATATAATTACATATAAGCATGTTGTTTGAAAGACTAGAGGAATCAGGTAAACCAGTTTGCCCTTTTTTAAAGTTTATCAAAAACCCAATGAGGCATTCACTGAAGTTCTAGCAAGACTAACTCTGACAATTAAATGTTCAATTTCAGGAGCTGAAGCTCAAACTCAACTTTTATTATCATTGGCTTATGAAAATGCTAATAATGAATGCAAGAAGGTTTTACATTCCGTTAAAGCCACAGGAGGGACTATTGATGATTACATACAAGCAACCCGAGAAGTCGGGTCTACTACTCATCAGGCTTGATTATTCGCAGAGGCATTAAAAGGAGCAGTAGGAAATAAACCCCTTAAATGTTTTAACTGCAGAAAACTGGGACATATGAGAAAAGATTGTCGGAAAGGGCAGACTTTTGCCACTCCGCAGAAACCAATAAAGAAGAAACCCAATAGCCTATGTAAAAGATGTGGTCGAGGCATTCACTGGACCAATGAGTGTGGATCAAAAACAGATAAATAAGGAAACGCATCGGGCCCAAGTCAAACACTGAGTCTCTTCTCAAGGTTAAGGAACTTCTTCATGCTACTTCCCAAAGTGCAGCTGCTGATATTGCAGCGATAAGTGATCAAACTATTACCCCTGAAGATGGGTTTGTAAAATTTTTTTACTGGTATCACTGGTCCCTTACCTAAACAACCAGTAGGATTATTATTAGGGAGAAATAGCCTTACTGCCAAAGGCCTTACTATTCATATGGGAGTTATTGATGTTGATTTTATACAAGGAATTTTAATAATGATGTCAACTAAAATTCCTATTTCTTGGAAGAAAGGAGATCATATAGCTCAATTGTTAATACTTCCCTACATAACTGTAGGACATACAGACCCAGTAGAAAGACAAGGAGGATTTGGCAGTGCTGGCACAAGAGTACATTGGCAAACTATTATTGATGATGATAGGCCTTTAACGAAACTGCAATTTAAGGATAGTATACAATTAGAAGGGTTGACAGATACAGGAGCAGATGTATCCCTTACATCTGCTGATAAATGACTTGCTCATTGGGGAAAAAAACCCATATGTCAATACCACTGTTACTGGTTTAGGAACTATGTATGGACTTTATCAAAGTTCTGAACATTTATCTTGTGTAAATACAGACAGGCAATCAGCCTGGGTCATGCCTTATGTGGCACCCATAGGAATTAATTTATGGGGAAGAGATCTAATGAAACAGTGGAAAACTATTTTGACATTAAATCCGGATTTTTCATAGGGGCCACTGTTAAACATTTAGCAGTGCCTCTTTTTTGGAAACAGGTAGAACCTGTTTGGGTAGAATAGTGGCCCCTTCCTAGAGAAAAAATTAGAGGCACTTCATATGCTGGTTCAAGAACAATTAGATCAAAAACATATTGAGCCTAGCACCAGCCCATGGAATTCTCCTGTATTTGTGATAAAAAAGAAGTCAGGGAAGTGGAAGTTGTTAACAGATTTAAGACAAGTTAATTCTGTTGTAGAGTCCATGGGACCTTTACAACCAGGTACTCCTAATCCTGCTATGATCCCTAAAACCTGGCATTTAATCATTATTGATTTGAAGGACTGTTTTTATAATATACCTTTGCAACCTCAAGATTGTCCAAAATTTGCTTTTACCATCCCTGCATTAAAGAATAGTCAACCTGCCGAGACCGGTTTGGCTCAGTGGATAGAGCGTCGGACTGCGGACTGACGGGTCCCAGGTTCGATTCCTGTCAAGCGCATGTACCTTGGCTGCGGGCACATCCCCAGTAGGGGGCGTGCAAGAGGCAGCTGATCGATGTCTCTCTCATTGATGTTTCTGACTTTCTATCCTTTTCCCTTCTGCTCTGTAAAAAATCAATTAAGATATATTAAAAAAAAAAGAATAGTCAACCTACTATGCAATATCAGTGGACTGTATTACCACAGGGAATGTTAAACAGTCCTACTATGTGTCAAAAATTTGTTCATCAGCCTTTACAAAAATGGTGAGAACTCTTTCCAGCTGGATTATGTTATCATTATATGGATAATATTCTACTTGCACATCCAGATTCTCGAATTCTACATGATTCATATAAAGTATTGATTACCTTATTGGAAGAATATGGCCTCAAAGTAGCTCCAGAGAAGGTACAAATGAATGAGCCTTGGGATTATTTAGGTTATAAATTGCAGCAACAACATATTATTCCCGAAAAGGTACAGATAAGGAAAGACAGCTTAAAAACTTTAAATGATTTCTAAAAACTATTAGATATTAATTGGCTCTGGCCCTCATTGGGGATTGCTACTTATCAATTATCTCATTTATTTAAAACTAGAGGCCCGTTGCATGAAGATTCATGCAATAGGCTTTCCTTCCCCTGGCTGCCAGGACCAGGTTTTCCTCTGGAACCTGGGACTCAGGCCTTCCCTCTGGCTGTTACCTTCCTTTTTTGCTTTGGCCGCTGGAGGCTTCACTCCAGCCGGAGCCTTCAGTCTTCTCTGCTCTGGCTGGAGTGCCACGCTGCCGCCACCTCATCTCCCACCCCAAGGGCCACTGCCACCACAGCTTTGTCTCCGCCCCCAGGGCCAGGCCTTCGCCGCTTGGCCCTGCCTCCTGCTCCTGATTGGCTGGTAGCATAGACAATCAGGAGCAAAGGTACATCAAATTTGCATGTTACTCTTTTATTAGATAGGATTCTGGAGGGACCTGCAGGGCTGCATAGCTCTCCTCAACTGACACCTCAAGCTGAAAAGGAATTGTTAATCATTGAAAGGGCTATTCAATCCTCACAACTGGACTGCATTGAAAATATACATGTTATTATTATTCATACACCTCATTCCCCTGCAGTAGTATTGATACAAAATATAAATATCATAGAATGGATTTTTTTTTTGCCTAAAAACACTACAAAGAGGTTAGTTACATACCCTGAAAAGGTTGCTAATTACATTTTCCGAGGAAGACATAGATTGTGACAATTTTGTGGACTAGATCCAGCTGTAATTGTTATTCCATACACTGTAAAAGAGCAAAGACAGTTGTGGGAATTATCTAAGGCATGGCAAGTGGCTTGTGCTGATTTTTATGGAATCTTTCCTAACTAATACCTGAAAGACAAAAGATTACAATTTTTGCTACGTACTCAATGGATTTTGCCGTGCGAAATCTCAGATACCCCTTTAGAAGAGGGAGTAACTGTGTTTACAGATGGCACATTGGTCAGAGAAAAAATCTAGAACTATGTCTTCCCCATACACACCTGTGCAAAAGGCTGAATTATTTGCCATAGTAATGGCTTTGAAAGACTTCCCTGAAACCTTAAACATAGTTTTTGATTTTCAATATGCTGTGGGAGTGATACAATAAATTAAAACTGTATATATTCCTGAAAATTCAGACTGTTTACAACAACTTTTTTTTAGAGGTACAAAATATTCTTCGCCTACAAGCCACTTCTGTCTTTATTACTTATTTTCGCTCTCATACTGATCTCCCTGGACCTTTGTCTAAGGGCCATGCAGCCGCAGATGCATTGGTAGGATCAGTTCTTTCGCATGCCTCTGACTTCCATGCTAAGCATCATCTTAATGCTAAAGCTCTCCGCACACGCTTTTCTTTATCCTGGGGACAGGCAAAGAATATTATTCATTCTTGTCAAACCTGTTCTAACCTTGCTGCCACTTCTTTACCTGCAGGAGTAAATCATGGAGGGGGTGGGCGGGGCACACAAACTGTGGCAGATGGATGTTACTCATATTCATCAATTTGGCAAACTGCATTACGTGCATCATTCTATTGCTACATTTTTGCATTTCACGTGGGCCACTCCTTTAGCATCAGAAAAGGCAGATGCCATTACTCAGTATCTGTTAGAATGTTCTGCTGTTATGAGGGTGCCTTCACATATTAAAACTGATCATGGCCCTGCTTATCTTTCTAGTAAATTTAAGGAATTCTTACAACACTTTCAAATTACCCACAGTACAGGAATTCCTTACAATTCACAAGGCCACGCTATCATTGAAAGAACTCATAGAACACTTAAGAATATGTTGTTAAAACAAAAAGGGGGGAGGAGAACCAAGATGGTGGCATAGGTGAACACCCATTGTTCTGCCCCGTGTAACAATTCAGAGACTACAACATAACAACAAAACAAACATCATCCAGAATCACCAGAAAGCTGGCTGAGTGAAAACTCCACAAATAAAAGTAAAAGTGGGACACTGAGACTCAGAAGAGCAGCGGGAGTGCAGCCTTGAAGATGGAAAAAGGTTAGGAGCCATCCTAGTCTTGCGCGCAGGCTGTTGGATTTCGCCAACAGGGAGGACGGAGACGTCCCACTACACAGATTCCCCAGTGCCAGGAGAGGTCCAAGGTCCGGGGGATGCACCCTGGAAGCCGGGTGCGGCAGAGGTCTCCTAGTCTGCGAGAAACTGAGTAGCTTGAAAAAGAAGTTTGCGCGAAAGTAAACTGTGCGACAGCACAGATGTGCGACTTGCTCCCTGGAAACTCATCTCCTGGTCCTGGAAATCACCTGTTTTACAACCCTGGGCAAGACTTTGGGTGTGCAGGCACATTTGGGGAGAGGCAGAGTTGTCTGGCAAGGGGAAGAGACTGGCGGCTTTCTCTTGGAGGTGTCTGCAGCCATCCCCATCCAACAGAGACCCGTGCGCAAGCGCCACATAGGACGTAGCTGACACTGAGGCTGCCTGTGCAGCTCAGAGACTCCGCCCATCCAACCTGAACACAGTCTCCCTTCACAGCCAATTGGCCTGGAGGTCAAACCCTCCTAGGGCTAACAACAACAAGCTGGGTTTAAACTCAAAAATACTGTACAAACCATAAAGGATTGCAGTAAGAGTACCCACCTCAGGTAACTGGGGAGGCTGTTCCACTGACCCTTAGAGGACATTTACCACATAAAGCAGCCACCATGCAGAGATAAGGAAAGAAATCAGGTGTGAAAGAAATGGAGGAAAAAAGACAACTAGACATAGAATTCAAAACCACGGTTATAAGGCTTTTCAAGAGGCTCCTAGAAAAGGCCAATGAACTTAATGAGAACTACGAGGAAATAAACAAGACCAACCAGGAAATAAATGAGACTTGCAAGGAAATGAACAAGACCCTCAAGGAAATGAACAAGACCTCTGAGGACATGAATGAGGACCCTCACGGATATGAAAAAGAACCAACTAGAAATCAAGCATACAGACTGAAATAAAAAATATTACACAAAGTCCTAAAAGCAGTCCAGAGGGCCACAAGAACCAAATCAAAGATTTGAAATACAAAGAAGCAAAATCCACTCAGCTGGAAAAGCAAGAAACAAAAAGAATCCAGATAATTAAAGATAGTGTAAGGGGCCTCTGGGACAACCTCAAGCATGCCAACATCCGAATTATTGGGGTGCCAGAAAAAGAGAGAGCAAGACAATGAAAACCTACTTGAAGAAACAGTGGCTGAAAACTTCCCTCACCTGGTGAAAGAAACTGACTTAAAAGCCCAAGAAGTACACAGAACCCCAAAATATAGGAATCTAAAGAGGACCACACCAAGGCATATCATAATTAAAATGCCAAGAGCAAAAGATAAAGAGAAAATATTAAAAGCAGCAAGAGAAAAACAGCTGGTTACCTACAGGGGAGCACCCATACGATTGTCAGCGGATATCTCAACAGAAACGATGCAGGCCAGACGTGAGTGGCAAGAAATATTCAAAATAATGAATAGCAAGAATCTACAACCAAGATTACTCTATCCAGCAAAGCTATCATTCAGAATTGAAGATCAGATAAAGTGCTTCGCAGATAAGAAAAAGCTAAAGGAGTTCAGCACCACCAAACCAGAATTATATGAAATGCTGAAAGATATTCTTTAAGAAGAGGAAGAAGAAAAAGGTAAAAATATAAATTATGAACAACAAATACACATCTATCAACAAATGAACATAAAAATCAAGTGAATTGATAGGCCGATGAACAGGATAAACTGGTGAATATAACAGAAACATGGACTTAGAGAGGGAATGGACTGACAATTCTTGGGGAGAAAAGGGTTGTGGGAAGTACAGCAGGAGACTGGACAAAAATCTTGCAACAATGGGAGAGGACAGTGGGGAGGGGGAGGTGAGGGTGGAGGGTGGGATAGGTACAGGGTGGAGGGGAGATATAGGGCGATAAAAAAGGGGAAACAATGTAATTAATAAACTGAATAATAAAGATTTTTAAAAAAACCCAAAAAGGGGGATGCAGATAGCTACACCTAGGACATTAATAGCCAGAGCTCTTTTTACTCTTAATTTTTTGGACATTCCCTTGGGTCAGGAACGACCTCCAGCTGAGTTACATTGGCAAATTAAGAAGTTGCTGGCATGCAAACAACCTGTTTGGTATCATGATGATTTAACCGATCAATGGCTCCCTGCAGTAGTTTTGTGGTGAGGAAGTGGTTTTGCTTATATCTCAACAGGCACCAGAAAGTGCAGGGCACCTACAAGGAACTTGAAGCTTCGGAACCATGCCGAAAAGACGCAGTGAGACATCACTCCTGACTCTACAATCTGCAGGCCTAATGTTGGAAGAAGACTATCATCTGACAAAAAGACTGTGCCGACAACCATTGCCCAACACCACAGAGACGGAGTTGCCCACATGGGGGCAGGTTAAGAAGCTACGTCAAAAAGGACAACAGGTAGTTGAAGAGAATGGACAGCCTCTTACTGCTGCCAACATATTTCTTGCTGTGCTTGCACTGTTAGGGGCACCCGCGCAGGCACAAACAAATTACACTCATTGGGCTCACATTCCCAATCCACCATCGAGGGCTCCTGTTACATGAAAGGACCTAGAAGTGCCTGTGTATAACAATGAAACATCTGGCTGCCAGGTCCACATAGCCCTCTGGGACCTATGCGACCCAGAGAAGAAGGAATGTTTGCCAACATCACTATAGTATAGGGTCTTTTGAACCTCCTCTATGTTTTGGTGCAGGAGATCATTGTTTAAAGTTAGGGTATGAACCTTGGCTTAGTATCCAGAAAAATTCTACTAATCCCAATGCTACTAGGAGATTATATCTTTTAGCAGCAAAAGCCTTTAAGGGAACGTTGGTTGTAAATTCTTCTCAGCACTTGGCTTTCAAACGAGACTATCTGCTGGCATGGAGGAGGGTTTGCTCCACCAGCTCCATTTTTACTAGGATATCCTCTACCAAAACACCTATGGAAACTATCTGCAGCCATAGCTTCAATGTAGGCATGGAAAGGACGTGGGGTAAATTCTTCTATGGGATTCAATGTTACCTTCCAGAAAAAATATTACTAAGTTTGCTTTATCATGTGTTTTTCTTCCTTATATGCTTATGAAGGGCATTGTTACATTGAATATTACTATCTCGGAAATTACTTGTACTGGTTGTTCCTTATTTACCTGTTTAAATAGTAGTATTTCTTTCAATAGTAATATAGAAAGTATTTACTTGCTAAGGGCTCGAAGAGGGATTTGGTTACCTGTCCAGATACCCCAAGTTAGGCAAGATTCACCAGCTATCCTATCTAATAAAAGAGTAACATGCAAATGTGACTGTACCTTGGCTCCTGATTGGCTATGCTACCAGCCAATTGGAGCAAGGAGCAGGGTCGAGAGGCATGAGCGCCAGGCCCCAGGAGTGGAGACGAAGTGGTGAAGGTATCAAGTGCCCGGCCCTGGCCAGCAAACCACAGCTGTGTCTAACTGAGGCCCCTGGCATTGCTAATAATGTTTCACGTGTAGCTTCAGCTGTATGCCAGCAAAAATGGAAGGTAACTGCCAGAGGGAAGGCCCCCAAGTCCCAGCTTCAGCATCCCAGCTGTGGAAACTGACAACAGGTAGGAGGAAATCCCACCCCCACAGAATCTGTCCAAATCAGCCGTTGGTCACACTGCTGAAAGGCCTGACTGTCAAGACTGTCATTCTCCTCTATCTCAGAACGTGGCAATAGAGAGGTGGGACTATGTCCAGAGAAAAACTGTTGATACAATGGAGCTGTGTAGCAGAAAGGTGCCGACATTATCGACAGAAAATGTCTGAAGAGCGACGTGTGTCTGATCTTGAAAGAAGGCAACGCCTGCGACAGAATGTATCTGAAGGGCAGCTATTGGAAAAACATTGCTCTGAAGCTGAAAAACCGGCATCTTCTACAGGAAATGTCTAAAGAACAACGTGCCTTTGAAGTTGAGAGAAGGCAGTGGTGAAGACAGAATATGTCGAAAGAACAGTCATCAACAAGTACTAGCAAAAGTGGTGAGAACTGCCTTCTCAGCGAAAATGGTGTATGTGAGGATGCAATTCTCGAACATAGTTGTGGTGAAATGACTGTTAGATGTGAATGTTGCCTGTCACTAAATTTCTCTGATGAAAAACCATCTGATGGGAAATTTACTCGATGTTGTAGCAAAGGGAAAGTCTGTCCAAATGATATACATTTTCCAGATTACCCGCCTTATTTGAAAAGATTAATGACAAATGAAGATTCTGACAGTAAAAATTTCATGGAAAACATTCGATCTATAAATAGTTCTTTTGCTTTTGCTTTCATGGGTGCAAATGCTGCATTGCCATCAGGGTATGGGCCATACTGTTTTAGAATACATGGACAAGTTTACCATTGTACTGGAACTTTACATCCTTCTGATGGTGTTTCTCAGAAGTTTGCTCAACGCTATATTTTGGATACAGCCAAAGCTACAGGTAAAAGATTAGCAATCCCTGCAAACCAGGCCTGCTCAGAAAGACTCATGATCAACATCAACAACCTCAGGCATGCCGAGACCGGTTTGGCTCAGTGGCTAGTGTCGGACTGCGGGCTGAAGGGTCCCAGGTTGGATTCTGGCAAGGGCATGTTCCTTGGCTGCGGGCACATCCCCAGTAGGGGGCGTGCAAGAGGCAGCTGATGGATGTCTCTCATCGATGTTTCTGACTTTCTATCCCTCTCCCTTCTGCTCCAAATCAATAAAATATATTTTTAAAAAACAACCTCAGGCATGAAATAAATGAATTAACAAAATCGTACAAGATGGTACATGAGGTAGAAAAGGAAGCCCAATCTGAAGCAGCACCAAAATGTATAACTCCCACGGAAGTAACTATGGCAAGTAAATATGATCATAATAGTGACCCAGGTAGATATAATTTCCCCGTGTACCCGAAGTTGCTGTCATATTCAGAAACGAAGAGGAAGAACCTCCTTTTGAAAGGGACTTGCTCATTCATTGTAAACCAGGTCCCAATAATCCAAATAGCACTAAAGTGAAACGAATCATTATCTTGTTTCCTACATTAGATGCAATGACATATCCTATTCTTTTTCCACATAGTGAAAAAGTTTGGGGAACAGATAATGCATTACGACTCAGAGACAACAGTGTACTCAACAATAATACTAGACAAAAAAAAAATACTAGACAAAGTGTGAACACGAGTCACCCAAATGCAATATTATGGATTTCATCTCTCTGTGAAGCACACGTTCAATCCTATTTTAAATGCAGGAAAATTAACTCAACAGTTTATTGTGGATTCGTATTGTTGTTATATCATTTTGTTATTATTTATTTATTAATGAAGTTATGTATTATTTTCATATACATTGTTCTCATTACCTTTTATCTCTCACACTTTTATTGTAGACAAAGGGCAAATAGCACTATTAAAATATTTCCTCTAATTAATAACCTTTTAATATGCATGAATTTTGTGCACCGGGCCACTAGTATTTTATATTTCTCAAATCTTAAAAATGGGGGTTATGAGGGTAAAATGCTTTATAGGAACTTTAATTGTTATCATTCTAGGACTTATTGCTGTGACTGCTACAGCTGCTGTTGCAGGGGTTGCCTTACATGATTCTGTACAAACTTCAGACTTTGTACAAAATTGGCATAAAGAAAGTCAGCAGTTATGGGAAGCTCAAAAATCTATTGACACAGACTTGCAAAATAAATTAGCCACTTTAGAACAACCAATAATTTTATTGGGAGATCATGTGGCTAATTTAGATTTACAGCAACATCTGAAATGTGATTTTAATTTTTCTAGTTTATGTATCAGTGCGGTTCCTTAAAATAGCAGTCACTACTCTTGGGATAAGATGAAACAGCATTTAATTAGACACACTAATATAACAGGTGAGATATTTATTCTCCAAAGTCATATTTGGGACACCTTTAGTAAGAACTTACAGAAACAAGGTGGTATTGAAATTTCACAAGGAATTGTTGATGGTTTACAAAGTCTTAACCCTTCTGCTTGGGTTCATTCTCTTATCGGATCTTCTTCTGTGACACTTATTATACTATTAGAGGCCCGGTGAACAAAATTTGTGCACTCAGTAGGGGGGCGGGTCCCCCAGCCTGGCCTGTACCCTGCCACAATGCAGGAGCTCCGCCCATCCCTCTGGGACTTGTTGATGAATTGCCCCAAAAAGGTAGGCTGGAGCCGAGGATCCTGCTCTGTGCCACATGGAATCTGGGAGGCAGAACACTTAGGACCCCCAAGCAAGCTTCTCCATGCAGAGCTGAGGGAACCACCCCCTCACCCCCAAGGCAGGTCTTGCCATGTAGAGCTGAGGGACCCCTACACAGGCCTTGCCATGTAGAGCCAGGGGACTCCCAGGCAGGCCATGCTTGTAGAGCTGGGGGACCCCCAGGCAGGCGTCACTGGATCCCCAAGCAGGCCTCACTCTTAGAGCGGGGGGACCCACCTCCTGCCAGTGTGACCAAGGCTGATTTGGACAGATTCTGTGGGGGTGGGACTTCCTCCTACCTGTTGTCAGCTTCCACAGCTGGGATGCTGAAGCTGGGACTCGAGGGCCTTCCCTCTGGCAGTTGCCTTCCATTTTTGCTGGCATATGGCTGAAGCTACACGTAAAACATTAGCAATGCCAGGGGCCTCAGTTAGACGCAGGTGTGGTGAATTCTCACTGCCTCCACTGCCGCCGCCTCATTGTCTGTGCCCAGGGGCCTCAGTTATATGCAGCTCTGCGTTGCCATTGATTGGTCTCCATGCCAGGGGCCGGGCACTTGATGCCTTCACCCCTTCATCTCTACTCCTGGGGCCTGGCGCCCATGCCTCTCAACTCCACCCTTTGCTCTGATTGGCTGGTAGCCAATCAGGAGCCAAGGTACAGTCACATTTGCATGTTACTCTTTTATTAGATAGGATAGCCAGAAAGTAGAAAAAGAGCAAGAGTCTATACAAATTTGAATAAACATCCTCACATATAAAAATTGTGACCCCCATGGCCCTCAGTGCTGTCATGGAAAGGCTTGGGTCCAGGTTTGTGGCTGTGACCGGGACCCCCCAGATCCCAGGGCTGCCATGTCCTGGCTTGGGGCTGGGTTTGTGGCTGCGATCACTACCCACTTGGCCTCCAGCACCACCACTGCACTGGGGTGTGGGTGGTTCTGGTTCCTCAATCCAACCTGCCCCCTCTCACATACTGGGAGCCCTCACGGGATGTCCAACTGATAGCTCAACCCCAGCTTGCCTAGGGCACCCAGCCATTAGCCTGCTCAGCTCAGCCCCAGCTGCCTGCAACCACCTGGCCCCAGGGGCTAGTCGCTGGCTGCCACTTCCCCTCACAGCACATGGAGGCTGGGTGCTCAATGCCATCACCATTTCATCTCCAGCCCACAGACCTAGTGCTCTCGCCACTTGGCCCCGCCTCGGCTCTTGATTGGCTGGAAGCATAGCCAATCAGGGGCAAAGGTAGGTCACATTTGCACGTTACTTTTATTAGATAGGATGCTTATTGTTGATTGCTCTTTATTTGTTATGTAAGCGTATCAATCATCACAAGGAATATAATCGACAATAAGCTGCTATGTTTTCTGTCTTAATATATAAATCACAACCTAAACAAAAAGGGGGAAATGTATCTACATAACTGCAATTGCAATCTTCCCCAGAAATGTCATCTCAATCAACCAGACCGAAATTTTCCAGTCAGGGTAATCTGTCTCATGGAGCCTCTCCATCTCTCTGATACCCTCCGCCCAAGATACACTCTGCATAGAAAACCCTTGGTGTCCTTGCCCCTCCCCCTCCACAGAAGATGCCTGAGTGAAAATAATCCTTTCATTTGTTAAGAGCTCCTCTGGCTCAGCCTCTCCCTATTGGAACCTCTCATTCCCTGTGGCCCCTGGGAGATCTATTCTAGTTGCCAGAGGGGATGCTGCCTGATTCATGGAACTTTTAATAAAGCCAATTCAATCTTGAAATTTACTCAGTTGAATTTGTTCTTTATCAGCAATAAGGAGTCACCTTGGTAAGTCCCCAGCTGGGAGCAGGGGTTGGAAACTGGGAGGCCACTCCAGATTCTGGATCATGGGAGAGGGGTGGGGCCGGGAGCTGAGGGGGTTCTGGGCTGAGTGGCTTTCCCAGGCCTGCTGGCTGCAGCCTCTTGGAGGCCCAGGATTTGGGTCCCAGTTTGATGACCCGCTATGTCCCCACCCCGTGTGTGCAGGATACACTACAGCCTGACAGCCCCAAAGTCAGGCGACTTGTGGGGACCCTGGCTTAGTCCTTCCCTATTGCCAAAGCAGACACACACAGGGAAAGACGTTGGAATGTTGCCAAATTTATTAGGTAACAAACAGACAAGGCTGCCACTGCCCAGGAAGACCCATTTCTTACCGGACTCACACCCAGAGTGTTACTGTGAGGAGAATAGTGGCAGAGGATGGGTCCCTAAGGGGTCTCAGTGGAGGCGGCCATGGTGTTGCTGGGCCCCGCGCCTCAGATCTGCTGCCACTGGCCTCCCAAGGAACTGGTCCCACCTGAGAGCCATGCTGGAGGGCCCCTCACAAGTCTCAGTCCCAGTTGTCCCTCCCGCAGCCAGGGGACAGGCAGCAGGCCACAGGAGGAGGGAGTCTGCAGGGCGAGCATCAGCCTGGCTTCTGGGCTGCACCCTTCAACCCTGGAGGATTCTCTGGATCCTGGATCCTGGGCGTAGGATCCTACTCTGCTTGGGGCGTCTCTGGCACCTGGGACCTTGGCGTGGGGTGCGGGGTGGCCGGCTCTGTGCTCCCCCTGGACCTGCTCTGCACGCTGGGCCTGAGCAGGAGGCAGTGCTGGGGCCAGAGCCCACAGGGACTGAAATGGGGTCCCTGACTGGCATCCTGGTGGTCGGGAAGGTGGCAGAGCACAGAGTGCAGGAGCTCTGACCAGGGCCCAGGTTCTGGGAAGGGCAGGGGTGGTTCCTGTCTCTCTGGCTCCTGTGTCTGGGAGGTGGGGTCCCCCAGTCCTGGGGTCGTCTCTGGCTTCTGGGATTTGGGATTTGGGTTTCCCATCCAGTGCAGGCTGCTCGGTGCCCGCACTGGGCATGCTCTGTGCTCCTGGCCGGTGCAGCGGGCAGTACGGGCACAGAAGCCCACAGGGACCAGAGTACAGCTCCTGGTTGAAGCCCTGCGGGTCCCAGGTGAGGCAGCCCAGGCCATGGTAGAGAGGGGGTGCCCAGGGCCTGTGGTGCTGGAAGGTCTGGGGTGGTTCCTGGGGCCCCTCCACAGAATCCCAGGCCTCACGCACACAGAGCACCCTGCGCACCCCGAGGGGAAGGATGGGCTCCATGGTTCAGCTACTGAGCTGAAGGTTCCAGTGACTCCTTCCAGGCCCATTTATACCCCCCTGGGCTCTCTGGGTCTAATGGGAGAGTAGTTAGGCTGGATGGTGCCCATCCCTGCTGAAGGTGGGACATAATGAGATTGAGAAAGATCCAATAATTCTGGGTGGGCCTGGATAGGATTAAGGTGTTTTGCTGGAAAGTCTTAACTTATGTGTCTTTGTTTAAAACAAACCAGTTTGGCCAAATTGGTTTGACTCAGTGGATAGAGTGTCTGCCTGCGGAATGAAAGGTCCCAGGTTCGATTCTGGTCAAGGGCATGTACCTTGGCTGCAGGCACATCCCCAGTTGGAGGTGTGCAAGAGGCAGCTGATCAATGTTTCTGACTTTCTATCCCTTTCCCTTCCTCTCTGTGAAAAATCAATAAAATATATTTAAAATAAATTAAAAAAATAAAAAAAAACTAGTTTGTCCAATATGCTGTTTGGAAGATTATCATCTATAACAAACATTCATGGGCCTGACAACTTTTTTACCCCATTTTCAACAAATGGGCATGTAGACTGCTTCCATAGCTTAGCTCTGTGGTCCGCAAACTGTGGTAAACTGTGGCTCTGAAGCCATTTGTTTGCTCTCTTCCACAAAATACCAAGGCATGAGCAAGTCTATTTCTCAGAAGTGTCTTTAGAAGAAGTTTAAGTTTTAAAAATTTGGCTCTCAAAAGAAATGACATTTGTTGTATTGTTGGTATTTGACTAATGAGTTTGCTGCCATGGACATAGGCCAGCCTTTATCTTTTCTGATTTCAATGATCGCTTTCTTAGACCACAATGTTATTCATGCAGCACTAGCTGGGTAGATAATTACTTCTGTTTATTCATCCTCTGAAGAAAGACAGATCCGGGAAACATCCAAAGGCAGAGGCCTTGCTGAGTTTCAGACTCACCGGGAACTGAACACCTGCTTTCTAGGAGGTGTGAGTGGTTTGGTCTCAGAGCTCAGATGCCCCTTGAAGCACCTGATGCCACAGCATCTGGGGAGAATGTCATCATCCAGGCCCTCCAGCTCTCAGTGTGGGTGGAGCCTGTCTCAGGAGTTGAGTCTTTGTGAGCCACCATCAGACAGGACCCAGGCAGGCAGGGGGAGAGGGCTTTTCAGGAGCCATCTTTGCCTCTGGGCCTGGATCCACCCGGGCCCGCAGAAACTGTCAGAATTCAGAGCAGTCTAACAGCTGTACTCTTCCCACTCCCTTTCTCTTCCTTCCTTTCACAGGTATTGCTCATCAACACAAAACATCTGCTTCCCCAGCTTCACTCCTGCACGCTCCCGACCCCTGCTGGCGGCAGCGCTTAAGTTCAGTTTATGTCTTCTATTTGATAGTCAAATCTTATTCTTACATCCAAGAAAGCCCTTTAATCTCACCTTTTGTTTCCTTTTTCCTTCTGAGCACCATTCTAATCTTTCAGCTCCCTTCCTTTTCTTTGAACCCCTCTGCAATCAGCACCCCCATTTTCTCCCCATCCCTGAAACTCAGTTCCATTTACTGGGAAGTGTAGGCAGAAAGTACCATGTTTTCACTGATAGGCTCCCAACTATTTGTTGATAATCGCACCTGGTCCTTTCAGGTAGAAAAGCTAAGATCCACATTATTTAGAAAAAATGGGGGAGAAAACACCTCCTCCTGTATCTGCCTGGAACTGTGTGACCTGGAGGGAGAGGGGGGGCTGGTGCCCTGGACCCCATGGCTGTCACTCAGATGGCACAGGGCTTCCCCTAGATCCCCTTACCCTTTACCAGCCCCTCTCCCAGCCTGCCCATGTCCCCTTCAAACCCTCAAGAAACATTTCCTGAGGCCTGTACCCTGCACTCAGCTGGAGGCCACACTCAGGCAGCCCAGCTCCCGTGAGTGTGACCCTGAGGGTCCCTTCCCTCCCCAGAACCCCCAGGACTCCCCTGGCCCCTCCCTGCCCAGCTCGCCCCTGTCTCCTGCCACCCGGATGTCCCAGGGACAATCAGTGCATTGGGGGCGCGAAGCAGGATCCGTGGTTTGATCCGGGTTCACAGGTTCCAGAGAACAGAGGGAAGTCGGTACCTCAGCCCCTTACGCCCCGCATCAGAGGATTTGTCCCAGGAAAGTCTGTGTCCATTGTCGGAGAAAGAAGCAGCAGGGCCGCCTACATCGCAGTCTGGGGCTCCCCGGGGGTGCGCTCTCAGGCCTGTTGGCGCCTTCTGTCCGCTTCCTGGAGTGCAGCCTGGGTGCTCAGCGCTGGTGCGGGCGCCAGGAGCCCGGGTCCCTCGGTCCCCTCCGGGGCTGGCTCCTCCCGGCTGGTTCGGGAGCCGCGGGGCTGTGCGGTCCGGCGTCGGGTCCTGGGGTTGCGGATCCGGGTCGCCATCCCGGCTGCTCTGGGCTCCGGCAACCTCGGCGTCCCAGGGGCCAGGCAGGTGCAGCCGCCTGCGGGCCCCGGTGCGCCAAGGGGGACCCAGAGGCGGGGGTCGCAGGAGGGGCGGCTCAGCGCAGGGAAGTTGTCCAGGGCCCAGGCCCAGGCCTGCTCGCGGTTCAGGCCCGGGGGCAGCGGGGCTCCGGGCGCACACAGCCCAGCCAAGCCTGGTGGTCCAGGGCGGATGGATGGGCTTCCATGGCTTCAGGGTGAGGTGAGGCTGTGCAGTAGGAGGGAGCGCTGGGGCAGAGACAGAAGCGCCTTTATACCCCAGGTTGGAAAGCCTGTGGGAAAGGCTGTGGGAAAGCGGGTTTGGGCGGGGGGCAGGCCTTGTCGAGGCGGGAGGGACCCTCCTCTGCTTTGCAGATTGTGTCAGTGCCCGTTAGGAGTAGGGCAGGAGGGGTGTCCTAGAAATTTCATGGGTTTCCAAAATACATATTTTTATTTATTTCAGCTGAAGCAGAGGGAGAGAGAAACATCAATGATGAGAGAGCATCATGGACCAGCTGCCTCCTTTAGGGCCCCTCTGGGGCTGAGCCAGCAACTGTGCCTGTGCCTGTGATCGAATGGAACCCGGGGACCCTCCAGTCCAAGGGTCAGACCGGCCATGGCTTGTGGGGTTTTGAGGGTTGACTTTGGTAGAGGAATGGGTGGAGGGTGCAGGGTAAAATTTCAGAGTTCAGTGCTAAACATTACACATTGGAATGGAGGGTCAAATTGCGATAGTTTACTGATAGTTTCCACTGAAGAGAGAGAAAGACGCTCCAGGTTCAGACAGGCCTAGGGAATGGACACTGGGGTGTCTACCTCTTCCTGTGTCCGGGAGCCCTTGATGCTTGTACAGAGTGGTCAGACTGTGACCCAAGGTCAGAGCTGGTCCGGCTGTGGCTAGGATGAGGCCCAGAGCCTCAGGCACAGGCATCCAGTTGGAACCGGAAGACAGGCGCCCCACAGCACTCTCCACAACCTTCAGCCACACACTGTCAGAGGTCAGGAACCAGGGATGTGGGTACTGGGCGGTGGTCCTGGTGACTTCAGGTGACCAGATCCCTCAAGAAATCTGGTGTGACTGAGTTCATTCTGAAGTGTGTTATGTGTTAGGGGACCATCCGAGGAGGTCTTTAACCAGGACAAGAATACTGCACAGGACTATTTGAGTCCAGGAGTGGAAACCGGGAAACGTGTAATAATAGGATATAGGGAACAGTCTATGTTTACACCCCCTCTACAGGCCTATATTTAGTTGATGAAAAAAATCATCCATGCTGGTGTGGCCCCGCGGATGAGAGTGGCCCTATGAAGCAGGAATTAGATTCCCTGTCAAGCTGCAGGAGGCAGCCTCTCAGCGAGAGATTCTCTCTCATCATCGATGTTTTTTTTTCTCCCTCTCCCTTCCGTTCTGAAATATATACAAACATATTTTAAAACAAGACTAGGGAGGTTTCACTATGCAGTTATTAAAAATTCACAGGGAGGCTCCCAGTACCCCCCCCCCCATCTGTCCCCAGGCTGCCTTGGGTGGGGGTGTGGTTGGGGGGAAGGAAGCTCCACCCCCCTTCTCCTTCCTGCTGCAAGGGGTGGCGCAGTGCTGGGAGCAAAGACCTGGATTCTAACTGATCCCAGGGCCGGTGGTGGTGATGGGTAGGTCAAACCATCTGAGTTTGGTCAATGATGATGCAGCGAGCCTTGTCTTCACCAGTTTTCCAGATTGTGGGGGAATGATTTCCAGTGAAATTTTACCCTCCGCTCCCAAAGCACAAGTCATTTCATTACTTTATTAGTTTGGGTGTGGAGCTGGAGCACAGAAAGGCTCAGTGAATCGGAAATGCAAGCTCTTTGCATCCACCCTTTGCCTTCCAGGCTAATCCCTAACACGGATTTGAAAGTGTTAGTTTGAATTTCAGCTCCAGATTGGCTTAAATCTCAGTGATCCAATGCGCAGCGATATTAACTGGTGATAGGACACCAAGGTCATTCACATCAAGACACCCCCAGATCCAGGACCTGAAAGTGTAACCCTAACCCAGAAAGGGGAGCAAAAAGGGAGTGGCTCTTAGGTGTGTTGACACAGGTAAAGTGATGGATATGTTAATTATCTTGATTGGGGCAAGCCTTTCACAGTCATTACTCTGACCTATGTCTAAATACATTTAGGAAAAACGAACCCGGGAGCAAAGAAAGCCCTCTGAACAGGAGAGAGAAGCACACAGAAGAGGTTTGCACCCTGGCCCACCCCCACCCAATTCTTTCCAACAAGGCACACTCAGTAACTGAACTTTTATCTCAGTGTCTACACAGCCGTGTCAGACGAGCAATTCCACCAACAGTAGGGTTGCCAAGTTATTCTATTTCTGGGCATTAAGAGAAAATCTTTGGCCGGGCTGGTGTTTCTAAGTGGTTAGTGAGGAGTCTCGGGTTTGATTCCCAGTCAAGGACATGCACCTGTGTTGCAGGTTCTATCCAGGGCCATTGTGGGCTCCTCTGGGAAGCAGCTAATCCTTTTCTCTCTCTCACACCTCTCTCTCCCCACATCCCTCTCTTCTTTTTAACCTCTCTAAAGAACAATCAAGGAAAATAAACAGCCTTGGGTGAGGATTACCACCAACAACAAATCTTAGGTCTAACCCACTAGAATAATAGTAAAATTATTCTTTAAAACTTCCTCTCTTTGTGTGGTTCTGACCCCCAACTTATACACTTGGGATATTGTTCCATTGGTTTCAATTTTTTTTTAATGCCAGTCACATTCTTTTAAAAATATATATATTATAGATTTTTTTTTTTTTACAGAGAGGAAAGGAGAAAGACAGAGAGCTGGAAATATCGATGAGAGAGAAACAAGGATCATCTGCCTCCTGCAAACCCCCCACTAGGGATGTGCCCCCAACCAAGGTACATTCCCTTACAGGAATCTAACCTGGGACCCTTCAGTCCAAAGGCCAATCCTCTGTCCACTGAGCCAAACCAGTTTCGGCAATGCTTTCAATTTTTAAGAATTGCTTTACATCATTGTAAAACAATTTTTAAAAGCATTGGAATTTTCTTAAACCAAATCTATAAATTATATTCAGGGATGTTTAGCTTCTATCCAAGGGTCCTCTGCTCTGAGAGAAAAAGAGAGATGGGGAGAGAGAGACTGTATTTCCCCCTCTTTGGCTTCATAACATATTCCAAGAGCCAGCTTCCCCGTTGGATACAACCTTTCCTCAGTCTTCCAAGATTCTAAAAGGCGGCGGTTCTCACTCCATCTTACAGGTTGAGGACATCATTTGTGACGGAAAACTGAGGTTCCCCACCTGCTTTTGACTCTAGTGCAGCGGTTCAGTTCTCAACCTTTCTAATGCTGCAACCCTTTAATACAGTGCCTCATGTTGTGCTGACCCCGACCATAGAATTATTTTCGTTTCTACTTCATCACTGTCGTTTTGCTCCTGTTATTAATCGTAACGTAAATAACGGGCAGCGGCAGGGGAAGTGGGATGAGCCATCTGTGCTGAATGCCTGTGGCCTCCTTCTTGGGGGGCTTGAGCCTGCAGGGCAGGAGCCCGGGGAGGCAGCCCTGCTGTCGCTGGTGGTCCCCGGGGCGGGGGTAGAGGAGGAGCTGTGGTGGCCTCGCTGTCCAGTGCTTCATTCGGAGCCGCTGCTGCCCCCGCTGCGGTGGAAGAGCGTCCTGCGACCGGAGGCAGGAGGGGGCCGCTTCCTGCTCAGCCTCTGCTGGAGTCGCTGGGGAACCCCTGCAGGGCGGTGATGGCGAACCTATGACACGCACAGCCGTTTTCGATGACACGCGGCTGCGTGCGGGCGCGCGTACGGAGAAGTCTGGGGCCACATGCCCAGGATGACACATTTGCTGTAGTGTAGACACTCTGCACCCTGAAAGATATAGCAATGGCTTTACTCACAATTTTTCCCTCTCCGTACTGCTGTGAGACCTTATTCTCAGAGGTCAGTAATATCAAAACCTGCCAAAGAAACAGATGGACAGATGAAGTTAGTAGCGCTTGCTTTGGCTTGAAGTGTACAAAATACCAACCTTCAATTGAAGGTTTGGTCAATGCAATTCAGCAACAAAACAGTCACTAATAGGCAGGTTCGTTAAAGAATTCCTCTCCCCCTCACTTATCTTAGTTCTCGGAACCCTGCACAAGTTAAATAATATCAAGACCAGCAAAAGAAAACGACTGACAGATAAAAAAAGAAGTCACGAAGCAGGTAAGTTAAATAATTAGTATTTGGTTTATTAAACACAGTTATATATTACAATTATACATTTTTGTTATTTCAACTATATCACGAAATTATGGTTTTTTTCCTTGCAGTGATACTACCGGAGTTATGCTCGGTGTTTGTGAATGTTGACAACAAGTTCAGAAGGTGGCCCATCACGGCTCCAGGGCAGCTGCTGGGGTTGCTGCTGTCCCAGTGGGCGAGTCCCCGGAGGGGTCACCCTGGCCGACACCCGGCTGTGGGCAGCCCTGAGTGGCTGCTTGGTGCCCAGGATGGGGCCCCGGCTGGCCTTGGCCCCAGTGCCGGGGGGAGTCGCCCTCGGTCCTGCCACCGGCCGGCAGGCTCCCTGCCCACCGGGGTGCCAGCAGCTCCCAGAGCCCTCCCCCGCCGTCGGCCAGGCTGCAGCCCTTGCTCCCACCAGCTGAGGACTAGGGATCCCCCCCGCCCTCGGCCGGGGTGCCCCTATGGGCAGGAGCGGCCTCGAGCTGGGCACTGGTGGGGGGCACTCCCAACCTGGGCACAGCCGGAGCGGGCGGCCTCCCCGCCTGGTCTGTGCTGAGCACCAGCCCCTCGCTGCGCTGCAGGGACCGGTGCGTGGGGGGGCGGCACGCGGGCTCCTCCTTGTCCGCCCGTTCCCTCAGGCTGGACGTGGCCCTGGAGACGCAGTGACCTGCGGGTCCGATGGGCCCGTTTTCATCCTGCCCCAAGATTGCAGCAGCCCCTGTCCGGCTCAGGGCCGGGCCAGAGGACCTGTGGCTGGGACCAGCCAGAGAGGGGAGGGGAGGAGAAAGGAGGGGAAGGGAGGGAAGGGCCCGGGGGCGGGGCCATGGAGGGGCCTGGGGAGCCGCAGTGTGCTCCGCGCTGGACTTGTGCAAGGGCCTGTGCGTGGGCTGCAACAGGAGGGCAGGAGCCTGCGCGGGCTGCAGGGCAGGGGTCGGTGGCCGGGGGCCTGACCGGCCACCTGGGTAGCGCCCTCCAGGCCTGTGTGAGGAGGAGGAACCGGCCAGGCCGAGGGCGCGGAGCCGGCCTGCTTGCGGGGATGGGCAGGGGGTGCCCTGGTCTAGGGACTCTCACGAGGCTGTGTGGAAATTGTTTGCTGAAAAACGTTTAAACTTTCTGCAAGTAGTTTTTTAAAATATATTTTATTGATTTTTTTTTAACAGAGAGGAAGGGAGAGGGACAGAGTGCCAGTAACATCGAGGAGAAACATCCATCAGCTGCCTCCTGCACACCCCTACTGGGAATGTGCCCAGAATCCAACCCGGACCCTCAGTCCACAAACCAACCCTCTATCCACTGAGCCAAACTGCCAGGGCAAAATTTGACATTTTTAAGCGTAAAAATATCTATGATGTTAACAGCTTCTCCACATCTGACATATGAAGATTTGAAGCTTGCCCTCAATACAACCAAATAGCATCCATATCCGATCACATCTGTATCAACATATGGGTAGCTCCATCCACTGAAAAAGTCTGCCTTGTGAACTGGTGCACCCAGTATGTAAGTTGATCAGAATTCTGTGGTCTGGACACAATATTTAATATTAAAACCGGTTCACATTGAGTCGGGTCTCTTGTCCACAAGGGCTCCTGAGGTCCGGGACTGTGGGCCTGCAGTCGGCAGCCCAGCGGCTCGGAGAGGAGACGGGACGAAGGAGGCCCTGCGGGCAGCTCTGTCCAAGCAGGTGCAGGAACAGGCGCCACCCGGTGCGGCCCAGGCGGGGAGGGCACACCGCAGGCTGCCGGTGGCCTCAGGCCTCCGTGTCTGGTGGCCCCTCTCCAGCACTGAGGGGGGGTGACGGGGTCGGGCTGCAGAGCGACGGGCGGCTCCCGGAAGGCGGTGTGCTCCGGGGGCTCAGGCGCTCCTGCGGATCCTCCTGGTCAGAGGCCTGCGCCGGGCTGCACGGTCTCTCCTCCGGGGGGCCATGGGTCGCGGCTGAGAGTGCTCGGTATTGCAGGTAGACCGAGGGCAGCTGCCAACAAGGACTGGAGAGCAGTGGCTGGTGGTCCTCGCTGTGGTGGCTGGAGGACGGTGCCAGGGGCAGATGGACAGGAGGTGGCGAGTCTGGGGAGGGCGGAGGCCACAGCGGTCGGCGCACTGCAGCCCGCTCGGGGGAAACAGGAGCCCGCTGCAGCGCGTCGTGGTCCAGGAGAAAGGGCGGCTCCATCGCAGAGACCTCGGGCCAGCGGCACGGGAGCTGGAGCTGCTGCGGGAACAAAGGCTGTGTGCGGCCTGCAGCCTGGGTATTTGTGCTCCCCGAGCAGGAGGGCGGAGCTACAGTCTTAATTTTTATTCCTTAAATATTAGCTGCGTGAGTCATTAACCACTGGGTGGGTCAGTCCTGCCCTGCAGCGGTTAGCCCTCCCCTCCCTGCCTGGGGATTAATAGTTGAGCGGTTTTAGGAAATCTTGGGGTGATGGGATTCCCCCTGGGCCCATACAAGAACCAGGTCCTTTGCCTTCGGGGGAAGTGGGTGAGCTTTTGACAGTTGAGCCAATCTGGAGCTGCAGTGCTCTGGGGGGTGGCGCTCCCAACCTGGGCACAGCCCGAGCGGGCGGCTCCCGGCGGCCTCCCCGCCTTGTCGGTGCGGAGCACCAGCCCCTCGCTCCGCCGCAGGGACCCGTGGGGGCGGCACGCGGGCTCCGCCTTGTCGGCCCGGACCCTCAGGCTGGACGTGGCCCTGGAGACGCAGTGGTCGGCGGGTCGGCTGGGCCCGGCCTCCCGATGCCCCAAGAAGGCAGCACCTGGGAACCGGGTCTGGTGCCTGTGCGGGGCCGGGCGGTGCGGGGCGGTGCGGGGCGGTGCGGGGCCGGGATGGGCGGGGCCAGCCGGCCGGGACACACCACCAGGGCAGGGAGGGCCTGGGGAGCAGGGACCCTCGGAGCCACGCTCTTCTTGCTGCCGGTCCGGTCCTCGCGCCGCCCAGACGAGCCGCACCCTGGGCCGGGACCTCGCCACACGCCGTGGCGGCCGAGCTCGCGCACAGGGTGGTGTCCCCTCCGCAAGGGCGGGACCTGAGCCGGGGTCCCCGGCCTGTGGGGCCCCCACCCCCGGCTGCCACCTCACAGCCACCCCTCACGCTCCGGGCGCCGGCCAGCCCCGGGGCCGGGCTGGGCGTCCTGCCGGCGGCCCTCGGGAGCCCCACGCTGCTGCCCCCGGAGCCGCCAGGGGTCCTCGAACGGCCTCGGGAGCCCGGCGCTCAGCGACAGGCGCGGCAGCCGCAGGGCTGGCGGGGGAGGTGGCTCTGAGTGTCCGGGGAAGGCTGGAGAGGATGGTCCGTGCCGGGGATGCTCTGTGTGGGGACCCGGCCCAGGGTCCCTGCCCGGCGTGACCGGGGCCTCTGCAGTCACGGGGCCAGGACCGTCCGGGCTGCCCGACTCTGAGGACCCCAGTTGCTGTTCTCCGGGGGACAGTCCGGGATCGGGGGTCCAGAGGGCCGGGCCCCACTGAGTTCGGGCTGAAAGGGTCCGGCTGGCCTGCCAGAGCGGCTGCGGAGTGGGACCGCGGCTGGCGGTGCAGGCGCTGAGCTCGCTGAGCCCGGAGCTGCTGGGAGAGCCGAGGGCCTGTGCAGTGCAGGCTTCAAACCCATCATTGAGGCTGCTGCTGATGCTCCGTGGCCTCGAACCCGAGGCCAGAGCCTGTAGGGAGCAGTCGCTGCCAAGGAAGGCGGGGCACCAACCCAGGGCCAGCTCCTCCACCTCTGTGAACACTAGCTCATCCTTGCCGTCAATGCAATTTTTTCCTAACAGCCAAAGGAGACTCAACACCACAGACAAGCTTGGAGAGGCTTAGTTTCAGAAGGAAATTCCCACCACAGCACAGATACTACGCCCCGACAGCCGAGAGTACCAGGGATGTGGGTTAGGAAGCACCCGGGATTGGGGTCAGCCAGGTCTGAGTGAGCCCCAAAGCCAGGGTTAAGTCCTTAGGTCTGTGCTTCCTCACATGGCAAACACAAGAGCTCCAGATCGGTAGTGAATCAGGCAGAAAGAGGTGGGAGACTCGTAGGCAAGTGAGCTGCACGCCTGTCCTTTTTTTTTTAATTTTAAATTGAGACTATTACAGATGACCCCCTTTTTTTCCTCTATTGCACCTTCCACCCTGTTCCCGCCGCACCCCAAGCCTTCACCACCCTACTGTCTGTGCCCATGGGTAATCTCTCACGGCCCCTTCCCACCTCTCTGGGAGTCCTCAGTCTGTTCCCTGCTTCCATGCCTCTGATTCTATTTCATTGACATTTGTCCTTTTTAGAAGGCTGATTTTCTGTTTCCTTAGGTTTTGGAGAAACACCTTAAAGACTTAAAACAGCCCTATCCATGTTGGCTCAGTGGACAGCCTGAGGAGTCAGGGGCATGGACCTTGGTTGGGGACACATCCCCAGTAGGGGGTGAGCAGGAGGCAGCTGATGGATATTTCTGTCTCCTTGATGTTTCTAACTCTCTATTTCTCCCCCTTCCTCTCTGTAAAAATCAATAAAATATATTTTTAAAAAGACTTAAACAAAACTCCTGCCTTCTTTCCCCATCACCCCTTCACCATCTGATCCCCTCTCCTCTACCCTCAGTGTCTTCCAGCCTCCCCTCACACTGTTTTCTGTGCTGCCTGAAGCTGCAGCATCCAATGAAGCAGGGAGCTGAGGTCTGGGTGTGCACGAAGGCAGAGAAACAGATCGGGCAGGGTAAAGCGTCTTCGGGAAAATAACCAATGCTTGCTTGATACTTGTGATAGCTTATTATTTTCTGCTAACAAAGGTTAGCCCTCATATTTCTCCAGCTTGTCCAGCATTGAAGGGGTAGAATTTATTTCTATTTATTTTTTCACTCAAGCCGCAGCAAGGAATTTCTCTTCCTAAGCTTGTACTATCTCCATTTGTATTTGACAACTTCTGCCACAAAGGAGTAAGAAAGGAGTAAGAAACCAAACCTGGCTACCACTGGTTTTGTGATCAGCTGAGGGTGGGAGATGAGAAGTTCAGCTCTCTAATCAGGAATATTCATCCCCATTCATGCACACATGTGCACAGCACACACCAGCACTGTGCTGTGTGCTGGGATACTGCAGAACAATCCAGACAGGTTCGGCCCTCAGTCAGCTCCCTCTCTGGCCAATCACCATTCCTGGTAATTGATCTGCCTCCATAAGAAACCAGGTGCCTCCTCAAAGTTCTTTTTCTTTCCCCCCTATTATTATTACTTATTTTAAAAAAGATGTCAATGTGAATTTTACTATTTTATTTGTGAAAAAACTACAAGCAGAATTCAGAAATTCATTTCTATTTAAAGCAGGAAAGTGAGCCATAACCGGTTTGGCTCAGTAGATAGAGTGACCCTTTATGGATTAAAGGGTCCCAGGTTCCATTCTGGTCAAGGGCACATACCTTGGCTGTGGGTACATCCTCAGTAGGGGGTGTGCAGGACGCAGCTGATCAATATTTCTCATCGATATTTCTAACTCTCTATTCTTCCCCCTTCCTCTCTGTAAAATAAAATCCATAAAATATATTTAAAAAATAAAGCAGGAAAGCCGAAACCGGTTTGGCTCAGTGGATAGAGTGTTGGCCTGCAGACTGAAAGGTCCCAGGTTCGATTCTGGTCAAGGGCATGTACCTTGGTTGCAGGCACATCCCCAGTGGGGGGTGTGCAGGAGGCAGATGATTGATGTTTCTCTCTCATCGATGTTTCTGACTTTCTATCCTTCTCCTTGCTCTATGTACAAAATAAATAAAATATATTAAAAAAATAAAGCAGGAAAATGATAAAATTGCTCCTAATAACACAGTCATACACAAGCCAGCAATATATGCAAGACGAAGAACAGTGTCCAATATGAATTCCCCCAAACATTTAAGACCTGTGAACTTCTGATCAGTTCACAAAACCACCAACTGACATTTGCACATGAAGAATAATCTTACCTAACACTCAGCTTTAAAGATGGACAGAGCGGAAAACTCTGAAGGGAGACAAGCTGTCTTCCTGGGAAAACCAAAATACAGTCATACAATACAGTAACAAAAATTCACAAGATTATGTTTGATGTACTTAACAAGCATTCTCTATTTGTCTCCAACAAACAAAGCTAAGGTAATGCTGTAACAATCTTTACACAGTAAATTAAGGTTACAAGTCATACACAAGAGCAGAGCTGCTTGAGCATTAAAAACTGTTCAGCTCCAAAAGATTGATATAGAGGCAGAGAAGCATTGAACAGACTGTCATTGGGGGGAAAGCTGGGGAGGGTGAGAAGCGGGGGCTGTAAGAGACCAACCAAAGGCCTTGTATGCATGCATGTAGGCATAACCAATGGATAGAAGACACGGGGGGGGGGGGGGCAGGTGAGGACATATGCTGAGGGGTAGAGGAGGCTGTGGGGAGGATAATGGGGGTAAAAGAAAACATATGTACTACTATTTGTAATACTTTAAAGAATAAAAAATATTAAGAAAAAAACTGTTCAGCTCCATTGTCATACTCTAAATGTTGGCTCTTAATCTATTTTCGGTTACATACAAGCAAAGATGATTATATATTGAGCAATTAATAAATTTTCAATAATTTACGATATGGTAGCTTAGAAAATTAGGCTGAGAATGGTCCTGATAAGGCAGGTGAGATGTCTTTATGGAGCGCAGCTCCCCGAAGCTTCTGCTTCACATACCCAGATTGAAACAGAAGGGCTTTGATTGACATGTTCTGTGGGTGTCAAGATACTTCACCTTTCAACTGCTCAGACAGAGCATGTCAGGTAAGCAGTGTGCTGGCGCTGAAGATCCGGTGGTTAAAACCAGTGGAGACTTGCAAGCATAACACTGTGCTTTTGGTCTTGGCTTTATGACCTGCTTGCTGTGCTAACGAATACCAGGTATTTCTGACCCTTTAACATATACCGTTCTAATCTACACTAGTGTTTGTACACACTGCCCACCTTGTAGGGCAAACTGCAAATGCAGGAAGTTCCACCCATTCTGGCTCTAGAGCACATGTCTGAGGGATCTGAATGTCAGACATTAAGCCTCAAGTGCCCACCACCTCCGGCCTCAGAGGCCTGCAGGTGCAGGGGCCGGCCCAGGACAGGGGCCCAGGAGGCTCCACTGTCCCTTGCAGTTCTCCCAAAATGGCCACGTCATCCCACCTGTCATAAAGAACCCTTCCATCTCACCACCTCCCTGTACTCTGTTCACTAGGGAGGCAAAGCCAAAACACCAAGACATTGGTAATCATTAATTAGCAGCCGAGTAGCTGGTTTCTCAGCTTTTCCCACTAATCTATGAGTCCAATCACTTAACAGGAGACTAATTTTTGAAGTTACACAGTGTTTCTGAAATGCACACCAACACTTTATGGTTTGGGAAGCAGTGCAACCCACCATTTTGGTGACATCTAATTTTCCTTATTAAAAAGGTAATTTTCAGACTTAGCAATTCCTCAAATCTCTGGAAAATAAATATGGCTGACTAATTCACCCTCCCTGAGTCCATTAATAAAAAAATATTAAAACTTTAGAAGGAATGTCTTTGCAATATCCCACGAATATTAAATTGTGGATTTAAAATTCATAGTCAAATCACTAGTATTATATAATCTGATAATTACAGAAAGCATTTGATTTCCTTTTGTTCATTAATAAATACTTGGAAAGGTATCTAAAAAGGGAAGCATAGCTTGCGTCCCAGATGTAAGCATCATTGTGAAGAGGGGACATGTCCGCGTGTTTGCCAATAGGACTACAGCCAGCAGGCACTGCGTTGGACCCTGTGTTTGGAGAAGACTGAGCTCAAGTGCAGGAGTGACAGGAGAGTCCCAATGTCAGTGGGAGAGGAGCTTTCCTGTCGGCCACTCAAATCAAGCTGTTCATGTTTCCGGGCAATCTTGGCCTCCAGAAAGAAGCGACTTCTTTTCTTTTCTTTTCTTTTCTCTTCTTTTCTTTTCTTTTCTTTTAATCCTAGATTTGCCCAACACAATTCTTTTACTCTACACAATGAAGTATAAACACAGTATCTAAAATTATACGAAGTTACCAAAAAATTCAAAACAGAAAATTCATAGTACTGACTGTACAATATAGCTGGAAAAACAATGTACATGCTGTCAAGGTAACCCCAAAAACCACCACAAAGGGGGAGAAGGTCTGTGATGACCTTTGCAGAGCTCTCAATCTGCTCACCAATTTCAGGGGAAAAGGAGATGTGCCATACGGATATATGTACATGCAAAACAGCACCATTTACAGCAACGACCATGGGACGTTCCTCTAGAGGTGAGAACTCAAGCCGGGAGCTCGGCCAGGTTCACAGGAACAGCAGCTGCACCAAAGCATGCCCTTTCCGGAAGGATCCTCAGGCTACTAGACAGGCCCAAGGTCCTCTACCGAATGTTAACGTGTGCTCCCAGGCGGGACGGCACTGCCACCGGGAACCCTGCTCTGTTCCTGTTGGCTCCGCCACTAAACTGGCTCTCAGAGACTGGAAATGTGGGAACTTTCTATGAAACTGGAGAGCATCTTCATAGGCACAACCCCAAACCAACACTTCTGCAGCCAAACCTGGCCTTCGGCGGAAATGTCTCCATGCTCCTGTGGAAGCTGCTCCCTGAGTGAGGACTTGTTTCCTGCTGACTGTCCTTCAGCTAGAAAAGTGACCGAACTGGGTTAGATGGGATGTAAGTTTTGGGGAGAGCTTCGGAGGCTTGCTTATTGGGAGGAATTGGAACTGCAGTGGCTCCCGTGTCAGTGGTGGCTGGGGGAGCGGGATTGCGGACACACCGGGGACCTGCGCCTTGGGGAGAGCGTGACCTTCTCCTCATTCGTGGGGGTGACTGACACTACATGGGAGGTGGTGGTAGCATTCTCCTGGGAGGGCTGAATCGCCAGCACAGTAGAGGAAGTGATTTCCTGGCCATCAGTTTGTCCTCCATCCATGTGCTTCAGCGCCTTCTCAGCTTCATCTGGATTCTCAAACTGCACGTATGCATAGCCTTTATATAGATGGGGCTGCATCCTTTCTCCAGGCACGTCAATCATTTTAATTTTCCCAGAGGTGGAGAAGATCTCCATGATGTGACCCTTGGTCACATTTCTGGTGAGTCTACCAATGTGTACTTTGGTGGGTTTAGGGGAAGGGCTCAGCCTTTTCTTCCCTTTTCATCTCTTTTGGGTGGTTTGGATTTGGAGCAGGAGCACCCCCTGTTGTCATGTCTGCGCTGAGAAGGACTGGGGGAGCAAGAGGAGCTGCTGGAACTGGAGCTTAGGGATGTGCTGGAACTTCCTGAGCAGCTTGATGCTGATGAAGAGCTAGAGCCTCTGCTGGAGCCAGTGCTAGTACTGGAGCCACAGCTGGAGGTAGAGCTGGAGAGAGGCAGACCGGTGCTGCTGCGGCCCCTGGAATCCCTGCACCTCTTTCCAGTTTTATCCCTGCCACCATCCTTCTCACTCGACTCCCTGGTGGCACCTTTATCTTTAGAGCGATCCTTCACTTCTCATCAGAAGGGCCTTTTCGTTTGGCAGGAGAAGGAGCCCTAGTCCTGGACTTTTTATTATTTTCTTTGAGTCCTAGCAAGCTCTTCTTTTTCACTCCTGATGAATGCATTCTCCCCTTCTGCGGTGTTCAGAGCAGCAATGGCGGCCTCATTTATATGAGCTCTCACTTCTAAACATGAGTCAGAGAAAGGATCCCTATTGGATTGCAATTTTCACCAAAGTGAAGCATCTTCCTGCCACCAAGACTTTGACTTCCTCCCCATCTCCTCAGCTGCTCCTGACTTCTATTCTTAAGCAAACCAGGCTTCTCACACACCATGGGGGCTTCCTTCCAACCAGCTGCCCAGTCCCCGCACCCTCAAGTTATGACCAAATAAAGGAAGGTGGTATCAAGTTCCCGTCTGATAGGACTGAAGTCTGAGACTTGGACCCTCGTGGTGGGAGTTATACAGAAAAGAGACCCTAATTCAAACGACAAAACACGACATTGTAAAACGCTGGTGGGTTAAAACCTTAGTGGTCTTTGTTGTCACATCCACTTCCTCCCCCAACCACCCCAGATAGTAAAAAATAAAATAAAATAAAATAATTTAAAAAAGCTCTCCGCAAACGCTTTTCGTTATCGTGGCAACAGGCAAAGAATATTCATTTTTGTCCAACCTGTTCCAACCTTGCTGCCACTTTTTACCTCCAGGAATAAATCACTGGGGTCCGGGGAGGGGGGAAGGGCAAACAAACTGTGGCAGATGGATGTTACTCATATTCATCAATTTGGCAAACTGCATCATGTGCATCATTCTATTGATCTATATTCGCATTTCACATGGGCCACTCCTTTAGCATCAGAAAAGGCAGACACCATTATTCAGCATCTGTTAGAATGTACTGCTGTTATGGGGGTGCCTTCACATATTAAAACTGATCATGGCCCTGCTTATCTTTCTCAGAAATTTAAGGAATTCTTACAATACTTTCAAATTACCCACAGTGCAGGAATTCCTTACAATTCACAAGGCCAAGCTATCATTGAAAGAGCTCATAGAACACTTAAGAATATGTTGTTACGTCGAGACCGGTTTGGCTCAGTGGATAGAGCAAGGGACTGCGGACTGAAGGGTTCCGGGTTCGGTTCCGGTCAAGGCCATGTACCTTGGCTGCTGGAACACCCCCAGTAGGGGGCGAGCAAGAGGCAGCTGATTGATGTTTCTCTCTCATCTATGTTTCTCTCTATCCTTCTCCCTTTCGCTCTGTAAAAAATAATAATAAAGAAAAAAATATGTTGTTAAAACAAAAAGGGGGAATGGAGGTATCTGCACACTTAAGAATATGCTATTAAAACAAAAAGGTGGGATGCAGGTTTCTACATATAGGACATTGATAGCCAGAGCTCCTTTTACTCTTAATTTTTTGGACATTCCCTTGGGTCAGGAACGACCTCCTGCTGAGTTACATTGGCAAATTAAGAAGTTTCCGGCCTGCAACCAACCTGTTTGGTATGTGATGACTTAACTGATCAATGGCTCCCTGCAGTAGTTTTGCGGTGGGGAAGTGGTTTTGCTTATTCTCAACAGGCACCAGAAAGTGCTGGGCACCTACAAGGAACTTGAAGCTTCGGAACCATGCCGAAAAGACGCAGTGAGACATCACTCCTGACTCTACAATCTGCAGGCCTAATGTTGGAAGAAGACTATCATCTGACAAAAAGACTGTGCCGACAACCATTGCCCAACACCACAGAGACGGAGTTGCCCACATGGGGGCAGGTTAAGAAGCTACGTCAAAAAGGACAACAGGTAGTTGAAGAGAATGGACAGCCTCTTACTGCTGCCAACATATTTCTTGCTGTGCTTGCACTGTTAGGGGCACCCGCGCAGGCACAAACAAATTACACTCATTGGGCTCACATTCCCAATCCACCATCGAGGGCTCCTGTTACATGAAAGGACCTAGAAGTGCCTGTGTATAACAATGAAACATTCTGGCTGCCAGGTCCACATAGCCCTCTGGGACCTATGCGACCCAGAGAAGAAGGAATGTTTGCCAACATACTATAGTATAGGGTCTTTTGAACCTCCTCTATGTTTTGGTGCAGGAGATCATTGTTTAAAGTTAGGGTATGAACCTTGGCTTAGTATCCAGAAAAATTCTAGTAATCCCAACACTACTAGGGGATTATATCTTTTAGCAGCAAAAGCCTTTAAGGGAACGGTGGTTATAAATTCTTCTCAGCACTTTGCTTTCAAACGAGACTATCTGCTGGCATGAAGGAGGGTTTGCTCCACCAGCTCCATTTTTACCAGGATATCCTCCACAAAAACGCCTATGGAAACTATCTGCAGCCATAGCTTCAATATCAGCATGGAAAGGACATGTGGTAAATTCTTCTATGGGATTCAATGTTACTTTCCAGAAAAATGTTACTAAGTTTGCTTTATAATGTGTTTCTCTTCTTTATAGTCATATGAAGGGCATTGTTATGTGGGATATTACTACCTTAGAAATTACTTGTACTGGTTGTTTCTTATTTACCTGTTTAAATAGTAGTATTTATTTCAATAGTAATATAGAAATTATGTATTTGCTAAGGGCTGGAAGAGGGATTTGGTTACCTGTCCAGATATCCCGAGTTTGGCAAGAATCACCAGCTATGTTTTGTGTTTCTCAAATCTTAAAAAAAGGGGGTTATGAGGGTAAAATGCTTTATGGCAACTTTAATTGTTACCATTCTAGGACGGATTGCTGTGACTGCTACAGCTGCTGTTGCAGGGGTTGCCTTACATGATTCTGAACAAACTTCAGACTCTGTACAAAATTGGCATAAAGAAAGTCAGCAGTAATGGGAAGCTCAAAAATCTAAGGACCCAGACTTGCAAAATCAATTAGCCACTTTAGAACAATCAGTAATTTTATTGGGAGATCATGTGGCTAATTTAGATCTGATATGTGATTTTAATTTTTCTAATTTATGTATCACTGCAGTTCGTTACAATAGCAGTTAATACTCTTGGGATAAGATTAAACAGCATTTAATTAGACACACTACTATAATAGCTGAGATATTGATTCTCCAAAGTCATATTTGGGTCACCTTTAGTAAGAACTCACAGAAACAAGGTGGTAGTGAAATCTCACAAGGAATTGCTGATGGTTTACAAAGTCTTAACCTTCTGCTTGGATTCATTCTTCTATCGGATCTTCTCTGCGACACTTATTATACTATGTTCATTGTTGATTGTTCTTTATTTGTTATGTAGGCATAACAATCATCTTACTACATAAGTCTGTCTTAATACATAAATCACAATCTAAACAACAAGAGGGAAATGTAACTGCAATCTTCCCCAGAAATGTCATCTCAATCAACCAGACCGGAATTTTCCAGTCAAACACCAGGTAGGTAATGTGTTTCATGGAGCCTCTCCATCTCTCTGATACCCTACCCTCAAGATACACTCTGCATAGAAAACCCTTGCTGTCCTTTCACCTCCCCCTTCACAGAAGATACCTGAGTGAAAATAATCTTTCGTTTGTTAAGAGAACCTCTCATGCCCTGTGGTCCCTGGGAGTTTTGTTCTAGTTGCTAGAGGCGATGTTGTTTGGTTCAGGAATCTTTTAATAAAGTCAATTCAATCTTGAAATTTACTCAGTTGAATTTGTTCTTTATCAGCAATAAAGAATCACCTTGGTAAGTCCCCAGCTCAGAGCAGGGGTTGGAAACTGGGAGGCCACTCCAGATTCTGGACCAGGGGAGAGGGGTGAGGCCAGGAGCTGAGTTGGTTCTGAGCTGAGTGGCTCTCCCAGGCCTGCTGGCTGCCTCTTGGAGGCCCAGGAGCTGCTATGTCCCCACCCCATGTGTGCAGGATACAGTACTGCCTGACAGCCCCAAAGTCAGGCGACTAGTGGGGACCCTGGCTTAGTCCTTCTCTATCGCCAAAGCAGACACACACAGAGAAAGACGTTGGAATGTTGCCGTATTTATTAGGTAATACACAGAAAAGGCTCCAAATGCCCAGGAAGGCCCATTTCTTTCAGGACTCATGCCCAGAACATTATTGTGAGGACAACAGTGACAGAGGATGGTTCCCTCATGGGTCCCAGTTGAGGCAGCCATGGTGTTGCTGGGCCCTGCGCCTCAGATCTGCTGCCACTGGCCTCCCAAGGAACTGGTCCCACCTGAGAGCCATGCTGTAGTGCCCCTCACAAGTCTCAGTCCCAGTTCACCCTCCCACTGCCAGGGGACAGGCAGCAGAGGGAGGGAGTCTGCAAGGCGAGCATCAGCCTGGCTTCTGGGCTGCAGCCTTCAACCCTGGAGGCATCTCTAGATCCTGGATCCTGGGCGTGGGGTCCTTTTCTGCTTGGGGCATCTCTGACTCCCAGGACCTTGGTGGGGGTTCGGGGTGGCCGGCTCTGTGATCCCCCCTGGACGTGCTCTGCGCAGCGGGTCCATTCAGCAGACAGTGTTCAGGTCGGATTCCACAGGGACCGGAATGTGGCCCCTGGTTGGTGTCCTGGTGGTCTGGAAGGAGGTGAGAGAGCACAGAGTGTAAGAGCTCTGACCAGGGCCCAGGTTCTGGGAAGGGCAGGGGTGGTTCCTTTCTCTCTGGATCCTGTGTCTTGAAGGTGGGTTCCACCAGTCCTGGGGACATCTCTGCCTCCTGGCATTTGGGCGTCCCATCTGGTGCTGGTAGCTCGGTGCCAGGACTGATCCTGCTCTGTGCTTCCAGCCGGTGCAGCGGGCAGTGCAGGCACAGAAGCCCACAAGGACCACAGTGCAGCTCCTGGTTCAAGCCCTGTGGGTCCCAGGTGAGGTGGCTCAGGCCAGGATAGAGAGGGGGTGCCCAGGGCCTATGGTGCTGGAAGGTCTGGAGTAGTTCCTGGGGCCCCTCCACCGAATCCCAGGCTTCACGCACACAGAGCACTCCGTGCACCCCGTGGGCAAGGCTGAGCTCCATGGTTCAGCTGCTGAGCAGAAGGTTCCAGTGACTCCTTCCCTGCCTATTTATACAGGCCTGGGTCCACTGGGAAGGTAGTTAGGCAGGGTGGTGCCCATTGCTGCTGAAGGTGGGGCATAATGAGATTGAGGGGAACCCAATAATTCTGGGTGGGCCTGAATAGGATTAAGGTGTTTTTCTGGAGAGGCTTAACGTTTGTTTCTTTGTTTAAAACAAACCACAGTTAGTCCAATATGCTATTTGGAAGGTTATCGTGTATAACAAACATTCATGTGCCTGACAAATTTGTTACCCCATCTTCTACTGATGGGCACGTAGAATGCTTCCAAGCTTAGCTCTGTGGTCTGCAAACTGTGGCTCTGTGGCCCCTTGAGTGTGGCTCTTCCACAAAATACTATGACCTGGGCAGGTCTATTTTGAAGAAGTGGCATTAGAAGAAGCTTAAGATTTAAAAATTTGGCTCTCAAAAAAAATTTCAATCATTGTATTGTTGGTATTTGGCTCTGTTGACTAATGAGTTTGTTGCCATGGACATAGGCCAGCTTAAATTGGTTCTGATTTCACCGATCCCTTTCTTAGAACACAATGTCATTATACAGCTCGGGATGGGTGAATAATTAGTTCTCTTTATACCTCGGCTGAAGAAAGATAGATCCGGGCAACAGCCAAAGGCAGAGGCCTTGAGGAGCTGCAGACTCACGGGGAACTGAACACCCGATTTCTAGGAGGTTTGTGTGATTTGCTCTCAGAGCTCAGATGCCCCTTGAAGCACGTGATGCCACACCATCTGGGGTGTGTGTCATCTTCTCCACCTTCCAGCTCTGAGTGTGGGTGGAGCCTGTCTCAGGAGTTGAGTCTGGGGCAAAGTCTTTGTGAGCCACCATCAGACAGGACACAGGCAGGTAGGGGAAGAGGGCCTTTCAGGAGCCATCTTTGCCTCTGGACCTGGATCCACCTCGGGGCCCGCAAAAACTCTGTCAGAATGCAGAGCAGAATGCAGAGCAGTCTAACAGCTGTACTTCCTCCCACTCCCCTTTCTCTTCCTTCCTTTCACAGGGATTGCTCATCAACACAAAACATCTGCTTCCCCAGCTTCATTCCTGCACGCTCCCGACCCCTGCTGGAGGCAGTGATTAAGTTCAGTATATCTCTTGTTTGATAGTCAAATCTTGTTATCCCTGAAAGCCCTTCAATCTCACCTTTTGTGTTCTTTTTCCTTTAGAATATCATACTAATCTTTCCGTTTCCTTGCCACAGATCTGGAATAGGCCTTCCTCCCATCACCCTCTCCCAATTCAGTTATTGGAAAATATAGGCAGAAAGTACCATATTTTCACTGATGGGCTCCCAACTATTTGTTGATAATCGCACCTGGTCTTTCAGGTAGAAGAGCTAAGATCCACATTATTTAGAAAAAAAGGGAGAAAACACCCCCTCCTGTATCTGCCTGCAACTGTCTGGCCTGGGGGGCTGTTGCCCTGGAACCCCATGGCTGTCACTCAGATGGCACAGGGCTTCCCCTAGACCCCCTTCCCCTTTACCAGCCCTGACCCCCAGCCTGCCCATGTCCCCTTCAAACCCTCAAGAAGCATTTCTTGAGGCCTGTGCCCTGCACTCAGCTGGAGGCCACACTCAGACAGCCCAGCTCCCCTGGGCGTGACCCTGAGGGTCCCTTCCCTCCCCAGAACCCCCAGGACTCCCCTGGCACCCCCCTGCCGACCTCCTGCCACCTGGATGCCCCAGGGACAATCACTGCAAGTGGGGGCGCAAAGCAGGATCCGTGGTTTAGTCGGGGTTCACAGGTTCCAGGAGAGAACAGAGGGAAGTTGGTAAGCCAGCCCCTCACCACCCGCATCCCAGGATTTGTAGCAGGAAACTCTGTATCCTTCGGCCTAGAAAGAAGCAACAGGGCCACATACAGCGCAGTCTGAGGCTCCCCACGGGTGGTCTCTCCCCGGTTGGCACCTTATGTCTGCAGGCACCTTATGTTGGCACCTTATGGGTGCAGCCCGGATGCTTAGTGCTGGTGCCTGCGGCTTGGGCTCTGTGAGGCTCCAGGAGCCCAGGTTCTGGGTCCCCTTCGGGGCTGGCTCATCCCGGCTGATTCGGGAGCCGAGCGGCTGTGTGGTCCTGCATCGGGTCCTGGGGCTGCTCTGGGCTCGGGCAAGCTGGGTGTCCCAGGGGCCAGGCAGGTGCAGCCGCCTTCGGCCCCGGGGCGTCTTGGTGGGGCCCAGAGGCGGGGTCACAGGAGGGGCGGTTCAGCGCAGGGAAGTTGTCTAGGGCCCAGGCCCAGGCCTGCTCTCGGTTCAGGCCCAGGGGCAGCGGGGGCTCCGGGCGCATACAGCGCAGCCACGCCTGGTGGTCCTGGGCGGATGGATGTGCTTCCATGGCTTCAGGGTGAGGTGAGGCTGTGCAGAGGGAGGGAGCGCTGGGGCAGAGACAGAAGCACCTTTATACCCCTGGTGGGAAAGCCTGTGGGAAAACCTGTGGGAAAGCTTGTGGGAAAACCGGTGGGAAAGCTTGTGGGAAAACCGGTGGGAAAGGCTGTGGGAAAGGCTGTGGGAAAGCGGGTTTGGGCGTGGGGGGAGGGCACACCTATGGAGGCGGGAGGGACGCTCCTCTGCTTTGCAGATTGTGTCTGCGCCTGTTAGGAGTAGGGCAGGAGGGGTGTCCTAGAAATTTCATGGGTTTCCAAAATACATATTTTTATTTATTTCAGATGAAGCAGAGGGAGAGAGGAACATCAATGAGGAGAGAGCATCATGGACCAGCTGCCTCCTTTAGGGCCCCTCTGGGGCTGAGCCAGCAACTGTGTCTGTGCCTGTGATCGAATGGAACCCGGGGACCCTCCAGTCCAAGGGCCAGACCGGCCATGGCTTGTGGGTTTTGAGGGTTGACTTTGGTAGAGGAACGGGTGGAGTGTGCAGGGTAAAATTTCAGAGTTCAGTGCTAAACATTACACAGTGGAATGGAGGGTCAAATTGACATAGTTTACTGATAGTTTCCACTGAAGAGAGAGAAAGACGCTGCAGGTTCAGACAGGCCTAGGGAATGGACACTGGGGTGTCTACCTCTTCCTGTGTCCGGGAGCCCTTGATGCTTGTACAGAGTGGTCAGACTGTGACCCAAGGTCAGAGCTGGTCCAGCTGTGGCTGGGCTAAGGCCGGGAGCCTCAGGCACAGGGATCAGGTTGGAATATGAAGGCGGCGCCCCCCACAGCACTCTCCACAACCTTCAGCCACACACTGTCAGAGGTCAGGAACCGGGATGTGGGTACTGGGCGGTGTTCCTGGTGACTTCAGGTGACCAGATCCTCAAGAAGTCTGGTGTGACTCAGTTCATTCTGAAGTGTGTTATGTGTTAGGGGGCCATCCGAGGAGGTCTTTAACCAGGACAAGAATACTGCACAGGACTATTTGAGTCCAGGAGTGGAAACCGGGAAACGTGTAATAACAGGTTATAGGGAACAGACTATGTTTACACCCCCTCTACAGGCCTATACTTAGTTGATGAAAAAAATCATCCGTGCTGGTATGGCCCCTCGGATGAGAGTGGTCCTATGAAGCAGGAAGTTGATTCCCTGTCAACCTGCAGGAGGCAGCCTCTCAGCGGGAGATTCTCTCTCATCATCGATGTTTTTTTCTCCCTCTCCCTTCCGTTCTGAAATATATACAAACATATTTTAAAACAAGACTAGGGAGGTTTCACTATGCAGTTATTAAAAATTCCCAGGGAGGCTCCCAGTACCCCCGAGATCTGTCCCCAGGCTGCCTTGGGTGGGGGTGTGGTTGGGGGGAAGGAAGCTCCACCCCCCTTCTCCTTCCTGCTGCAAGGGGTGGCACAGTGCTGGGAGCAAAGACCTGGATCCTAACTGATCCCAGGGCCGGTGGTGGTGATGGGTAGGTCAAACCATCTGAGTTTGGTCAATGATGATGCAGCGAGCCTTGTCTTCACCAGTTTTCCAGATTGTGGGGGAATGATTTCCAGTGAAATTTTACCCTCCGCTCCCAAAGCACAAGTCATTTCATTACTTTATTAGTTTGGGTATGGAGCTGGAGCACAGAAAGGCTCAGTGAATCGGAAATGCAAGCTCTTTGCATCCACCCTTTGCCTTCCAGGCTAATCCCTAACACGGATTTGAAAGTATTAGCTTGAATTTCAGCTCCAGATTGGCTTAAATCTCAGTGATCCAATGCGCAGCGATATTAACTGGTGATAGGACACCAAGGTCATTCACATCAAGACACGCCCAGATCCAGGACCTGAAAGTGTAACCCTAACTCAGAAAGGGGAGCAGAAAGGGAGTGGCTCTTAGGTGTGTTGACACAGGTAGAGTGATGGATATGTTAATTACCTTGATTGGGGCAAGCCTTTCACAGTCATTACTCTGACCTATGTCTAAATACATTTAGGAAAAACGAACCCGGGAGCAAAGAAAGCCCTCTGAACCTGAGAGAGAAGCACACAGAAGAGGTTTGCACCCTGGCCCACCCCCACCCAATTCTTTCCAACAAGGCACACTCAGTAACTGAACTTTTATCTCAGTGTCTACACAGCCGTGTCAGACGAGCAATTCCACCAACAGTAGGGTTGCCAAGTTATTCTATTTCTGGGCATTAAGTGAAAATCTTTGGCCGGGCTGGTGTTTCTAAGTGGTTAGTGAGGAGTCTCGGGTTTGATTCCCAGTCAAGGACATGCACCTGTGTTGCAGGTTCTATCCAGGGCCATTGTGGGCTCCTCTGGGAAGCAGCTAATCCTTTTCTCTCTCTCACACCTCTCTCTCCCCACATCCCTCTCTTCTTTTTAACCTCTCTAAAGAACAATCAAGGAAAATAAACAGCCTTGGGTGAGGATTACCAACAACAACAAATCTTAGGTCTAACCCACTAGAATAATAGTAAAATTATTCTTTAAAACTTCCTCTCTTTGTGTGGTTTTGACCCCCAATGTATACACTTGGGATATTGTTCCATTGGTTTCAATTTTTTTTTAATGCCAGTCACATTCTTTTAAAAATATATATATTATAGATTTTTTTTTTTTTTTTTTTTACAGAGAGGAAAGGAGAAAGACAGAGAGCTGGAAATATCGATGAGAGAGAAACAAGGATCATCTGCCTCCTGCAAACCCCCCACTAGGGATGTGCCCCCAACCAAGGTACATTCCCTTACAGGAATCTAACCTGGGACCCTTCAGTCCAAAGGCCAATCCTCTGTCCACTGAGCCAAACTAGTTTCGGCAATGATTTCAATTTTTAAGAATTGCTTTACATCATTGTAAAACAATTTTTAAAAGCATTGGAATTTTCTTAAACCAAATCTACAAATTATATTCAGGGATGTTTAGCTTCTATCCAAGGGTCCTCCGCTCTGAGAGAAAAAGAGAGATGGGGAGAGAGAGACTGTATTTCCCCCTCTTTGGCTTCATAACATATTCCAAGAGCCAGCTTCCCCGTTGGATACAACCTTTCCTCAGTCTTCCAAGATTCTAAAAGGCGGTTCTCACTCCATCTTACAGGTTGAGGACATCATTTGTGACGGAAAACTGAGGTTCCCCACCTGCTTTTGACTCTAGTGCAGCGGTTCAGTTCTCAACCTTTCTAATGCTGCAACCCTTTAATACAGTGCCTCATGTTATGCTGACCCCGACCATAGAATTATTTTCGTTTCTACTTCATCACTGTCGTTTTGCTCCTGTTATTAATCGTAACGTAAATAACGGGTAGCGGCAGGGGAAGTGGGATGAGCCATCTGTGCTTGAATGCCTGTGGCCTCCTTCTTGGGGGGCTTGAGCCTGCGGGGCAGGAGCCTGGGGAGGCAGCCCTGCTGTCGCTGGTGGTCCCTGGGGTGGGGGTAGAGGAGGCGCTGTGGTGGTCTCTGCTGTCCAGTGCTTCATTCGGAGCCGCTGCTGCCCCCGCTGCGGTGGAAGAGCGTCCTGCGACCGACGGGAGGCAGGAGGGGGCAGCTTCCTGCTCAGCCTCTGCTGGAGTCGCTGGGGAGCCCCTGCAGGGCAGGTGATGTCGAACCTATGACACGCACAGCCGTTTTCGATGACACGCGGCTGCGTGCGGGCGCGCGTACGGAGAAGTCTGGGGCCACATGCCCAGGATGACACATTTGCTGTAGTGTAGACACTCTGCACCCTGAAAGATATAGCAATGGCTTTACTCACAATTTTTCCCTCTCCGTACTGTTGTGAGACCTTATTCTCAGAGGTCAGTAATATCAAAACCTGCCAAAGAAACAGATGGACAGATGAAGTTAGTAGCGCTTGCTTTGGCTTGACGTGTACAAAATACCAACCTTCAATTGAAGGTTTGGTCAATGCAATTCAGCAACAAAACAGTCACTAATAGGCAGGTTCGTTAAAGAATTCCTTCTCCCCCTCACTTATCTTAGTTCTCGGAGCCCCGCACAAGTTAAATAATATCAAGACCAGCAAAAGAAAACGACTGACAGATAAAAGAAGAAGTCACGAAGCAGGTAAGTTAAATAATTAGTATTTGGTTTATTAAACACAGTTATATATTACAATTATACATTTTTGTTATTTCAACTATATCACGAAATTATGGTTTTTTTCCTTGCAGTGACACTACCGGAGTTATGCTCGGTGTTTGTGAATGTTGACAACAAGTTCAGAAGGTGGCCCATCACGGCTCCAGGGCAGCTGCTGGGGTTGCTGCTGTCCCAGTGGGCGAGTCCCCGGAGGGGTCACCCTGGCCGCCACGCGGCTGTGGGCAGCCCTGAGTGGCTGCTTGGTGCCCAGGATGGGGCCCCTGCTGGCCGTGGCCCCAGTGCCGGGGGGGAGTCGCCCTCGGTCCTGCCACCGGGCCCGGCAGGCTCCCTGCCCACCGGGGTGCCAGCAGCTTCGAAGAGGCTCCCAGAGCCCTCCCCCGCCATCGGCCAGGCTGCAGCCCTTGCTCCCACCAGCTGAGGACTGGGGAGCCCCCCCGCCTTCGGCCGGGGTGCCCCTATGGGCAGGAGCGGGCTCGAGCTGGGCACTGGTGGGGGGCACTCCCAACCTGGGCACAGCCGGAGCGGGCGGCCTCCCCGCCTGGTCTGTGCTGAGCACCAGCCCCTCGCTGCGCTGCAGGGACCGGTGCGTGGCGGGGCGGCACGCGGGGTCCTCCTTGTCCGCCCGTTCCCTCAGGCTGGACGTGGCCCTGGAGACGCAGTGGTCGGCGGGTCCGCTGGGCCCGTTTTCATCCTGCCCCAAGAAGGCAGCAGCCCCTGTCCGGCTCAGGGCCAGGCCAGAGGACCTGTGGCTGGGACCAGCCAGAGAGGGGAGGGGAGGAGAAAGGAGGGGAAGGGAGGGAAGGGCCCGGGGGCGGGGCCATGGAGGGGCCGGGCGAGCCGCAGTGTGCTCCGCGCTGGACTTGTGCAAGGGCGTGTACGTGGGCTGCAACAGGAGGGCAGGGGCCTCGGGGCGAAGGTGGGGGGCGCGGGCTGCGGGGCAGGGGTCGGTGGACGGGGGCCTGGCCGGCCACCTGGGTAGCGCTCTGCAGGCCTGTGTGAGGAGGAGGAACGGGCCAGGCCGAGGGCACAGAGCCGGCCTGCTTGCAGGGATGAACGGGGGTGGGGGGTGGAGGGTCGGTCGGGGGGTGCCCTGGTCTAGGGACTCTCACGAGGCTGTGTGGAAATTGTTTGCTGAAAAACGTTTAAACTTTCTGCAAGTAGTTTTTTAAAATATATTTTATTGATTTTTTTTTAACAGAGAGGAAGGGAGAGGGACAGAGTGCCAGTAACATCGAGGAGAAACATCCATCAGCTGCCTCCTGCACACCCCTACTGGGAATGTGCCCAGAATCCAACCCGGACCCTCAGTCCACAAACCAACCCTCTATCCACTGAGCCAAACTGCCAGGGCAAAATTTGACATTTTTAAGCATAAAAATATCTATGATGTTAACAGCTTCTCCACATCTGACATATGAAGATTTGAAGCTTGCCCTCAATACAACCAAAGAGCATCCATATCCGATCACATCTGTATCAACATATGGGTAGCTCCATCCACTGAAAAAGTCTGCCTTAGGAACTGGTGCACCCAGTATGTAAGTTGATCAGAATTCTGTGGTCTGGACACAGTATTTAATATTAAAACCGGTTCACATTGAGTCGGGTCTCTTGTCCACAAGGGCTCCTGAGGTCCGGGACTGTGGGCCTGCAGTCGGCAGCGCAGCGGCTCGGAGAGGAGACGGGACGAAGGAGGCCCTGCGGGCAGCTCGGTGCAAGCAGGTGCAGGAGCAGGCGCCACCCGGTGCGGCCCGGGCGTGGAGGGCACACCGCAGGCGGCCGGTGGCCTCAGGCCTCCGTGTCCGATGGCCCCTCTCCAGCACTGAGGGGGGGTGACGGGGTCGGGCCGCAGAGCGAAGGGCGGCTCCCGGAAGGCGGTGTGCTCCGGGGGCTCAGGCGCTCCTGCGGATCCTCCTGGTCAGAGGCCTGTGCCGGGCTGCACGGTCTCTCCTCCGGGGGACCCTGGGCCGCAGCTGAGAGTGCTCGGTATTGCAGGTAGACCGAGGGCAGCTGCCAACAAGGACTGGAGAGCAGTGGCTGGTGGTCCTCGCTGTGGTGGCTGGAGGACGGTGCCAGGGGCAGATGGACAGGAGGTGGCGAGTCTGGGGAGGGCGGAGGCCACAGCGGTCGGCGCACTGCAGCCCGCTCGGGGGAAACAGGAGCCCGCTGCAGCGCGTCGTGGTCCAGGAGAAAGGGCGGCTCCATCGCAGAGACCTCGGGCCAGCGGCACGGGAGCTGGAGCTGCTGCGGGAACAAAGGCTGTGTGCGGCCTGCAGCCTGGGTATTTGTGCTCCCCGAGCAGGAGGGCGGAGCTACAGGCTTAATTTTTATTCCTTAAATATTAGGTGGGTGAGCCGTTAACCTCTAGGTGGGTCAGTCCCGCCCTGCAGCGGTTAGCCCTCCCCTCCCTGCCTGGGGATTAATAGTTGAGCGGTTTTAGGAAATCCTGGGGTGATGGGATTCCCCCTGGGCTGATACAAGAACCAGGTCCTTTGCCTTCGGGGGAAGTGGGTGAGCTTTTGACACTTGAGCCAATCTAGAGCTGCAGTGCTCTGGGGGGTGGCGCTCCCAACCTGGGCACAGCCCGAGCGGGCGGCTCACGGCGGCCTCCCCGCCTTGTCGGTGCGGGGCACCAGCCCCTCGCTCCGCCGCAGGGACCCGTGGGGGCGGCACGCGGGCTCCGCCTTGTCCGCCCGGACCCTCAGGCTGGACGTGGCCCTGGAGACGCAGTGGTCGGCGGGTCGGCTGGGCCCGGCCTCCCGATGCCCCAAGAAGGCAGCACCTGGGAACCGGGTTTGGTGCCTGGGCGGTGCGGGGCGGTGCGGGGCCGGGATGGGCGGGGCCAGCCGGCCGGGACACACCACCGGGGCAGGAAGGGCCTGGGGAGCAGGGACCCTGGGAGCCACGCTCTTCTTGCTGCCGGGGCCGGTCCTCGCGCCGCCCAGACCAGCCGCACCCTGGGCCGGGACCTCGCCACACGCCGTGGCGGCCGAGCTCGCGCACAGGGTGGTCCCCGGCCTGTGGGGCCCCCACCCCCGGCTGCCACCTCACAGCCACCCCCACGCTCCGGGCGCCCGCCAGCCCCGGGGCCGGGCTGGGCGTCCTGCCGGCGGCCCTCGGGAGCCCCACGCTGCTGTCCCCGGAGCCGCCAGGCGTCCTCGAACGGCCTCGGGAGACCTGCGCTCAGCGACAGGCGCGGCAGCCGCACGGCTGGCGGTGGAGGTGGCTCTGAGTGTCCGGGGAAGGCTGGAGAGGATGGTCCGTGCGGGGGCTGCTCTGTGTGGGGACCCGGCCCACGGTCCCTGCCCGGCCGGACCGAGGCTGCTGCAGCCACGGGGCCAGGACCGTACCGGCTGCCCGACTCTGAGGATCCCAGTTGCTGTTCTCCGGGGGGCAGTCCGGGATCGGGGGTCCAGAGGGCCGGGTCCTACTGAGTTCGGGCTGAAAGGGTCCGGCTGGCTCGCCAGGGCGGCTGCGGAGTGGGCCCGCGGCTGGCGGTGCAGGCGCTGAGCTCGCTGAGCAGGAGCTACTGGGAGAGCCGAGGGCCTGCCTGTGCAATGCAGGCTTCAAACCCATCCTTGAGGCTGTGGCTGATGCTCCGGGGCCTCGAACCCGAGGCCAGAGCCTGTAGGGAGCTGTTGCTGCCAAGGCTGGCGGGGCGCCCGCCCAGGGCCAGCTCCTGCACCTCCCTGAACACCAGCTCGTCCTCGCCCTTCAGCTCCAGGGGCTGCTGCAGGTCATCACAATTTTTTCCTCACAGCCAAAGGAGACTCAACAACGCAGACAAGCTTGGAGAGGCTTAGTTTCAGAAGGAAATACCCACCACAGCACAGATACTACTCCCGACAGCCCAGAGTACCAGGGATGTGGGTTAGGAGGCACCCGGGCCTGGGGTCAGCCAGGTCTGAGTGAGCCCCAAAGCCAGGGATAAGTCCCGAGGTCTGTGCTTCCTCAGATGGCAAACACAAGAGCTCCAGAACCTTAGTGAATCAGGTAGAAAGAGGTGGCAGAGACATGGGCCAGTGAGCTGCATGCCTGTCCTTTTTTTTAAAATTTTAAATTGAGACTATTACAGATGACCCCCTTTTTCCCCCTTATTGCCCCTTCCACCCTGTTCCCACCGCACTCCAAGCCTTCACCACCCTACTGTCGGTGCCCATGGGTAATCTCTCCCGGCCCCTTTCCTCCTCCCTCCGAGTCCTCAGTCTGTTCCCTGCTTCCATGCCCGTGATTCTATTTCATTGACATTTGTCCTTTTTGAATGCTGATTTCCTGTTTCCTTAGGTTTTGGAGAAACATCTTAAAGACTTAAAACTGCCCTATCCAGGTTGGCTCAGTGGATAGCCTGCAAAGTCAGGGGCATGGACCTTGGTTGCGGGCACATCCCCAATAGGGGGTGTGCAGGAGGCAGCTGATCGATATTTCTGTCTCCTTGATGTTTCTAACTCTCTATCTCTCCCCCTTCTGCTGTAAAAATCAATAAAATATATTTTAAAAAAGACTTAAAACAAACAAAACCCCTGTCTTCCTTCCCTGATGGCTTCTTTGTGCAGTGAATGAGCCCAGCCCTTCACGCTGGTTGGTAGAAATCTTAGTGGTCTTTGTTTTAGCCTCCCCTTCCTCCCCCAACTCCTCCAGATAGTTAAAAAAAAAAAAGCTGAAAAATGCCGAGACCTTTTGGCTCAGTGAATAGAGTGTGGGCCTTCGGAATGAAGGGTCAGGGATTCTATTCCGGTGAAGGGCATGTACCTTGGCTGCAGGCACATTCCTAGTGGTGGGTGTGCAGGAAGCAGCTGATCAACGTTTCTCTCTCATTGATGTTTCTAATTCTCTATCCACCTCTCTTCCTCTCTGTAAAAAATCAATAAAGTATCCTATCTAATAAAAGAGTAATATGTAAATTGACCATACCTCTGATCAAGCCACACCCACAAGCCAATCAGGAGCTGGGACAGAGCCAGCCAGCAAGCGCCCAGCCCCAAGGCTAGGGCCAGGGGTGACGCCAGGGGCGGAACCAGCCAGCGGAGCACAGGCCCCCAGGGCCAGAGATCAGTGGCCGGAGCACGGGCTTGGCGGAGATCCAGGCCGGACCTGCTCCCTCTCTTTGTTTCCTCCCCCCTTTTCCTCAATGGCTTTAAAGTTTTTCAATAAAATTTTACCAAAAAATCAATCAATCAGTCAATCAATAAATAAAAATTGCTTGGGCCGAAACCGGTTTGGCTCAGTGGATGGAGCGTTGGCCTGCGGACTGAAGGGTCCTGGGTTCGATTCTGGTCAAGGGCATGTACCTTGGTTGCCGGCAGTAACAGAGAGGAAGGGAGAGAGATAGAAAGTCAGAAACATCGATGGGAGAGAAACATGATCAATCAGCTGCCTCTTGCACACCCCCACTCGGGATGTGCTGGCAACCAAGGTACATGCCCTTGACCAGAATCGAACCCGGGACCCTTCAGTCCACAGTCCAATGCTCTATCCACTGAGCCAAACCGGTCTCGGCCAATAAAATGTATTTTAAAAAATGCTTGGGATTGAGTGTTTTCAGACCAGCACCACCATTGTATGAAAGCAGTTTGAAACCACAGGGTGGGTGAAGCTAGAGATGCTTCGGGTGAGGCAGGGTGGAGGGGACCCCGGAGGTGGAAGAAGGGTTCAGTGTGCTCCGGGCTTTCTCTGGAGCTGGGTGGCGGGTGAGAGTTTGCTGCCTTTGTTTGCTCTCTGCTGTGCCCGGTCTGCCAGCTCAGCAGCTGTAAGCTTTCCTGCTTCTCTAAGCCCAGACCCCCTTCCTCTCCACACAGCCCAGTTCCCCTGGGACAGAGGTCAAGTCCAGCGGAGCCAGAAGGAAGGAAGAAAGCCGGCAGAGTGAGCTGGGCTTTGCGGTCACACGGAACGGACAGGAATGGCTGAGCCTCTTGGAACATGCCCCGTTTGGGGTTGTGTCTGGGGGCCTGGTCAGCACCGTTTGACAGATACCTCCAGTTCAGTGCAGCTCTATTGTCAAAACAGTCATTCCCTTGTCCCTCATTAGGCCCCAGTGTGTATCAGATGCATTGCCGGGTCCTGGGAATACCGTGAACAGGAGAGGCTGTGTCCTGCTTTCTGGGAGCACGTCATTGGGCAGAGATAAGAAATAAAACAACATCCCTCGCCGGTTTGCTCAGTGGATAGAACATTGGCCTGGGGACTGAAGGTCCCAAGTTCAATTCCAGCCAAGGGCACATGCCTGGATTGTGGGCTTGACGCCTAGTGGGGGGCGTGCAGGAGGCAGACAATAATTCTCTCATCATGTTTCTCTCTCCCTCTCGCTTCCTCTCTGAAATCAACAAAGAGAGATTAAAAAAAGAAATAAGAACTGGCTTACCCTACAGTGGAGACACAAATGAGGTGAGATAGTGAATGAGTGTTCAGAGGAGTTCACTCATTATTTTCAGTAAAATCTTCTGGGAGCATGCAAGCATACAAGAGCCCTCCTGCACCCCCCCCATAGGCTTTTTATTTTGATTGATTCCCAAAAATTCACATGAAAGGAAATTCTTTCTCTAATAGTGTACACATACCCCCCGTATGTATGTGACAGCGTTTGTCAAAAACGTGAAACAAAATGCCCAATACTGCCCCGCCATCCGATTTTCAATCACGAGCGCACCAACGCTGAGGAAGCCAATGGAATGATGTTCCAACGTCACGCTCCTTCTTTCATTCCATGATTACCTCTTACGTTAGGCGCTGGAGACAAATGGCCAGCAAATCACACGACTTGCCCGCGCGCATGCAGTCTAGCGCCCAGCGGGACAGACAGATGTGAAGAGTCACTCAGGGAGCCGCAGGGGCCCCGGGAAATAGACAGTGACCTGGCCGTCCAGGCGTCCAGGAGGCTTCGCAGGTGAAGTCACGCAGGGAAAAGAGGAGAAGCCCCAGGCAGGGGACAGCCCATTCCACGGAGCTTGGGGAGTGTGTTTGGCTAATTCAAGGCACTTCAATGTCGCTGCTGGGCCTGCGAGCCAGGCGCAGAGGCCAGAGAGACGCCGGGAGCTAGATGCTGGGTGCCTGTGAGCTGGACCGAGGGTGTCAGGCTTCACCCTGAGAGCAGCGGTAAAACATGCGGTTTCTTTTGGTTGTTTTCTTTTTCCGTGTTGAACAGCGGAGTAACCTAAATAGAGTTGTTTTTGTTTAAAATAAAGACCAGTTTGTCGCGTGGAGAACAGAGGACACGGTCAGGTCCCCCCCGCGGACGGTGGGGAAGTCTGGCTGCTTGTGGGTCTGTGCTTCAGGACGGCACCCGAGAGTACGGAGGCAGGCAGGGATGTAGATGCGACATTGCGCCATCCCTGGAAGACCCTTTCTGTGGCTTCCAGAAGTAAGCCTAGGGGAGTGGTCGGCAAACTCATTAGTCAACAGAGCCAGATATCAACAGTACAACGACTGGAATTTCTTTTGAGAGCCAAATTTTTTAAACTTAAACTATATAGGTAGGTACATTGTTATTGACTTAATTAGGGCCCTCCTTCAGTCTCGCTGTACGTGCGCGCCCCCACGTGGTACTTTGTAGAAGAGCAACACTAAGGGGCCAAAGAGCCGCATGTGGCTTGCGAGCCACAGTTTGCCGACCACGAGCCTAGAGGAGCTCCCTAGATCCTTTCTCATCTGTTCTGTGTTGTCTCGAGCCTAAAAACATGGCCGACAGCCCTGGACATGCTCCTCCTGAACGTTTAGTGTTAGCTAGATTGTTTAGGCTATTTATACCAAGACATGAAGTTAACGTTCTAGTCGTCTCCTTCGTGATGTCCATAGTTGGCCACAGAAAATGCCACCTTCCAGCCCAAAGTGCTCAGTATAATGATCCTCCCAGGAAACGAGACTGGTTACCACATGGAGTATTTCCTGGCCCTGGCAGGCCTCTTGGCATCCCCCCCCCCCCTCCCACACACACCACGGTTCCCTGCTCGTTTCCAGCCCCCTCTCCCCACTGTCCACATCCAGCCCCGGGCCTTGGAGCCATGCCCACGCAGCTAACTCTGGGCACTTTGTTTTTTGTTTAGGATGTTAGATTCCATACTTGGGGCAGTGTTTCACCCAAATCCAAAGCAGCAAACCACCCAAGAAGGAGAAGTGAGGGGGTAGGTGAGGGTATCTAGCAAGAGGCACACGTTTGTGGCTTAAAACTGTTACTTCCCTCCCCGCACCCCCACCGTTCCCGCTCAGATCCACTAAAACTTCCCAATATGGCCAGCTTCCAAACCCCAATAGGAGCTTCACCTTTTCCCCTTGGAAACAAGAAAGTCCTCACTCTTTGCCACTGATGCTTCTTCTAGGCAGCTCATCATGATTTCCTAGAGCAGTGGTCGTCAAACCATGGCTCCCGAGCCACTTGCGGCTCTTGGGCCCCTTGAGTGTGGCTCTTCCACAAAATACCACGTGTGGGCGTGCACATACAGTGTGATTGAAGGAGTACCCTAATTAAGTTAATAACAATATAGTTTAAGTTGAAAAAATTTGGCTCTCAAAAGAAATCTCAATCGTTGTACTGTTGATACTTGGCTCTGTTGACTAATGAGTTTGCCGACCACTGGCCTAGAGGAAAAAGCAAGAGTTAGACCAGTAACCATCCGGCTTCAGTGGCTGGTCGCAAGTCAAGCAGTTCCTGACGCTGCCACCAAGCGGAGCCCTTGCACCAGGCCAGGTACCTCACACCCTGAGCAATGAAGGTGGGTGCATAGCAAGTGTGAGTTCGCGGTATAAAACAACATTGGAAACATGTTTTCAATCAAAAGTACATTAATTACTAAAGTATTTTTTTACAGAGTATCTCCTTTCAAAGTTTTAGGTTTTGTGGTAGAGTGAGCAGGCGTGAAGCTCCTGGTGACTGCCAAGGTCACAGCCAAGGTTGAGAAGCACTTCCTGGGGCCTTGAGTGGCAGCTGTGCTTCCCGACCACCTTCAAAGAAACCTGTCGAATTAGAATCTCCCTGGCAACAGATTCTTCTCCCAGGGGCTCCCTGGAGCCGAGCCGAGGCTCCTATAGAGCTTTGCAGACCAGCACATTTTCACTCTTCCCGGGCACGCCTTGCTAAATCCAATCGCACCACTAGGTGTCACTGTCGGGTGTCAGATCTGTGGAGGAATAACTGGGAACCCTGAGGACACCAATGCCCGGGAAAGGCTCACACGTTTCTCAAGAGTAAGCAGTGAACGTACAAACTGCCACTGAAAAATGAAATGAAGATATGTCTGGCCCCCGCTTAAGAGGCAGAAGAAGGAAAGGGAAGGTGGAGAGGAACTGTAGCCATTCTGATGTCCTCATTTTCACCCTGGGGATTCTGGACACTGTAGTCAGTTGAAGTGTGAAGACACACTGAGGGCATATTATTTATAGTTCTGGGCACTCACTGAAAGATCCAATTACCAAAAACGGAGTGAGAATATCTTCATAGGCCGGAGCAGGCACCCACAACAAATTCTCTGGTATAAGCCTCTTATTCAGAGTTGTAGAGAAACACAAGGAAGGACTGAAAGCTGAAAGCTGAAAAGTGATTACCTCTGGGAAGGAGAACTCGAGTGTGAAGGGGTGTGTGACCTCTGTCGCTGAGCATTTTGTACTCTCCTAGAGACATAACATTGGACAAGTACATCGTTTCGCAGGGTCCATGTGGGCGAGTGAACCGAGGCGGCTGTGGGGGGCCAGGCGGCCGGTGTGGAGAGCCAGCCTCACCCTCGGTTTCCGGGATGGGGGTGCAGGCCAGACCTGCAAGCAAATGAGGCCGTTCAGAGCGGTGGGGGCTCCAGACATGCCAGTCACTCCAGGGAGCTCTGGCAGGCAGGCGGGGTAGCGCGAGGCTCGGCAGCCAGGGCTGGCATCAGTGGGCTGTGTCAGGTTACAGGGTAGGGGGGCAGCCCGGGCTCCATGTGCCCAGAACATGAGGTGCTTTAGTCTCATCGGATTCACTTGGCGGATGGGTGTGGGTTGAAGTCAGCGCCACTTGGAGCACGTGGAATCATTTCCCCCGAGAAAGGGAAGTTTGAGGGCAGGATGTGCTGATCTGTCAAAAGGGATAGATGTGTGTACCCTGCACAGGCGATCCTGCTTCCTGCTGCTTTCCCCTAATAGTGTCCACACGTCACTTTTTCATGACACCGCGTGTTCCTTGATAATCCGATATTTTACTACCACATAATAAATAGAAAATACTCTGTATGGCCACAGTCACCTACTGCTGCACTGCAGACCATTCCCACATTGAGCAGCTCAAAACAAAATGGAAAAGGATTATGCCCCGGTTTCTGAGTCTCGCTGTGGCTTAGCTGGGGAGTCTAGCTCAGGGCCTGGCCAGCTGTCAGCTGGAGCTGAGGGCTTTGGGGACTGGATTGGGACTGGAGGGTCCTCTTCTGGGCTCTCTCCCGTGGCTGGTGGATGGAGGCCTCGGTTCCTCCCCGGCTGGGTCTCTCCACAGGGCTGCTGCTGCCCTCTCTCCCCTCCCCGCCACCCCCACCCCCGCCCCGGGAGTGATCCTTGAAAGGAGAGAGAAAGGAGGGAGAATCTGTCTCTGGCCCAGGCCTCCTCTGCCTGCCAGCTTGTTGGGATGGGGATGCAGCTCAGAAGGGCAGAGGGTTCCAGACACTGGGAAGCCCTTAGACCCATGGTCGGCAAACCACGCACGGTTCCCGAGCCACATGCGCCGCTTTGACCCCTTGTGTGTGGCTCTTCCACCAAATACCACGGCCTGGGCGAGTCCATGTCGAAGAAGTGGCATTAGAAGAAGTTTAAGTTTAGAAATGTGGCCCTCAAAAGAAATTTCAACCATCGTACTGTTGATATTTGTCTCTGTTGACTAATGAGTTTGCCTACCACTGCCTTAGGGAATGGTGGGGAGTATTTACTCCCTTTTCCATTTTCCAGGGGAACTACTGGGGTAGGGAGCAGGGGGCGGAAGCGGGGGGAGTTCTGCAGAGGACTCAGAAGCTCCAGCAGAACTGAGCACCCAGGACCAGCAGGGACCTCAAATGCATCCTCACCGGAACTCCCCTGCCCCACCCCTGTTTCGCTCTCCAAGCTCGCTGGCTCCTGCCTCCTGGTATCACCCCTCAGACAAATTCCTTGCACCAGGTGCTTAACTCGGGTCTGGGTTCAAGGGAAGGCTGGATGAGTCGCCTGGTTTATGATTCCGTCCAGATCATCCTGCTGCATCAGACTGCGAAGTCCCGGAAAAGACCAAGGACTCTTCGCTCTCCTGTGCCATCCACGAGCGCTGTGGATCCTCGAAGAGCCAGCTTTCCCTTATTTCCCTCACGAAGCACATTGCAGCCAGCCAGATGCTATTCGAAAACCTTGCTTCCCAGAAAGTTTTCTTTTTCTTTTTCCTTAAAGTATATTTTATTGATTTTTTTTTACAGAGAGGAAGGGAGAGGGATAGAGAACTAGAAACATCGATTAGAGAGAAACATCGATCAGCTGCTTCCTGCACACCCCCTACTGGGGATGTGCCCGCAACCAAGGTACATGCCCTTGACCGGAATCGAACCTGGGACCCTTCAGTGTGCAGGCCCATGCTCTATCCACTGAGCCAAACGGGTTTCAGCTAAAAAATGTTTTAAATCCCTATAAAAAAGGAGGGCGCTGTCCATTCAGCCAGGGGTCGTCTCAGATATGGATTCCACCCTCATTACAATTCTCCACGTTCGGAAGAGATGCCAGACAGTCTCCCGGAGCAGCCGTCTGCCAACACCGCCGTGTCAGAGCCGAACTGAAAACACAGAACCGGGCTGTGGCCTTACTGACAGTCAACACGCAGTGACAGGTCCAGGTGACACGTAGGAGGGGACACACATACTTCCACACTGAATGCTGGGGTGAAGTGAAACATGCTCCTATCAGGTGAGGAGCTACTGTTAATGTTGGCATTTTTCACACGTTGGGTTTGCTGGTGAGTCACAAATCACCTGTGTTATGAAAAGAAACGTAATTTTTGCTGAAAGCAACTGTATGAGCAACAACAAAAACAACCTGAGAGTCTAGTACGTATTTGCAGTGCTAGAGTAGGCAAATGAAGACAGTTTTTACACAAATAGAACCCCCCCCCCCCCCCGGCAGGTATGGCTCCACTAAGCCAGTGGTCGGCAAACGCATTAGCCAACACAGCCAAATATCAACAGCACAACGACTGAAGTTTCTTTTGAGAGCCGAAAACCGACCTCTGCGCATGGGCCACGAAGTTTCAATCGCACTGTACGTGCGCGCCCGCACGTGGCATTTTGTGGAAGAGCCACAGTCAAGGGGCCAAAGAGCCGCATGTGGCTCATGAGCCTCGGTTTGTTGGCCACTGCTCTCGTCGATTGAGCATCAACCTGTGCACTGAAAGGTCATTGGTTCGATTCCCCGTCAGGACACATGCCCAGAGTTCGGGTTTGTGCCTAGGTTTGTGCTTTGTTTCCATTCTCTCTTTCCTTTCCTCCTCTGCCCTTCCTTCTCAAGGGCTAAATGTTGAACTCACATTTTTTTATGAAGCTGATTTGTGTTTCTCTTTCTCCCTCCCGCTCCCTTCTTCTCTCTCAAATCAATAAAATATGTTAAGAAATAGAATCGGTAAGAAACTTCTCAGACTTTCATCACCACTTTCAAGGGAACTTTGGTGTCTGAAGACCAAGATCAGGAGGCTTGACCTAGGTTGCTCTTCTGTTGCTTGGGTGTGTGTCTGGGTCCTTTGGTACAAACCAAGCTTAGGGCCCTCGTAATTCAAAATGACCCCCCTGCCCATGTCTGTCTGGCACCTAAAGATCATAAAACAGTGCAGACAGAAAACTTTGACCGCTGGGAGATGAGTTTATGGCCACACCAATGCTGGAGGGACTCTTCCCAGGGGAGTCTGCAGGAAAATGTCCCATCAGCATTTCTAGGCTGAGACTTCCCTTTCGAGTCCGAGGTGGCCTGCCCGCTGCTGCTGCCTGGGCTGGGCTTGTCTTGGCTGGCGTGGACCACTAGCTGTAGACAGCCCCTGGGAAGGCACACAGGCATTTCTTTAACTGTCATCAGCTGAACTCAAGGTGACAGGCAAGGCCACGCCCTGGGAACTCCCTTTGCCAAAAAAGGCAAGAGTGTTGTCAGCACTGACTCTTACCTCAGCCCAGGTGACTTTGATGTGTAAATCCAGTCAAGCACCAGGACGCTTGGCCTACTCAAGAATGCAAATAATATCCTTTGATCCTAACTTTTGGTGTAACTTCCTGGTATTTTGGGATATAAATAAACATGCTGCATGGGCTCTGGGTCCCGTCTCTCCATCAGAGAGAACAGCGGTCCACCCGGCTCCCAGCTTTGTTCTTATCTCTGCATCTTCCTTCCTTCCTTCCTTCCTTCCTTCCTTCCTTCCTTCCTTCCTTCCTTCTTTCTTTCTTTCTTTCTTTCTTTCTTTCTTTCTTTCTTTCTTTCTTTCTTTCTTTCTTTCTTTCTTTCTTTCTTTCTTTCATTTCTCAGTCTCCAGCTCCTCTACTCAGAAACTGGACCCGCTCTTTTCCCATGCTGGACGTGGAAAAGAGGGAAAACCCCTATACTAGCTAGCTTAACTGCAAGAGCTAAGAGAGAAAAATTTCCATCTTTCTGCTTTCCACTTGGTGCTTTCCCATTCCTGCCCCCAACACCCTCTCCTACTCACATCTTCAGCCTCATTCCCAGGCACACCATACACCGAAGCTGGTCTCTCTCCAGTGGGGGAAGTAAGCCATTGGGGAAGGCCTGGATACAGTCCTCAGTTTCTCTCCTTCAACACACAGGCATACACACACACACACACACGATGGCACACATGCACACATGTGCAAATACACACATGCACACACTCACACACATGCACACACATTTTGTACTTAGGAGCAGGAACACGAACCCCCAGGCACAGCTCACTGACCCAGGCCTACAGAGTGCTTCGTGGCTAATGCCCAGTACTCCCCGCTGTGCCTCATCCTGCAGAAGGGCTCAGCCTGAGGAGGCATTCTCTCTTCCCTTTCCTCCTCTGCCCTTCCTTCTCATGGAAAGGGCTAAATGCTGAATTCATATTTTTTTAATGAAGCTAGATTATCTTTTTCTGGGTCTAACACCAGAATTTTAAGTGGTTGGCTCTGGTTTTTAAAATAAACATCGAGGCCCACCCCCGACCCTTCAATCCCCCCTTTAGAAAACATCTACCGTATTTTCTGGCGTATGACCTTTTAACCCAGGAAAATCTTCTCAAAAGTCGGGGTTCATCTTATAGCTTGCAGTTATGATGGGCGTTACTAACTCGCCAGGGACTTGCCCGGCTCTTGCTCTCTCTCTCTATTGTTTGTTATCGTCCTCCTATCATCATCAGTTCCAGTCGTCTTATATGCCGGAAAACACGGTAAAAGAGAGCACTTTTTGTACGTTGGGTGGTTAAATGTAAGATTATGATAATTTAAAAAAGCGTGAATATGTATCGTGGTCAACAGAGCGACCATAGGGATTCCAGCCTGAACCCTGTCAGTGGGCCCGAGACCAGTTTATTCCAGGAGCTATGCTTTTGTTCTGTTGACTCTATGGCTATTGCTGTAATTGGATATCAAATGATTTTCAAGATTATTTTTCCTCTTCTTTCTTTCTTCCTTCCTTTTTTAAAAGTTTGGAGCCATTTTATGAGGATTATTGTTATTGGAGCCTTCCTATCCCAGTAGGGACACTGTCTCCAGGAGTCCTTCCATCCAGATGCTGACTGCTCCCTGCCTGTCCCTGTCTGTGCTCCTCCTGCCGACCCTCCCTCCCGTGTTAGGGGATCAGAGGCATGAAGAAAACTTGATAGAACAGCCAAGAGGGACTCGAAGTTCTCAGCTCTCCGTTGTGCTCTTGCCTTTGACCCCTGTGACCTTGAGTTCAGCAGACCTCAGATAGAATTACCCAACACCGGAAGCCAATGGCCTTCCTGGACCCTTGGGCTTCCCCAGTAACCCGTAGCTGTGTGACTTCTGACGGTAAGAGCAAGCAGCTCTGCGATCGGGCATCCACCGGCTGTCAAATGCTTTCTCATGTCATTCTGCAGGGACCCAAGCAGATCAGTCCTTCTGTTCCCGAGGGGGAGGCTGAGGCTGTGAGGCAGTCAGCTGTGTGTGCAGCTCCCTGGCTTACGAGAGCCTGGGCTGGCCTGGGCGCCTCATTCCAGGCTGCGTTCCCAGCAGCAGACCCAGACCTGTGTCCCCCGCTTCTTGTTCTCAGCTGTCCCAGGCTCTGCTTCCTCCGGCCTTGGGCCCGAGGAGGAGGAAGCACAGGAGGAGGGGGGTGACTTCTAGGAAACCAGCCGGCTGAGGCGGGGGGCTGGCTGAGCACTTCTCGCTGGAGCTTGGAGTGGAGTCCCGGGGATCCTGCATCCCGGGTGTCTGGAAATCTGGGGCAGAAAGGAGGAAACCTGCCGGCCCAGCAGGGTCTGGGGCAGGAGCCTCAGCTCTACATGTGGGGCCCCTTTGTCCAGGCCCAGGGAAGGGGGAACCAGAGCAACATCTGTTCCCAGACATTTGTCCACTGGGTGTCCTCAAGTTGGATGGGAGGGTATTTTAATTTTATTATTTTTATTTTTTAAAATATATTTTATTGATTTTTTACAGAGAGGAAGGGAGACGGATAGAGAGTTAGAAACGTCCATGAGAGAGATACGTTGACCAGCTGCCTCCTGCACACCCCCCACTGGGGATGTGCCCGCTACCAAGGTACATGCCCTTGACCGGAATCGAACCTGGGACCCTTCAGTCCGAAGACCGATGCTCTATCCACTGAGCCAAACCAGTTAGGGCAGTTATTTTATTTTTATACCAAGTTGTAAAGTTGAGATTTGTTAATCATTTGATGCATGAAATACTCCAGTATTCAAAGTCACTGTTTGCCGGTTTTTTCTTTCTGGGCACCCTGGAGCACGGTGGGGAGAAAGGCCCTGAGCAGTCTCAGCCCCCCACACAGGAATATTAGCAAGCTCAGCAGGGCACTGGCCGGCCGCCTTTGGTCTCCTCTGAAGCTGCTTCCTCCTACATCAGTGCTTCCTCTTTCTATTTGGCTGCTGTGAGCATCACGTGGTTAATAGACTCCCATTCTTTTTCTTCATCAGATATTTATCAAAGGCCCAGTCTGTGTGTCCCACCCCCAGGCGTCAGGGTTCTCCGTGAACCAGAGAGACAAGGACCTTGACCTCAGGCACTTACAGTCCAGGTAGTATCAGTGGTTTTCAATCTTTAAAAAAAAATAAAAATTAGGTAACCATTTGTTTAGTTATAATCATACCTGAAAATCCAATACGTAGAGTAAATAAAGAGGAAAGAAGGGCAGAGACTAGAGTTCTGCTTGACTATCCCAAGCCCGGTTTCCAAATGGGCTGTGGAAGCTGTTGGAGAACCACCTCAAGAACTTCCTTTGCTGAGCACTGATCTGTGAACCAGGAGGTCACTGGTTTGATTCCCAGTCAGGGCACATGCCCAGGTTTTGGGCTTGATCCCCAGTAGGGGGCATGCAGGAGGCAGCTAATCAATGATTCTATCTCATCATTGCGCTCTCTCTCTCTCTCTCTCTCTCTCTCTCTCTCTCTCTCTCTCTCTCTCCATCCTTTCTTCCTTCTTCAATAAAAATATATTTAAAAAAAATTTCTCGTCCTGACCGGTTTGGCTCAGTGGATGGAGCGTCGGCCTGTCAACTGGAGGGTCCCCGGTTCGATTCCAAGGGCATGTACCTTAGTTGCGGGCACATCCCCCATGGGAGGTGTGCAGGAGGCAGCTGATTGATGTTTCTCTCTCATCAATGTTTTTAACTCTCTATCCCTCTCCCTTCCTCTCTGTAAACAATCAATAAAATATATTTAAAAAATAAATTTCTTCACACACCATACAAACTGAGAACATAATGGCTTTCAGTGTTGCAAATACTCCATGTGGTAGACACTGCTGGTGCCCTAACACCTTTGCCCCAGACCTCCTGTGCTTGCCCCACCCCCCGCTGCCGGGAATGGGGGCCTCCAGCAGGCAGGAGCCCGGTCCCAGGAAGCCCTGGTCTCCAGTTCTCTGAGCCCCTGGAGCGCGCACAAGAAATTTCATTCTCTTTTTTTTTTTTTTTTTTTTTAAAGATTGGTGGGTTATATATTTTATTTTATTTTTTATTTATTTATTTTTTTTATTGTTCAGTTTATTAATTACATTGTTTCCCCTTTTTTATCCCCCTATATCTTCCCTCCACCCTGTACCCATCCCACCCTCCGCCCTCACCTCCCCCTCCCCAATGTCCTCTCCCATTGTTGCAAGATTTTTGTCCAATCTCTTGCTGTACTTCCAACAACACCTTTCTCCCCAAGAATTGTCAGTCCATTCCCTCTCTATGTCCATGTTTCTGTTATAGTCACCAGTTTATCTTGTTCATCAGCCTATCAGTTCACTTGATTTTTATGTTCATTTGTTGATAGATGTGTATTTGTTGTTCATAATTTATATTTTTACCTTTTTCTTCTTCCTCTTCTTAAAGAATATCTTTCAGCATTTCATATAATACTGGTTTGGTGGTGATGAACTCCTTTAGCTTTTTCTTATCTGCGAAGCACTTTATCTGATCCTCAATTCTGAATGATAGCTTTGCTGGATAGAGTAATCTTGGTTGTAGATTCTTGCTCTTCATTATTTTGAATATTTCTTGCCACTCGCGTCTGGCCTGCATCGTTTCTGTTGAGAAATCCGCTGACAATCGTATGGGTGTTCCCCTGTAGGTAACCAACTGTTTTTCTCTTGCTGCTTTTAATATTCTCTCTTTATCTTTTGCTCTTGGCATTTTAATTATGATGTGTCTTGGTGTGGTCCTCTTTAGATTCCTATATTTTGGGGTTCTGTGTACTTCTTGGGCTTTTAAGTCAGTTTCTTTCACCAGGTGGGGAAAGTTTTCAGTCACTATTTCTTCAAGTAGGTTTTCATTAACTTGCTCTCTCTCTTTTTCTGGCACCCCAATAATTCGGATGTTGGCTTGCTTGAGGTTGTCCCAGAGGCCCCTTATGCTATCTTCAATTATCTGAATTCTTTTTGTTTCTTGCTTTTCCAGCTGAGTGGATTTTGCTTCTTTGTATTTCAAATCTTTGACTTGGTTCTTGTGGCCCTCTGGACTGCTTTTAGGACTTTGTGTAATATTTTTTATTTCAGCCTGTGTATGCTTGATTTCTAGTTGGTCCTTTTTTTTATCTGTGAGGGTCTGGTTTGTATCCTCAGAGGTCTTGCACATTTCCCTGAGGGTCTCATTCATTTCTTTGTAAGTATCATTCATCTCCTTGTAAATCTCATTCATTTGCTGGTTGGTCTTGTTTATTTCCTGGTTGGTCTTGTTTATTTCCTGGTAATTCTCATTAAGTTGATCGGCCTTTTGTAGGAGCCTCTTGAAAAGCCTTATAACCGTGGTTTTGAACTCTATGTCTTGTCGTCTTTTCTCCTCCATTTCTTTCACACCTGATTTCTTTCCATGTCTCTGCATGGTGGCTGCTTTATGTGGTGGCTATTCTCAAAGGGACAGTGGCTCAGTCTCCCCAGTTACCTGAGGTGGGTACTCTTACTGCAATCCTTTATGGGTTGTATTCAGTGTTTTTGAATTTAAACCCAGCTTTTTGTTGTTAGCCCTAGGAGGGTTTGACCTCCAGGCCAATTGTCTGTGAAGCTCAGCTGTGCTCAGGTTGGATGGGCGGAGTCTCCGGGCCAAGCAGACAGCGTTAGCTCCACCCTATGCGGCCCCAGGGGCTCTGTGCCGGGGACAATGGCTGCCAGTACCTCTGAGAGAGAGCCGCTGTGGAGCTCCACCGGCTGCCGGGGAATTCAGACTTTCCCAAAATGAGTCTGCATGCGCAATGTCTCACCCAGGGTCGTAAAACAAAGCAGTCTGACGGTTTTCCGAATGAGAGACAAGTCCCGGTGCGCTCTCTGCGCCGTCACGCAGCCGAGCTGTTCGCGCGAGAGCTGCCTTCTCCACAAGCCGGCAGACCCGGCAGCACCCGAGCTTCGGCGTGCCCTCCCACTGTCCAGTTTTCACCCCGTGTGATAGTGGGTTCCCTGGACTTCGCCCAGAGCTGGAGAATCTGTCCAGTGGGGCGCCCCTGTCTCCCCGTTCGAGAAACCCGGCCGGTTTTCAGCCTCCCGCCCTCTCCGCGGCGCGCACTCCAAACCTCTCTCTGCGCGCGAATCTTTTAGCGCTGTCCGCCGCCGCTCCTCCGGGTCACAGTGTCTTATCTTTACTTTTATTTGTGGAATTTTCACTCGGCGAGCGTTCTGGTGATTCTGGAAGGTGTTTGTTCCTTCGTTAACTTGTAGTATTAAAATTGCTGATTAAGACGGCAAGATAGGTGTTTTGCCTTTGCCGCCATCTTAGTTCTGTTCCAAGAAATTTCATTCTCAATGTAGTACTACCTCACATGGAAATGCTACTTGGATTGTCAGGAAAAACTGAAATAACTTCTTAATAAAAAAAAAATATGGAAAGAATTCTTTTTGGTCACAAAAGATTTGTGCATTTTTAAAAATGCCAGCAAATATGTGCACACAACGTGTGATTCAGAGTGTGGAGCCCAGGGTTCTGGCTGTATTTTCCCAGGAGTTTGAAACGAGATCATTTCCTTGAGGCAGAAAGGAAGTGGGGAAGGGGTCCTCTCTGAGCTTCACTTCAAGGTGAAGGGAAAGGAGGAGCCTGCGAACATCTTGGCAACAGCCCTCCCCCTCCCACACCGGGCGGAGCCGCTGGGAAAGCTGGAGGTGGTTTGCCAAATCCCTTTCTGAACAGCCAGCCAGCCAAAGAGATCAGGAGGTTCTGCTGGGAACAGGCTGGCCTGACTTTGTTTGCAGAAGCTGCTGCCCTTCCGTTCGCCGAAGACTGTGCTTTCAAATGTGTTTTGCAGACAAGGGCTCCGGGGGACAGTGGGAGAGGGCCAGTGTTGGCAAAGCATCGGTACACATACGGTTCTGTGAAGAAGTGAGAGTCCCCGAGAGGCCAATGGGGGGGGGGGGGGGTTCCTGGCACTGGGTCGGGGAGAGCTGCACCTCCTTGTCACGGGACAGGCAGGGACAGGCACTCCGTGTTCCCGAGCAGACAGCCGTGATCCTGGCTGCCGTGTCTTCTGGTTCCCTAGCAAGGCAGCAGCCAGCACGTGGACAGTGGAGGCTTGCTGAGTTTTCCTTTCCACGACTGGGCATATGGCACAGACTTTTAAAAAATATATATATTTTATTGATTTTTCACAGAGAGGAAGGGAGAGGGATAGAAAGTCAGAAACATCGATGAGAGAGAAACATCGATCAGCTGCCTTCTGCACCTCCCACCCCCCACCGGGGATGTGCCTGCAGCCAAGGTATATGCCCTTAACCGGAATTGAACCTGGGACCTTTCAGACGGAAGGCTGACGCTCTATCCACTGAGCCAAACTGGTTTTGGCTGGCACATACTTTTTAAGTTGAAGTTATGAATGGAAAAGTGTTGTTTGGATTAAATGCCAGAACACAGCTTTCTTCTCTTCCCCCCTTGGAGTTGTGTTAGCCCACTTAGCTACTGAGAGTTGAAAACCAGGCCATGGAAACAGCAGGGTGACCAGAGAGGGAGGAGGGCAGGGAGCCACAGCCTCTGGGGATAGCAGGTGGGAGGCGGGTAAGAGCACTGATGTCTTCCTGCCTACAGTCATCATCCCCAGTTGTCCCACCATCAGAACAACTGACCGCCCTTTTCCTGTCCTAGTTTCTCTGCCTCTGTAGCAGCCACAGAATATCTGCTGCCCGGTGCTGGGCCTGGGTGCCTGTTCCACACTCTGCTGTCTGATGCTGGGCCTGGGTGCTCCACACTCTGCTGTCTGATGCTGGGCCTGGGTGCTCCACACTCTGCTGTCTGATGCTGGGCCTGGGTGCTCCACACTCTGCTGTCTGATGCTGGGCCTGGGTGGTGCTCCACACTCTGCTGTCTGATGCTGGGCCTGGGTGCTCCTCACTCTGCTGTCTGATGCTGGGCCTGGGTGCTCCACACTCTGCTGTCTGATGCTGGGCCTGGGTGCCTGTTCCTTATTCTGCTGTCCGGTGCTGGGCCTGGGTACCTCTCCACCACCAGGTGTGCCTTGGGTGAGTGACTCAGCTTGCTGGTCTCCTGGGCTGTAAAAAGGGATAAACATCCTCCGGAATTCCGAGGATTCCTTACATAATCCAAGTGAAGCACTTAGAACCATGTGCAGCAAACAGCAGATTCTCAGCCAGCACTGGTAGTCACTGCTCCCCCCCCCCCCGCCCCCCCGAGCTCATGACCCCTTCAAGTTCCCCAAGGCCCTTCGATCAATGGCTTGGGGGTGAGAGAAACCCTGAATACTCGGAAGTGGAGAAAGAGAATTTGACAACAAAACCCTCTTCTTTCTGGCAAGTTCTGAAGATGGGGAGACCACCCCGTAAGCATCAAGGATGTCATGGTAAGGACCCTTGTTTCAGCGTATGCTAGGGCTTGTGCCTCACACAGGTGGGGCCCAGGCCTGCACACTGCAGTGGGTGTACGTGAGGGAAAGGGATTCATCCCGATTCGGAGAAGAGAAATGGGCATAGTGAACAGGAAGGTGAGGGAACACCTAAAAGATTATGATTAGAACCAAACATCTTGACTTGCAGGAAAAACTCACTTTGGCTTGATCACCAGTTGCAGGCGTGACTGTACCTCCCCAATGGAACTGGGGACTTGAGTCGAGTAAAACAGGGAAGTATAGCAGGCCTGGTGAGGTGAGTTTTGAGATGGAAAGATTAAGGCCAAAGATCAGGCAGAGAAACCAGTGATGTCACTGGCACCCTCGACTGCAAATATTTACTCAATCTCTAGACAACTTTTATCTTGTGAGCAATATATTCAGGACTTTGAGATCAGATTGTTTTCATGGAGTAACCCAACTTGTACAGTGTGCTGACTGGGATTTTGCAGGTTATAGCAAAATCTCTTACTTTTAAGGCAGTGATTGGCAAACTGCAGCTCTTTGTCTCCTTGAGTGTGGCTCTTCCACAAAATGCCACGGCCTGGGTGAGTCTATGTTGAAGAAGTGGCGTTAGAAGAAGTTTAAGTTTAAAAAATTTGGCTCTCCAAAGAAATTTCAATTGTTGTACTGTTGATAGTTGGCTCTGTTGACTATTGAGTTTGCTGACCACTGTTCTAAGGGACAGCTTGAGTGGATACTGTTGAGTGCATGATGAATCTGCACCCAGGAGAGGTGCACTGGGGATATAGGGCAAAGGTAACAATGCTAAGGTGTTGGCCCCCCCAACATGAAATTCCCCCTTTAGCCTGAATGGCAAACACAGACACAGTGCAATGTATATACCCAACAGTGTCCCTCCCATTCCTCAGAACACGAGAAAAGCATGTTTTCAGCTGCTCTTGCACCCAGGTGGGGCCATGCGACTAGTTCTGGCCAACAGAGTATTAGTGGAAGTGACCCAAGTCACCAGCATTTCCTGGATCTTCTGTTCCCTCCCTCGCCTTTCGGGGAGGCAGAGGTGCAGAGGGAAGAGGCCTGGATCCTGCAGTGAAAGCTTAGGAGTCCAGCTGGAAGAGCCACCCAACTCGTGGTTGGTAAACCACAGCTCTCGAGCCACAAGCAGCTCTTTGGCTTCTTGATTGTGGCTCTTCCACAAAATACCACGGCCTGGGCGAGTCTATTTTGAAGAAGTGGCATTAGAAGAAGTTTAAGTTTAAAAAATTTGGCTCTCAAAAGAAATTTCAATCGTTGTACTGTTGAGCTCTGTTGACTAATGAGTTTGCCGACCACTGCACCCAACCAGCCTCAGAATGTGAGGTGGACTGGAGCCGCATTAAGCCACTGAAAAGTTTAGGGCTTTGTTGTTGCTCTAGAAGCTAGAGTTATGCACCCTGACTAGTACAGCTTCAGACAGCAAAAATGACCAATGACCATTGGTCAAAAATGACCATTCCTATTATTAGAGTAATCATGGCATTTCAGAACAACGATAATTGGTGGTGAGTCAGCACGGCCATGGCACACTCAGCCCCAAGGCGCCGTATGTGCCACACCAGCTCAGCCAGGTTCAGTGACCCTGAGAGAGGGCGGCGAAGGACTGAGAAAAGACAGACAAGAGAATGAAAGCTGGGTCTGGGTGGGACACTGTCCTCTCTGATGGAGAGCTATCGACAGTGCCACGGACTACAAGCCGTGTCTTTATTTTATAGCCAGATTCCATGAGGCAAAGTAAGGGGGAGGGGGGTCAAGATGTTTACAACATTTTGGTGGGTTTCAATCCTACTCAATTACATGCACCTGAACTCTATCAAGCCCACATCACCCAGACACGTGGGGCCACATGTTTGGACCATCGGTTGAAACTTACGACTACAGCTGTTGGCTGTCATTGTGCTGGGAGGGCTCTGCCCTCCAACCTGGGATCTCCATGCGGCCATGAGAGGACGGTGCCCTCTCATTAGTCCGAGGCTTGAACCTGTCCACAGTAATTTCTTTTGCCTCAGGATATTGGGATATTCCTGTGAAAGTGTAACTCTAGGTATCATATTGTGATCAAAAGCCATGGTGACATTTGCTGAAGTCAGAGACACATGGAAATGCACAGGCTCATTCATTTGATATTGAATGAGTGCCCACTGGGTGCTAAGTGATGTTATAAAGGTACTGACCAGTCTTCTGATTGGTAGTTTGTGAAGGACTTGTTTAGTGGATGGAGAGTTTTTAGGTCTACATGACAAATTTGCACTTTCTGGGGAGTCTCCTCCCTAGTTTTTTTTACTCCTCAGTCACACCTAGGAAGTACAAGGAAAGAATCCCAAACTCTGACCATCTGGACTAACCCTTTGTGGCTCAAGTGGAGACAACGCCTTGGCTGAGAGGGGCTGGGTTGGGCTGGGCTGGGGCAGGAGTGGGGACAATAGGGAACCTTCTGCAACCAAGCAGGGGGGTAGGAGAGCAGGGCTGACCCATTTCTGTTCAGAAAGGTCAGAGAGGAGCCAAGAGGATTTACAGGCAGCTTGGGATTCCTTGGGACTGGGGTCTGGTAGAAGGTCTTGATATCCGGTGCATTGAAACAAACAAAAGCCACATGATTTCTGCCACCTCCAGGAAAATGTCCCTTGGAGTTCTTTCAGCTTTGTTCGTACGGTGGAGATTCTGAACAATGGGGTGAGTGGCTGAAGCAGACTTTTAAAATATTGTGCAAGCAAATGCCATATTTATAGAAAAATAAAATCACTTTAGGGTAGACATTTGACTCATGTTTCCTCACTCGGAGGACGGAGGACTCCAGGCTGAGCGCAGGGTCCAGGGATTGGGCTCAGGGCTGTTTCCAGGGCAATGTGGGTTGAAGGCAGGAACTTGTCTTGATGACGCACTTACCCTGGCATAGTTTAAAGCTCTTAGAGAAAAAAAAAAAGATGGCTGGGCACCAGAGGGTAGATGGGGCCTGAAATGAAAGAGCTGAAACCTGGGAACTGAAATCCGGAGCAGGGGACCAGCATTGAGAAGAGAGATGGAGCAGGGCCAAGGGTTGTGCCTGTGGCCTGGTGAGTGTTCCCAGCTCTCTCCCCTTCATCACTGGATTCTTGGAAACTCCTCATGCTCTTGGCAGTGGGGTGTGTGCTGTGGGAGGGGAGGAGATCCTGGACATGAGGGGCATGTGGAGCTTGGAACAATTAAGTAGAAGAAGTGGACTGCATTGTCTCTGAGGCTATTGCAACGGAGAAAGGAGTGGGAGTCGAGCCCTAACACGTGCATTAGAGAAGCACAGGGTCGTAGCTGTGGTGAAAGCAGGTCATTCAATGGCCTGGGATGTCTGGCTGCTTTTGGAGCTTGGTCTGGCCTGAACGCGTGCCCAAGTCAAATAATACAGCAGCAGAACGATGAGACCTATTCACACATCCAAGCCAGCTTTGAGGTCTGCTAAACAGAAATCTAACAGTTCCCATTGCCATAGCGACTCAGAGGAGAAAAGCAGTTCACTTACAAAACAGCTTCTTCAAAACCTGGCACAGACCTGCTTTACGGCAAAATACAGATTTCCACCACTAACTTCAATTACTTTTATTGTAATGGTAAGTTCTCTCGCTCCCCTCTTTTCTTCACTGAGATTCTTGGATGTTGAGGTTTTGTTTCTTTTTAAATCAAATTTGGAAAAATGTTAGCCATTATTTCTTCAAAAAATCTTTCTGGCCCTATCCCAACTCCAGTTAACCCAGTAACATAGAAACAGGCTACCCTTAAGTGTTCCACAGTCACTGAGACTGTTCATTTCTCCCCTTCTCAGAGTTTACTGGCTGGCACTACCGGTGTCCAGTGTTGGAAACCACTGATATATGCAGAGTGTGAAGCTGGTCCCTGCTCTTCCGTCTGGGCTGGGAGGTGAACCATCAGGAGTCACTTTCCAAACCTCTTTCCCAAGAGTGAGGGCGCTTCTCTCTCCAAGAAACCCTCTGGGATATTTCCTTTAGGTTCATCAGCCATTATTAATGGTCAGGAGTTCACCTGAACCCATGACTCTTACTGGGAGATGGGACTGTAATAAGCTACGCTTGAACCAAGTGCCCCAGGGAGAGAAACAGCAGTGGAGTTCATTTCTCTCTAAGTCAGAGCTTCTTCCTCTCAGAGGTGGTGACCTTTGCCCCAGATCATTCTTGGATGGGAGAGGCAGCGTTGTGTTTTGTAGGGTGTTGAGCAGCATCCCTGGCCTATATTCGGAGTTGCCAGAAGCAACTCTATCCCAATTGTGACCACAGAAAATGTCTCCAGACACTGCCAAGTGTCCCTGGGGTGGGGACAAAATAGTTCCTGGGGGAGGACTTCTGCCATAAGCATAGAGACTCCAGGGGGAGGTATGAATGCCCAGATGGAATAGGGGCAGTTACCCAAGAAGCGGAGGTAACCACCGTGTTCCTTGAAATATACAAGCATCATCCTATATAATAAAAGAGTAATATGCAAATTGATGGTACTTCTGCAATGCTCACAAACCACACCCACAGGCCAATCAGGAGTTAATATGCAAATAAACCCCAACCAAGATGGCTGTGGCCACTGAGAGCAGGAGGGAGGCTTGGGTTTCCCCGGCAACGGAGGAAGTCAAGCTTTCTGCCTGCCCTTGCCTGTCTATGCCTCCACTCAATGCTACAAAGTTTTAGTTATAGAAGATACATAATCCCAACAGAAATGGCGGCAGTCACGGAGCTGGAGAGAGTAGAGGCAGGGTTGCCTCGGTGATGGAGGATGCCAAGCTTCTGCAGCTCTGGCCAGCTTAGGCCTCCACTTCAGGCTACAAAGTTTCAATTATAGAAGGTAAATAAATTCCAACAGAAATGGCTGCCACCATGGAGTGAGCACAAGGCTTGGCTCTGCTCCAGGCTACAAAGTTTCAATTGTAGAACATAAATAAATCCCAGATACCAGGGCCTCCACTTGGGTCACTGGGGGGCATGGCTGGCCTGCAAACCACCACAGGCCCCTCACTCAGGCTGCCCCTCGCCCCAAGGGAATCCTCACCTGATTCGGGACACCCTTCAGGGCAAACCAGCTGGCCCCCACCCATACACAGGTCTCTATCCTATCTAGTAAAATAGTAATACGAAGATTGACCATCACTCCAACACACAAGAGGGCTGCCCCCATGTGGTCAAAGATCCTGACCCCATGTGGACACAGGATGGCCACCACAAGATGGCCAGCAGGGGAAGTCAGTTGGGAGAAACCAGGTCGGCAGAGGAGGGAAGTTGGAGGCAAACAGGCTGGCAGGGGAGCAGTTAGGCATCAATCAGGCTGGCAGGGGAGTGGTTATGGGGTGATCAGTCTGGCAGGCAGAAGCAGTTAGGGGTAATCAGGAAGGCAGGCAGGTGAGCATTGGGAGCCAGGAGTCCTGGATTGTGAGAGGGCAGTCAGACATCCCTCAAAGAGTCCCAGATTGGAGAGGGTGCAGGCTGAGCTGAGGGACCAGCCCCTCTTCCACTTGCATGAATTTTGTGCACCGGGCCTCTAGTATTTGATAACAGAGTAGGTTTATAAATCATTTGGATATATGTTAGGATAATGTGTCATCCTTAGGCACTAATAACAAATTATAGATAAGTTAGAGAATCAGAGTAGGTGTATATACACAGACACAATGTGGAGTGTAAAACCTTATACACATGGCATGTATGCATGCTTACATGCAAGTCAGCCCACGTCTTGTTTTCCCTGTAAGATTAAGTTCACTGTTGTGTAATATCATCAGCTAGACTCTGTTTCTGGCTTAGATTAGGGTGGCTGGTGAACAGCACATGGGACAAATTCAGGGGAATTGAAAGCCCATTTTGGGGAACTGCATTATTTTGCAATGAGTGTCACATTGTGTCCCATCAGCATAGCTGTTCTCCCAGGTACAAGTACAGGTGCCCGGCAGGGAAATCTGAACCTTGGCGGTGCTGGCCGAGGCCATGAGAAGGCCCCCCACTTGCCCTCTCTGCTAATAGGCTGGCAGGTAAAGAATGAAATGTGAGTTGTCTTCCAAAGCACAGTTGCTGAAGCTTTTGAAGTTCAATGAAGATATTATAAAGATCTTTCTATTCCTTCCCTATAAACTTCCATTTATTTTTAAAAATCATTTGAGCATGTAGTTTACAAAAGCACATTTATTTATTTATATTGAGACATAATTGACATCTAACATTGTGTAAGTTTATGGTATTGATCCGATAATATATTTATATATTGTAATATGATGGCCACTGTAGTGTTAGCTAACACTTCTATTACATCCTATAATTATCATTTATTTTTTGTAATTGGAACAAATAAGATAGAAGTTTATATAATATAGTATTGTTATCTATCCTGACTTCCCTAGCCCTCTTTTTGTGTGTGTGTGTACATTGAGGGGGTTAGACCCGCTATTAATAGATTCTGATAGCCCCCCCAAACAAACAAACATAGCTGTGGCCAGGCAGTGTAATAACTAGCTTTGCAACAGCGACAAGGTGTGACTACGACCTGCAGTCACATGAGTATCAGTTAAGGAATCTGCCCAATCAGACCACGGAGGTGATAAGCGTAGACTGACAGAGACTTGGGAAGGACTTTGAAAGGCTAGCGAAGATGACTCTTCAGGAGAACGTAAGTGATCACCTCCAGCTGGAACCTGGAGGTCACTGCGGCCTGGACAGCAGGACAGCTCCCATGAGCCTGACTCATGGGCTCAAAGCTCAGATGCTGATGGGGACACGTCCCCTACAGAAGCAGGAACACATCTACTTCGGCTTCTGGAGGTGAGGCCCCACCAGGACAAAACGGACTTCTCCTAGTTCAGTTTCTTTACTTAGTGAAGGGTCAGTGACTGTAGTATTTGTGAGCAATTAAAAGCATTACAAGCTATTCTTTTTAAAAAATTTAATTGTAAAATATTTCAAAAATACAAAAAATAGTAAATAAAAACATCTATTGAATGAACAAGCATCAATATATATTATATTTCATTTAAATCTTTCTTTTTTCTATAGAAATTAATTATACATAGTTACATAGCAGATGCATATGTATCTGCTCTAAAGCTATGATTTTGAAGTTCTCTTTGTTGGAAACTAGAGATTATAATTTGATTCCTATAATGGTTTTGCTTATATTAAAAATGCATATTGTAAAAAGTCATAACTGATCTCTCATCTTGAGTTCTTGGGGACATTATAAGATTTACTGTACGATTTAGTGCTTATTGTTTTAAATGTTTTTCTGCACATTATTAATATCTGTCTGCATTTTGAGTTCTGCATATTAACTTGTGTTGCTTTGCCTCCCTCCACTACACGCACCCTAGATCAGTGCTGGGACTCTAATAATGGCTAATTAGTTCTCTTCTTCATTGATTACTGACAGATTAACTGATGCTTACCTTCCGAGTAAAGTTGTTGCATAGCTAACATTTACCTTCTCTGAGTCGTGACATAGTTTTAAAGTTAACGAGTGAATAATAGGTACAAACTTCTACTTGTAAAATAAATAAGTCATGAGGATATAATGTACAGCACAGGGAATATCATCAATAATATCCGAATAACTTTGAATGGTAAGAGACTTAACGTGGTGATCATATCATAAAGTATATAAATTGAAACCGCTGGGTTGTGCACCTGAAACTAATATAATATTGTATGCCAACCATACTCTAACAAAAATATATTAAATGAGTGAATGCTGCTTAGATTCTCTCAAGTGTAACTAGAGCAAACAGTACTTTTTGCTGACTTAGAGACTCAAAAGTACTCACTTAGAGGGCAGCTTCCTGTGTTTCTGGAACATGTGATCTTAATCTGCAAACATTAGCACATTCGAAAACGATGCATTATTTACTGATTGCACAATCACAAGTCCACAGCTTTGTGAATGTTAATATTTTCTGGAAATGCCGACAGACTTTAAAAAGCTGCAAAACTAGTCAGAAGTTATCTACCTGTTGGAACTTGACATCTGCGCAGAAGAGCCAGATAAGGAGCCTGGAGTGGCAGTAAGTTAGCTGGGGACCTGGAGCTCAGAGTTAGAGTGCTGCTGTGGTTGAAGCCTGCCAACCTCGGATCAGTCTATAAATTTGGCTGGGCCTACTGTGTTTCATATTTAAAAGCAGATGCCTGAATTTCAGATGATTGGTGATGTCTCTTCCAGTTCTAAGACTCTATTGTTTATGTTCAGGGGTGGGGAACAGCCAGGCCTCTGGCTGTATAAGGCCCACAACATTATTTGGTCTGGCCCTGCCAAAGCATTAGGGGGTGAGTTAATTAAATGTTTGACCAAATAGAGCAGGCTAATTTTTAAGTTGATAATTTTGTATGGCCCGAGCATTATATTATAAATATCCAAATGGCTCTTGGCAGAAAAAGGTTTCCCACCCTGATTAAAATCAACAACTACTAAGATAGAAAGGATATGTAATGCTGATAGAAAGTGTTAGCCCTAGCCCTGGCCAGTTTTCTCAGTGGTTAGAGTGTCGGCCCACAGACCAAAGGGTCTTGGGTTTGAATCTTGGTTGAGGGCCCATACCTCAGTTGCAGGTTCAAGAAAAAAAAAAAGATCCTCACTCCTTGGGTAAAATGGATAAAAGACTTAAACATAAGATGGGAAATCATAAAAATCTTAGAAAATTCATAGGCAGCAAAATAGCAGATGTATGTCATAGCAATGTCTTTACCAACACATCTCCTAGGACAGTAGAAACTAAGGAGGAAATAAACAAATGGGACTACATCAAAATAAAAAGCTTTGCACAGCAAAAGAAACCATTAACAAAACAGGAGAGGCCATTGCACAGGAGAACATATTTCCACTGTTATATCTGATAAGGGTTTATTCTCTAAAATTTATAGGGAACTCATACAACTTAACAAAAGGAAGATAAACAATCCAATAAAAAATGGGCAAAGGACCTAAATAGACCCTTTTTGAAAGTGTACATATAGAAGGCCAAGAAATATATGATAATATGCTCTAAGTCACTAATCATTCGAGAAATGCAAATCAAAATGAGGTACTATCTCACACCTGTCAGAGTGGCTATCATCAGCAAATCAACCAATGACAAGTGCTGGAGAGGATGCTGTTGGGAATGCAGACTGGTGCAGTCCTGTGGAACACAGTACGGAATTTCCTCAAAAAATTAAAAAATGAAACTCCCATTTGATTCAGTAATCCCACTTCTAGGAGTATATCCTAAGAAAATAGAAACGCCAACCAGAAAGGATATATGCACTCTTATGTTCATAGTAGCACAATTTACAATAGCTAAGATCTGGAAACAGCCTAAGTGCTCATCAACAGATGAATAGATTAAAAAACTGTGGTACATCACAATGGAATACTACCCTGCTATAAAAAAGAATCCTTACCATTTGCAACAGCATGGATGGATATGGAGAGCATTATGATAAGCGAAATGAGCATGTAGGAGAAAGACAGGTATCACATGATCTCACTCATTTGTGGAATATAAAAACAACATAAACTGATGAACAAAAGTAGATCCAAAGACAGAGAAGCATCAAACAGATGTTAAACGTCAGAGGGAAGGCAGGGGAGGATGTGTGTGGGGGTAAGAGATCACCCAAAGGACTTGTATGTATGCATATAAGCATAACCCATGGACACAGACAGTAGGAGGGTGAGGGCATGTGCTGGGGAGCAGGAGCAGGTGGGGAGAGATTAATGGGGGGGGGCGGGGAAGGAGACATATATAATACTTTCAATAATAAACAATTTAAAAGAAAAGAAAGTGTTAGCCCTAAAGATGCTAAGATGCCAAGAGGAACAAACTAGTGATCTTTTGATGAAGGACTGAATCCTTTAATCTAAAGCTTGGGTTTCACAGCTGAAAACTTGAACTGAACATTGATGCGATGACTTCATTGTGAAAAAGATGTCCATAGATATGTCCAGCTAAACATGAAATAAATTAGACTGAGCTATAAAAAGCTTTGCACAGCAAAAGAAACCATTAACAAAACAGGAGAGGCCATTGCACAGGAGAACATATTTCCACTGTTATATCTGATAAGGGTTTATTCTCTAAAATTTATAGGGAACTCATACAACTTAACAAAAGGAAGATAAACAATCCAATAAAAAATGGGCAAAGGACCTAAATAGACCCTTTTTGAAAGTGTACATATAGAAGGCCAAGAAATATATGATAATATGCTCTAAGTCACTAATCATTCGAGAAATGCAAATCAAAATGAGGTACTATCTCACACCTGTCAGAGTGGCTATCATCAACAAATCAACCAATGACTTCATAGAGCTGGGAACTCTTGAACAATTCTCCATCAGCTGTTTTGTGTTCTGGGACCAGGAAGACCAAAATCTTCATGGTGTCCAAGACCAAAGCTTTCCGATCATTTCGGCGAAGATATCGCCGAATGCAGCCCACAATCCAGTTGCAAAGGAAGGCAGCATGTAGCTAAGGACAACAACTGTGGGTTTGGGAAGCCTGGCCTGGTGCCTCGCTCACAAGCCCCTTCCCTCCTTTGAGGCTGTTGATGGCTGCTCTCTCTCTGCAGGGGTCCTGGGTCAGTCTCAGATGGCGAGTGGGCTCCTTAGCTTGTAAGATATCAAGACTTCCTCTTGTTAGAGAACAGAAAGACATTTGTCTACCGGGCCCTAGCTGTGGCCAAGCACTAAATATCAAGTATCACAGTGGAGGAGATTGGGTGTTTATGATGAAGGGCATCACCCAGGATAATGTGAAGTTCATGCTCAAAAGCCCGAACTCCCTAATCCAGGGTTCAGGGCAGGTTTTTTAGGGGCTGAGGGAGCAGGTATGCGAAAATGCTGGTGGGGACAGTTTTGATTAGAGATCTTTGGAGCTTGGCCATTTAAGATAAAGGGATGTCAACATCGAATCGTCCTGAAAAATGAACCCTTTGCTTCTGGTAGGGTTCTGTTCAAGCTCCGTTTCTGGTTCTTTGGTTTTGTGGGTGGAGGTGGCGGAAGGAGGTGGGACGAGAGTTTGGCTCCAGGTACAGCTGGAGGTCACAGTTCACTCCTTTGCACATGCTTCGGCTGCATGACTTGCAGTTTTGATCTATTGTCTCCGAAAAGCTACTCCGAACTTCCTTACACAGGACAGGAGGGTTTTGAGCTGGTCCTGCGGTCACACCCTGGCTGAGTGGTCGAGGTATAGAGAGGATCACCCATGTTGGGAGAATCAACTAACAGCGTGGCTCTAACGACCATAGCCGATTCCTCAAACCCTGGGGTGAGGCGTTTCAGGAAAGAAGAACCCAGTGTTTGGGAAGCAGAAGAACCAACAGATCTCAAGCAGCCATTTTCGTGTTGAGTCCTCAGCACTGGAGCTTGTCCTCTTTGCTAGAGCATTAACCTGATGAGACTCAACCACGCTCTTCTCTGTGTTTGCCTTTGTGTCCCACTCCCCAAGTCAAATTCCCGAGACAGAGGACAGCAGGCCAGCTCACACTCATCTTCTCTGTTGTGGGCCGTGGGCAGAGGAGTTAACGTAGCGGGCCTGAGACTGTTAGCTGTAGAAGGGCCTGCTGGTGAGGCTGGCCTTTGGCCGGTGTCTGGGTGTTCCCGCCAGCCTCAGCACTGATAAGGGTGGTTCTCTGGGCCCATGCTGTTTGTGCAAACAATGTGATTTATGATGAAAGCCTGCTTTCCTTCCGGGAGCCTGGGTTCGGTGTGTGCTAGGCAGAGTGCAGACGTGACCAACCCCAGTAACAATGTGGAATGCGGAGTCTGCAGCAGTTCTCACACGGGAATACATGGTGTCTGCGATGTGCTTTGCTGGAGAGGGTGGCAGGCTCGCCTGTATCAGAAGGAGGGAGCATGGATTTCTCTGGATTGTGCCCATCTCTTTCCATTGTGCTCCGACTGGGCGTCTGTACTCCATCACCTTAATAAATCGTAACAGTGAGTCCAACTGTGTGCGGAGTCCCTCCAGTCCTCCCAGCAAGTCTCTGAGTATAGGGATTGCCTTGGGGGTCATGCACAGGCCACCTCCAAGCACTGAAATATTTATACCAGAACCCAGCTGCAGCAAGCTTTTGCTATTGTTGCACATTCCTGAACATATTGCTCCACAAAATCTGTCTCCTATGAAATATGCAGTCTCATCTGTTTCTCAGGGTCACTCAAAGACGCTGTTCACCCTGATTAGAGAGACTCCTACTTTGTCTTTAAAAATCTGGTTGGCAGGAAAGCCCTCCTGGGCCGCCTGTGATACTTCCCTCCAGAAGTATCATCAGTGTCAGGTGTCAAGAGGGCTGGCTTCCTGACACGCGGGCACCCCACTGGGGTCTCCCCCACAGGCTGATCCTGCCTGTGGCAGTCTGGTTCCATTCAGTCCCAAGAGCCTGGGGCAGTTCTCCCTTTCAGAGCCACCGCTAAAGCCCCCCCAGCAAGCCCCTGGGTCTCCAGCGCATTGCATCCTGGGTTCCATTGTTCCCGCCCATGACTTGCTCCAGTGTGGAGTCAGCACCAACAGGTCTGCTTTCTCTCTGCTGCAGCAGACATTTCAAAATTGCAAGTTTACAGTGTAGTAACGTCAAGTATATTCACATTGTTGTTCCCCACAATACCTATTTCTCAGGAGTCTGCAGAATGGGAAGACTTATCTCTGCAAAGTACTGTGAGAACTGGTCTGAGGCAAGTCTAACTTGATTGCTCAGACCAAGGTCATGGCCTCCACTCCTGGGCACCCAGACCTGAGTTCATGTGACTTTACCCAGGTGGCACCCTAGTGAAATCAAGGACGCCGGGCACAGCACTGTCATCTCCAACATCGAGCCGAGTTCTGGCAGCTCAGCGAATGCTCAGTTATTTACAAACCAATCAATGGAGGAAGGAATCCAGCCAGTGCTGTTGCTAAGCAATGGCTACCATCTCCCATAGGCCCAGCTCCGTAGGCTCAGCTCCTGTGGCGTTAGTATTGGACTAAATGGTACTTTTTGTGAGAAAACAAAAAGGTCACTGTGCCCCTCCCAGGGCTGGGGAAAGCCAGAGAGCTGGATTGCAAGGCTGCTTTCTCCAGCAAAGAGAGGAAAATAAAAAGAAACTTACTGTGTCCCCTCCCTCTCGGCCTCTAACTGCTAGGCATAAATTTTCGCACAGACTTTCCAGAAACCTCACCCTTGGACTAAGATCAAGAAAAGAAAACTCCAAGCCTTTCCCCAGAGTCAATGCCAACAAGATTTTGAGTAAAGTCTTTAGCTTCAAGGGACAGAGTCTCCTTCCCGCTGCGGGGCTGTGGCTGGGCTCTGCCAGGGGACATCCAGGGACCCGGGAGCTAGTACTAGTGTTAAAATCTATGTTGAGTTAGTAGCCTTTCAAAACTTGCCATTGGTAGTGTCAGTTCTACAGCAGTCAAAGCTGAAGAAAAAGAGGTCCATCACCACGATATCACCAAAGCTCTCAGCTGTTTTTAATCCATCTAGAGCACTCCTTGCTTTTAATAAGTCTGACCACCAAGAGCAACAGATGTGAGAAAGCCTGTCAAACGCTTCCAAGGTCGGCCTAATGTTCCTGAACAAACACTATTTACCGAGTAGCAGCCATACGCAGAGAACTGGGCTAAGCATTGTGGGGAGACCTTGCAGCATCATACTTGTCCTTTCAGCTTGTTACCTACCTGTGGAGTTAGGAAATTCAAGGTCATTAACAACAACCCCATGTCCCAGCAGCAGCAGAGACTCCAGGCTTACACAGGCCCAGTGAGCTGTGTAAAATGCAGTGTGAGGGCACCTTGAGGAGGGAGCTCTCAGTGGCTGCTGGGCTTCAGAGCCATTGGGACTCAGTTGGGGGTTGAAATGACAACAGCAGCTGCTATGTTGTGAGCATTTACCACGTCAGGCATTGTGCCGGGTGCGTACACCTATTTTCTTTTTATTTCAGTACCGCTTTATTGGAAAAGCACTAAAGCACACCTGCACAGCTCAGTAAATGCAGTTAATACCTACTCCATGGCCTGGAAAAAGTGAGTTCCTCCCAAATGGATCTGCAGAGCCAATGCAAGTCCGATCAAAATCACAAAAGCCTTTGTCACACCTGGTCTTTTTTCATCCTCACACAGCCACCTGCTGTGAAGTCCTGGAAACCTGACCATGTGACCCCATCCAGCAGAGGTTTTTTTCTTCAGGTAAGAACCCAGGCCAGGAGCCTGGGTAGCCCTGACACAGGTGCTGGAGGAACCCCCTCAGGTTCCCGCTGGGTTCCCCTCAGAGCCAGGTGGGTCCCATCTTCTGCTGCCCATGAAGTCTGACCAAATGCTGAGTCACTGCAAGCATCTGGATGGTGCCTCAGCAGAGAGGTGGGACCCCAGTGCTGATAAATGGAAGTTTCGACTTCCACTCCAGCCCATTGGCCAGAACTGTGTCGTTTAGACACACAGCTGCAGGATTGGCTGAGAACTTGAGGCTTATTTTTACTTATTTTTTACATTTATCTTTTTTGGTGAAGGTATTACAGAGGCCTCCCCCCCGCCCCCCCAATTGGTCCTCTCCACCTGGCTCCTTCACTGTTGACTGTGTCCATGGGTTATGCATACTCTCTTCCCGCCCCTCCTTAGCAGCGCCTCCACAGAGAACTGCCATAGTTCTCCTTTCCCACTTGAGAAAACCGACACATTGGGAGTTACTTAACTTGCCCAAGGTCATGTAGTTAAGAAGTAGAAAAGCTGGCCACCCACACAAGCAATCTGATTCCAGAGCCTGAGCTTCTAACGCTGTGCTGAGAGTTGAACTGGGGAGCAGAGGGAAAGCGCTCAAGGGCAGGGGGAGGGTGTTGACCCAGGTGGGTGGAGGGAGAGGCAGACATACACAGAGGGGTAGGAAGTAAGGAGGGAAAGGTCATTTGGGTACATTCCATCTGCCTGGTTACGTCTTCAGGGTCAGGAGCCTCCTCAGTCCAGAGATTGAAATAATGATGACGTAACTAGGCACACGTTGTTAAGAAGTGAAAACCTTGTGCAAAGGCCAGAACCAAGTTAGCTAATAACACGAGTGGGGTTAGTGCATTAGGCGAGGCCAAATGTGAGACGATCCAGAACCCGCAGTTTATGGCAAGTCCAAGATGGGAGTTGGAGCAGCCAAGGTTGGGTCCAGGCATGTTTGGAGATTCAGATGAATGAAATAATGTGCAATTTTTTAAAACAATGGGGTAATTCTCTGCACATTGACATAGAACGATGTCTAAGACTTGGAAAGATGTCCATGACATATTAGTAAATTAAAAATAGTTGTGAAACAGTATGCAGAGAATGACTACATTGATTTACCCCCCCAGTATATCCTTTCCCAAGAGTTTGGGATACAAATTAAAACCAGATTTCCTGCTTTGAGAATTGAATTGTTCTCAGTAACCATTATATAAAGCGACCATTATATAAAGCAACCTAGTTTGAATTTTTTACAATTGGTTATTCCATCAGAAAACTCATAACATTTCCTCACGTTTCTATCAGAAAACACTTAGGTGTTGAGAAGCCATCAGAAAGAGTCCTGGAGGGCCTTTTGGTGCTGCCCACACACGTAAAATGAAGTGGCAAATGGAGGACGCCAGAAAATGAGTGCAGGTTACCTTGAGCTGCTGATTTCCTGGAGATGGAGGAGCAGCTCTGGAGAAACTGGTCAGCCATGTAAACCCTCTCCTCTACCGCACGTTGGACACACAACAGAAGGCTCTCTACGCTTTAAGGAAAGTGAGCGCCAATGTTTTAGCAGCGAGTCTAAGGCATTACCTGCTCCGAGATGGACCTCCTTAGACACACCTGTGTTCCATGTCTCAGACACGTGAGGACAGGAATACTCACCTGAGCCTCATCAGCAACATGACAGCTCGGACCACGAGGAATGGCCAAGATAAAAAGAATTTCAAGCAAATGATTTGCTCTATTAGGTCTGGATCACCCTCTGGACTATACGGGATTTCAATGAAGTTCTGTAACTCCAGAATTTGTACTTGTAATTTCATACGTCTATGGAAAAATGTATATTTTGCAAATCCTTACCAAGAATCAAGAATTTGTATGAAACTGCCTGGTGCGTCTCCACGGTTGTGGCTCAGAACCCCCACGGAACCTGAGAGCAGTTGCGTGTCTGTCCCAGGTTTATCAGGGACGCCTGTCTCTGGCTTCTCGCACTGCCTGGTTGTGTGTGAGAGCCAGTTACTGTCAACTAGCCCTGTCCAGGAGGCCAAGCTCCCCGAGCGGTGACCCCAAACTTCCTGATCTCGGGGTTCCTTTCCCCCAGTTCACACCTGGTTTTTTGAGCCCCGCCACAGGTCCGCCTTACTTTGTTGACTCACTTGGGCTTTTACAAACCTCAGCTCTCACATTTCAGCCGTCTGGGGTCCTTTGACTTCAGTGTCTCCTGAAACTTTGAGCCAATCAGGTCAGGTCTACCGCCAGGACTCCTGAACTGCCTGGCAGGCTAGCCAATTCACTAGGACAGTGGTCAGCAAACCACGGCTTTAGAGCCACCTGCGGCTCTTTCGCCCCTTGAGTGTGGCTCTTCCACAAAATACCACGTGTGGGCGCGCACGTACAGCGCAATTGAAACTGCACAGCCCATGTGCAGAAGTCGGTTTTGGCTCTCAAAAGAAATTTCAGTCGTACTGTTGATATTTGGATCTGTTGACTAATGAGTTTGCCAACCACTGCACTAGGACATGAAAAGTATAATGGGTGAGCGGCACTTATTAGAAAATATAAGATTAGGAACAAGAGTGAAATACACGCGTTTCATTTTAGATTTGGGGGAAACTAGATGGGGACACCTAGGAAGAAATTCCACGAAATCCACTCCGAATGCCAGTCTGAACAATGGTGTCAGATTTGCCGGAAATATTCTTTCTAGGAAACCAGTTTTCTAAAAACTATGAAGCCTATATAATGAGTTCCTGATCAAAGCCACCCAATTAGTTCTGTGCTGTGAACTATGACCTTAACTTGCTTAGGAGGGATGCAGCCCACCTGCAGCGCAGGGCAGATGGTCCCCATCAGGCCCCACTTTCCACACTCTGTCTGTCTCCTGTGGCTGCACTGGGCTAAACAAAACCTCTTAGTCCCTCCCCAAGCACTGCCGCCGTGTGTGTTTGAGCCCAAATGCAGCTAAAAGAAAGTGTCAGATAGACTCAGCTCTGAAATGTGCCAAAAACACTCCTTCAAGGCTTAAAGACTTAGTGAAACTCTGGCACTGATACTGTTAAAGACAACTTAGAGTTAATGGAACATGCATGGATCCTTAAAATGTCATTCTAATGCTGACAATTCAATGCTCGTTTAAATACTTTAAAATTGCCTGAAGTGTTTTATTCCTTATTTTTTTCAAGTAATGACTTTTATTTGGGTTATAGATTTTTTTAAAATTGATTTCAGAGAGGCAGTGGGAGGGAAAGGGAGATAGAAACATCAATGATGAGAGAGAATCATTGATTGGCTGCCTCCTGCACGTCCCCTACTGCGGATTGAGCCCATAACCCAGGCATGTGCCCTGGACTGGAATTGAACCCGGGACCTTTCAATCCACAGGACAATGCTCTATCCACTGAACCAAACTGGCTAGGGCAAGCAATGACTATTTTTTTTTAAAAAAATTGTTAATATTAACATAATTGTTTTTTTTTTTAAAAAACAACTGTGTCATTAAAAAAAAAAAACTGTCAAAATTCTTCTACCAATTAGCAAACTGTTATCACACTCACATGTGCACTTGGTGTTGCTGAAGGTCAAAACACAGATGGCACACTATAAATGTGGGTGTTTCAGTAATTCAGGGATCGAGGTTGTTGGTTGGGGTCATTTGATGCCCTGACATGCTTCTTGCACGTTAGTGTCAACACTGTGTCCCATGAAGAGCTGTGGGCACTAGCTTTGGACATGTTTCCTTTAAAAAAAATTAGTAACATCCCATTTCCAGCAAAAAAAAAAAAAATCCCTCTGATGTTTGCTCCTCTCTGCATGGGCTCAGCCCGCGTGCAGTCTGGCACAGGATTAGGCTCCCTCCTGAAGGGCCTTTCTGATTGATCTACAGATCTGAGAGCTTGTGAGCTGGAAGAGAAGCTCCCTTCAAAGCAGGCTTCAGTTTCAAGGACCCCATGAGTCCTTATCTCATCAAGCTGCTGTTCCCAAGCCTTCCTTTGATCATTGTTCCTATTTATCATGTTCACTTTGAGGACATCTTGTTTTTTCCTGAGCATCCCCTGCATATCTTTCAACATGGATGCCCAAACAATTTTACATCTGGTACAACGCTTAGGATGAGGTCTAGGGCACCTTCTTGGAAACATGCGAAGGGAAGAAAGAATAAGTTAGGCCAAAAGGCATTACTTCCCAAGATAGTGGGAAAGTCTTCATTTCCCTCTGCATGTAAAACACCCAACAATCAAGCCCAGGGGGTTCATGTAGGTCAGTGGTTGGCAAACTCATTAGTCAACAGAGCCAAATATCAACAGTACAATGACTGAAGTTTCTTTTGAGAGCCAAATTAAAAAATGTATATTTTATTGATTTTTTACAGAGAGGAAGGGAGAAGGATAGAAAGTCAGAAACATCAATGAGAACAAAACATCAATCAGCTGCCTCTTGCACACACACCCTACTGGGGATTTGCCCGCAACCAAGGTACATGCCCTTGACCGGAATCGAACCTAGAACCTTTCAGTTTGCAGGCCAATGCTCTATCCACTGGTTTCAGCCGAATTTTTTAAACTTAAACTTCTTCTAACGCTACTTCTTCAAAATAGACTCTCTCAGGCCATGGTATTTTGTGGAAGAGCCACACTCAAGGGGCCAAAGAGCCGCATGTGGCTCGAGAGCCGCAGTTTGCTGACCACAGATACAGGTCACAGGCCCTTCCTGTAGCAGCAACACTCTTTCACTTTCTCATATTTTGAGACATCAGTGTTTCTGGGGTGCTCATGCATCGATGCCACGTTGTCACCTGCTGTAGCTAATAACCTGGTTTAGCAAACCTCTGCTCAGAGCTCCTCTCTCTCTGAAGTACATCATGGACTCACAGATTCATAGGGGCCTGCTCCCCTATGGAAAGCACCGCAAGACGCATGAAAAGGTGAGAATGTTTATTAAAAACAGGGGTTACATGTCTGCGTAAACATTCTGGGAACCAATGAAAAAGAGACAGTCTGACCAAAGGTTCTTGGCTCCCGGTTGGAAGTTGGAAGAGATGAGGGATAAAGTTCAATTTTGAGAGTCATAATCATAAGGTTAGGTGGTGGTGGTGGCTAGAGCAACCTGGGGCTGTAACCATAACAGGGGAAACAGGACAGCTTTCTAGACAGCACTGTGGTCAGACGCAAGATAAAGTGCCTGATGCACTTTGCTGCCCTATCTCGCTGGCCCTGCCTCCAGGCTGGTTACAATGCCCTGTTTTCATTTCCAAGGTCCCAAGGAACCTTGCGTCCCAGTCATCCCAGACATTAAGATGCTTTACAGTGTGCATTTCTGTGGACTTGTTTGCATACTTTATTAGATTTTTCAGTTCCTTGAGAACAAGGGCCTAGCATAAGGCCCTAATAAATGTTTATTTGGCTTTGCTTGTTTTAATGTAATTTGCTTTCACACCCAATGAATGTTTGTTTTAAAATTCTGCTTCCTTAAAAATGCTGACTGTGCAAATAAAAAGCTAAACACACACACACACACACACACACACACACACACACACACACACAAATGCTGACTGCTCCCAGGGCTCCTGACACAGGAGAGGCTGTTTAGAATGGATCCCCTTCAACCGCCACAAGCCCCCCATCTTCTCCTGCTGTCTGGGGACACGGCACACACAACCTGGCCACATGCTGGGAGGGGACCCTTCTGAGAGGAGGTGAACAGGCTGCCCACTGCTTCCTGCTGCAGCCAGGCCCAATGTTACCTTTTTAATTTGTCAAGAAAGTGACTACCTGCTTTTCACAAACATTTTGCACAATATTTTTGTGAAAAGCAAGTACGCATCTATATGCTTTTTTTTCCCCTGGGGAGAAATTAAGCCATTATCTGGGTTCTCAAAGGGGCTTGGGATCCCAAAAGTTACCACCTACTGCTTAGTGGGAGTGAAGAAGTTGGCTTTCAAGTGTCAAGCGTCTACTTGGATGATAAGTTTCCTTTCAGAAATGGTAATGTCTGAGCCTCGTTTTTACTTCCTGCACCTTGCACAGCCCTTGCCAACACTCAGCAGCCAACAGGGGTCTGTTTGACTAGAGTGTGCGGGAGGGACAAGCGAGGCCGACTTGAAGAGCATTGCTGCCTGCTATCCGGGACCTTCTGGGACATCACCACTTGTCCTTGCTCCTCACCTGCCCCCGCGTGTGCTCACTCGCAGGCTAATGGACAGCATGTGCCCCTTTCTGAGAGAGCAGGGATTTCCACTGCATTTGTATGTTCTCAAATGTCCAGACCCTTTTCCATGTCCAACTACTGTCACTACTAACATTTATTTCTATGGTACTTCTTAAAAAAAAAAAAGAAAAAAATATAATATTTTATTGATTTTTCACAGAGAGGAAGGGAAAGGGATAGAAAGTCAGAAACATCGATGGGAGAGAAACATCGATCAGCTGCCTCTTGCACACCTCCAACTGGGGTTGTGCCCACAGCCAAGGTACATGCCCTTGAACTTTCAGTCTGCAGGCCGACGATCTATCCACTGAGCCAAACTGGTTTGGCTAAAAAAAAATATATTTTTTTGCTTTTTTTTGTTTTTAGAGAGGAAGGGAGAGGGATAGAGAGCTAGAAATATTGATGAGAGAGAACATTGATCAGCTGCCTCCTGCATCCTCCCTCTCCCCCCACTGGGGATGTGCCTGCAACCAAGGTACATGCCCTTGACTGGAATCGAACCTGGGACCCTTCAGTCTGTAGGCCAATGCTCTATGCACCGAGCCAAACCAGCTAGGGCTTCTTTGGTAAAGATTTTACATCAGATCGCAAATTCTGTGGGATACACAGGTCTTCCGGGGAGTAGGGCCTGTGTGGAAGCGAAGTGAGGCTTGCTTTCCCTCAGATAGGAGGCCTGTTTTCTTGTTCTTTTCCTTAAGTGAAAAAGAGCAGAGGCCCTGTGAGAGCCACACTGATTCGAGTTTTATTTTATTTTTAAATGTATTTTTACTGATTTCAGAGAAGGGAGAGGGAGAGAGATAGAAACTTCAATGATGAGAAAGAATCATTGGTTACCTGCCTTCTGCATGCCCCCTACTGGGGATCAAGCTCACAACCTGGACATGTGCCCTTGACCGAATGGAACCCGGGACCCTTCAGTCTGCAGGCCGGTGCTCTATCCACTGTGCCAAACTGGCCAGTTTTGAATTTTAAACAGCAAACATCGGAGCTGCTCAGTAGCAGCAGGAGACCCGGAGGCTTCACACCGCAGGTGATTTTTCTAACAAAGCACCCACAGTTGGGGTTAGGCTCGCTGCCACAGAGCAGAAAGAAAGGAAAAAGTTGTTTGTGTTTTTTTTTCTTTTCCCTAAAGCAGTAGCTTAACTTGCTGGCTCAGCACATATTTTTCCCCATGACAGTTTGGAAAAAAAAAACACACAAAAAACATGCCTTGGACGCCCTCTCTCCCCTCAGCGCTTCCTCCCGCCCCCGACTGTACCATTCAATCCGAAATACCGGGGTGACTAGAGAGGATAAGGAGTAAATCAGTCATTGCCACACACGCTGCCCCCACGTTGCTCAGGGCGGTGCCCGATGCTTTCTTTCCGGGTGACTGTGAGGATGGGCCCAGGTCAAGGTCACGGCCGGTGCGCTGGACTTGGGACTGCGGCTGGGGGCGGGGCTGGGGCGGTAAACAACCGGACTATAAATGTCAGAGGCTCCCTTGGCGGCTGCTGAGCAGAGACGAAGAGCAGCCCGACCCGAAGGGGCTGACTGAGTAAGTAGGAACTCTGCCTTTTCCATACCCGGTTCTGTCAGAGTCTGGTCAATAAGATGTTTCTGAGTCTGGTAAAGTTTCTCTCCTTTGGGAATAGATTTTAAAAGCAGAGAGAGGCAGGTAAAGAAAATACAGGAGAGAATAAAATCCGTTCGTTACCTGGGGTGTGGCTGGTGTGGGTCTGCGGTGGGCACCTTGGTGGGCTGGTGGGTTCTGCCCCCCGCACAGCTCAGCCGGCAGGAGCAGGGGAGGGGGGAGAAATGGAACACGTGGACTCTGTGAGAGTGGGGATGTTCTAGGGGCGACATGGCACGTTCAAGCTTAAGTGCTTCCCACTGAAATGCAGAGTGAGGACTCCCAGGGCAAAAAGAGCCCCCGGAGTGGAAGAGCAGAGGCGCAGGCTGGCCACTCTGCAGGGATTAGACATGTCCAGGATACTGTGAGCAGCTGCAGAAAAGAGAAAGGAAAAAGAGGGGAGAGCAGGTCTGGCCCACTGTGCAGGAACAGTCACCCCTGCAAGGCGTACGCCCATGTCATCATCCGTGCTAGGGACTGAGTTTGCGGTTCAACGGTGAGTGGGCGCTCTTAGTGAAGGAGGAAGGACACTCGGACGCCCACCCGAAGTTCAAGAGGAGAGGATGGGAAAGGTTCTGCATATCCTGGCTTTTAATGGGGAATTCTAACCAAAGGTGGGTCTGGGTGTGGCCGGCAAACCGAGGTTTTGTGATTGAGAAGTGGGGAGATTAGTGACATTTATAAGTATGTTCTAATTGTTATTGGATCAGCTGCCAGTAAATCCAGTTTGGTTATTTATCTTCATTATTTTTATGTAGCTGTCTGACAGCTGTAATTATAATCGAAAGTCTATTATGTAAAAGAAAAAAGATCTTAAACACAGTTGAACAGCAACAGGCGGTAATCTGAAAATGTGAACTCTTAATTCACTACCCTCTGCTGATGGCTTGAGCTTATTATTATTTTTAATCAAAAAACTAAATGAGGGACAGGAGTGAAATAACTTTTTCATTTATACTCACTATGCACACCTTTGAACAGTACGCTCTGTGGAAGAGATTGCCCAGAGCTGACTTCATGCTGCAGGCTCTGTATTTACTGAATTTAGACTGTAGATAGGAGGGATGAACTAGCCATCCCAGTAAGGAACAAAGCAGCCTGCACGATTTTAATGCCCCCTTTGCCATTCTAGGGCATCGGCAAGCAAACAAAAAGCGCTGGCTGCTGCAGTTACTCTAGGTGGCCTGCCTTCAAACTACCGCTGTATCTCAGGAGCTAAGAGGTCATGTTTTAGAGTCAGCAAACCCGGTTCGAATCCAGTCTTCCCGGGGACTTACTGCCTGTGTGGACTTGGGCAAGATGTCTACGCTCCCTCTTAGCCAGTTTCCTCAACTGCAAAAGGGAAAATGCTCACGTAGTTGTTAGGGTGAACCGACATGATATAAACAATCGCTCAGCACGCCTGCATATAGTTTTAAATGCTCGATAAGTGGGAGCTATAATAAGGATAACTATACTAGAGAATTCCCTAGATCTCACCTAGCTGTCTCTTCTCCTTTTTTAAATATTAGAGTTTTAAAATGTTATACTAGTTGGGGTGGCCTTAATACATTATTTAATTTATCCTTTATTAACAACCTCTCTCCTTATTTAGTTAGGCTCTTATGAAATATAAGGAGGGATTTTGTGGTGTTAATAATGTGGAAGATAACCAGGTGCTATAGAGTCCCATCTACATCTAGCTGTGCATTAGAGCCCCAATCCATCTGATGTTAGCCTCTTGATTTGGGAATCACTCTACGAAACTTATCATTAGCTTCCTGTCTCCCCCCCCTCCCTCCACCCCCGCTAAATAAAAAGTGGTTTTTTGTTTTGTTTTGTTTTGTTTTTAATCTCACATCAGTTCCTAAAAAGGCACCCGCTTCCTAGCTCTGGAATTTTGTCCTGATCTCTTCCCATAGTCTTACATGAAAATGATCGGGTGTGGATTTTTCTTTCTCTGCTCATCTCGGTTGAATGTGTTCCTTTCTTCACCACCTCTCTCTCTACAAGTCACCTGTTTTATCTGTAGCTGTCTGCTGAGAGAGCTAGCCCTAGTGTTGGGAATATTTCCGGTCAGGTATTTAACTTCCCTATTGAGAGAGGGCACCTTTTTACCCAAGAACGTGTCATTGAGTCACAGGAACTTTCAGAAAGTATCTGCAGCCACTAGACTAATTGAGTGTAGATCTCAGTGAGCCTTAATGGCACAGGGGTCAGTGGCTATGCAGTATTTCTCCTTAGTAAGGTTTTCCCCTTGGTCCATGCTTATCTTGGATGAGGTAGTAACATTTGGGCAGGTAGCTTTATATCTGAAGACATTCAGATCCTTTAATATTGGCAGAGCATTAGACTTGTGAAAACAAGAGCAACCATCGGGAGCTATACCCAAGAGATTTGCAAATAGAGAAGGTTTGCCCCTGAAAAGCTAAGGGCCCCCTGTGAGCCACTCCATGGTGGTGTCTGCCCTCACTGCCACCTCCTCGTTTCATGCTCTTGTCATTTCTGTGAGGAATCCCCGACGTACCCTTTCCTTTTTTAGATCGGTCACGGGTGGAAAGAAGCACTCAGCACTTGGTGTATCTCAAAAACCAAACCATGTTGTGGTTTGGCAGCCAGAGTCTCAAACTCCATGCACCATCTCCTGGAGACGTGTCTGGCTCCCTTTCAGGCACATCTCCATGGTGTGCTGCCTGCAGCATCTCCCTAAGCTGGACAGTTCAGGGGTGCTTGGACCCCTACCCTGCCTCTGGCTGACCTTTTCCCCTTTCAAGGAAGATTTGGTGCATGGAGGTCCAACATAATGAGCCCTACAACACAGTGACAGGATCTAGGGTTTCCTATTGATAGGAAAGAGTTATACTGGACTTACAGAAATGCCTGCTTAGGACCGAAGCCTTCCATGAAGATGACAGAAAGCTCTTCTCTTTTTCAGGACAAGCCCAGCAATGTGGAGAAGCCTGGGGATCGCCCTGGCTCTCTGTCTCCTCCCCTGGGGAGGCACGGAGAGCCAGGGGCAAAGCCCCTTCTGTAAGCCCCCTCCGGCCTGGAGCATAGGGGAGCAAGACCCCATGCTGAGCTCCTCAGGCTCCGTGGCCCTGGTTGCCCTTCTGCAAGCCAGCTGATCCTTCTGCCTCAGGCAGGCCGCTAGGTAAGGTGGACTTGCTGGGGTCTGGGACTCCTTCAGGGAACCCCTGTTAAATACACATAGGCATAAAGTAAAATAAAAATAGGAACAATATATTTATGAAGTCACAATTTTTGGAAGAACCATATATCTTTGGAAAGAACATGTTAGAAGGAAAAAGAATAGGAAGATATAGACCAAATTTTTACAATCTTTTTCCTGGGACTATGACAATTTTTTCTTCCTTTGTGGACCTGTATTTTATACTGTCCTACTAAATAGGTATTACTTGTGTAATGGAAATGTGCTGGAATGTACTCTGCAAATGCCTTGTCATTTCAAGGTAGCGAACAAAGATGAAGGCTTCGCCAGAGTAGAAGGAACACTAGACTTGCCACTAAGGTCTTGGGTCATTTAACAAGCATGTGAATTTACATACATTTGTTAAATCTATATAACATATATGTGTAAAAATATTTGTTGGGTTACTTGCCAGATATTGACTGGGTAGAATTCTCGGTAAGATGGATTAAAAATATACACTTCATAGCATTAATTGGAGAACAAAATGAACTCATGTTTGTGTAAGCATTTAGCATATGGTTTTAACTGGGTGTAAGTGCTCAGTAAATAATTTTTAAAATGGAAGTTTTAGTCCTTTACAACACTATAAAGAAGGGGTATGAGTAAGTAAAACATAGTAAGAGTATTTCCTGTAGAAAACAAAGAGTGAGGAGAAAGAGATAAGTCACTAATAAAATTAAGTGAGATTATTCTTCCTCCCCCCCCCCCCCAATATTTTAGTTTGGAAGACCTGCGAGTAAAGCTGGAGAAAGAAGGTTTTTCTAACATCTCCTATATTGTTGTTAATCATCAAGGACTCCCTTCTCGATTAAAATATAATCATCTTAAAAATGAGGTTTCAGAGCATATTCCTGTTTATCAACAAGAAGAAAACCAAACAGATGTCTGGACTCTCTTAAATGGAAACAAAGATGACTTCCTCATATATGACAGGTGTGTACGCATACACACACATGCACCCACACACCCACATACAACACCATAAATTAAAGATGCCTGCTTGTATTTAATTTAATAGAAATTGATGTAAGACTCTTGCTTTTATTTTATTACCAAATATTTAGTTTCAAAATGAGCCCATTAAAATATTTGGTTCTGATATTTTTGAAATAATATTTTCACAAAAAATTCACTATTCCAGTAGGGAAATAAAGAAAACTGACTATACTTTCCCCCTGTAAATGGTTTTCTAGTTAAACACAAATGAGGATCGATTTGTATATCACATACAATTCTAATCTAAGAATTTTGCAGGAGAATATTTTGGGGAGACTGGATGAAAGAAGGTGAAGGGATTAGCCAAAGAGCATATATGCATAACCCATTGACACAGACAACAGACAAGTGTTTTCATGGCCAGAGGGAAGGGGGCAGGGGCTTGGTGGAGGTTGGCAAGGGGGGATGGGGACATCTTGTAATAGTGTCAACAATAAAAATAAAACAAACAAAAATAACCACACTTTGCAGACCACTTGCTTAACATTCCTAGTGGACGCTCTGTTTCCTGTTGGTTCTTCAGAGATGGTGAGCCAGACTTGGCCAGGCCTAAGCCCTCCTTGGTCTTTCTCTAAATATTGTTCATATCACATGTCATTATTTTAGGACTTCAAAGTGTAAATATTTGCTATTCACAGAAAATTGTACATATTGGGTGAAATGTGTGAAAGGACATTTCACCTCCACCATTTCTGGGCATGCCCAATGTTGTAATTCTGTGTCTTTCCTTGTGAAGCTTTTGCTGCATCAGATTTCTTTTTAAGAAAATGGACCACTGACTAAGGCTCTAGGACACTTTGTTAGGTTGCGACTTCGTGTGTGGACTTCGTGCTGCCGCGGCAGCTGTGAGCAGCGCATGTGATTTGCATAGATTAATTTGTGATGTCAGTGGTTTGGGCATGGGTAGAATTTTTAGGTCAATTACAAATTGTATTTGACCAAGTCACAATGACTGGACTACAGTTTTGATATTGTTTATAGCGATATATCTGTAACATTTCTAAAAGCTAGTGGTACACTCACTGCATCTTGCTCTGAGCTGAGCTGGCTGAGCACCAGGGAGCTTGAGACCTGCTAAGGAACCATTTCTGAAGGCCTGACTTGTCTTGTTATGAGACCCCTGACCCTACACAGCCTTCTTCCAGCTGCACTGGGGCCGGAGCACGAGCCAGAGAACACTGTGATAACTCACAAAGCCGGCTCCATCCTAGCAAACTACTTGGAGCTTCACGATAGTTCTGCAAATCATTTTTCGTACATTCACGCTGAATCTCTACGTGTGTTGATGAGGGACTGATGATGTCTTTGTCCTTTTTTCCAGGTGTGGCCGCCTTGTGTATCACCTTGGCCTGCCTTTCTCCATCCTACATTTCCCGTATGTGGAGCAGGCCATTAAGATTGCCTACTGTGAAGACAAGTGTGGAAACTGCTCTCTCACAGTATGTCCCTCAGTGATTTTTACTGGGAGAAAAGAGGAGATCTTTAAAGAGTTATTGAAATAAGTGAATGTTTCATGACCAATTTAGCTAGTCAGTGTTGGTGTACTAAAAAGAAACTGCAACAGGAATTTTTATCATCACACACACTCCCTGTCATGTAACTATTCTTTAAGACATCTTTTCAAGATCCGTATTGCTGTGTTGGTCCAGAGTTTAGAGAGTGAAAAACAACTTAGATCACATGTTTCAGTTACCAGCAAATGATGCTGTGAGAGTGTAAGTGCTCCAGGAACTCAGCCAACATAAAGGCACGTCAGTGTGAAGTCCTGAGTGCGGTTCACGCAAGAGCATAGAGACAGCAAAGCGCGACCACAGTGTGTTGCCTGAACTGGAGCGGGGCCCAGGGAAGGACTTTATGGGGCAAGGGCGCGAGGCCTTCAGCTTTTCCCAAGGTCTTAGCTGCCTGCCATCCTGCAGTTGGGGCATGGCATTTACTTTGAAATGGGATAAGTTTTCTACTTGTTCCTGAGATTTCCTTCCCCCCACACAAAGCCAGCTCCATCCTAGTGAGCTAGTTGGAGGTTCATGGTGGCTCTATAAGTCATTTTTCGTGCATTCACGCTGAACCTCTGCATGTGTTGATGAGGGATTGGTAACTTTGTTTCAGACACTGGAAGATGAAGACTTCTGTAAGAATGTGTCTTTGGCTACTGTGAGAAAACCCGCAGAGGCTCCAGAGCCACACCATCACCATCACCATCATCATCACCATCAACATCACCATCACAATCACAGGCACAGGCTTCTAGACATTCTCCTCGCCCAACTCTCGGAGGACCAGCAGCCAGTGGCACCAAACGCGTCTGAGCACACGCTTCTTCTAGGTCTCCCCCACCACCTGGAGCTCAAGAGCCCCCAAAGACAGGGTCCCCCCGGGCACTGAGACGAGCCAGGCAGTGAAAGTTTACCACTCTCTTCTCTCCAGAAGAGACTCTGAGGAAAGAGGTGTATAAACCAGTTACTCTGAAAGTTGCCCAGGGAGTCAGAGTCAGCCGCTAGCAGCTGATGCTGACACTGTCGCCATCTGGCATTTGAGCGCACAGGGTCCGCGGTCACCTGACAGTGTAGAGAAGCCCTCCCCTCTCTGTGCAGCTGATTGGGGCTTTGGGCCGAGGAGAACGTCATTGAGTCTTGACAGTGACGCTTGCCTCCCGCTGCCTGACGGGCAGGTCAGCTCGAGCCCACAGAAGCCAGCGCCCCCTGAAGCTGAAAAACGGAGACAGAAGTGTGACAATGACCTCCCAACTAAATATCTAAACTAGGATGTACTCCCAAGTCATTCTAGACACAATTTCACTTAGCATATTTATATGCTACTTAATAAATAATGTTAAAAGGAATTGGATTTGTGCAAAGATGAAGAAATCTATGATATTGGCTTCCAAATTTTAAGATTTATGCCAAAGAAAAATTTGACCCAAACCATTTTTTTTTTCCATTAGAGGGCAACTGAAAGGTGATTGCAGTGCTCGGTCAGTCTGTCTTTCTTTTTCTTTTTCCAGCATTCTACTTGCGTTAATGAGAACAGGAACGTAAACTATGACCTAGGGGTTTCTCTTCGATAGTTAGCAATTTAGAATGGAAGAAGAACAACAAAGACATGCTTTCCAGTTTTTTCTTAATTCTCCAAACAATGTTACCTTTGTCTTTTCAATCTCACAGTTTTAACTGATTATACCTTTAAAGGAAGAAGTGAATTCTTGCTACTTAACATATGAGTACCTTGCTACTGACTACATTTTAAATATCCATTTATACTTTTTTATATCTAAGACTCAAATCTTAAATTTTATTATCACCTATGAAAGAAGGAGTTATCTATTTTTTCTTTACTTGCATTGTATCAAACTCTTTAAGATTTGAAAATGCCTGTCTTGAAAGATATAAAGGGGAAAGAGAAAAGAATGTTGTCTATTGAGTGATTGCTGAATAAGTATTTCCATAGTCAATGATGGTTCACTAGGTAAACTCCATCCTATGAGCCTGACCTCCGTTATGGTTAATACTATTAAGTAAGAATGCAGTGTACAGTTGGCCAAAGTGTGGATTTCAATAAACTCAATTTAAAATGTTTAAAGCTGTCTCTTTCATTGTCATTATTTAGGCAGTTTATTATATTGACAACAGAAGTAAAATTTTCAGTGGCTTTTAAAGAAGTTAAATAGCAACAAATGAATTAACTGCTGGCCTTAAAACCGTCTACGTTTGAGGTGAGGATCCTTGCCAACGGAGAGCCGCTGCTCGAGGTCTCGAATGGTGTTACGGAGAGCGGCAATCTCCTTGTTTTTTTCTTCTTGAAGATGTTGAAGCTTCTAAAGGAAGCAGAACAATTTTGCTATTGTAATTCAAAAAGTATAAGATTAACTACAAGGAACAACAACAAAAACTGAACTTCTGGTTTAAGTAGAAGCAGGTATTCAAAAAAGACCTTACATTTCAAAAAGTATAATTTTGTTTTTATAGCTTCAGAAGTCAATCCACATTAGTTCATAGTACATCACAGAATTCTTTAGACCAGGGGTCGGCAAACCACAGCTCTCGAGCCACATGCGGCTCTTTGGCCCCTGGAGTCTGGCTTGGCGTTAGAATCACTTCTTCAAAATAAACTCACCCAGGCCGAAAACCAACTTCTGCACATTGGGCCAGGAAGTTTCAATTGCACTGTACGTGTGCGCCCACATGTGGTATTTTGTGGAAGAACCACACTCAAGGGGCCAAAGAGCTGCATGTGGCTCGTGAGCCGCAGTTTGCCCACCACTGCTTTAGACCATCCAGAGTCAGAGGACTTCTCTAGTGTTTTAATTAATCACTAAGACTTATGACTTTAAATTGAAAGTGACCTTTAAAGATTATTCAAAATCTAATCTTTCTGTTTATGTGATATATTTTAAGAAAAGTATTAAGTATATTGCTACTAAATACTGACAACTTTTATGGAAGGAAAGTAAGAAACTTTATTTTCCTAAGCATGGAAGAAAAACTTACCCTTCTGTAGATACTCTGTGGCAAAACAGTTGAATCTTGATATGTTTTTGGTTTAGTTTGAACTCTTGCTAGTTTGGCATCAAACTGAATCAAGTTTAAAAAGAAAGTTATTTGGAACATTCTAGTTAACAATTAAAAAAATAGTCTCCATAATTACAAATACAATCCATTATATCCTTTAACATTTAATTTATAATCCTACATAATAAAAGCCTAATACGCTAAGTGTCCAGTTGACCAGATAGCCATTCAACCAATCAAAGTGTAATATGGTAATGATAGGCTAAGGCTGTTCAACTGCTCGCTATGACGTGCACTGACCACCAGAGGGCAGTTGACCATTCAACCAGTTACTATGATGTGCACTGACCACCAGGGGGCAGATTCTCTGACCAGTAATAGCTTGCTGCTGGGGTCCAGCCGATAGGGACCGAGTGAGATGGGCCGGAAACGCCCTGGAGCCCTCCCGTGGTCCCTCCCCAGCTGGCCAGCCTCCTTTGTCCTTCCCCTGCCTCAATCATGCATCAGTGGGGTCCCTTGGCCTAGCCTGCACCCTCTCAAAATCCCAGGACCCCTCAAGGGATGCCAGAGAGCCGGATTTGGTCCTATCCCACAGGCCAGGCCAAGGGATCCCACTTGTGCATGAATTTGTGCAGTGGGCCTCTAGTTTAAGTACATTCTTGGTATAACAGAAGATATAAAAGTCTTTGTTTAAGAAAGAGCAAAGAACACCCACACAAGATTAACCCTGGCTGCATGCTTAGATTACCTGGGGAGCTTTTTAAAACCACCCAATACTGGGCACTACCCTGGAGATTCTGGGTGGGGTTAGCATCATCTCTCCTTAGAATATCAGATGTTTCTGTCATGCAGGGCTAAATATCTAGTTAAGAGGGTTAAGAATCTAGCTAACCTGAAGTGAGATAATATTTCACATCACTTTGAGTGCTTTTTAAAAGAATATTTTTTCATTGTCTTTAGAGAGGAAAGAAGAGGGAGAAGGAGAGGGGGGGGAGAGAGAGAGGGGGGGAGAGGGAGAGAGAGAGAGAGAGAGAGAGAGAGAGAGAGAGAGAGAGAGAGAGAGAGAAATGACGAGAATCATAGATCGGCTGCCTCCTGCACGCCCCACACTGAGGATCGAGCCCAGAATCCAGGCATATGCTCCGACGGGTAATCAAACTGTGATCTCCTAGCTTACAGGTCAACACTCAACCACTGAGCCATGCTGCTGGGCAGTGTTTTTGTAAAGAAAATGCAGGTTAATTAACAGTCATGGGAGAAAACTCATATACCCTTCTATACAGATTTTGGGACGGAATAATAGAATTTGGATTTGCTTTTGTTGATTTAGTTTGAACTCTTGCTAATTTGACATTAAACTGAGGCAGGTTTTAAAAACAAATTCTCGTAAGGTCATTCTTACAGGCCTTATTTTTGGCAAAATCTCCCATTATAAGTTTTCCTTCAGTTTGAGTTTAGTGCAGCGTCCCTGTGGACTAAGAATGAACTGTCTATGAGATTGTGTTCTAATTTGGGGAGAGAAATGGATCATGACAAGAAAATAAACAGCAGGAAGAGTTCTGTCTGTCAGTCATACAACAGACTTGGGCTAACAGGGTCTAAATGGCAAATAAAATGTACACCCCAATAAAGGGATGGGAAGTTAATAGCAGCTCCTCTGTATCTCTGCTGCACATTCAGCCTTTCTGTGGTATGTGGGTTCACTTGATGGGAAGGCAGTAGCAATCACAAAGCACCTCTGAAGTCAACATAGCCATCTTTTGCTTAATGATTATACATGTTTCAACACTGTACTTTACCAATAATCCCCAGGATACTAAACTAGCTGGAACATGAAAGTAAGTGATCTTAACTAATGGTGACTTTTGACACCATAAGGCAAAGTGGGAGTCAGGATGGGGGAATGTGATAAAAATGATGGAAAGGGAGATTAGTAAAATTTAGAAAAAGCTTTAAGGAACAAGTATATTGTCAAATATTCGTATCTTTATATGTTGAAACCTGGTTAAGGAACCTACTGAAGGGCTCTCCAGTCAAGAACTAGAACCCCAGCCTTCCAGATGCCCTATTTGAAGTTCATTTAAATAAAAAAAAGTTTGGTTTGTCTGCCTCTATGATATTCTACACATTTATTAGGGAGACATTTGTCTCTTTTTATCCTAAGTAAAGAGAAAGAAATTTCTACATGTTTCCACCATTTCTGTGGAGAAGAGAGTACCAGTAAGGATTAGAGACACTCCCCACTGTATGTGTGTATGCGTATGGGGGGTGGGGGGAGGAAGAGAGGTGGCAATTCTATGAAGTCTGCCTGGACTTAGCTGTAAAATGCAGATAATCCCTGAGTTAACTGACACCCTCAGCTGAAACAACACTTCTCTAGAAACTAGGACGTTTGAGGACTAAAGAGCCCCACCTCAGGCCAAGTGTTGAATGGCAGTGTGGCTGACATTTGGGGAGTCTGAGCATTGCACGAGAGGGAGAATGCTGCTCCTGAATTTATCTTGCTGCGATAAAAATGCCCAAGGCATGGTCTAAATTAAATGCAGAAGTCTTAAACATTTACCTCTAGCTGTAGTTTGATTATTTCAGTTTGTTTTTCCTTCTCTTGATTTCTTAACTTTGCATTTAATTCTGAAATTTCCATCTCCATTTTCTTTACCAGTTCTTTATTCTTTTCTTCATTTAATTCGACTGAATAAAACAAAGTAAATAAAATTAATTCACCTCAAAATTTAAAAAAATCTTACAAGCTTATAGTTTTTAGTATTTTAAATGATACCCGAGAAAGTAATTTTTTTAAAAATAAAAAGACAGTATTTTAGAAACTATGTGCAGCTTTTAGATATTTTTGACAAGACTTTGCAAAATGCTTGAAACACAGACGTCACCCATTGAATCCGTTTTAAACAAGTAAACTGACTTGTATCCTTAAGCAACAATGGCCTAGAGGTTAAAGAGTTAAACCGCATGCAATGCTTCGTGGTTAAAGACGGGTACAAAGCCCAGGTTTCTAGGTAGAAAGGCCCCAAGTTCCTGGATGACTCTAGTACCTGCTATACTCTTCCATATAATTGGCCTCTCTGACATTTAACTCATGTTTTTATGTTTCATCAAATTTCCTCTTCTCTGAATTTCCCTATTCCTATAAATAATGCCATACCATCCAAGATGGGAACCTCAAGGAACTTTCCGTTAGGGAGAAAGGAAAGAGTCCATTGGTCTACAACAGCCCCCAGATAAGGGGTCTCCGTCCACAATGAACCTGTGACCTGTTTAGTCTCAGGCCTCACTTTTCCTCAGCCAAACTCTGTGTCTAGATTCTCTGTCACCAGTCTCTCTCTAAACACTGTTGCCAGGCTAGTCCTCCTAAAGTGTACCTCTAAGCATGGCCATCACTGTGTCAAAAGCTCTCAACCACTTCCCATTGCCCCAGCGGGAATTCAAGAGGTAAAGAATCCAGACCTACCCACAGGTTCTGGCCTCCCTCTTGCTGAACCTCTCTGTGTGATGCAAAGAAAAGGCAGGAAATGAGCTGTGTCTCCGTTGCATTTCCCGTGTCTCTCCCTCTGTGTGTCTCAGTTTATTTCTCTTTGTCTAGAGGCTCTTTTCCTATCTTCATCAGTCAGCCTTACCCATATTCAGGATTTAGGAGCAGGGCCTAATACTAAGGCCCCATCTTATCCTGGGGTGGAGCAAAGTCCATCTATACTAATAATCTATACTAATAAAAGGGTAATATGCTAATTAGACCAGACATCCATCCTGACAAAGCCACGGTGGTGGGGGCTGAGGCAGAGGTGGTTAGCAGGGGAGAGCAGTTAGGGGTGACCAGGCTGGCAGGCAGAGGTGGTTAAGGGTGACCAGGTCATCAGGCAGAGGCAGTTGAGGGTGAACAGGTGCCGGTGATTGAGGGGAGCAGTTGGGGCTAGCCTGGAAACAGTTAGGGGTGATCAGGCAGGCAGGAGAGGGCAGTTAGGGGCATCAGACAGGCAGGTAGGCAGGTGAGCGGTTAGGAGCCAGCAGTCCTGGATTGTGAGAGGGAAGTCTGACTGCCAGTTTAGGCCTGATCCCACAGGGGTCCTGGATTGAAGAGGGTACAGGCCGGAATGAAGGACCACCCCCCGCCCCCCGGTGCACAAAATTCACGCACCAGGCCTTTAGTAAGAGTATATTTAGCTATCCAAACTCCACCGGGTCTCAGCCTGTACTCAGTATGTGCCTGGAGGCAGCACTGTTGCAGACACAATGCATAGAAGCTGTGATTATAACATGAAATGGGTCCATCTTCAGACACTATATTAGAGGACAGGTGTGTTGTTTTCTTTATCACAGCTAGGGGCCTAGTGCATGAATTTGTGCACGTGGAAAGAAACTGTGGGCCATGAAGCTGTGGTGGGCACAGGGGTGGGTCTCGGCCCATCATCCACGCCACCACCAGGGCCCTCCCGTTGCAGCCCCAGGTCACCTCTCTGCCAGCAGCTCTGCTCTCGCCACGGCAGCTCCCACATGCTGATGGCACTGGTCCTACTTGTACCTGCTGACAGCTGGTGTAGAGTGATTGAGGCTGGCAATGTCAGTGGGTGCAGTGGTGGCTGCTGTCCTGAGCCCCCCTCAGGAGCAGGGGGAGGTGGAGAATCCCTCAGGGGTGATTGGGGCCAGCAGCTGCTGCTTGCACCACTGATGGCACTGAGGGCAGCAGGTGTGAGCAGCAGCTCCGGTGCTGGAGTGGATGTGGGCAGGGCCGGCACCGGCAGCAGGCAGTGCGACCACAGCACATGGGATCAAAGAAATTTCAGTAACCACCAGAAGCTCACCCCGATGACAGCGACCAGCACCCCCCATTCACCTGCTCCACCATCCCGCTGCTTGCCATGTTCCGTGCTCTGCTGTCTTCTGCGATGCTCACCATGTTCCACACGCACCCCCTGGTGGTCAGCACATGTCACGGTGACCAGTTGTTCAGTTGTTCCACTGTTCAGTCTATTGCATATTAGCCTTTTATTATATAGGATTACCATGAAAGCTTTTGTTATCAAGATTCTGTTGGCCTTATGAAATGAACTAGAAAATGTTTCCTCTCGTTTGTTTGTTCACCCTCTTCAAGAGTTTGTGTAAGTTAGCATTACTTTTCCTGGATGTTTGATAGAATTTCACCAGGAAAGCCACCTGAGCCTGGCGTTTTTTTGTGGGAAAAGTATTTATTATATATTTAACTTCTTTAATGGAGATAGAACCATTCAGATGTTCTATTTCCTCCTGTGTGCTTTTGATTCTTCAAAAATGTATAATTCATCAAAAATTTCAAATTTATTAACAAGGATGTTCACTTAGACAGTTAATTATGGAGTTCATTCACTTTTTAAAGTTTAAAATTATTTTCTCTTTCTCATTTCTGACATTGGTTAATTGTACTTGCTCATTTTTTTCTTGATCAGGTAAGATGAGAGTTAATCAATTTCCTTATTTTTCAAAAATTTTTGGATCTGATTCTTTATTATGTATGTGTTTGTAATTTCAGTAATATCTGACTTCCTTCTTTCTAATTTCTTCAGGCTTAGTTTGATATTTCCCCCCTAACTTCTTGATATAGGTATGTAGATAACTGATTGAAACATTTTCCAATATTTGTATGTAAGCCTGTAAATATACCCATAAACACAGCTTTATCTGTGCCCACAGTTTTTAAAAAAATATTTTAAAATTGATTTTTTTAGAGAGAAAGGAAGGGAGAGGGAGAGAGAAATAGAAACATCAATGATGACAGAGTATCAGTGATCAGCTGCCTCCTGCATGCCCCCTACTGGGAATTGAGCTGCAACCTGGGCATGTGTCCTGACCAAGCATCCAACTGTGAGCTTCTGGTTCATGGATTGATGCTCAACTACTGAGCCTGGGACATAATACTTGGGCTGGGCCACAGCTTTGACATGTAGTCTATATAATTCAGTTAAAAACCCTTTAGGATTTCTACTTTGATCCACAGGTTATTCAGAAATAATTTACAAACATACAGGGATTTTTCTAATTATCTGCTTCCTGGAGGGCCAGAAGAAATTGCATGTTTAAAGTGGCTATTTAATGTTATAGTCCCACCAATAAGGACTTAGAGTTCCAGTAGCTCCACACACACACACACACACACACACACACACAGACATATATATACACTAGTAGCCCTGCACACAAATCCGTGCGCGAGTAGCTTGCTGCCACTTGCCTCAAGCTGGCTACCTGCCCCCCCCCCACCCCCCCCCCCCCCCCCCCCCCCCCCGCTGCCGCTGCTGGTAGCTCTCCGCTGCTTAAAGCTTGCTGCTGCGCCTCCTATAACTCTCCGCCCACTGCCCCGCCCTCCTGTAGTTCTCCAGCACTTGTAGATTGGTCGTGACATTATGGCATAACAGATAATTAGCTTATTCCTCTCTTATAACATTTTAGTATTTCTAAAGGTTCAAAGTGGTATCTCATAGTTTTAATTTGCATTTTGCTGCTTATTAATTATGTTGAACATGTTTTTAATGCTTATTTTTCATCTGTATATCTCGGCGGAAGTGATGTTCAAATATTTTGCCCATTTTCTTGCTGGGTTGTTTGACTTATTATTGAGTTGTTAGAGCTCTTTTTATTTTGGATATAAGTCCTTTAGCAGGTATGCATTTGCAAGTATTATCTCCCAGTCTTCGGCCTGTCTTTTCATCTTGCTAACAGTGTTGAAAGACAGAACTTAATAATTTTAATGAAGTTCAGTTTAGATTTTTTCTTTATTATTTGTGCTTTTTGTTTCTTTACAAGAAGTTGTATCTAACTCAAGGTTGTAAAGATTATCTTCTATGCACTCTTTCTGCAGTTTATAGATGCAGGCTTACACTTAGACCAGTCATCCATTTCAAGTTGGTTTTTGCATAATGTACATAAGTAAGGTCTCATTAAGAATGAACAACATAAACTGATGAACAAAAACAGATCCAGAGACAGAGAACCGTCGATCAGACTGTCAAACCTCAGAGGGAAGGTAGGGGAGGGTTGGGGTAAGGGGGAGAGATGAACCAAAGGACTTGTTTAGATGCATATGGGCCTAACCAATGGACACAGACACCAGGAGGGTGAGGGCATGAGTCGGGGGGTAGTGGGGGGTAATGGGGGAATAAGAACACATATGTAATACATATGTAATATCTTAATCAATAAGGAAAAATAGCCTCATAAGATCTGCTTTACTAAAGGAAGAAAATTTCATTAGCAAAATGATATTCAATATGTTGAGTATATAAATATCAAAGTTATGAATTATACATTTTGTATTAATTTTATACATTTTCTCCTAGAAAATAATATTAAGTACAAACACTGTGAATCCAATTTAGACATGTTGTAATTTATATCACATAATTTAGGTACAAAACCTAAATTAAAATACATCAAGGCAGTGGTCATTCAAGAAAAATTAATATATGTATTTGAATTGTTTTATATCTTAGAATTCAGTAAATTAAAAATAAAAACTTACCTTTTTTCTGCATATCCTGATAAAGTTTCCTTAATTCTGTCTTATGTCCTTCCTCTTGGATTTTCATTTCACTTATAAGTTTGGCAATGCTATTCTTATATTCCTAAAGGTTAAAATATATTCATTCTTCAATTTAAATATGAGCATGCTACTTCTGATTAATTAGAAAGGTGAAATTGTCAAATTTTATATTAATTTTTGATATGTAATCATATCTAGAAGGGGAAGATATTGCTCAGTTTCTGGTCCGAGGAGACAGAGACCATCTAGACAATGTCTTTTCACTTTTGCTTTCTGAATACTCATCACTACTGTTGCGCATTTCATAGATGTTTGAAACATTTTGTTTCATTTTATGAATAAACGCCACGACAGCACTAAAATAGGTCCAATAAAAGCCAAAGTTATACTTCAGAGCCAATGGTAGGTACTATTCAATAGACAGCCAGCTTACACTAAAGTAGGATGAATCCTTATGAATGTGGGATGAACTTCTGTATCTAAAAATTATACAAACAACCCTAATTCCCAGAAGGAGAGTAAGCATTACCCATCGTAAAGATTAGTCTTACAAAGGGGGAGGGGCTAGAATAGGATGGATTTGGGATTTAAGATGTGCTCAGCAGGTGCCTGAGATTTGCTTCCTAGGTTGTGGGAGCATATTATGCTAATATGGAGAGGGCATTAAGTAGGCGAAAGAGAAAGTCCCCAAAGATAAAATTCACAATTTTCCCAGTGGTATGTCCCACATAAAGAAATCTCTCCCAGGCCCAAGAGGCAGGCAGAGGAAAGGACAGAGGGAAGAAGAGCGAAGAAGGTAGTGATAAAGAGACAGCAGTGAAGGCAAGCGGTAGAAAAGCCTCTGGACACCATGAGACCGAGCTTCGCTTTGAATCACTGTTGTACGCCCACCTCCTAGCGTCTCTCTCCTGATCCGTATTTGTTGAATGAATGAGAGTGCCAATAAAAATGAAGTCAGAACGAATCTCACAGGGGAGGCGGGAGTGGGGGTGGGAGTGGAAAAAGATTAACCTAAGAACATATACGCATAACTCATAAACACAGACAATAGTGTGGTGAAGGCCTGGGAGGAGCAGGTACAGGGTGGAGGGAATCAATGGAAAAAAGGGGGGATATCTGCAATACTTTCAACAATAAAGATAAATTTTAAAAAATTAAGTGAGACATTTTTAGCTTAGACCCAGTAAATGGGGTTTTGAGGATCCATTAACTTTCTAAAATTGTATGTAAAATTACACATATACTAGAGGCCCGATGCTTGGTCTCTTTCTAAGGGGACCAAGTCCCAACAAGTTATTCTTGGTTGCCTTCTGGGAATGTTAAGTGCCAAGGAATAGCCTCTGGTTGTATTTTTGTTTTTATAAAACTTAAAGATTCTCTGCCTACAAGTTACAAAACCTCTCCCAGGCCCATAACATGCCTATTAAGTACCTCCAGAGTTCGTTTCTGGGTAGTGGTTTTTCATGCTTGGATGTGCCTGGAGGTTTTGTCCTAGAGAATTCTCATTAGATTGAGGTCATCTTCAGTTTGCTTTGGATAGTAGCTAATTTAGAAATGCAGAATCTTGGGCTGTGGTGTTTTCTCATCAATTTCCACCCTCTGAAAATTCCTATGGTACTCTACAAAAAACAGTATTCTATGGCTCGACACCTGAGACGAGAAAAGAGGCAAACATTTCTCCCCCTTCTCTCTACCCCAATTATACTCTGACTTCACTATCTATTGTTGAGCTCTTAAGGCCAGCTATGGAAAGCATGGGAAAGAATAAGGAAAAAGGATAAAAGGGGAAAGTAAACAATGGGATATATTCCAGAGATGTTGAAATTGTCTCAGAATTGGTGATGAGAGAGGACATTTTCCAAGAGTGCCAGTTATTTCATCTGAGTGATACCTAGGAGCCCTGCAGGGCTTTAGAATTAGACTGTGTTTCTTCAGAGGCTCCTCAAGTGAGGAACCAGATTGAATTTAGAGATGGTCCTTCCAACTGAAGTTCTAAGTTTGATACATATCCAACTAGAATTTTGGAAATCTTAGGCCAGAGTTTGACATATTGGCTCTTGGGAGATGAGACTAATTAGTGTAATAAACCTCCCAAAGGCAGAGGGGTGGGAACTGACATTTACAAAGCACTATTTATGTTCTAATACGCGCTAACAGTGTGCTGTTCTTATGGGAAAAAGAAAAGGTAACAGAGGGTATGGTGGTCCTGGGAGAGAATTAATTGGCAGTTAAGTACTCCCTTCATTTAAATGGTGCAATAAGATTGTAATATATTAAGTCATATAGATTAAAGACTCATTTACTTTGCAGTAGAAAGGTTCAAAAGTGCTAATAGAGTATATATACTCTAAAGTAAAAACTCTATCAACATAATTTAAAAATATGTAATAAGATAGTTGCATTTTTTTGGTAGAAAGAAAAAGCAAAAGTGACATTGTAGTACATTACAGTCTGCAAGAAGACTAGAGTCCTCAACATTTCTATTTCTTTAAAAATTTTAAGTTATTACAAATTCTGGCACACACACTTACACATACATATACTTACTCTATATTTTGGCTGTCTTTATTAATGAAAACAAGCACCTTTTTTTTCTGATTTAAGAAGACAAATGCCCTACAGGGACCTGATTGATTCAAAGATACATACACTCACCTGTTCATGAGATTTTAACTTTTCTTTCATAAGATCAGCATTTCTTTCCAGTTGTTCATTTTTACCTGTGTGAAAACCATCAAAAAGCATCCTAACATACAGCACCTTTCGATTATATGGAACATGCGTAACCTTTCAAGTTTCCATTCACATATGTACTCAACCCTTGAAAACAGCCCCTATCACACATCTACTGCATGTGCACAGAGTGCATGAGACAGTAATGGTGAGACAAAAATATTATCATTCTTCAAATGGTGCTGCCTGTGGTGGGAGAGAAGTGTAAGTAGTTGTGATGTGCCATGGCCGCCCCGCAGGGGCAGTGTGTCTGCAGCCCGGGGGGCCCGTGGGAGAAAAGCCCAGGTGAGCTTGAGGCCAGGAGAGAGGATACTGAGGAGGAGGCGTCTGAGCTGAGACTTAAATGCTAAGGCTCGCCCAGGTGGGAGGGGAGTTTCTGAAGACTGTGGGCCGGGTGAGCACAGCCCGTGTGGGAAGGTGACAGGTAAAGTACAGCTGGAGTAAACTGTGAGGAAGGTGTGTGAAGTAGGTTGGGGCCATAGCCCAGTAGGAGGTCTGGCTTTAAATTTTATTTTATGGAGTCATCAATGAGTTTGACAGAGAAATCTGAACAGTGAAGTGAAGCGATTAGAGTTAAAAAGATTATTTGGCAGTGCAGAGGATGATGGGAGGCTTTTGACCAGAGGAATGGATGTCAGAAAAGGCAGATCAAGTACGAAATAACAGGAGCTTAAGTTAGGTCAGTGGCAGTAGGAGACAGAGGAAAACATGAAGGTAAGGATATAGATGACAGAGTCACCAGGAGCCTTAGTGGCTGATTGTAAAAGAGAAAGCGGGGTGGGGAAGAGAAGGGGGATCTCCACTTTTTCGGTTTCTCATTTGAGTAAGTGAAAAATATGCAACAGTTTGGGAACCACTAAAAGGGGAAGATTTCTAGGAGTGAGATAATGAACCTAAAGTTTACGATGCTGCATTTGAGAACGTTTTTGAGAAACATTTGGGTGTGGCCAAAGGAAAACAGTCCTATAAGGAGACTGGGAAGTGTCCAGAGACCAGGTGAGAGAGGTACTAAGAAAAGTGGTTAAAGGGAAGCTAAGCATCTCTCCCCTCCCACTCACCTCACTGAAGTTATTATCCATGCTTACAGCCTGTGTACTCCTTCCCTGTTTCCCCCAGCTTACACAACTATTAGAGGCCTGGTGCATGACATTCATGCATGGGTAGGGTCCCTAGGCCTGGATGCGATCAGCGCCTTCCTTCATTCTGCACCGCCCCCTGGTGGTCATCGGACATCATAGTGAACAATCAAACTCCCGGTCTCCCAGGGTGAACTCCCGAGGGACACTTTGCATAACAGTCATATAGATATAGATATAGATATAGATATAGATATAGATATAGATATAGATATATGGATATGGATATGGATATAGATATATAGATATATAGATATAGATATAGATGATATAGATATAGGTAGATATAGATATAGATATAGATATATAGATATAGATATAGATGATATAGACATAGATATAGATAGATATGTAAACACATCACACATGTCTACTGGTTTCATTTGTTTTTACCAATATAAAATTGTACTATACATATTACTTTACAAAGCACTTATTTCTTAAAAATAGACATTCCTTCAAGTCTGTAATTTTTCTATGAATGCATTTTTATAATTTTATGTAAGTAGGATCCTAGCATCCATGTTGGGATACTCTTAACACAGTCTTTTCTCTCTCTTGTTTTCTTTCTGCCTTCTTCTCCCTCTTTTTTTCTCTCTCCACTTCCATATCCCTAGTATAACTGTGTATTCTTCTGTGTTTTTCTCTATGCTTTTGGTCTCTGGATCATATATATGCATATATACAAACACATTCTCATAGTTTTAGTCATATCTTTTGCCCGTTATACTTTTTTCATTTATCTTTGCTGGTCAATTTGTATACTGTAGATATTAAATTACGTTAGTGTTTGAAATCATGTTTTCAAAGAAGTAATTTATTTTGTTGACTTCTGTGTGACAAAATGACATGCCAAGTCCTTTCTTGTTGCTGTTGTTGGTGCTCTGGTTGCATAAGAAAGTCTACTAGTCCTGCCTGGCCGGCGTGGCTCAGTGGTTGAGCGTTGACCTATGAACCAGGGGGTCATGATTCGATTTTTGGTCAGGGCACATGCCTGGTTGTAGGCTCGATCCTCAGTGCGGGGTGTGCAGCGGGCAGCCAGTCAATGAATCTCTTTCATCATTGAAGTTTCCATCTCTCCCTCTCTTTCTGAAATCAATTCAAGTATATTTTTTTAAAGTCTATTCATTCTGTTTTTAAAAGTTTGTTAGTTCTGATATTCCCTCATATAGCATCTGAGGTTCCCAGAGTGGTTTTGCCATATTATGAAGAGTAGCACATGGCGTTAGGTTGTACATGTAGCCTAGATTTTCCTTTAAGTTTGTATTCACTTTTACACTAAAGTCTCTTGTTTATCTGGAATTTATTTTTGATGTGGTGTGAGAGTCCAACTTTCTTTTCCTCCAGACAGAAAGCTAGTTGTGTCAGTACCATGTGTTAAATGCTGTTCTTTTTTCCAATACATTGAAATATTACAGTAAAAAATATTGGGGCCTTTTCTAGAATCTGGTTCTCTATTCTTTCCATGGATATATTTTTCAATTTCCATGTCAAATACCATATCAATTTCATTCTAAAAAATTGAGAACATATTATCTGTTAATGGAAATTCTTATTATTTCTCTTAGTTTTCTTGTTTGTTTTTTTGTCAAATGAATTTTAACATTATTGTATACAATCTTCTCTCCCACCCAAACTTTAGTATTTTAATTAAAATTGCATTAAATGTGTTTATTAACTTTGGGAAAATGGACATTTTAATAATGTTAATTCTTCCCTTTGCCAGGAAAATTGGTCAACCTATGTAAATGTTGTAGCCCTTGCATATTATCTGGCTTTGGCATATCTATATGTAGGCTGACTATACCACATACTTAGCTGTCAACTAAAGCCATCTGCTGAAGAAATAGGACCTCCTCAATGTTTTATATACACTAGAGGCCTGGTGCATGAAATTTGCACATGGGGCAGGGGGTGTTCCTCAGCCCAGCTTGCACCCTTTCCAATCTGGGATCCTACCACGATCAGGCCTAAACAGGCAATTGGACATCCCTCTCACAATCCAGGACTCCTGGCTCCCAACTGCTTGCCTGCCTGCCTTCCTGATTGTCCCTAACCGCTTCTGCCTGCCAGACTGATCATTCCCTAACCATTCCCCTACCAGCCTGATTGTCCCTAACTGCCCTCCCCTGCAGGCCTGGTCACTTCTAACTGCCTTTCCCTGCAGGCTTGATTTCCCCCAACTGTCCTCCCTTGCAGGCCTGGTCCCTCTCAACTGCTCTCCCCTGCTGGCCCGATGGCTCACAACTGCCATCCCCTGCTGGCTTGATCCCTCCTAACTGCCCTCCCCTGCTGGCCATCTTGTGGTGCTCATCTTGTGTCCACATGGGGGCAGCCATCTTGTGTGTTGGAGTGATGGTCAATTTGCATATTACTCTTTTATTAGATAGGACTATATTATACTTTAGCTGGCTCTATGTTGGCTTTCATCTGTAGTGCAGTCGGCATGTGATTATTGTTAGCAATGCTTTTTCCCCATCATCCTACCAGACTCTACACTAGGTTTTCAAACACATATGGCTACTCCCTTAAAGTATAAGGTTGTTGCTGCTCTGGCTAGAAGTAGTTACAAATTCAAATAGCATTTTGTGTCACTGTAGGATCCACCTGATTCTGATATTTGACAAGTAATCTTCCTCTGACCTAGCCAAAATCCACTTAACCTCTTGGATTCTAATAATTTTGCAATATACTTCTAAAATTGGTTATTCTCCTTTGGTATCAAACCAGCAGGAAAAGCCTTAAGTGTGCATTGTTTTGGTTTTCTTTGGTGTTTTGGATGAGGAATTGAGCAGGAAATGCGCACTGCAAGGTTTAAAAAATTTTAAATATAATTTTTTTATTGATTTCTGAGAAGAAGGGAGAGGCAGAGAGAGACAGAAACATCAATGATGAGAGAGAATCATTGGTCGGCTGCCTCCTGCATGCCCTTGACCGGACTCAATCCCGGGAACTTTCAGTCCACAGGCCGATGCGCTATCCACTGAGCCACACCAGGCAGGGTGATCACTGCAGTTTTAGAGCAGAATGTTCACTGTGCAACTACTGGGGAATCTCTACCCTTCAAAACTGAACATGGGCCTGAAAGCAAGAGTATGACTGGGAGTGAATATACTTTGAAACATTTGAAAGTAATAAAGAGAATGATTATGATAGTTTATAAAACCTTGATGCTCCTGACAGAATAGGACTGAACTAGTCTGTTTAGCATGGCATTCATTTCATAATAATTGGGGGATGTATTACTCAGTAGTAAAGTGTCCTTCCTTTTGGTGATAAATTTAAGAAAACCAAGTGAAAAAGAACTTACTGTCAACAATTAAAAAATTCTCATCCTTAAAAGTGCTTAAATACATCATATTTTTTTAGATTTATTTTTTTTAATCAAACTTACCTTTCAAATTATGTTGATATTCGATGGTCTGTTGTAGCCCTTTTACCATATTATGAAGAGTAGCACATTCTAAAACATAAGAGATAAATTTATTTGTAGATTATTTGCTTTCATTTTGGAATCATTCTCTCAAAGTTGAAAGACATAAAATAAAATACTGTTTGTGACAAATGACCAGGTCTTAATAAAGCTATCAGGCATCTCAAAGTAAATTATATCAACCACTTTTTAATCACCCTTAAAGTCAAATGCAATTCAGGATTTAGTAAAGAATTCTCTAAGGCTCAATAAACCCTGTAGGACAGGGTGCCGCGCATGTACCTCAGCAAGACCTGCCCTAGAAGTGAGGTACATGTGGACTGCCTGGGGGACTGTGAGGAGCGCATCCATGCGAGTTTCCCACGAAAGAGCATCCCAGGGACAGAGAGCTGAGGTACATAAAGTTTTGTTCAAACATAGACAGCCAGAGCTGGTGAGATGGTTGGGATGAGACACTGCTTTACTTCCTCCCTGTCCTTGGACCTGTCCTCTCCACTTTTTATGCCTGAGTTCCAGGGCAAGGCAGTAGCAACTAAAGGAGTAAAAACCCAACATGTTGAACTACAGGGCATCGGCACTTTGGTGCCAATGACTTCTCCACAGTGGGTGAGAAAGCCTTGTGCTAGTGCCCTGCGTGTGCATGGAGCTTTCAGCGCACTCTTGGGCACCCCCAGCAACAGCGAAGCCTTTGATGGGTATCATTCCCAGCATCCTGCTTTTTTCCCCTCTCTTGCTATTTCCCAGTAAGGATGATGGTCAAATTACATGTGACAATACCTGCTTCACGTATGTTACCATGTTAGCTGCTTACAATTAAAAAATTAAGGGGGCATAGGCTCCGCTATCACCTGTCTTTGTGTCTTTTGGAAACACGAGCCCAGTGATTCATGCAATATGAGACCTCAGTACGCAGCAAATTGAAAACAGCCCTGAAACTGGAAGTATACCGCTTGTTTTTAAAATGTGCATCTTACAGTTTGAACACAAGGTGGCTCTCCCAACATATTTTCTTAAACAAAGGAAACTGAATCAATAAATTGTTCCTTAGAACACCCTTCATTATTTTAGAATAGATTTTAATTCTTGTTGCAAACATTTACCCAATTATCATTTCTAATAGACTTTCTAATATACTTTGAACAAAACTATTGTTCTATTCAACTCTTAAAAACTAAAGTTCAGAATACTAAACTACTTCTTATCCTATATAATTTAATCAATTGTTGAGCTCAAATTTGGGCTCTGCCATCAACTAGTAATTTGCATATTGACACCTATTTCATTAAGCAGTTGGAAATGTTAAATACAATTATGCATGACAATAATTTTCATAGCACTTGGTCCTCAATACTAATATTATTTACCATCTTGAAATGGCAAAGAAATTCTTTATCTGGTGTAAAATGTGGAAAATAAAATATCAAGATCTCATTCTTTATTGTTGAACAAATTCAATTACATATAGAGTTTGTTCTTCTCTAAGTGAATTAGCACACACTTGACTTTATGAGTTGTCAATCTTACTAGTTCATTTACTTCTGTTGCGTATTATCTAGCTAAAGACCATTAGATTTAAAATGAGAACTGGATGTTTAAAAAGTGTTTAGTTACATTTTCAAATATAAAAGACACATGAAACACAACTGTAGTGAAAAGTAACTATCTCTGCAATCCTGCCCCCAAACTAACCAGCTTCCTTCCCTCCCTGAAAGCAAGAGCCGCTGAGAAGCGCCACCTGCTCAGTGCCCAGCCCTAGCGCAGGGAACCCAGGCTCCTGGGACGCACAGGTGAGGGTGGGTGCAGCTGAGAGGGTGGCCATGGGAGCTGAGCAACATGTGGTGTAGGTGTTTTGGAACAGAGGGGAGAGCCTCAGACTGGGACCACCAGTTTTTTTTATTATATATTTATTGATTTTTTTACAGAGAGGAAGGGAGAGGAATAGAGTTAGAAACATCAATGAGAGAGAAACACTGATCAGCTGCCTCCTGCACACTTCCTACTGGGGATATGCCCGCAACCAAGATACGTACCCTTGACCGGAATCTAACCTGGGACCTTTCAATCCGCAGGTTGATGCTCTATCCAATGAGCCAAACCGGTTTTGGCAGGGACAGCCCATTTTAACACTAAATTTTTTAAAAAAAATATTTATTTTGGAGTTATTGTGAGGCAGGTACTCAACTGAATTTCCCCCCATGATTTTGAAACCCTGGATTGATTCTTGGATTTGCCATTTCTTATCTGAGTGGATTCAGATAAATTATTTAACTTCTTTTATCTTATTTTTCTTCATTACTGACATGGAGTAATAAAATCAGTCCTATCTGTCCTTTAGGGCTATATTAAGAATAAAATGATAGTCTAGAAAGTGCTGTGTGAATTTTAAATATTTTACAAAATACATGGTGCAATATTAATCACCATTGTACACAAAAGCACTCTCATGATATTAGTATTTCTCCAGGCAGCCAAGAACTAACCTTCTTTAAGTGAGGCCTCATTTGTTTGCATTCCTTTTAATAAATAGTTAGCTTTTTCCAACTGCATATTCAGTATGTTGTTCCTTCCAGCAGTTTCTACCATTTTCTGTAGAGAAAACAATATACCATGTATCATAAGCAAATCAATGCTGTTAATTTGATTTTCTTACCTAAGCATATAAAAGACTAATGAAAATACAGACTACTTAATATCTGACATAACTTGAACTCCCTTCTTTCTAATGATTCAACTCTCAGTCCCATGATTAACTATTCTTCATGTTTAACAAATCTTCATGATTAACAATTCTTCCCTTCATAACTGAAGGGAAGGATCATATTATACTCTGCTCTGTACTATGTTGCATTTAGTACTATTCTCTTGAGATGATGTCACATAAGCATATATAGGTCTGCCTCATTCTCTTAACAGCTGCATAGAGTTTCATCTATGCATATTCTGCAATTTACTTAAGTAGTTCACTATTGAGGAAAATTTGTGTTGTTTCCACTTTTTTGCCCTTGCAGACAATAAATAAGCATTCCTGAATATATCTTTCTGGTATCTTTATGAATAGTATAACAGCTGCCACATACCCATCAAACACCTTTGGAAATGATCAATTCATAACCAGTCTCATATTGTCTATTCCCACTTTCCTATTGTCTTCATTTCTGAGTTTATCTCAAAGCAACTTCCTGACATTATTTTACTTCATCCATAAATATTACAATCTATATGTGTCTCTAAGAGATAATACTCTTAAAAATACCATTGTCACATAAAAAATGAACAATATTTCTTATTTAAAATGTTCAAGATATAATAGATTTTATAAAATAAACTTCAAAAATTTTGCACCAATTCCTTTCCTTACATAAATAGTGCTAAATCTCTTTCTCTCTTATCTTGGTAAGAATGACTTGGTTAAAAAAACAAAACAAAACATGCTCTTTGTTTAAAAGCTCATTATAGTACCTCAAAATACTTATCATAATGAAAATTCTTTTATTATGACAGTACTACATTGTGTGGATGAAAAGCAGAAATAGAGAAAAATGATAAAATAAGACAGAAAATAAAGGTAGGTGTTATTTCCTCTCCCCTTTCTGCTTCACAAACATAATCTCAACATCTGTAATTTACCCATCTATGTTTTCTCAACAGCTATCCCTACTCCTCTCCCAGGTAGAGGAAGGAAAAAAACCGAATGTTTGCTTGTGGATTTGATCTATCATGAAACTTGTCCAGAGTTGGGGAGGGAGGACTTCAAGTGGGTCTGCTTTTACACAAAAGAGAGGAAAGGGAAGAGACAGAATAGGAAAGACTAAGACTAAAAAACCTTTTAGTCATAGTGGTAAGACACTCAGGACTGAGTCTCCTTCAATTCTTACTAAATCATTCCTGAGTTTATGGACACCTTGGGCATTTAAGTAGGTATTTTCCCGTTAACTTTAGCAAAACTATATCAATTATTTATTGCCTTGACCCAGAAACATTTTGATGCATTAGTACAAATGAGCCAAAACCATCTATATTTTAAATACAGATTTTTAAGGGCTTACTTAGCAAAGTACATTCCCAGGGTAAAGACCCCGCTCATTTTGGGCTGTACATTTTCCTTTCTTTCCAGCTCCTTCCACTAGCAAAATCTGTTTCCACTTTTCCCTCTACACTTTAACTGTTTGATATCTCCACATACCTTTTCTATCTGTGAGAAGTCATTTATAAGTTTGTCAAGATTCACACTGCTAACTTTTTTCACACATCCATCACTGCTTTGATTCATGTCCAACCTAGTGCAGAGTAAATCCTGTTAAAACAAACAAATAACAAATAAAATCTAAAGCACTACAACAGTAGTAATAAACACTAACGTTTCTGTCCTTTACTCAGAGCACACATTTGAGCTCCATTCCACTCAGAATTTTTGTCATGCCCATTAACAATAGCCAGTGCCTTACGGCTTCTCCACTTCTCTCCAGCTTCACCCTTACTGAGTTTTCTCTAAAAAAATCTAACATTAGTGTGCAGATATATACACATGTAAAAATTATTTGTCCCTACCTACCATATAAAAATTAATCATGCCACTGTTCAGCATTTATCCCTGGCCATCAGTATGGCTGGACTTAAAATCTGATGTACCATTACATCTTTAAATATAATTATTCTCAATTTCAGGTATTTAAAATACCTCTCATGCCACAAATATTTTCGCTGTATTTCCTGGTACTGTGGTTGCTGCTATGGACTGAATTGTGAACATGTCCCAAATCCATGTGTTGAAGTACTACTATCTCTCAAAGTGACTGTGTCTGGAGATAGGGTCTTTAGGAAATAAGGTTTGAATGAGGTCATCAGAGTGGGGCCCCTACCCAATAGGACTGTGGCCTTATGAGAAGAGGAAGACTAGGCATTCCTGTACATACTAAGAAAGGACTAACTTTGCAGTCCTGTCTCTACCATCCATTAAAGAAGAAAAATGAAGGTTAAGAAAAATATTTTTAAAAAGGGAGAACTCTCCCTCTCTCTCTTTCCATGTGCTCACACAGAGGAAAAGTCCTGTGAGCACACTGCCAGAAGGTGGCCATCTGCACCTCAAGGAGAGAGCCCTCACGCGATACCAACCCTGCTGGCACTGTAATTTTGGACATCTACCCTTCAGAACCATGAGAAAATAAATGTCTGTAGTTCAAGCCACCCACGTGTAGTATTTTGTTAGAGCACTATAGAGTAGATGAATACTCTTGTTTTTCACACTGTGTTTGGTAAACAAAAGACATCTGGAAATTAATCTGTTCCAAGCAGTCATCCAGTGATACCATCCTCTTGTTATTCTGTGTCAGGATAACCGTTGGTGTAGCCAGCTGGCTGATGCAGGGCGGGGAATAAGAGTTTGTTTAGTCCTATGGAACCAATCCTGGAAATGCAGGAAGGATGGAGAAAGGGACTTCTGCAAACCAGCCAGCACTTAGATGGGTGTGTGTGTGTGTGTGTGTGTGTGTGAAGGTCTAGAAAAATCAAGATTAATACCATCTAAAAGTATGAGACACTATGTTGAGTCGTTTCTCTGGCAAGGAGGAAGAAAACGCAAATTTGTAATGTAGGCCTTCTAGACCGAGGAAGGAGCATGACATGGGGAAGTGGCAGTGGCAACTAGTCCAGAGTAAAAGGTAGATAAAACCCCTAAAGTAATTACTTAATGTCACTTGGGGGGCGTATTGTTGTCTAAGATGAGGCACACCAACACACAGACATTGCTTGGCAATTTGGTCATTAAAAAGTTCCACATCCTCCTCTTTTTAAGATTATATCACATGAACAACTATTAGTGGTTTTTAAAATTTCATTATTATTTTTAAAAAATATATTTTGACTTTTTACAGAGAGGAAGGGAGATAGAAAGTTAGAAACATCAATGAGAGGGAAACATTGATCGGCTGCCTCCCGCACACCTTCCACTTGGGGATGTGCCCGAAACGAAGGTTAGGGCTATTAGTGGCTTTTTAGATCTGAGAGAATTTTAGCTGTATATTTTAAATTTTTACTGAATTATTATCCCGTGTATCACATATATGAGCAAAACTCTATATAAAATCCCTTAAATGGTTAAAACCTGGTCCTTCAGGCAGGACCATGATCCCAATAGCATCCCAAGATAAACACAGTAAAATTCCTCTTGGGGTGAAATCATCAATATTTGATATGCTGTTATTATTTAATAGAACTATACGATAATTTGAAATAGCTAATGCATTCTCCTCCCTCCTAACTTTGTTTTCCTTTTTGACTCCAAACATTTTAAATGAAAAAGGTTTACAGGGCTTTGCCTTAGACCACGGCCGAAGAGCTCATTGCGTTTGCACTTGCGCTTCCTCTCCTTCCAGCGGCTCTCCCCCAGCAGCCCTGGGAGTGTCCTCCCGGGAACCGCCCCAACCTCAGTCTCCACCTCCCCGGCCGTCCCGCCTCTCTGCTGCGCCGCTGCCAGGGACGCTGCCTCCCCCGCCCAGCTCAGCCCCCGGGGCCCCTTGCCCAGGGCTGGGTGCCAGGCGCTGGGCCCAACCCCCTCCCCCGTGGCCCGGGTCCCCCTGCCCAGGGAATGGGTGCCAGGCGCTGGGCCCAGCTTCCCCCGCGGCCTCAGGTGCAGGTGGGTGGCGGCCCCGTCTCCTTCCTTGGCTCCCAGCTGCCTACCAGCTTCCACCCCGGCCCTCGGCCAGTAAGGCAAGCTCGGGGTCCTGCCCGCCTCTCCCACCTCAGCGCCCTCCGTGGATTCCCTCAGCCCCGGGCCCGGGCTTCCGGCTGCCCCCACCCGCAGCCCCGCGTCCTAGCAGCCCAGTTCGCACGCACGCCGCAGGCGCACAGAAGCGCGGGGGCCAGGCCTCCTCCACCAGAGACTGCGGTGCGAAGGAAATATCCGCGGGGAACACGGGGATTCGAACTGGCGCCGAGGCTCGGGGGTGTCGCCTGCTGCGGTCAGGGTTCCGCCTCTCCCTGCTCCCTCCCTCCAGCTGGAGCCGGTCCCACCCTGATTGCCCTCCCCGCCCCGGAAAGCCGGTCCCCCAGCAAAGGGCCCGCCCCTCTCCAGGCCCCGCTCTTCTCCAGGGCCCGCCCCTCTCCCGGCTCCGCCCCCCTCCCGGCCCCGCCCCTCTCCAGGCCCCGCTCTTCTCTAGGGCCCGCCCCTCTCCCGGCCCCGCCCCTCTCCAGGGCCCGCCCCTCTCCCGGCTCCGCCCCTCTCCCGGCTCCGCCCCTCTCCAGGCCCCGTTCTTCTCCAGGGCCCGCCCTTCACCCGGCCCCAAGGTGCACCCGCCCCAGCGCCCGCCTCCAGCCTTCCGACTGGGCCTTCGCTCCCTTCAGCACCTAGTGTCTGTAGACCAATAATTATTTCCCCAACCCAACAATACGTCGCACTGTTTAAGTTTGGAACAGTGAGTCAACACCATCGAATAAATAATAATCCTCACTTAGAGTAACTTATAAGCATAGGCTTACACACCACCTGGTAGTCACGTGATGGGAATGAAAGATGAATATAAGGCAGTGCAACCCGCAGCCAGTCCATGGATATGGTCTTCCACCTACAGAGCTTTGTCTTGGTAGCTCAGAGGTCAAGGACATGAGCTCTGTGTGGATCCACGGCCAACCGGCCAACATTCCAACTGGGTGATGGTGGGCGAGTTCCTAATTATATGTGCCCCAGATTTCTTATCTGTAAAACAGACATCAGTAATAATGCCTGCCTCATAGAGCTGATTAAATGAAATGACATCTAAAAGTGCTTACTGCAGTTCCTGGTTTAAAGTAAATGTTCAAAGACAGGAATTGTTATAATTCAAAATTTTAGTTCAACAACAGTTTGGAAGTGGTTTATCCACTGCCAACATTGCCCTATCTACTTTTGTTTTGAGTGAGAGATTTATTTTTATCAATAAAAAAAAAAAAGAAATCCAAAGTTGGGCAAGTATAAAAATGTGAACTATAGGAGGGTAACCCATACTATTTTATTTGAAAGGTGGTATGCATGGTGGCAAGAAAGCTAGATTGAAGGGGAACTGTGGGGTGGAGTCCTCTCTGCTGCCTGCCATTTAGTAAAACTGGGAAGGTTGATTCATCTTCTTTTTTCACTTCTAAAATAAGTGGACTAAGAAACAGCTAAATTTTAAGATTTTAAACTGCTCTGTTGGTAAAAAGTTGCTTATCAAAATGTTAGAAAATGCCATTTTTTCATATTCCTTACCTCATTAATTTCACAAAATACATATATATTATTTTTTTAAAGATCTTTTAAGATCTCTATCTCCATATATATATGTATGTGTGTGTGTATACACACACACACATATATATATATATGCATTTGGCCTCTATATATACTAGAGGTCTGATGCATGACATTCATGCAAAGGCCTTACACCCCCCCCCACACACACACACCTCTGCCTTGGCCCCCATCTGTCATGGTTTAGTCCAGAAGGAAGGATGTCTGATCTAATTAGCATATTATGCTTTTATTATTATAGATGTATAGATAGATAGACAGATAGGTAGATAGACAGATAAATATTGATTGGTTGTAGCTCAAGCTAGACTTGTTTACCTGGCAGGGCAACCTTTGTTTGCCAAGCATTCCATTTTCCCTTTTCAACTTCTCAACACTTGGCTTCCTCCCCTTTGAAACCCTAGAGCCCCATCCCTTTCCTTCAGCCCAGGGTGGTATGTAAGCCTAAATCTTCTGGCCACCTGAAGTGGGGCTCCTAAAATCACAATTAAAATGTTTATGCTTTTTAAAAAATATTTTTATTGATTTCCAAGAGGGAGAGAGAGAGAAACATCAATAATAAGAATCATTGATTGGCTGCCTCCTGCACACACACACACACACACACACACACACCCATTGGGGATTGAGCTCAAAACCCCGGGCATGTGCCCTGACCAGGAATTGAACTGTGACCTCCTGGTTCATAGGTCCACACTCAACCACTGAGCCATGCCAGGTGGGCATTCTTTTTAAATCTGGTTTGTGTCCATTTAATTCTTAGACCAGCCACCGAAACTAGAAGAGAAAAATTTTCCTGCTCTACAATAGTCCCAGCCTGAAAACGGATTGTCTCTAACACAAGTACCTTATTTATGAAAACTAAAATTCATTATAATGATTCCTCTTCAAGTCAATGAATTATGTGCCTGATACTGCTCTACAAGGAAATAGTTCGTCATGTAGAATCAGTAGGAATGCTCGTCAGAGAACAGTAGCATAATGAAACGAAGGATTATTAAACGTCATCTGGCTGTTGAACCCATTTCAGAACCACCCAGAAATATATCTTACTGGGACACAAGTGATTTTAGGCAATCAATTAACTTGGTAGGCCACTTTGGTGTTGTCAAATGATAAATCGAGGCAGATGAAAGGTTTTAAGAGTTTATACGAGAAAAAACTCAATTCCATGGGCAGGGCCAAACCAGGTATGTTAGGAGGGCTCTACCGACAGGAGCCGGGGGGAGACTTTTATAGAGAAAAGGCAAAGGCAAAGCAAGGAAATTATTGATTGGCGATAGCGCAAAGTCTAGTTGGCCGTGATTGGTTGATCTTAGAGCTTGATTTCCTAACCTTGAGGCATTTACAGGCTTGGATTTTGGTCTGCTTACATAGGTTCCGATGGCGTTAGATCCACCTCAGTCTAATGGCTTCCTTGTTTAATTAATGTAATTAATTCGCCAGCATTGTGAGACTATGGGGCTTAGTCAATGACTGTATGCCGAAGGCTTTAGAGATAAATACAAGAGGCACCTTCTAGGAACCTTGAGTCTGAGCCATTTGGCCTCCCTGAGATGTTTCTGTCCCCTTGCCCCCGGCTCCCAATGTGGGTTCACTCTATTACTACAAAATGCAACCAGTCCGGAAATTGAGAAAACACAGGCCACAGAGGAGCCAGCTGCTAGTTCCGCCCGGGAATTAGCTTTTACGGTGGAGGCGATTCTTGCAGGTTTGCACCTGTTCTGAAGCCTGGGTGCGCGTTGTCCAGGCTGAAGAAGTAAAAGGATAATGTCCGCAGGTGACTCTGGCCACGGTCTGTGCAGGTCTTGCTGATGCTCCGCTTTGGGAATCACAGATCTCTGTACAGCAGCGCCCTCTGGAGGTGACAGCGTGGGAACTGCCTGAGAGGGGTCGCTGCATGGCCTGAGACAGTGATAGGCAACTTTGTGAGCTTGGTGTGTCAAAATTCGCCAAAAAAAACAAACAAACAAAAAACAAGACAAAAAAAAAACAAAACAAAAACAAAAACAAAAAAACCCGAGCATAACTCGATGGTGTGTCACTTCGAAACCCCCCCATAATTTTGCGATATTTATAGTTTAAATAACAAAAATGTATAATTGTAATATGTAACTGTATTTAATAAATCAAAAGCTAATTATTTAACTCACCTGCAATGTTTCATCCTCGGCCACTGCACCTGGCCATGCAGTAGCCTCGGATGAAACGTCTTTCTCGGCATGTGGCCACGTGTCATCAAAAACGGCTACGCGTGTCAGTGTGGACACGCGTGTCATAGGTTCGCCATCACGGGCCTGAGACCTGGCCCAATAAGAACGCCTCTCTTAGGCTGAGTCTGGAAATAAAAGGAAAATATTGGAAAAGAGCCAGAACCACAGAACTAGGTGGAGGGGATGGGGGGCGGGGGCGGAGAAGCACCAGATGAATGCCTCTGAGTAAGGTAAGAGTTAGGGTGCCGTTTGAGTCTCTCTGAGAGCCTGGCTGTGTAGCTAAGAAAGGGATTTCCTTTGCTTCTGATAAAGTGGATTTGCACATTGGGACCCATACACTGGATGTCACCCCAGTGGCCCAGCCCAAGGCACAGATCTAAGCTAAGTCAGCCTGCACATAAAGGAAACGCCTGGAAGGAAAGCTAACAGAGACCACTCATCATCCTCCAACTCAGCGTTAGCGAGCTCATCCCAGCCTGGAAACAGGACCTGTTGGCCTTATCTCCGCCCTTCTAGCCAACCCTAGCTTTACAAAAGCGCCCCAAATCCTCTGGCAGAGGCCCCTCCAACTCCCCTGCTTGGGAGGCTCTGCACATGCCCAATCCATGGACTGTTTTCCCTTGAATAAAAAACATTAAACTCACTACTAACGGGTTTTAGTTTTGTCATTGGACACTCGTTTCCTTTTTTCTCTTTTTCAGGGAGACAAGCAAGAATTGATTGGTTGCAGCAAAACACACTTAGGACCTTGAAACAAGGCAGGGCATGGAAGAAGCCACTGGAGAAGCGAGGCTGGGCTGCTCTGGCTCCCTGGGAAGTCAGACAGAAGTGGGATGTGGGGGCAGTTTCAGCGGGTTAGTCCCCGGTTGCAAGCCTCCAGCGGTCACTTAGAATTTAGGAGATGCTTACCTGCATTGAAGGGGTAGAGGTGGGGGTTGAGGGGAGGAGAAGAGGGAGAAGGGACCGGCAGGGGCATGCTTCCCAGAAGGGGTTGGTGGATTAAAAATAGCCCAAATTCACTGGAACGCCTGTCCTAAAAAAAGTGGATCTATTTCCTCATCCTTTTATTTTTATTTTATTTTACTTCAAAATCTTTATATTTTAGTTTTCCTTCAATGCATTTAAAAATATATTTTATTGATTTTTTACAGAGAGAAAGGGAGAGGGATAGAAAGTCAGAAACATGGATGAGAGAGAAACATCAATCAGCTGCCTCCTGCACACCCCCTACTGGCGATGTGCCCGCAACCAAGGTACATGCCCTTGACCGGAATCAAACACGGGACCTTTCAGTCCGCAGGCCGATGCTCTATCCACTGAGCCAAGCCAGTTTCAGTTCCTCATCCCGTTAAGTTACATTGCCCCCTTCCGTTGCAGAAGAAGAGGTGTCCTGAGATTTCCCCGCCTAGGCCCTAGGGGCTTCCCTATCATCTTTGTTCACTCCCACCAGGTAAACAAGCCTGGGCTGCTCCACTGTAGAGGCCGCAGCCTGCCAAACGCCCGGAGGGTGAGTGCATCCATCCCAGGTCATCCGGCGCACGCCAAGCCACCAGCTGACAGTCGATGAAGGACTGAGTGAGCCTTGCTGGCTGACACAGGCAGGAAAACTGCCCAAACGGCCTCCCCACCCACCTGTGAGCGAACAGATGCTGGTTGTCTCAAACCACTGAGTTTGGAGGGTATTTTAGGCAGCAAAAGACTGAGTGATTGCTAGTATTTGAAACATGATAGAGTGCAAGATATCCACCATGGGAAGGAGATGGACTTTAAAAAAAAATGCATTGCTATTTTTTTTTAGAAATAATACTCTCTCAAATTAGGTAAAAGATGGCTTTTCCAAATCCGAAGCAAACAAGGTGACAGTTTCGGAGACTGAGGTGTGAGATAATCAGACCCTGGACTAAATGGTGGAGGGAGGATGTTAATAAGAGAATGGGCTGTGGGTATTTCAGAGACTTCCAAGTCTCATTTCTGAGCAGGTCTACTGAAGACATTTTCATTTACGAAGATTCCCTCTGTTGTGAGTAATTACAGATTTGTGTGTCAACGGTTGTCCTGAACAGTCCCAATCAGTGAAGCTGCTGGAAAAATCCTAGATTCTGCAATGCCCTGGGTTTAACCTGCTAAGCATTGCTCATGCGACTGAACACAGCAATTTACAAATTTTTAAAAAAGGGTAAAATAATAGGAACAGCAAAATAGGAACCCCTTGACTGAGGAAAAAGTCTCACAGTCTAGAACTCGTAAGTTTATTTCCCTGCATTTTGACTATTGGGAGAAAGAGATATATGACAAGAGTATATTTTAGTAGGAATCTGGAAATATGTTATATATTATAACTCTAAAATAATAAACATTTGTTATAGAAAATGAAGGAAATGAAATCAAATGAAAAATAAGATAATTTAAACACCCATGTTTACTTGCCAATATCCCAGCAGAAATGGCGGCAGTCACGGAGCTGAAGAGAGCAGAGACTAGGGTTGCCCGGGTGATGGAGGAAGCCAAGATTTTGCAGCCCTAGTGCTTAGGCCTCCACTATAGGCTACAAAGTTTCAATTATAGAATCAAAATAAACCCAAACAGAAATGGCTGTCACCACTGAGTGAGCAGAAGGCTTGGCTCCCCTCCAGGCTACAAAGTTTCAATTGTAGAACATAAATTAATCTCAGATCCCAGGGCCTCCGTTTGGGTCACTGGGGGGGCATGGCCAGCCTGGGGTCCTTGCCCAGGCTGCCCCACACCCCAAGGGAACCCCCACCCTGATCTGGGACACCCTTCAGGGCAAATCAGCTGGCCCCCACCCATGCATCAGGCCTCTATCCTATCTAATAAAAGAGTAATACTCAGATTGACCATCACTCCAACACACAAGAGGGCTGCCCCCATGTGGTCAAAGATCCTGCCCCCATGTGGACACAAGATGGTCACCACAAGATGGCCAGCAGGGAAGGGCAGTTGGGAGGGACCAATCCTGCAGGGGAGGACAGTTAGGGGTGACCAGGCCAGTAGAGAAGGGAAGTTGGGGCAAACAGGCTGGCAGAGGAGCAGTTAGACATCAATTAGGCTGGCAGGGTAGTGGTTAATGGGTGATCAGGCTGGCAGGCAGAAGCAGTTATGGGCAATCAGGTAGACAGGCAGGTGAGCAGTTTGGAGCCAGCAGTCCTGGGATGGGGCTCCCAGATTGGAGAGGGTGCAGGCTGGCCTGAGGGACACCCTCCCTACCCCCATGCACGAATTTTGTGCACTGGGCATCTTGTTGTTTTAAGAGTAGAGAGCTGTGGACAGGGAGTTTGGAGGGCTGGTCAACCTTGATTGCTTTGAGGGGTTGGAGCTGGTTACTGGGATGTTGGTGGTTGAAGCAGCCCCCACCTGTTAATCCTAAGAAGATCTACTGATTGACTTTTACTGGTGTTTCTGGCCTGGGGGATACAGCTGTATCTTATGATTTTAATCTTAATAAAATGAGTGGTGAAGCCAGAGTAAGTGGTAGTTCTGCCACTAGAGTCGAACTATTGCCTGGTCCCCATTTTCCAAATTAATATTTTCCTGAGTCTCTTTATTCATTTGTGTGTGGCCTTCTCCAGAAACCCAAACCCTGAACTGGGGACCCTGAATCACGCAGGATGTGAAAGGGGTACCCACATTTTGCTGCCCACCCAGGGACGCCACACTAGTTAAATAAGTCTTGGAGAATCTCTTAGGTTTTCTGAGCTTTGATTTTTCTCTTCTGCAAAATGTTAAAGTAATGTCTAGCTTGCCTGTAACACAGGTTTGTTATGTTTTAAAAAATAGATATGAAAGTGCTTTAATAAAAATCAAAATCCTATGTGAATCATTTTCAAAATATGGTACCACCTAAAGGAAAGCTAACAATAAGAATCATTCCACTTTGGATTTTTGACTGTAGTTCTATTGGGAAAGGCAAAGTGCATACAATTTCCTGACAAATTATTTTATACTTACGGAAAATGCTGATAACATCTCTTAATGCTCACTGAGCAATCATGTAGACTTTTTTTTTTAAATCAATTTAAAATTGCTTTTCTATATATCCCTACAAAGACTGCTTCCCGGGACTCCTGTGCAAAAATCCATTAGGTTTGAAGTTTTGTCTGGGTGATTTTATTTTTTAAAACTCAGCAGAGAGCAGTAAGGGCCATGTTATTTTTGTTCAGGTGAAACAGAAACATATTCTGTAGCTTCACAGCAAATTTCCTCCACATCGTGAAGAGGAAGTAAGCATGTCGCAGTGCTGTAGACTCAGAGTGTACGGTGCACTGATAGAGACTGAGTTTGCTTTGTCTTTTATTTGATTAGTTACTAGAGGCCCAGTGCCTGAAATTTGTGCAAGGATAGGCCTTCACAGCCCCGGCTGCCATCTTCGCAGCCCTGCCACCACTCCCCCCGCAGCACCTGCCTTGGTGTGGCATTGCCCATGTCTGCTGCCACACACCCCGTTCCCCAGTTCCACAGAGCCCCTGATTGATTTTCCTGCAGAGGGTGGCCTGGCCCTCCCTCTGTGGGGTGATCATGGGGCGATGGTAGGACCCCCCCCCGACCAATCACATCGCACCCTTCTTGGCTGGCCTGGTGCCAATGTGTGTCATAGGGTGGTCATCGGGATGATCATTTTGCTGTTTGGCTGTTTGGTCTATTTGCATATTATGCTTTTATTCTTATAGATAACTAAAAAATTTCCGTTACAGCTGACACAATATTATATTAGTTTCACTATGTGCACAACATAGTGATTAGATGTTTATATAACTTATGAAGTGATCACCCTGATAAGTCTAGTACTCACCTGGCACTATATACATTACAATATTATCTATATATATAAAAGTCTAAGGGACTGTTCAACGACTAGCAGTGATGTGCACTGACCACCAGGGGGCCGACAATGCATAGGCATGGGAACATGGAACAGACTGATGAATCTCAGAGGGAAGGGGGAAAGGAGAAGGGCAGGGAGAGATTAACCAAAGATCTTATATGCATATTAGAGGCCTGGAGCATGGATACATACACGGGTGGGATCCCTCAGACTGACCTGTGGGGATTGGACTGAAACCAGCAGTCTGACATCCCCCAAGGGGCCCCAGATTGTGAGAGGACACAGTCCAGGCCAAGGACTCCACCAGTGCATGAATCCATGCATTGGGCCTCTAGTTAACTATATTCCCTATACTGTACATTACATCCCTGTGACTATTTTTACAAGTGCCAGTTTGTACATCTTAATTCCTTCACCTTCTTCACCCAGTCCTCCAACTTCCCTCCCATGTGGTAAGCATCAATTTGTTCTCTGTTTCTTTAAGTTTGTTTTTTTAGATTTCAAATATAACTGAAATCAGATGATACTTGTCTTTGTCTGACTCATTGTGCTTAGCATAACACCCTTTGGGTCCATTCATGTCAGAGACGGAAAGATTTCGTTCTTTTTTATGGATCAGTAATATTCCATTGTATATACATATGTACCACATCTTCTTTATCCATTCATCTGTCCGTGGATACTTGGACTGCTTCCATAGCTTGGCTCCTGTAAATAATGCTGCAAAGAACACAGGGGATACATCCATCTTTTTGAATCAGTGTTTTGAATTTCTTTGCTAAATAACCAGAAGAAATTCTGGTTCATAAGGCAGTTCCATTTTTAATTTTTTGAGGTAGTTACAGACTGTTTTCCAAAGTGGTTGCACCAATTTGCACTCCCATCAATAGTACACAAGGGTCCCCTTTTCTCCACATCCTTGCCAACACTTGTTATTTGTTGATTCATTGATGATAGACATTCTGACAGGTGTGAGGTGATATCTCAGTGTGCTTTTATGTTTCCGTGATGATTAGTGAGGTTGAGCATCTTTTCATTTATCTGTTGGCCATTTATATGCCATCTTTGGAGAAATGTTTATTTGTGTTCTCTGCCTATTTTTTTAAAAAGAGAATCAAGTTGGTTTCTTTTTGTGTGTTAAGTTGTATCAGTTCCTTATATATTTTAGATATTAATCCTTTACTAAATGTACCATTGGCCAATATATTTTCCCCTTCAGTGGGTTGTCTTTTCGCTTTATTGATGGTTTCCTTCACCGTGCAAAAAATTTTTAATTTGATGTTGTCCAGTTTGTTTTTATTTTGTTTCCTTTTGCTTTTCAGTTTTGAGGAATTTGTATTATGAAAGTTAAGTTTAATGGTATCACATAAGAGACTGTGTTCATATTCACATTCACCTGAAATTTATTGTAACTGTACTTTATGTCATGCCTACTGGTCTAATGAGAGCAGCATTTCCCAAGTGTGAATAGATATAATAATGGGTTCTCCTTTACCGTATTTTTTGTTGTTAAGTAAATGGGGAAAATAGTATTAAGTTTAAGCAGGTATTTTTCTTTTTTCTTTCTTTCTTTTTTTATTTACAATATAACTTATATTTAATAGTAGTACATATGTTTTCCTTTCCCCACCCAATATCCTCCCCCCAGCCTCCCTTACCCCCCAGCACATGTCCCCACCTGCCCCCCTCCCCGCCCCAGTGTCTTTCATTCATTGGTTATGCTCATATGCATGCATACAAGCCCTTCGGTTGATCTCCCCCAGCATCCGCCTCCCATCCACTCCGGCCTTCCCCCTATAGCTTGACAGCCTGTTCAAGGCCACCCTGCCTCTATATCAATCACTCCTCCCTGTTTCTTTTCTTCAAAAATATCTTGCCTCTGCATACTAGAAACAAATGTATAAGAGCAAAAAAAAAAAAAATGTTTGAGTGTCAGTTTCAATGTCCAACTGTTCTGAGTCCCAGTTTCAATGTCAAATAGTTCTTTATGTGTACATGTCAGCAATGGTATCCAGATGGTGGGCACATCGTGGCAATGCAAGATCCATCCTCTCTGGTATGGTCCTGGGCAGCAGGTGTTTTTCTTTCCCTCTTTTTTAACTGCAGAAGCTTTAAAGTGTCAGCAGTCACTCTGGCTCTCCCAGAGGGAAGTGTAGTATGGGATTGAAATATGGTAGCATTCATCTTGGATAAAACGGCTGTTTGAATTTTGAAAGATTGATTCCTGTTGACTCATTGTCGCCAGGGTTGAGCTGTACCCTCTGCTTTCGCGAGATAGGACTGCATTTCCACGTCCAACAGAAGGTATGGTAAGAGATAAGGAGCAGGCAACAGGGTCAATCACAGTCCACTGGCACCTCCCTTCCAGATACGACCTTGAAAGCTGTTTTTGGAATTTAAAACAATGAACATTTATGGTTAAGATCCTTTAAAAGGACTGCCTACAACCAGGACAGCATGGTGGTGAGTGTTTGACCTCCACCGGCGTGTGGTGCCCTCCGACTGTCCTGGCCAGTTCAATAAATCCTTGCTTGCTTATTACCAACTTAACCGCCTCCATGGTCATTTGCAACTGGTCGTGGAAGTCGCCCCACAACAGGGCGTTTTCCAAACTTAGCCAACCACAGAACCCCCTCATCCCAGAACATTTCAGGGAACAGGAATGTTCCAGAATCCATGTCAGCAAACTCATTCTGGGCATTGTTGGGTGCACGGAAGTCAGAGTGAGTGGTTCAGAGGAGGGACTGATCCCTTAAGGTTGGAGGGAACCAGGGGGGGCTTCATGAAGGAGACCTCTGAGCTGCGCCATCAAAGATGAGGTGAATGTCAACAGGCAGGACTGGTAAGCAGGAGCTGGTGGGGGTGGGGATGGGGCATGAGTAAGGACAGAGATGGGAGGGCACACACTTTGTTCAAGGAACGGCTGTGTCTCCTGCTGTATTCACAGGGGGATCTCCTTACATTCAAGGAAACATCCCCCAGACCAGTGGTCGACCAACTTCAGCTTGCGAGCCACATGCGGCTCTTTGGCCCCTTGAGTGTGGCTCTTCTACAAAATACTACGGCCTGGGCGAGTCTATTTTGAAGAAGTGGTGTTAGAGATGTTGTTTAAAAAAAATTTGGCTCTCAAAAGAAATTCAATCGTTGAATTGTTGATATTTGGCTCTGTTGACTAATGAGTTTGCCGACCATTGGCCCAGAGGACCACAGAGTGCAGATGACCCCAATCTACTCAGGAGGATGCACACAGGAAGGAGGTGGCACAGGGCAGCACCAGGCTTTCTGCTCTACAGCTGTAGTCATGGCAATAGTCCCCGCAGGTTGTTTATACAGCTGTCCAGTGTTTTCTTTCCCCTCCTCCCCGCCTGACAGCTCTGGTGCCAAGAAGGAGTTCTATTGGGCACTAAAGGAGTCCCACCCCAGGCTTAGAAGTTCTATGTCTCACTGGAGCCAACGGCTCTTGTTGCAACCCCACAGGCATTGCTTTTAGGGTCCCCATGGGGGACATGCTCAATTACAAGTCATCATACTCAAGTCGAAACTCCAGATACTAGGAGTGTGTCTCCAGATTCTAGGAGCTTCTCCCTATCCCAATGTAATTTACCAGTCAGAGGTCATTTTAAACACAAGCAATTGCCCACGTAACATAGATGACATAATACTCTTCTTCGAGGAGCACGGGAGCAGAGCCTGAATTAACATTAAGCGAAGTTCGAGTTCTTTTTCAGAAGCTGCGCCCTTCACACTCAGCTCTGAAACAGGAAGCCTGCAAAGGCGACAGGGCACATTATGCGGGCACTTGAGTTTGGATTTAAGTAACACCTAGTGACATGAAAAAAAAAAACTATTTGGTGTAAAACTCCATGAGTAAATACTGCAACATACAGACAGATGTCAGTGTCCAAGTGTCAAGAAGTTTAAATGCAGGAACACCTGTGTAACCCTCTTCAATGTGACATGCACCTTCTGGAATAGAAAGGATTGTGCCTTTTCGGCCCATGGAAGGGACGGGCCTTTCTTTCCCTTCACTCCTGACTCCCCAGAGCCCCCAGGGATGTTTATTTTCAAATGAGCAGCGGCAGAATAGATGTTTTCCTGAATGAGAAAGCAGGAAACAGGCTCAAAAAGCAGCTATTAGAGAACGTTCTTTTTCATTTGTTTTTTTTAAATTTAATAAATCTTTATTGTTCAGATTATTACAATGTTCCTCTTTTGTCCCCCTCTCCCTATGGCTCCCCTTCACCTGGTACCCATCCCACTCTCTTCCCTTACCTCCCCCCCCCCACTGTCCTCATCATAGGTGTACGCTTTTTGTCCAGTCTCTTCCTGCACCTCCCACACCCCTTTTCCCCTGAGAATTGTCAGTGCACTCCCTTTCTATGCCCCTGATTCTATTATATTCACCAGTTTATTCTGTTCATCAGATTTTTAATTCACTTGATTTTTAGAGTCACTTGTTGATAGATGTGTATTTGTTGTTCACGATTTTTATTCTCTGTATTGAATGCAAACCCTCTGGGATTGTGAAACGTCGTGACAGCTTGCACCCCACTTGCTGAAGCAATGATTGACTGTTCCTCAGCCTCCTCAGAGCCATCGACTCCAGCCCCCAGGGCCCGGCCTGCACGAGATGAGGTTGTGGCTTAGCAGGGAGGAGCCAGCCTCCTGCCTCCACTGCTCTCAGGCTCCTGCCCTCCTGCGTCCCTCCGGCCTGACGTCTGCCTGCCTCCCTTGTGACAGGCAGTTGACGTGTGACTGATCTGGGAGGGCTGATTTCCTTCTGCAGGTGACAGGCTTACGCCCCACTCTCCGCTCACAGTCACACCCATCATGCAAACCTTAATGACCCCCACCCGGCTCTAGGAGCTCTGAGGGAGCCCCGCAGGCCAGCACATGTGAGTGGGGTTCCTGTGGCCTCACAGAGAGAGGGGCCAGGAGCCGCCTCCTCTGTGGCCACATATCCAGCACAGAACAAAAATCTCCATGCCCGTTGCCAATGCGTCTTACTTTTTATTGTCTTAAAATACCTTTTTGTTGATTTCAGAGAAAGGAGAGAGGAAGAGAGAGAGAGAAACACCAATGATGAGAATCACCCATCAGCTTCCTCCTGCACAGTCCCTGTTGGGAACTGACCCCTGGCCCCCCAGGTTTGTGGGCTGGTGCTAACCGCTGAACAGCACCGTCCTGGTGCCAGTGTGTTTAAACCAATCTCGCCCAGAGCCCCTTGCGATGCGAACTCGCAGTATGCAGCCCGGGGAAGGACACTTTTCCCGTGGGGGTCGACAAGAGAAGCATACCATCATGAATCCAAGAAAATAAATTTATTCAACCTGGAAGGAAAAAAATCCACAGACATGAAGGAAGTTAAATATAAACTGCAGGACACAACTAGTCATACTAGTGAATAATGGCTTGTGTGGCCAGCAAAGTACCAAAACGACATTCTGAGACTGATTGAGGTATTTAGCTATTTTTGGCAAGAGAAATGTTGTCAGCCTATTGTGAAATAGCAAGAGAGTTTTTCCCAAACACACAGTTTTAAGTTGAATTAGGTTCTACGTCCATGAAATTTATATGAAACTAAATTATGTAGCTCTTATTGAAAACCATAGCAGCAAGGTAGCAGAAAAAAATCTATGAAACATCTATTACAAAGTAACATGTTGAACTTTAAACACCCAATTCCAGCTTTTCACTGTCCTGGCGAGAAAGAGGGAATTTAAAATTACCAACCATTAGGCTATTTCCTACAAAGGTCTGAGCTAAATGGCAAATACTACGGAAGTTAAAGCTAACTTGAAAGTTTTATTCACCTTTTAAAAAAATACTTAAAGTGAGAAGTATTCTTCATTGAGATAAGATCCTTCTCTCTTTTATAAATGTTTTGGGGAGCCATCCCAGGCCTCCTAAGAATGATGTTTAGGCTACCAAGGGATTGGACAATCATTCATAAATAACTCAGCCCCCCCCCCCTTTTTTTTCTTCAGACACCCTGCTAAGAGGCCAATCATTGCACTCAGAGGGGCAATAAAAATGATGAAACTTCTTTAACCATTTTAAATGAATCCTAGGCGAGGTTTGGCGAATGGCTCGAATAAACCGGGAGTTCTGGGTGGGGGATTGAAAACCTTGTTTGTCGTTCACATAAATAACGAGTATGTGTCTGGCTGCCGACTTCGAAACAGACACCTACTTCTCACACTTCTCATCCCCCGAGGCGGGGAGCTTCATTTCCACCTGCTTCCACGTACAAAGTGCTTCCTGGTCCTGTTCCCTTCGTAGGTACCCGGGGAGGAAACCCAGCTGTGCCTGAGGGCAGCCCGCTGCCCAGATGCCAGGGTGCCCCCCTCCTCCTCAGTGTGAACCAGCTCCAAGTCCTGCTTCTACTGCGGAGTGCTCTGCCGCGAACCGAAATCGGGCAAGGGAGGGCTTTCTGGTTGTTTTTTGTTTTGGGGTTTTTTGTGTTTTTTTTTGGTTCACAGTAAGGTGGCCTGTGCAAACATTTTCAAGTTTTCTACATGAACACATATCGGTTTAAAAATTCAGCGAAGACCAGCGTGTTCCACGGATGTGGGTCGCTGCAATCATTCTAGAAGGGTTTCAGGAGTTCAGGGAGGTATCCAAAGGACTCTGTTAAAAAAAAAAAAGCAAAAAAAAAAAAAAAAGCGACGTGTTGATTTGTTTTCATCAGGGGCGCGGACCACAGCCTCAGGTCCGCGTCAGGCGGCAGCTGCTACATCCTTCCTGCGGGTCCCCGCGAACTTGAACTTCGGGGCGCCGCGGGCAGCGTCGTAAAAAAAAAAAAAAAAAAAAAAAAAAGCCGTGCTGGACGTGTAAACTATGAAAAATATCTTTATCCGTGTTATGTCAAAATAAAAATCTCCGTATCCAAACTATTTATTCTGTTCTCTTACTTACAAGGGTAGCTCCCAATCATGTGAAAAAAAATATATATATATAGCCTGTGCTTTCATTCGCATTCCAGTTTCCCGAACTGCAAAAGCCGCCTGATTCCCCCCCCACCCCCCACTTTTTCCAAAATTAAAAAAAAAAAGAAAAAAAAAAGAAAAGGCATGATTGCCTGGACATCAACGACACAGCCACTCGAAGCTCAGCGTCACGCGAAAGGCACACCCACGACAACGAGACGATCACGGCCACGCGACAGTCTTGGCCACGAATCTGGCGGAGTCTGTACAGTTCCCAGGGGACCGGGGATCCGATTACGTGTGTTTCTCCTTGTTCTTTCTGAACATCGTGTTGCATCATGTCGGGGGTGGGGGGGGGGGGGGTGGGCGGGAAAAGGCATTCGGAATCCACACTCCTCCCCGCCCCCAGGCCCCCCGCCGCCCCAGGAGGTTTGCACACGGGTTTTGGTTTGAGCATTCGCGCCCAGCCCTCTGTGGGCCACGAACCACCCAGCTCGGGGGGCGGGGGCAGATGGGAGCCGCGGCTAGGGCAGGATGCTGTCCAGCTGCTCCGCGCTCACGTAGCCACACGCCGAGAGGAACTCCTTGCTGGGCCGGGCCAAGGCGGTGGCGTTGAGGACCAGGCCCCGCGGAGACTGGACCAGGTGGATGGCGGTGTAGTCGGGGACGGGCAGCGCCGAGCCCGGGGCCGGGCCCGCTGCCCCGGACCCCCGGGCAGTAGTGGTAAGGCTTTCGGTGGTGACGTAAACGTCTTCCTGGTTAAAGCTGGGCTCCCCCGGGGCCGCCGCCGCCTCCCCGCGAGGGGCCACCGGGATGCACTTTTTGGCGTCTGCCTCGCAGAAGTAGGCGCTGTCCGTGATGAAGGCCGCTGGGCAGGAGGCCGCCTCGGGCTGCGCGCCGGCCTGGGCCAGCCCTGCCTTGTGCTTCTGGCCGGGGGACAGGACCACGCTCCCGGCCGGGGTGATGTCGCTCACCTGGGCGTAGAAGTCAATGTTGGCCAGTGGACTGGGACTGGGGGCAGCCTGGGGAGCGGACTCGGCGTCACCGGCGAGTAGTGGTCTTGCTCCACTTTCCTCTGCCAGGAGCCCCCCAGGCTCCCGAGCATCCCCCCCAGGTGGGTGGTTTTGAGTCTTCCTGTCAAGGCACAAGAGATCGGCTTCCCCTTTCAACCTCTGTGGCTGAGCAGCCTCGGAGGGCGCGTCGTCCCCCGCGTCCCCGGCTTGGAAGTCAGCCTCTAGGAGGTCAGGGTCGTAACAGCTGGTGCGGCCAGAGTCATCGTCCTTCGCCCCCAGGATGGGAAGTGATTTCTGGTGGGCGTGGCTGAGGAGTCTGTCTGTGTCTGACCCTTCCGTCTTGTCATCAGGGTCGTCGATGTCGAGCTCGATGAATTCAACCCAGGAGTCATCGTTGTAGAACTCGGGCTTGTAGCTGTCGTGGATGGCTAAGATTGTGTTCACCTCTTCCAGTTTTCCTTCCTAGCAAATGGAAAGAAAAGGAAGATCTGTGAAAAGGAAACTCACAGTGGTTAAGTGAGTCAACAAATAACATGAAGAGAATTACTGTGACTATCATAAAGGCATCAGTAACAGAACCGCATAATAGAAATACATCCGAGTAAAGAACTTTCAAATATACAAGACATAATTTTAGAAGATGTAATATTGAAATCTTTTTCCTTCAGAAGAGGTACAAAAAATGGAATGTGTTACATGTAGCTTGCAAAAGCTCTCAACACAGGACAGTGTTTTACAGATATCATTCAATTAGTGTTATCTATAACTTAGATAATTTATTAATTACCTTGAAGAGATCTGGATCGATTCCTTTAATCTTTGGAACTGGAACTGGGGGCAGAATCAGCATCTTAATCCTTGAAGACAATTAAAATTTTGGTGTGATATATCTTAAAAGTTGTATATTCTCTTATTTCAAAAGATAGAAATAAAACAGTGGCAGTGCTATTATTTCAAATATCCTACTCCTTTATAAGTGGAACATGAGAAAGAGCACGAAAATATTAAGCAGTAAATAATGAGGAAAAACTATAGAAGAAAAAAAGAACAAAATAATAACGACAAAAAGCCCCTATCTGAAGTCAATTTAAATAAAACATGGCTTCCCTGTCATTTTTCCCCCCCTTAATGCCTTTTATTGACAGCCAGCATTAGTATTTGGGAGTGAGAAATTTGATTCCATCTAAAAGCAATTTCCATTTCAGTTATAAGAAAGGTAATGTTAAAGCATTTACACTAGTAATTTGCAGAGAAAAGACAGGCGGGGACAGAGAGAGGGAGGGAGACAGGGAGAGAGACAGAGGAGGCAGGAGGCAGGAAGGAAGGAAGGAAGGAAGGAAGGAAGGAAGGAAGGAAGGAAGAAAGGAAGGAAGGGAGGGAGGAAAGGAGGAGGGAGGGAGGGAGGAAGGAAGGAAGGAAGGAAAGGAAGGGAGGGAGGAAGGAAGGAAGGAAGGAAGGAAGAAAGGAAGGAAAGGAAGGGAGGGAGGGAGGGAGGGAGGGAGGGAGGAAGGAAGGAAGGAAGGGAGGAAGGAAGGAAGGAAGGAAGGAAGGAAGGAAGGAAGGAAGGAAGGATCGCCAATCCACATGGAGCCAAATTAGGGTGGACCCGCATCAATTAGGAGATTATGTAAGATGACCTCATTAACCAGTGTCACTGCCGGGCTCATTGCAGTTGGGACAGACTACATTTGAGCTATTTCTAACGAATCTGTATTGATTTACATACACAATTCTATGAAGCAGTTAAATTTTCTGTTCCAAATATATATATATATATATATATTACCATGATTCATTTCAATAGCTATGCTGCTTATTTTGTGCCTTATTGTATCCCTCGAACTTAGGACTATTCTTGGCACATAGGTGATGCTCAACAAAAATTTCTTAAGTAAATTTGAGTAATGCATTTATCTGTTTTGTTAATAGTGTAACTGGAGGTGTTTGTGTTTTTCCTTAACCCTTACCCTAAGATATTTTTCCACTGATTTTTTAGAGAGAGAGAAAAAACAGAGAAAAATACACATTGATTGGTTGCCTCCTGACCAGGGCCTGCACCGGGGAGGAGCTTGCAACTGAGGTACATATCATTGACTGGAATCAAACCCAGGACCTGTCGGTCCACAGGCCAATGTTCTGTCCACTGAGCTGAACTGTCTAGGGCTAGAGTTTGTTTTAAAAGCAACACTGTAGCTCTAGACTAAAGCTCAGAGGTTAAAAATCCCAACCAACAAATTTTATTGTTTTTAAAAAACCTAAGTGTCAGAGATATAACCACTGGGCAGGAATGGCAGACTGACTTTGGTTATCAGCTGATATTCCACTCAATATGAATGGACAGTTTAGTCTATTAACAGGAAGCTTCTTTTCTGAATATTTTCATTGCTTTTTTTTTTTAACCTAACTGAAGGGATAAACCAAATTCCATTTTATTAGTTGTTTTGACTAGCCTCCATTAGGGTTACTCAGTGGGGCAAGTATTAAAGCAAACTGTTACTGATGAGTACAAGATAAAGAAACAATATAAATTATTAATGATAATGTTTTGAATGCCTCTGATAAAGCAGGCACTGATGGATACATCTTGCACTCAACTATGGGTCGCCAAGTTATGGCCTGTGGGTGAACCTAGTCTGTTTTCTGTTTTCTTTATAGTTTTCTAAAAAATCACATTTATTGGGATGATGTTGATTAATGGAGTCACAAAGTTTCAGTGTAGATTTCTGTTATGAAATCTGCACACTGCACTGTGTGCCCCCCATCCAAAGTTAAATCATCTTCCATCGCCATATCCCATCTGTTTTTATAAATAAAGTTTTACTGGTACACAGTCATATGCATCAGTTTCCATACTATCTGTGGCTGCGTGGGCTAGGACCCAGACTGCATGACCCGGAGGGCCTGGACACTAGCATTCGGTCCTTTATAAAACTGAACGTTTCATGCGGTCCTTACCACTACCAGGGAAGGCAGAGAGATTCAGGGGTTTAGGGCAGATGTTCAGTCATGCACTAATATTTGGCACAGCTGGGCTCAAACCTAACTCACCCAGCAGAACCCGGCCTTTGCCCCTGCAGTGCCGCTCTTGTTGGGTTCTGCTTCTCTAAATGAATGTTTCCCATGTTTGAAACATACAGAAATGTACCATAACCCTAACCCAGTGGTCGGCAAACTGCGGCTCTCTTCCACAACATACCACGTGCGGGCGCGCACGAACAGTACAGTGCGATTGAAACTTCGTGGCCCACGCACAGAAGTCGGTTTTCGGCTCTCAAAAGAAATTTCAATCATTGAACTATTGATATTTGGCTCTGTGGACTAATGATGAGTTTGCCGACCACTGCCCTAATCAGAGGCAGCAAAGAGCCCCAAATGTCCAGCGCCTGGTTTTTATGCGTGCCTCCCTTTTGTGAAGAGGCTGACACGTTGAAGCACCTGTTGGCAGCTAGCTTTCTAGGAGCTACGGGTGACCTGGAGCCAGGATGCCCAATCCTGTGGCCCACAGGGCCCAAGAATGTCCTCCTGTGGATGAAACAAGACAGTGGGAATGCTACAGGGAGCGACGGGCATGGTGACAAACCAGAAAATGTGTGCCCTTCCCAAATGGGACAGCTGGATTCTGCTTCAGCCTATGTTGCCAGAGGGTCCCATCAACCCAGTCTCGCTAGATCTTTCAGTTTTTAAAGACAATCTGGAAACGTGAATTTCTATGTGAAAATCCCATATTTTTGGAGAACACTCTGTAGGAAAAATCTTTACTTCAAAATCAAAACAACATCCAATAAGAAAACACGGGCGGGCAGGTTGACTTCGGCTTCCCGTCTGCCCGGCTTGTCTCATGCTGATTCCGTTATTTCTGTCCTGATTGGTAACAGCTCCGAGGCTGGGGGCGAGTCGTATGGTGGGAACCACAGAGTCTACGACAGATGACCTTGGCAGGGAACTATGTTTGTGACTATGCTGTCGTCTTACTGCAATCCAAGGTACAGTTCAAGTTTTGCAAGCGCGGACTCCATGACCTGGACTTAAAAAGGGAGAAGGGGATTTGAAACTTCAAGCAAAGGCACGGAGGAGCTGTTGTGCCTCCCAGCCTAAGGCCCTGGGAGGGCTCACAGGGCACCTCAGTCTCATGACTGTCTTAATTGCTAGAACTACATGTTCTTTCCACGTCAGCTGACAAATGGGATCTACTATTTCCTACTTTCATTAAATCATGGAAATTTAGATGACGATAAGGGTTTTTTGAGCAAATGAAAGAAAACATGTAATTCTTTTCTGCAAAGAACTTACTTTAGCACAGGAAATCTGGAAGTACAAAACCATTTCTAAAACTGTTACAATGTGATGGTTTTGACCAAACTTTATAGTTAAGAACTTCATCATTCATAGAAAACACTCTTCTGATAGAGGTTAATATACTTTCTTTAACATCCTATTTTTTTTAATAAAATATTTTTTATTGGTTTCAGAGAGGAAGGGAGAAGAAGAGACAGAAACATCAATGGGAGAGAAACATTGATTGGCTGCCTCCTGCACACCCCCCTAATGGGGTCTGGGCCTGAAACCCAGCATGTGCCCTTGACCAGAAAGGAACCCAGGACCCTTCAGTCTGCAGCCCGATACTCTAATCACTGAGCCAAACCTGTTAGGGCTGAAATCCTATTTTTGGAGAGTGTTATTTTTTCTTTGAAATATTATTAGCTAATATACTTAACTACCTAACTTTTATTTAGCTTTCACAATGAGTCAACATCGACAGCTAATGTCAAGAGGAAATAACTTTATATATATCAGGGTTTTATCAGTTGCAGTTCCATATAAATTAGCCCTTCGACTGTACAGATCAATGAATTAAAACTAATCAACAAAATAATTTGACTCCTTTGTTGTTGGTATCACTTAAACATATACATTACTTTAAAGGTCTGAAAATGTATTTAGCCCAGCCGGTGTGACTCAGTGGTTGAGCATCGACCTATGAACCAGGAGGTCACGGTTTGATTCCAGGTCAGGGCACCTGCCTGTGTTGTGGGCTCGATCCCCAGTGTGGGGTGTGCAGGGGGCAGCCAATCAATAATTTTTCACATCACTGATGTTTCTCTCTCTCTCTTCCTCTCCTTTCCTCTTTGAAATCAATAAGATATATTTTTAAAAAGGTATTTATTTTTTTACTATTTCCCCCCAAAGAAGTAACAGTTGTGTTTGTAAAATGGACATGTTGCTAGGAAGTGAGGTGCAAAATGAACTTCTGCAGTGAGAATTTTGCTTCCCCATCGGCCGACGTAGAACTCCAGATGCTGAGCATTCTTCCTGCGACTCCCATTCTTTTTGATGCTGACAAATGCTATCCATACGATGTCAAACATCAAATTAGAAAGTTTTACATATCGTAACACAGACTGCATTTTGATTTGTAGATGACTCTTGGCTTGTCCTGAGGAACTTGTCTGCTGCTCTGGGTGGGGTGACTGACCATTTCGGTTTGTCTGGAACTCAGGGATTTCTCCGGACGCTGGACTTCTAGTGCTAAGAATAGGCAAGTCCCAGGCAAACGGGGAGTGTTGGTGACCCTAGTTCTAGGGGGGAAGGGCTAGATTAACTCATGGGACTCTAAAAATAGTGTAAATGTAAGAAAAGCGGCAATCAGGGGCAATAATTTTTCCTATGTGTTGTATGAAAATTTCTTGAAGTCTGCAGTGAGTTTCTTTCAGGAAGAAACATAGAATTACAGATCTTGCAACTCCAGGGAAATTTAATGGTCACAAAATTGAACATAATACCTATGAGAACATGAAGACAGAGAGGGTAAGGGATCAGCCAGGTCAAACACAGTGGCAGAATAGTCTTTTACCTCCCAGAGTACACAGACAGGACTCTCCAAACTTAGAAGGAATTTAAGCTGTGTTGACACATGCATTTGAAATCGCAAATCATAAGTATCCAGATAATTTGGAAGTCTTTAAAAGAAACATTTTTGTTGATTTCAGAGGAAGGAAGGAAGAGGGAGAGAAGAAACATCAATGATGAGAGAGAATCACTGATCAGCTGCCTCCTGCATGCTCTCCACTGGGGACTGAGTCCACAACCCAGGCTACTGCCCTAGACCAGAATGGAACCTGGGACCTTTCAGTCTGCAGGTCGACTCTCTATCCACAGAGCCAAAGTGGCCAGGGCAGTATCCAAATCCTATCTAATAAAAGAGTAATATGCAAATTTGACCATACCTTTGCTATGCCCACCAGCCATTCCCACCAGCCAATCAGGTGCATGGGGCATGGCCTAGGCTGCCTGGACCTGGGGGGGCGTGGCCGAGGCGGCCTGGGCCTGGTAGGGCGTGGCCGAGGCGGCCTGGTCCTGGAAGGGCGTGACTGAGGTGGTGGGGAGCGTGGCCGAGGCAGCCTGGGCCTGGGAGGGCGTGACTGAGGTGGCGGGGGCGTGGCCGAGGCAGCCTGGGCCTGGGAGGGCGTGACTGAGGTGGCGGGGGCGTGGCCGAGGCGGCCTGGGCCTGGGAGGGCGTGACTGAGGTGGCGGGGGCGTGGCCGAGGCAGCCTGGGCCTGGGAGGGCGTGACTGAGGTGGCGGGGGCGTGGCCGAGGCGGACTGGGCCTGGGGGACTGCGTGGGGTGTGGCTGAGGCCGCCTGGGCCTGGGGGTGGTGGCCGAGGCAGCCTGGGGGTGAGGGTGCGTGGCCGAGGCCACTCAGGCTGTGGGGGCCGCGGGGGGCGTGGCCGAGGTGGCCCGGGCCTGGGTGGGCGTGGCCTAGGCGGCCCAGGCCTGGGGAGGCGTGGGCGAGGGGGCCAGGGCTTGGGGGGGGGGCTCTGGGGGGTGTGGCCGAGTTGTCCCACACCTGGGGGGTGTGGCCAAGGTGGCCCGGTCCTCTGGGGAGGGTTGGGGAAGGTCTGTGGGAGCGTGTCTGAGGTGGCTGGGGCCATGGGGGGGCCTGGGGGGACCTGGAGGGGCCTTGAGGGGCATGTCTGAGGTGGCCAGGGCTGCAGGGGGGCCTAGGGGGAATGGCTGAGGCAGCTCGGGCCTGGGGATAGGGGTCAAGGCCTGTTCTAGCTGGGGGCCAGCTGGCTGGGACTAAGGCCTTGGCTGGAGGTGTGGGGAGGCTGGGCTGAGATGGAGCCAGCCATCTGCCCCATTGCAGGGTGATGGCTGGGCACCCAAGGCCTAAAGCTTCGGCCAGAGGGCTCCCAGTATGTGTGAGGGGGCAGGTTGGGCTGAGGGATCACTCATCCCCAGTGCATGAATTTCTTGCACTGGGCCCCTAGTAATTTAAATAAAACTTGAAATTACTTAAAATTGCCAAGGGTGTATTAGATTGGTGTATCTCAGTGGCTTTAATTTGTCACTTCTTTTTTAAAAAAAGTATATTTTATTGATTTTTTACAGACAGGAAAGGAGAGAGATAGAGAGCTAGAAACATTGATGAGAGAGAAACATCGATCAGCTGTCTCCTGCACATTCCCCACTGGGGATGTGCCCGCAACCATGGTACATGCCCTTGACTGGAATTGAACCTGGGACCCTTGAGTCTGCAGGCTAATGCTCTATCCACAGAGCCAAACTGGTCAGTAGTTTGCTTCTTTTTTTTTTCTTCAGTCAACAGAACCTTTATTAACATGAAAGTACATTTGCTACAAGATATACATGTTCTCCTAATCTTTCAGTTTTTTCAATATTTTAAGGTTACTTGTGGATCGAACATAAAAAGTAACCTACTAAAATTGGTCAAAGTAAAACTTGATTCTAGCTATCACCTTAACCTTTTATTATTTAGGTTTATAATTGACATTATTTGTCTCAAGTAACAGAATATAATTCTTGTACCTGATAATCCTCTCTACTAAAATATGTACCAGAATATCTTAAGAAGTTACTAAGTATATGGAATATATATATATATATATATATATATATATATATATATATATATTTGCTTTCCATAAGCTGGAAAAGTACAATGCTAAGTTTTCTAAGAGGAAAATCATTGATCTTGGTTATTTATTGTTTTTGTAGTTTCCATAAAAACTGGTCTATATTACACCAGTCTTGAAGAACTAAGATGAAAACTTAAAAACCCTAATTACAGCCTTGATTTACTAAGATAGAAGTAAAAAACCAAACTACAGTTCTCTTTTCCCAGGCCTCAGCAGAGATACTCTGTCATAGCTTTTGAAATTTTTTTGACTGCTTAGTATAAAAGTTGAATGACCTCTTTATAAATTAGATATCAGTAGAAGACCCACAAATGATGGTCATATTTATTGGGACACATTTTGATTAATAGAAGATAATTCATATACTATATTAAAGTGCATTATAAGATTTGCACTGTATGTGTCCACATGCTTGTCATATTTTACAACATTTCAGTTGGATGCAGGAAGACTGGAATTGTTCAGAAAAGTCTAGCTCTTAAGATGTGGGTAAAGTTCATAGTGAGTCTTTTAAAACATTTAAATAACCAGAAGTATAATCACAACAAGGAACTATGTAAGAAGAATGAATATTGCAAAGGAAGCTTTATAATCAATGAAAATACAGTACTTCGGATTGGCCAAAATGCACAGTACACATGAGATAGAGGTCATATACTTTACTTATTGACCATGTGGCTACAGTTCAGAAAGTCACTGTTCCAACAGCCGTACCAAGTAATCTTCCAAATTACTTTTCAATAAAGTTCTTAAATTGTAGCAATGAACAAAAAGACAAGATACACTTAAACAATACTGCAGTTTATCAAAAGACACATAAGAAATTTCAACTCATGTCTTTGACAGTTATAAAAATCAACATTTGGCTAAGTTATAAATATGTTTATAATGTAATTATCTGCATAATGGTAATAATGGTAATGATGGCTGTAAGATCAGAATAGGTTTAAAAAAACACAGCAAAAACATAAAAATACATAGCCCAATATTTACCTGTAGAATATGTTCATTTATGACTTAATTTCAGCATTTACTATATCGCCACCGCTCTAATTTTAAAAATCACATCCAAAGGGTAAGGCAAAACTAGCTAGCAACTGGCATATTTGTTTATTTCTCAGTTTGTGAAAATGTCCTTAACCTGTTGATGTAGCAAACAAATTTCAATGTGCTGTGCAAAAGAAGAGACGGTAGTCTGCTTTGCATTGAACTTGAAAGTTCAATCGCACACAGGCAACATGCTATATATGAAAAAATTACTGACTGAACTACAGGTATTAAATACTGAAAAAAGTTAACAGTTTATTATAATTTACTTTATTTAACAGTATAGGAAGTTCGCAGCCATCAGCAGTTCCAGTGCAATTTCAGGTGCAATTGGGAATTCAGGAATCTCTGTGGAGCTGTTCGTGTAGCGAACCTTGTGAGTAAAATGCATGCCCACTTTTGATAGCACATGTGAAGGGATCTCTCTAAAATGGACTTCGTGAGTTTCGTTCTCAGCAAACTGACCTGGGCCACTCAACATGGCTTTTATTGTTCCTGATGTTAATGCATGTTCTCTTTTTACAATAAATTCCTGACCGTCTGCAGATATCCATTGGACATACATGGCATCAGGGCCTTCAAGGCCACCATAGTTTTTCTCTTCTCCATCCATTATGTTCTTATGAAATTCTACTTCGCTTCCACAGGAAGTTTAGTAGTTTCTGGTCAGTCCTGCAGCCACCGCAGCCACCGGGCCAGGTCCCCGCGCACCGCCACAGCCCCCACTCCAGGGCCACCCCCCACCCCCCACCCCCCACTGCCACTTCTTCACATCAGATCAAATTTGGTGTACAGCTCAGCCAAAGGCACAGAGCTCCCGATGGTCTCGTGCGAATGTGTGATCTTGTTCAGGGCTGTGAAGGGGTGGGGGTGGCTCTGAGAAACGGCCCTGTCAGGAGGCACATGGCCAGGTGCTAGCCCCTGGCCTCTCCGTGTCCCACACAACGCCCCAGAGAGAAGGCCGACCTGGGGACCAGCTCTGACGCACACATCCAAGTGGTAAACGTATAAGGGGAGGTGACATTTTCTTGGGCTCATTACAATTTTCACTCACGATTTGCAAAAGAAAACACACCAAATAACGAATGGAAAAACACATGGAAATCCAAACACCCGGGAGAAACACGAAGGCGGACGATGTCACACCTACCTCTGCTGCTTAGAAAACATGAATAAAAATATCACCGTCAGCCCAAACATTCCAAAGATAATAATTAAGAACCACGGAAACCGGAAATCTGAAACACAGAAGAACAATATCTCACTCACAGGATTGCCAAGAGCTGAAGTTGACATTGTATGTTCTTTTTTCACAGAAACATATTCCCTAATTTGTATTTGTTAGCAGTCAGTGATTTCACTGATAACCACTGAAAACAGAGCACAGCGAGTTAGAATAGAGGTCTGGTCTAAGAACACGTGTTGAAATCCTTTCGCATTAAAAAACAAACAAACAAACAAACAAACAGCACACAGCTAAGCACAGTTCACATTACAAGGAAAAACTGCTGTCTGTGTCTCATACGTTCAGGGTATCACTGGAGGCTTCAGCTCTAGCAAACAGAGCTGCTGAGCAACATGGGACTTTACTTCCATACCATCTACTGGGATCCTTTTCTTAAAGGTGTGGTGAGAGTTTTTATCCTCCAGACTGAGGACGTATCAGAAAGATGGGGACAGAGTTTTTATTTTATTTATTTTATTTTTAATATTTTTATTGATTTCACAGCGGGAGGGAGGGGGAGAGAGAAACATCAATGATGAGAGAGACAGTCATGGATGGGCTGCCTCCTGCACATACCCTACTGGGGATTGAGTCCACAACCCGGACACGTGCCCTAATTGGGAATTGAACCGTGACCTCCTGGTTCATAGGTTGATGCTCAACCACTGAGCCACACTGGCTGAGCAGTGTTTTTATGTTTGAACCACAAAGGAATTTTTTTAGACTTGCAGAGCTAATCATTTCACAGCTTCAAAAACTCCTTGGACAGAAGATCACGACGGGGTCTCCCTCCTTCAGATTTTCATAAACTCTGTAGCGGATATTGGGAAATCGGTTTGTACAATTTCTATTTTATTCCTTAAAAGCAAGTGCTGACAGCTGGTTCCCAGCCTTCTTACTGCACTGGCAGAGGTTCACAAAGTGTTAATTAAAAAAGGAAAGGTGGTACATACTTTAATGTTGCCTTATTAAAAGGAGGCCTTTATCCTGTAACTAGAGGTCCGGTGCATGAAATTCGTGTACAGGGTTGTGTCCTTCAGCCCAGTCTGCACCCTCTCCAATCTGGGATTGGGCCTAAATGGGCAGTCAGACATCCCTCTTGCAATCCAGGACTGCTGGCTCCCAACTGCTTGCCTTCCCACCTTCCTGATTGCCCCTAACTGCTTTTGCTTGCCAGCCTGATCATCCCCTAACCACTCCCCTGCAAGCCTGATTGATGCCTAACTGCTCCCCTGCCAGCCTATTTGCCTCTAACTGCCCTCCCCTGCAGGCTTGGCCACCTTCAATTTCCCTCCTCTGCCAGCCTGGTCACCCCTAACTGCCCTCCCCTGCAGGCTTGATCACCCACAACTGCTCTTCCTTGCAAGACTGGTCCCTCCCAACTGCTCTCCCCTGCTGGCCATCTTGTGGTGGCTATCTTGTGTCCACATGGGGCAGCCATCTTTGACCACCTGGGAGAAGCCATCTTGTGTGTTGGAGTGATGGTCAATTTGTACATTACTCTTTTATTAGATAGGATAGAGGCCTGGTGCAAGGGTGGGGGCTAGCTGATTTGCCCGGAAGGGTGTCCTAGATCAGGGTGGGGGTCCCCTTGGGGTATGGGACAGCCTGTGGTGGTTTATAGGCCAGCCACACCGCCCCTCCCCTCCTCCCATGACCCAAGTGGAGGCTCTGGTATCTGAGATTTATTTGTCTTCTATAATTAAAACTTTGTAGCCTTGAGTGGAGGCCTGGGCCACCCAGGGAAAGCTTGGCTTCCTCCATTGCCAGGGAAACCCAAGACTCCTGCTTGCTCTGTGGCCGCTGCCATCTTGGTTGGGTTAATTTGCATACTTGCTCCTGATTGGCTGGTGGGCGTGGCTTGTGGGGCTAGTGGAGTGATGGTTAATTTGCATATTACTTTTTTTTTATTAGATAGGATATACTTTTCTTATTTTAATGTTCTTGTTCACTTACTAAAATCATCCAGGGAGATATTATGGGTGGTATGGAGAACCAGTGGGAAAGAGAACACCACTTGTGGCTGGTGGCATTTTTAATTTTATATCAATGACCTGTTCAGGAAAATAACATAAAGCTGGTGCTTTGTTTTCTTCTTCTCTTTTTAACATGGAAGAAGTCAGTTAAAATAATCTATGTTAAGCAAATGAAATGCCATCACAATAAACTTAAAGGGCGTGTGGCAAGTGTGTTTTATAAACCAGAATTTCATCATTTCAAATTGTTTGAAACAGTAAGCCTGTTAAATAGAGCTTAGGAAAAGAAAATGGAGTTGTAGACATTTTGACTCAAGTGTTATTTAGTATCATGGATTCTACCTGTACGGTAAATGAAGAAATACACGTTCATTTCCCTTTGTGATTATTCTTTAACAAACCTCAGCTCCTCCATGGCCTGTAAACCTCATCCTTAATGGAGATGAGCTAAAGTCCATTCTTATTCGGGAGTGACAACATTTCATACACCTAATTTCAAGCAGCCTTCTTGATTTCTATATGCCAACACTTGAATTCTCTTATTATGAATTTATAGGCTTCCTGTCTTTAAACTTCCATTATCTTTGTAATTCTCTTGTGCATGATCTCCAGAGATTCCAGGCCATTCTCAGGCATGACTGGCCACTTCTCATTAAGACTTCTCCAGGTGAAAGCCACACCCGGACTTTCTAACATCAACCAGCACCTGCCTGTGACTACCTGCGCTGACTCAGTATGCGGCTTCCTCTTAGATGCCACGTCGTGCATCTACCTTAGAGATGCAGAGTTGCTCATTATGTATTTGGAAACTCCTTTTTTTTCTGATTACAAATGCAAACAACTCACTGTAGCAAATTTTAGAATTATAGAATCACCTGAAATTCTGATATCTAGAGATAACCCTCATCAACACCTTCCCCTCTATAACTTGCACCTATCCCACGACTTTTCCTGAATTAAAGGATCCAAACACTAAATCGTCCTGCTTTGTAATGGGCTATACCTGCTCTAGAGAGTGAGCTCGAGGTCACCCCGACCTTAGCTGCTAATGTATCTTGATTTGGACAACACCCTAACACAGTTCAGGGAATGCATCACTATATATCGACGAAAGCCCTGGTGGCTGTCACTTTAATCTTTCATTCTTACCTTCTTCACATGCCACTGGGCTCATCTGAGGAAGTGTTACATAGAGCACCTCACTGAACTCGCCGTACTTTTCTGAGTTTCGTTGTCTGCATCTCACGCGCACTTCGTACTCTTTATCTAGTCTCAGTGAGTACACTGGAACGGATGTTGACAACACAGGGTCCATCTTTCAAGACAAAACACAACAGTTATTGGTTAGAGAGTCAACACCCAATGCCATGAACTCGGCAAGGTTCATCTGTATTCATCTGTAGAGTAGGTAATATTTTGAAAATGCACTGGGTGGTTGCTGTTTAAAGAAAGATCAAGGCAAATAGCTTTACAAAGAATTATTTGTTTTATGGACAACAGGCCTCAAACTTATTTTGGTATAAACCCAGAGATTTGATACTTATGTAGAACAGGCTGTCACGTATCCTAAGATCAAAGCATAATAAAATTACTATGGAAAATGACAGAACTATAAAGAAGACTACAGGTATGTTTGCCAACCTTTTGTGATATCATAGTTTCGTATGAAAACGTAAGAACAGAAAAACAAGTCATAGTCATCCTTTGGAAATTCTGGGTAGTCATTCATATGATCAAAGAAATGGAAGGGGTGCTAGGAAAGTTAGAGTTGTCTTAATTAAACTTTCTCTCTCTCTCTTTTCTTTTTGTTAATCCTCACCCAAGGACATTTTCCCATTGATTTTAGAGAGAGTGGAAAAGAGGAGAGACACACACAGGGAGAGATACAGCAATGTGAGAGAGACACATCATCCATTGGCTGCCTCCTGTACGCTCCCCAACCAGGGCCAGGGATGCGGCCTGCAACCAAAGTACATGCCCTTGACTGGACTCGAACCCAGGACCCTTCAGTCAACAGCCGATGCTCTATCCATTGAGCCAAACTGGCTAGGACTTAATTGAACTTTCAAATAATTCTAGTAAAGGCAATTACATACAGAATCTGCATGTTCTAGAAGGTTCAAAGCCACTCCCAAATAATGCGCCATTCAAAATCTGCAAAGAAAAGTCACGGGAGTGCTTGGCAATTAGCACCAGGATGTCCTTTTTCCTTCCAGAGAAGGGCAGGCGAGGCTATGACACGTTGGAAACATGTCACTATCAAAGAAGCAGACCCAGTCGGCGAGGCTGTTCTTCCCTAAGACAAACATTAGGACTAAGTACTCAGTATGTGCTTTTTCCTGGTAGAACACGCCATTCTTGTTTATAAAAGGCTAGCAAAACTCACCTTTTCAACAGCATAGATGTTTCACATAAATATTCTCCTAATTTGTTTTGCTAAGTCAGAAGCTGGACCTTCAGTTTCTAAAACAAATTCTCCTTTCACCTCAGTTAGTCGCTACTCACAAAGTATCTCTTCTGTGTTACCCCGTGTACATGGGTCGGTAATTTTGCACTGTGTAAAGACGCTTCTCAATGTATGGAATACTGCATGCCTAAAAGGCTTGTAAAAGGTGGGATTCTGCATATTAAACTTATTATTTTTCTTGAAATATTTAAAGAGCCCATGTTTTCATTCCTAATGCCCTAATTTCCCTGCTACTGTCACCAATGTTATTTCTTTTCAGATTTTACCAGTAACAAAAGCAGACAGGGGCTCTCAGTGATCGGACCCAGGGCCCCTCTCCGTCCTCTCCCGACCCCCCACACCTGGCACACCACACTCCCATCTGCTCACATTCCACCTGCTCTCACAGCTCCCACTGCCACCTGCCTCCGAGGGAGCGCCCATTCTTGGCCAAGCCTAAGCATAAGCATTGCTGAAATTCTAAGCAGTCTTTCCTGGCACTTTCCCTATCACCCCGCCAGATAATGCACATCATATCTGACTTCTGGAGTTTCCCTGCTCAGATTTCTACATTAGACTGCAGATTCTCTGGGGGCAAACAATGCCTTCATTATCTTTAGGGATACAGTGGGTGAGCGAAAGATGGCCCATATGCAGTAGATAATTCCATGCCACTCATTAAGTCCTGAAAGGAAACCACCAATTCTTAACTTGTTTAGCAGGTAAATAGTGTAAGCCACTACATGATCATTAGTATTACTTTCAAATTAAAAACACATTTAATTACAAAAAAAAGACACAGCAATATCAAATTTAACGTTGTCAAGTGGTAGCATGAATTCCCGATCTAAGCAACAAACACTAGCCTATTTCCCTTCTACTTACAAACCTCCCCTCTTTTTAGGACATTCGTGCTCATAACCCATTTGATTGCCAGTTTCTTCCAGAGAGAGGGCGATTCTTATGAATAGGCCCTTAATACTCACAACCACTTTATCTGAGACCCTTGCAAATGACCAACCTTTCAAATACTTTGAATATGTAGCTTCACTCCTAGAAAATAAGTAAGCATTAAATGACCCCTTGGAACTACCTAACGTGACACTGAGCAGGGTACAATGAAGAGTGTGATGAGGCCTTGCTGGGAGGCAGCTCTGAGCATCACGGACTGAGTCCCAGGCTCTCATGCACCTAGCTCAGAGCTCAGGATGTAAGCTGCCTACTTGTGCTACAGCTAAGACATGACTATGTGCCCGGGTCTTTCACGCTTGAAACTATGATTAGAAAATGAACGAGTTCTCATGTTCTGATGGATATCTCTGCTTTTTCTAGCTTGCCAAGCTTTTTAGTCTCAGGATTCTTTGACACTCTTAAAAATTATTGTAAAGATCTGGTTGATTTGGGTTATACTATCACTATTTACCATATTAGAAATAAAAACTGAGAAATTAAAATGTGCTCATTTTAAAATTAAAATAATAAATTGATTTCATGGTAACATAATATATTTTCATAAGATTTATTATACTTTCCCAAACAATAAGATTATAGTGAAAAGAATGCCATTACATTCTTGCAAATCTGCTTAGTAGAAGATAGCTGTATTTTTACTTCTGCTCCTAACGAAACCTGTTAGGATGTGTCGTTTTGATTAACATACAAAAATTGAGGGAAAGGAAGGGTATTTTAATAGGCCTTTCAGGTAATTGTGGATATTCTTTCACACCAACACCCAAACCCAGTGAGTGGTCTGTTCTTAAAGGTTAGCTACAGTGTGAAATCGGAAACCGTATCTGTGAACCTTCGGTACGCTGTTCCATTAGCATCCACCATTCCCTCTGATACTTCGAATGGACCATTTCCCCACGCATGAATTTCATTACATCACGTACTGATCATTTGGAAAAGATTGGTTCCCTGAGTTACGTAGATTTTCTGAATGTGCCCACATTTTATTATGCAACAGAAAAAAATCCACTTTTGCTAACGGTATCACCATTCATCTCATCAGGAGTGTCTTCAAAGATAGGAAGCTAGCAAGTTCATGGCTGTACAAGAGGGTTTTCCAAAATTCCGATTTTCCCTTGCAAGCTCAGATTTTTCATTGGCAGCAAATACTGACAATTGTTTTTCTTCAAGTGATGAGCTCACTTGGTTCTTTTTTCAAGAAATGTTTGCCAAATATTTGCCAACTCAAATCTATCAGTCCACCAGCCGCTTTTCCAGGGAAAATTGGTGCCCCTAACCACGGTCCCTACAGAAGCAGCGAGTTCCGCTCGCAGCCCTGCTGGGCAAGTGCTTTTTCTCAAGACAACCATCCGCACCGCGTAGGCCAGTGGTCGGCAAACTCCTTAGTCAACAGAGCCAAATATCCACAGGACAACGACTGAAATTTCTTTTGAGAGCCACATTTTTTAAACTTAAACTTCTTCTAACGCCACTTCTTCAAAATAGACTCGCCCAGGCCGTGGTATTTTGTGGAAGAGCCACACTCAAGGGGCCAAAGAGCCGCATGTGGCTCGCGACCACTGGCATAGGCAGCAAAAGTGCTTTACGTGGACTTCCACGTGGTACACAGAATATGAAAAAGCTGTGTGCTCAAAGGTCAGGCTGGAACAAAACTGATAATTTTCAAAGCCTCATTAAGGGCGCTCTTGTGTGCAAGGGTCTCTCCTTCTCCCTTCTCTCCCCCCTCCCCCGTGAGTGCTCGGTGACCAGCAGCACAGATCAGTATTACTGCCATGCTTGGTGCTAAGGTGGCCTCAGTTTCCCCACCATTGCTTTTGTACCATCAGGGCAAATCTCACCACAGTGAAAAAAAAAAAATAACATTTTAGTATTATCATGAAAGTGGTCTTGACCTTGTGGACTCGCTGTAAGGGTCTCAGGGGACCTCTGGACTCTAGAGTTCCTGCTTTGAGGTCGGCTGCCTGGGGTACCTGGCACCATGCCCTGAGGACAGTGGTTATTTCAATCCCTGGTGGCTGGCTAGTTGATGAGCTTGGGTTTAGAAGTCTCGTTTGACTCAGCATCAAACCAGGCTTTTTTTTACACCAAGTTACAGAATGGATATCCAAATTAAAATGATGCCGAAAACAGAACCCCAATGCCCAATATTTAGCTGCTCAAAGCTGCTCCAAATTTAGCTTTCCTCCAGTGACAATACCAGCCACTTCTTCAGCAGCTCACTGAATGGACAGGGCCCGGTGTCTGAAGAGTGGGCAGTGAGGCTGTGCCAGCCGCTGGGCATGACTGATGCCGGGCCAGAAACCACTGGACTTGGCCGGGGCTGGGCTGTGGTTAGACTGATTTAGAATTAGTTATATTGGGAACAGCATGATAATCCTGTTTTTCTTCGTGCTGTGTGCCATGTGGAATTTATCTAAGTGCCCGGTTCCCACACGCTTGGCAAGGAAGCGAGGAGTTCAGAGGTCAACCAGTACCATGCTCCTTGCAGACTTAAAAACCTCTTAGCTTGATTGTCCCCTGAGGTATTTAACCAAATATCCTTCTGAAGCTTCTAAAGGGCACATTCCCTCCCTCTGTTTCCCTCCTGGAGTCGCTTAAGAACTTAATTTAATGAAGCTCTTGTGAGGAGTAGTAGCCACTAACATCGTGGGAGAATATTTAGCCATAGCTCACTGTTGACCTTGATCATGGCCCTTCCCATGTTTAGCCACATCCCCAAAGACAGCTAAGTGGCTAGAGGATACAAGTTTGTTCTAAAGTTACACTGGACAGCAAGGGTGACTGGGGACATAGTATCCTTTTCCTTCCATAGGCTTCCATAGAAGCTCCATGCTGTTGGACAGGACCTCAAGATGATATTCTCCTGATTATTTCCTTCCAATTAGAAATGATGCAGCAGATAGCATGGACCTATGGTACTAGGTCAAAAGGGCATATATCTATGAGAGGGGTGTTGGAATCAATAAAAGGAAGCCAATTCTAAAGTTTGCAGTATGATTTGTAATGATATCTTACCGTTTTCCACTGGGTCTCATTTATCTCTTTGTATTGCAGCTCATACTCCAGGACGATCCAGCCTTTCTGAACGTCTGCGTTGGATGGTGGCTCCCATCTCACCTGGATATCCGCGTGAATCCCCGTCAGGCTGGTGTTCAGCAAAGTCCAGTTGAGGCTGGTGGGGGGATCTGGTTGTACTGTGCGATTCAATGAAGAAGTCAGTGCACAGCCGGGTAGTGACGAAATGCTTTCTTCTGAAGAGACCATGTAACTTTACACATTTCATTATTCATACGCTCTATTCTTCTAATAGTTCCTATCAATCTTCCCTCACTTTACTAGAGAGCACCATTTTTTTTTTCCTTAAGGGTGATCTGTGTTTAACTCTAAAAATCCTCCATAAAAGTCCTTTTCGAGTTTGAAGTCTGAACTCTAACTTTTCTGAAAGATCTTCTGGGTTTTGCATTTCTTTGAGCTCTGCTAGAATTGATGCTTTGGGACTTGGCAAAGGGGTTCAGTCTAACTAAGGAACAGAATCAGAAAGACCTGGCATTTAAACACGTGGAACTCGGGGGAGAAGAGTCTTTTTTCTTCCAAACTGTTTATGACCTGGGGCAAGGACCTTACTTCACTCCTTTCTGTCTTGCTACCAGCACAGTCCTCCCAACATTCAGCCAGTGCTCCTCGGCTTGTCTTCCCAGCCACATGCGACCATTTCCCCAGGCCTAAGGAGGGAGGCACTGCACGGCTCTCTCCGATGGTGACGCTGCCCTGTTTTCCTTCCTGTAACCCATGTGAACGACTGGCAGCAGTGTTTTGCTTGGTTTCTACATTCTTGGGTAGATCTGCTGCATTCCGCCTATGAGCACCACAAAGACCACAATTTCCCAAAGGTTGATGAAGAGAAAGATGGATTCTAAAGCCAGGAACTCTATCTAAATGCACATTCTAGATCAGGGGTGGGGACCTTTTTTTTTTCTGCCAAGGGCCATTTGGGTATTTATAACATCATTCGAGGGCCATCCAAAATTATCAACTTAAAAATTATCCTGCTGTATTTGGCCACACATTTAATGAACTCACCCCTACTTCCATGGCAGGGCCAGACCAAATGACTCCGAGAACTTTATAAGGCCCACGGGCCAGATGTTCCCCACCCCTGCTCTAGATAGTCCCCAATAAATGGTTGATATTTGGGTCTCAGTACCAGACACGGAGTGAAATTTACTTTCTTTTCTATGATAGGGAGAAGGTCACCTGAAATGTGGCAATGTCTGTGTCCTCAGGGTTGATCAGAGATAAGCCTACGACCACCAGTATACCCCGTGAGGCGTGCTTACTGGTTGTTAATATTTGGTGGCCAAAGAGGGGAACTCTTCTTTCAACCAAAGCCGAAACCACTTTAAAATAAAGTCCAAATATGACTAATCATGACTACATTTGGGAAATTAAATTAGAGTGATCTGCAAAACAGCTAAGCTATATATGCCACATGCTGCCAGTGATACCCTTCTTTTCTGGGTTTTATGAGGCTCTGATGTTCTGATAACCAAAGCTTAACCTTGAAAGTGACCAAACTATAAAACATGTTTCTCATGGGAGATTTTCTAAAACATATTACTCATGTTACATCTTTAAAATTTCCCTATTTTAAGTAGAAGATGAACAGGCTCTGTTGAGAAGGCACCGTGACCTCTCCTGACCTCTACACTTCCACGTGCCATACCTGCTAACTCACTCCTCTGAGATGTTTAAAAGGCACCTGAGACTGCACACATCCCCAGGTTGACCAAGGGCTAGTCCTTTAACCATCTGAGCCTCAGTTTCATCATCTGTAAATGGCGATGATAAGAACCTATCTCCCATGGCTATTAGAACTGAATCATGATAAATGCTTTAGACGGGCTAGTCCTTTAACCCTCTGAGCCTCAGTTTCATCATCTGTAAATGGCGATGATAAGAACCTATCTCCCATGGCTATTAGAACTGAATCATGATAAATGCTTTAGACGTGTTAGCTATTACTATCCTTAGGTCATGTCCCTGCTTAAACAGCCTCAAATGCACCCCTTGACAGTAAGATAAAGTTCAAATTCCTCTGTGGGGCACACAAGATCACTGTTGAGTTCTGTGGCTGACCAGTCAGGCCTGCCTAAGTCTCCTGAGTCTTTGAAATTTCGGTGTTATCTGTCACTTTTGGGATGTAGACTTGTTGGAAGACACTGTCCATCTGGTACGCCGGGCACCCCCACTCCTGCTTTAAGGAGCAGCTGAACTGTCACCATCTCTGTGCGGCCCTTCCTCAGTCAGCCAATCGCACCTCTGGCTCCCACTCGGCTGGCTTTGTGGCACATACACTTGGAGTCCAGCACTCTCTATGGCCGGTATTTACTACTTGTCGCAATTATTTGTCAGCACAACTGACTCTCTGACTTGACTGTATATTATTTATTCTGTAGCCATCACACCTGGGCACAGTGCCCAGTTAGTGCCTGGCTCCTAGCTGGCACTCAGTGACGTCAGCCAGGTAAAAGAGGGGTATTGGCAGCTGGTAGACACAGGGTGAGGACATGGGTCTTGACCCAGGATTCTTACTGCTACCCACTTAGCCACTCAGTAGCTACACTTACATGTGTTAGGACATATACTCAGTAGTCTCTCTAACCTATGCAGTTGGGTTCTCTTTTCTGGTTGTTTTCTTAATTTTCTCCTTCAAAGTCAGGCTGCCAGATCTACTTGTTTCTGTCTCCAGCTTCTAGCCACTTGCTCTCTGTCCCTGTCTGTTTGCTGATGCCTGGGAAACCAGACAAGAACAGCCCATCTGAGCGAGGCTCCAAGGAATTCCTATATGCAGCAGATGAGCTTTTGTGGGTAGATTTGAGGCACCGATGTCAGCTACTCAAAGTCCTTCTCTGATGTTTTTCTACTTAGCTGTTTATACTGCTATAGTTTAAACATCCCAGTTATAGCTGCTTGTGTTCTTTTGTTGCATTTCCCCTGTGTCCACATGCTGGGCTAGGAGCAGTCTGTCTGCAGCTTAGTTCACTGTGCTGATTATCTCCAATGTCTGTCTGGAGATTTATAAATATGTCTTTAAATGAATTTGGGCTGTTTTATAAATGCAAAACTCCTGAGTTACTGTGCTTTGGGTTAAAAGAAAACCTAGGCACTTATTAGAGCAATGGAAGAGATGAAGGCCAAGCTATATCAGTAGATATGAATATAATCACCATATTGAATGATTAAGAGAGAGGGAATCTTAAGAGTACATTGAGCTTGCCCCCTGCAGTGACACACAATACCATCCAGCTTAAAGACCTCCTCAAGAAAGGCTTCCATTCTCCCCTTTACAACAACTTGCTGCCAGATTCTCTTACAGTAGAGACAACTTAAGTGTCCCTTGCCCTTTCCTTCTTGTTCAGCAGCTGATCTCATGCCTGGTCAAGTAGACCTCCATCCACCTGTCGAGCATAGGGACAAGATCTTCCTACACAAATACACTTGAACATTGTAGACTTTCCCCGCTTACTTAATCTAAAGCCACAAACCTGTGATTTACCTATTTCCTCGACAGAGAAGCACTTTTGATCCACAGTACCACCATTGTTAGTGAGCTTGATGCAGTAGGGCACCCAGATGGAGGTATACGTTGTGTTAAAGTAACAGCTGTTTTCTCCCGCAGAGACATAATCAGGGCATTCTTTCCATTCTTGAGTCCATTCTTGAGTGTTCCTGAATGGAGGGTGAAAAAGGATAAATCGTTCCAAAACCATGCTATCGCTCAAGCCAAAGCAAGGTGCCTGACAATCAGATTCAATGAACGGGAACACAAATATTTACGAGCAAGTACTTTAGTGACCTAATTTCCAAGATGTATCACATTCGGAGGCATCATCAGGGTCTGCAGAAGGATCAGGGGCCATGTGGTACTTCTGCCAATAGTAAGAACACTTACTCACTGACTGCATGTGACGGGCCAGCTCCTAAGCCAAGTGATTTATGGGTAAGCGGTTTATTATCCTCATTCTACAAAGGAGGGTTCTGAGGCTTAGGGAGATTGAAAAATGTCCTTCATTAATACACAACAGACAGTTAACTAACTGCCAAATGGTATAGATTCCCAGAGAACTCCTGGGTGTCAATCCTGGGTGTTTCTCCAACTCTCGGTGGAAGGAACCAGGGCATGTGGATGGCATTCTCCAGGCTGAGTAACACTCAGGTGCAGGGGACCTTGAGGTGGAAAATTGGTTACCACCCTTCTCTGGACCACTGTGTCCTGAGTCTGCCTCCTCATAGGTGTCCTACTCTTGGGAGAATTTTCCTGATGTCTTGAACTCCTTACCCTACTTCTGATTTTCCCCCTTACTTATCTGAAGAAGAGCCAGGAGAACATTTCAAACATGCAGGACATTCCAGTGATATGCAGAGAACATGGCATCCTAGGCTCTTCCCTCCTACCCCTGAAAGAGACAGAAGGCCTGGACCCAGAAATCTAAAAGTCTTTCCAAACCCAGAAAGGCATTTTTTTTTCATTTTGTAACTAGAAATTGACATTAATGACAGAATATAGAAAAAAAAAAGGGGGGGGGGGCGGGAAACAAACATGGGCTGAATGGAATCAATGTATTTCCTTATGAGTTCCTTTTTTTGGTTTCTTCACAAGCAAGTTCCTCTTTTCCTAGACCTTGGGTCAGATGAAAACAAACAAGCGAACAACAGAACAAAGCACGGAGGACAGACGGACACACGGAGAACGCTGAGTAAGTAAGAAAACTGGGTCTTCACAGTTGCATTCCACCACGGAGTCACTCATCTCTGCCCTACTCTGCAGAGAGCACCGTTTACCCAGACGGCTGCAAACCACAGCAGGGAATGTATTGAATGGAAAGGAGATGCCAGGAGATTCACGGCAGACAAAAGTCAGAGTTTTGGGAAAGGAAATTCCCTGCTCTGCTGCCACGGGGACCTGAACAAAAACGCAGAGCAATCAAAGCACCGCTCAGACTCGTCTCCCACAGCAGGAGTTTTGTAAACATGGGACAAGATGCGACACCGATCTCCCAAGTCCCATCTGTCTGCCTGGCTGACTGAACCCAGCATGCCCTACTCGGGGCCCTCCTAGGCAAGCACCATACAAGCATTAATTACATCCAGCATTAGCACTGTGCGGATGTGATAATTCCTAAGATTCGGCCTCTACCTTTAGGTTGGAGAAAGAACTAGAAATGACTATCTTAGTACTTTTTTTTGGGTCTCCTGCATTCATTCCATTGATATTTAATAAGCATTGATTATGTATAGAACATTGTGCTGGGTGTATGGGAGAGTCGTGTGTGTCTAAGGAGTTACTCTTGCCTCAGGGATATGATTAAGAACTGTATTACAAAGGAGTGTGGGTAAGTGCTCACCTAGGCGTTCAGAAGAGGGAAATGATTGCCCTGGTTGTTCACGGAAGGCTTCACGGTGGAGGTGGTGTTTCTTAGCAACCTTGAAGGATGGGTAAAGTTTAATAGATGGCAATAAGGAAAGGAAAGGAGGGGGCAGAGTGTTCAAAGGCATTTGGGAAAGAAGTATGAGATTGGATGTAGTGAGGGGCACAGGAGGCAATGGAATAACTGGGAAATACTTTCTTAAATTAGAAATGCTAGTTGGGTGGTGTGAGTCCTTATTGGTTTATTCTTCACTCGGCTATCCACTTGAGAAGTGGGTTTGTGAATCAAGGAGACATGGCACCAGGGAGTCCGTGGCAGAGGAAATGGGCAGGAGGAGTGGCTCCATGCAGCCCCAGGTGAGGGGGCTGGCAGGCCAGACTGGAGGTGTTTGAGCTCTGCCGGGGGTGGGGGAGGGCACCGAGGGGAAGGCAGGGCCTCGGGGAAAGAATGAGGTGCCTGGGGAAGACACAGGCTTCCTCCTTTCCAGCTGTTTCTCAGGCTGGTCTGTTGGCACCAGGAGGAAACTTGTGCAATATCAGGAGGTCCTTGGGACAGCTGCTCATCAGCTGTTGAAAGAACTTGGAATTCAAATGAGAGAGAGGAGAGAGAAGAGAGGAGAGAGGAGAAAAGAGAGGGTCCCACATAGGGAACTATTGCTTCAATTCTGGTTGAGTTTTTAAAGGTTGCAAACCTTTGAACGAGAGGAAGACTAAGCCCTGATGGGAAATATGTGGGTAGAAGCAAGGATAAGTCATGTATGTACGCGTGCATTTAAAGTAGGAAAAAGATTTTTAAAAATTAGGAATAGGTGGGTCATTGAACTATAATACGGTTTATTTGATCTTGAGTTTAAAACCCAAAATAATAGTACAAGAGAGCCCAGGGAATAAGGCCTCCATAGACTGGCAGAAGGGATAAAAATGCAGTCAGCATACCCATAGTATTGAAGTTGGTATTAAAATGTGCTGAAGATGTGGGCCACTGCCTGCCAGGTCTGGATTTGATCTAGAGAGGTTAGCTCTGGGTGTTCCCCGGCTTCTCCATGTAGGCATGTCGGGCCCCTGTCCCCCATAGACCACAAGCCCTCTTTAGATGACCCCCAAACCCATTAGCTCCAAAGCACATACAACTGAAGCATGATGGGTCAGGAAGCTCTTCCCAACACAGCTCCCAACCCCCGCCCACAGGGACCCAAGTTTAATTTTGCATTAAAGAAAGATATTTATTTTTAAACAATTACACTTAGACAAAAGACCAAATGGACTCACAGAATAGGCACTCTGCCGCCTGCCTTCCCCGGGGTGAGAGGCTACACAGCTACTCTCTCCTCTTACTCCCCAAGGTAAGTGCTCGAGGTTACTCCCAGCCTAGATCGTGAGACAGGAGTGAGAACTAGAGAGGCCAATACCAACAGAGGAAAGAGCAGAGGAAATGCTTCCCCTCTATAGGTAATCAACTGGAAAAGAAACAAAACATCACTTAGGTCTTACGGGCAACTGTTTTCATTACATACAGAGCATGTGTTCTCAGCTTAAGATGTAACCATTTCCTTAGAAAAAGACAGGAGAGTAACAGGTCCCTTCTAATTTCCCCCACCACATGGAGTGGGAGAGAAACTTTCTTTTATTTTTATTTTTGAAAAAGTATACTTTTATTAATTTCAGAGAGGAAAGGAGAGTGAGAAAGAGATAGAAACATCAATGGTAAGAGAGAATTATTGATTGGCTGCCTCCTACACGCCCCTGCTGGGGATTGATCCCACAACTTGGGCATGTGCCCTGATGGGGATTTGAACTTGGTTCATAGGTCAATGATCAACCACTGAGCCACATCCAGCCCGGCAAGAAAATTTCTTTTTATAAAAGGCCAGGATATGATGGAGTGGGGATGGTAGAGGGGGAGGATACAGCCTTGGGGACTGGGTCTTTACACGCCCACTTCCTTGAGGAGCGGTGGGCACAGCGTTTCTGCTGAACTCGGAGTCAACTTTGGCGGTGCCTGTTGAGTCCCCTCCAAGCACAGAGGCTGAATGTGGCACTGTCTTCATTACGGGGGGGACAGAGACTGGCCTGGATGGGATGTCCTCCTCCAGCTCACTGGGGGAAGTGGGATGGGGACCAGCTGCCTCGCTCTGTCCTGTTGACAGGCAGCCTGCATGTTTAGGTTCCCTTGGCCCTTACTGGTAATTACCAAGGCCAGGCCTCTCCACTCCCTTAGTTACCAAGGCCAGGCCCCTCCCCTGCTCTGGTTCTGGGTGAAATCATGTTGCCGCTTTATTTGTGTGTCAGGGATGGGGAGTCATGAGTCTGTGGATCCAAGAGCTGCCTGGGGACTGGCTTCTAAGACACAGTGTCGACAGTCAGGGCGCCTGGCTGTTGTCCTGCTACTCGTCTGTTCTCTCATCGGAGCAGCGAGTCCTAACCCTCCGACCCTTCGGTCCTGCCCTTCCCAGATAAACCGGGTGGGGCCTATGCTATTTTGGCTGAGATATTAAAAATAAGTATATTTTTACAGAAAAAACACAAAATGCTGACTTCGACCAGTTTCAATCGGCAGTCATCACAAGGTTCTGCTTAGGGGGTTGGAGGAGGTGATCATTTTCCCCCCTGGAACCCCAAACTCCACTAGGGCCCAAACCAATGGCGTCCTTCTGCGTCTGTTGGAGACCTCCCTCCACCTGGTCCACTTCCAGTGCTTCCTGCTGGATGAGCCTGGGCTGGGATGAGGGTGCGAGGGGCATGGCTGGGTGGAGGAGCCCGGAGGCCAGGGAATGAGCCGCCGTGGAGGGGGGGGGGGCAAACATGCAGGTGTGAAGGGTTCACCCCTGGGGATTTGCCTTTTAGTTCAGGTTCAAATTTGGTGAATCCTAGGCTGGTGAAACCCATTTGCATAAAGTGGGCCCACATGCACTCTTCTCCGTTTAGTGCAGTGGTTGGCAAACTCCTTGGTCCACAGAGCCAAATATCAATAGGACAACGGCTAAAATTTCTTTTGAGAGCCACATTTTTTAAACTTAAACTTCTTCTAACGCCACTTCTTCAACATAGACTCGCCCAGGCCGTGGTATTTTGTGGAAGAGCCACACTCAAGGGGCCAAAGAGCCGCATGCGGCTCGCGAGCCGCCGTTTGCCAACCACTGGTTTAGTTAACTGTCCTGGGTTATGAATAACTGGCTTAGTTATTCTGAGGCGCTGAAGCAAAAGCATGAAATGGAGCCTCTGAAATCCCTCTCTCTTCTCTGAGCACAACCCACAGATATTGAAAAGTGTTACCAAACATTTTCGCTTCCTCGTCCCGAGTACAAATCAGCTTTGGTTACTGGCTCTTCTCTCTCTGCGGTGGCAGCATTAACAAAACAAACAACAAAAAAGAGCATTTGGTACCCAACCACCTCATCTTTGTGTGCCCCTTGGGGGGACATCCCAGAGACCACTCTCACACCTGGAGGGTAGGTAAGGCCAGGCCTTGCATATCTTATTTGCAAACGAAGGACCCCAGCTCTGCATTCAACATGTTCTTATAGGACACCCAAAGTCACCAACGACTGTAAAGAGTCCAAATCAATACTGTAGCCCAGAATTGGAATTTTACATCATCATTATTTTAAACTGTTATTATGCCACAGTAATAAAAATAGGCAGCCGCCACATACTGTGTGCAGTATAATAGGCAGCTACCACGTCTTGCATTCTCTGTGCTAAGTGCTCTTCACGTGTTTGCTAATAAAACCCCCAGCAGAAGCCATGAGGCAAGGCCATTAGCTCCGCTTGCAAATGAGGCAGCTGAGCTTGGACGGACTGACCGACCCATCTGCCCGCATCACTTGGTGAGGGAAGGCCAGAAGCCAGGCCACATCGCAGCTGTTGGCCCTGAGCTCATGTCCCTAACTGCTCACGGCACCTTCCTTCCCTCTCCCCGCTGCTGGAGATAAGATCCTTCGAACCTTGCATCTTGCTTAAGCCTTCCTCAAAGTTTGGGTGGAAAAGAGGAGATGATAGAGTGCTTGAGCCCCATATTAAAAAGGGAGCACAAAGGTACAACTTAAGAGTAAGTAGTACTGGGAAGAATGTCAGGTGAAGGGTAAGAAAGAAACTACTTGGATGGTGATTGTATTGAGAGATTTCTGTTTCACTGTTATTTTAAAGGACTCCTGGCAAAAATAGATAGAAAAGTACTACAATCCCTCATTGAATTAAGAAATTCAACAGGAACATAGTCTATTTTCTATGTAGAAACCAAACAGACTTAACACATATATCTTTTCAAAAACACCCCGTGAGTCCCCACCATATACGAGGAAAAATAAAGCCCTCCCATGCCCTACAGCCTCGCCACACTCTGGCCGGCTCGTCCTGTACCCCCGCTCACAGCACTCCCCCCTGCCGCCCGCACCACCTGTGCCGCCTCCTGCAAGTCGGCCTCAGGGCCGTCGCACTTGCAGTTCCCCCAGTTGTTCACGTGGCCTCTGGCAGTTTATTATGTCTCTGCTCTGATGTATTACATTAGAGGGATCGCCTATCACCTCCGCATTCAAAACATCACCCAAACTCCCTTTACACACTTTCACACACACCCACACTTTCACGCTCACGCTCGTGTACATTCATGCCCACTCATGCATTCACGCGTGCACACTTACACTTTCACACCCTCACCCTCACACACTCATGCACAACCATGCACTCACACATGTATACCCACACTGCCACACATTCACCCTCACACACTCATGCACAACCATGCACTCACACATGTACACCCACACTGCCACACATTCACCCTCACACACTCATGCACAACCATGCACTCACACATGTACACCCACACTGTCACACATTCACCCTTACACACTCATGCACTCTCACATGCACGGTCACACTTTCAAACCCTCATACACCCATGCACATGCATATAGTTGCACACAGTGCTGACACTCTGTCCTCTTTCTGGCTTTACTTTTCTTAATAAACCATAGTATCAGCTGCCATTTTACTTTGCAAAGTTTTATTGTCTCTCCTTCCTCACTGAAGAGGAGTCTCCATGAGACCAAGAACTTTGAGGTTGAATGCAGGAGCTGCCCCCTGGTGGCCAGTGTGCTCCCAAAGAGGGGGTGCTGCTCAGCCATAAGCTGGGCTGGTGGTAGCAGGAGCCTCTCCTGCCTCCATGGAACACTAAGGATGTCCAACTGATGGCTTAGGCCCCTGAAGAGCAGGCCTAAGCCAGCAGTCGGATATCCCCCAAGGGGTCTCGGACTGTGAAAGGACGCATGCAGGGCTGAGGGGGACCCCCAAAGTGTACAAATGTGCACCGGGGCTCTAGTTGTTAAATAAAGGAGTGAGTGAATACGTTTAGAGCATCCAAAGGAACCATTTCAATTCCTACCACTGCCCAGGACTCAGCACACTTCTAGCAGAAAATCTATGGGGATAGAAGTCAGAAAGGCAATGAAGGTGGCACCTTCTAATATAAAACAGCTGCACAGCGCCTGGGCTCCCGAAACCGTGATGCACCCCATCTGTCCAGTAGCATGAAAACGTCTCTAGTTCAGGTGAACGGCACTTGGTGAACTGGGGCCTCCCAGAAGAGTCTGCAGAATAAAAGGAAAAGGCAAAGCATGAAACCAGGAAGGTCATGTATGGTCTCAAAGACACTCACATTGAAAGTGTCTCCTAGAAATGCTGTTTTCCTAAACCACACTTTCAGAGTGTGTTACTTTCAGTTATTTCTCTGTCAACCCTTGATTCCACAGACAAATCATTTTGTCTTGATTTCAGATACTAGTTCCTAGGGCCTGTTTAAGAAACCAGGGCTAGAGATGAGGATTTTGGAATAGGAAGTTTATTTGGGAGGTGACCCCAGGAACCACAAGTGAGGGAATGGGATTGGGGGAGAGGAGGGAGCCCAGTAGATAAAGTGTGTGTTATTCAGTTGGTTTTCATGGCGGCTCCTCTGAGATCCTGTGGAGAGTGTGCCTCCCCGCTGTCCTGGACAAGAATGACAGGCTGGGTTAGGGTTAGGGTTGAATTGCAGACTAATCAGATAAGGAGCAAAAAAACCCCCAAAACAAAACAAAACAAAACAAAAACAAAACCCACCACCAAACCAAACCAAACCAAACCAAAACTTGACCATCTCCAAAGTGGCTATGGAAGTCAGAACAATGAGAACTGATATACAACATTGCTTTGTCCCAGATGTGCCTCTCGCCCATGTATAGCTGCAGATTTCACAGATGAGGAGAGTTTAACCGAATGCCCTAACATATAGGAGGCATTCTCCACTTCCCAAAATAGATTTGACCCATCTGTACTCATAAGTTGGGAGGCATTCTCTACTTCCCAAAAATAGAATTGACTTATATGTGCACATAAGTTGTTTAGAATCAGACATCTAGTTAATGAGTTTACTGGCTGAATTTTTTAAAATAATGCAACAGTGAGTGACTTGTTATTTAACAATCTATATACAGAGAAAAAGCCCTGTCATGGATGCCGTGGTCCCTATGTCCCATCTCTTTGCCCACCGGATGTCAACGCAGCCACCACTGCACATGGCTGGGCATACTTCAGGTGCCTGCCTAGGTTTCTCAGAAGTCAGGTGAGGACTCAGCCCAAGTGCAGGTGCAGTTGAGTTCATGGAGATTAATACCCGCAGGGCATCCTTCCGCCAGTGGGAGCTGTTATACACGAATATGGTGAAAAATGTGTGTTTCCTTAGGCAACACCTGTTACACAGAGAGGATCTGGAGAAATTCCTTTTCTTTAATAGCTGAAGCACTGAAAAATGGTAATTTTTGGCTCTTCCAGAAAATCCGTGATTAGTAAAACATGCAGGTTGGAGGAGAGAGAGTATTTCATTCTGACAGTTCTTTCACACAAAAGGTAAGAAGAGAAAATGCAGAGGGGAGGGGGCTGAGGGACTGAATGAAAAGGGGAAGGGATTGAGAAGTGCAGATTGGTGGTTACAGAATAGTCACAGGGATGTAAAGTGCAGCACCGGGAATATAGCCAATCAAACTGTAATCACCATGGATGGGGCCAGGCAGAACCAGAAATATCAGGGTGAAGACTTTGAAAAGTATATGATTGTCCCACCACTATGCTGTACACCTGTAACCAACACAAAATAATACTGAATCTCAACTTTAATTGAATAATAGTTTCTCTTTCTTTCTTTCTTTCTTTCTTCCTTCCTTCTTCTTCTTCTTCTTCTTTTTTTTTTTTTAAAGAAGAGGAACTCCACTGCATTACAAATGGAGAGATCTGGGTACTAAGCTCTGGCTCTGAGACTGTCTGCCTGTGACATTCCAAAGCCATTGTTTGGGGCAAAAAGAAGAAGAGGAGCAGCTGAAGGGGGAAGGGATGGTTGGAGGGAAAAGGCAACCTGACCTTTTGCAGAGCTGACCTTCTCCAGACTGACCTTCTCCAGACGGACCTTCTCTAGAGTTCGGGTGGGGAGCGACCCTCAGTGGCCACCTGCCCTCTCATGGAGGACCTCGGACGCACCATGTCGCCGCATGGACCATCTGCTGTCAACAGCCCCCACACTTGTGATCACCCGTGAACACAGTCTCGTGTGGGGAGGGGCTGGAAGGGACAAGCATGCCCTCTGGCCAGAGTGCAGCTCAGCCAGCACAGCATGTGAGCACTTCCTGCTGAGCTGAGCTGCAGTGGCAAACATGGGGAAAGGAGGAAAACAAAGCCATGGGTCTCTGAGTGAGTAAGAACTACAACTTGTCAGACAGTCTAAGAAAAACAATTTCATAGGATAGATAGCTAAACTCGAAACATGGTTATAATCCCAAAGAAGGAGAGAAACGGTAAGAGCAGAGCAGAGTATGGGATGATAGGTGCATGGAAAATGAAAGAGGAAACACTGTAACGAGAGAAAAGCAGGAAGCTCGTGGGGCCCGACAACTTCTGGCCCCTTTTGGGCGGATCTGGGTTCTGCTCAGAAATCTGCAAAGGCAGCCGATCTCGGGCCAGTTTGGGAAGCGTTGCCACAGCAGCTCGGTCACCCCGATGTGGATCAAGCGGTTTGCTGCTGATCAGAAGCCAAAATGAGGAAATACTTGCTGTCGGTGGAAATAGCTTTCATATGCTCTGAGGATTGCACAAGCACATGGTCCAGCCAAGTGTGGAGAAACTGCAGCATTCCTTCCCCAAACGATAAACAAGAGGCGGTGATCCCAGCGTTTGGGCCACTCCCCAGCCTCCGCCTCACGGGCTTTGGGCGAGATCTCTGCGGACTGAGCAGCCGAAATGTACCAGGGATCGACCAACACCTTTGTATGCAGCCTCTACGCTTGGGTAAAGCAACAGCAGAGAGAGAGATCCACGATCCTGGAAGGTCTGATGAGAGAGGACGTGGACACGTGGTTCTGCCGGGGTGGAGAGAAGCCACTGCATTCAGCACAGCGGGTTTTCCAAGCCCTTCTCTCGGGCAAGGACCAGATGGGAGGGGACTAATAACATGGTCACAGCAGCTAAGATTCAGGGTGCCACGTGCCAGGCACCGTCCTGCACATCACGTGTATTACCTCCCTTCACTCTCACAGCTAGGAACGAGGTAGGTAGTGTTATTCTCACCGTCTCAGAGACGAGAGCACTGAGAACAGAAGTCAAATAACTGGCTTGTGGTTCTAGGTGACCAAGAGCAAGAATGCTCATTGCAACCGGGCAGTCTTACTTCAGAGTCTCATGGAAGCCGCGACCCTTGTAGCCTTCAAAGTCTGAGAGTGACCCTCGGGAAGAAATCACCACCCAGTATGCACGTATTTACTTACGTGATATGTCAAAAACGAAACCATCTCAAGATATGCTAACTCTTCAAGCCTGCAATGAACTCTGATATACTCTATTCCAGTTTATAAATGACTGGTGGCTAGGTGCACAAAATTTATGCACATTAAAAGGATATTAATTAGAGGAAGTATTTTTATATTGCTATTTGCCCTTTCTCTATAATAGAAGTGTCAGAGATGAAAGAAAATCAGTAAAATGTATATAAAAATCTTCCTCCTGTCAGAGTTTGGGGCACACTATGGGACCCAGAGTCAAGTCCTCCCCCACCCGCAGCACCTCAAAATTGTGTGAGACCCAGCCCCAGCCAGCCCCACCCCCATTGGGTGAGATTCAGACCTGGCCAGTCCCACCCCCGTCAAGCTCTGCTGGGCAAGGGGCATAGCCTCAGGTCCCCCAGCACCAGGGTGGGGGGCATGGCCTGAGGTCCCCTAGCCCAGCTTCAGGGTAGGGGGCGCACCTTGAGGTACCTTGTTAAGGTGCAGGGGGGTGCAGACTTAGGTCCCCTGCCCTGGCACAATGCCACACAGCCTCAAGTCCCTGCTGATTGCTCCTTAAGGGAACTCGGCCTCAGGTGTGGGTACAGCCATCTTGTGTTATGGAAACCCCACCTCCGTTGCGGGTGCCACCATCTTTGTGATGGTCAATTTGCACATTCCCTCTTTATTAGATAGAATGCTGCTCACGATCCAGAAAAATGGTTTCCTAATGAGTCGCCAGGTTCAGTTTGATAGACACAGCACACAAAGCTCTCCTGTGTCCCTGAAAGTTGAAAATTAATGTGCATTGCCTTCCGAGCCAGGCAAGAGTGCACCCCTTACCTGGAACATGTTATAACACGGTCAACAGGACTGTGGTTTCCAGGTAACCGAAACTTATTCTTGAAATACTTTCCCCCGCAAATATATTTAAAGATTGTTTTGATCACTAAAAAAAGTCAAATGTCACATGACCTTTTTAATGGCTTTGCCTGGGGCCAGGGACTATTATACTGAGTTATGATGTTGTGTGCAGAGGGGAGGCTGGCCTCTTCTTGCCCCCACACTAAGTAGCTGCACTGCTTTGCTGGTGGGACTCATCCTCTCACTTCAGCTTTGCTTAATTCACAAGTAGTTCTTTCCCTGGAGTGCCATAGTTTATTAATAATAATAACAATTCTCCATCTTGAGAGTTGCCTTGGCAGTTGATGAAAGTTACCAGGAAATTACTTGATGATACTGGGTAACACCTGAGAGCACAGACTCGGGAGCTGGCCTCCCGGGTTCCAGCCCCACCTCTATCACTTACATCTGTGCGATCTTGGGCAACATGGTTGGCCTCTACAGTTTCCTCACCAGTGAAACGGGGACGATGGTGTACCATAGGGTTATTGTGGAGATTAATGAGGTAATAATAGGTGTCAACCTCTCAGACAGTGCCTGACTCTCAGTATAAAGGAAGCACGGTGTGTTTGCTGTTATTTCCATCTTCACAGTCAGCTATGATGGTCAGTGAATGACTTGTTGGCTGTTGTTACCTGGGAAATGCTGGAGATGGACATGGTCACATCTGAGACTGATCCTCATTCCCCAGGCTGACGGTGACAAGTCCTTGGGTGCTGGCTGAGATGTCGGAAGTGGGTGAAGTGGTGCTGTGACAGCGTGCCCATTACTGTTCACAGGTGATTCTCTGTGGCTGTGCTCTAGATGGCCAGGGCTACCAACACCCGAGTTCTACACAACTGGAAGAGGTCGCGGTATCCTTACATATTGGTATTAACAGGTAAAGAACCCCACGCAAAGGCCTGCCCTGTGGTTCCTGAGAAACCATGTTGCAAGTCTAGAAGTTCCTGGGCAGCAGGAGTCTTAGCAGTGACCAGGCCCCACGAGGTCCTCAGGGACGTTTAGAAAGAACACTGCCTGATGCTTTCCCTGGGGACCTGGGCTCTCTGGAGTCCCAGGGGGAACTGCCGAGGCCTCTGGGCCATGACCTTTTCAGCAGCAGCACACCGCGGCAGAGTCTGACCTGGAATTGGAGTTCTGGTTCTCTCACTAATGGTCCGCCCAACTCTCCCACACAGAGTGAAAACAGCTAACAGGAGAGTCTGATTCCCCAACCTCTTCTCTTCCTTGTCTGTCCAAACTTTTTCTCTGCTCAACAAAGAAAAACACCTCCCATTTCTTGGTCCTTTGGATTTTTTTTTTTTTTTTAGAGATGTTCGCAACAGACATTCCATGTCTCAGTTAATCAAGAAGCATTTATGCAGCAGCTATCATGTGTAAGATACTCTTTTGGGCGCAGTAGGAATTATAAAAATAATGTGCAATGAGGACTCTGCCTTTGAAGAGCCGTAACCGGGCACTTGAGATGACACCCGTGCTTGTGAGAACAGCTAACAGTAAGTTCACAGAAAGATAAGGGCTTTAGGGAGTCAGGAGAAGTGGGGGTGGAGGGACAGAGGAAGGTTTCACAGAGGAGTAAGGAGAGGGCGATGAACTCAGTTTGCTGTGATGGAAAATGCTGATGACCACTGATCAAAAGTCACCTGGACACATCACCTTCTTCACCTTCATAGCCTCCTGAGCCAGGATGTGCGTTCTAACAGGATCCTGGGCGATCCGCACACACATTAGAGATGGAGAGGCATGGGCACAAGGCTCTGACTGCCAGCTAAGGGCTCTTTCTATCGGGACCAGCTGTTCTCAGCCCCAGCTACACCGCAGAGTCACCTGGAGGAACTTGAACCAACTACCTTCCGGAGACCTAATTTAATTAAATTGGACAATGCCTTACACAGTGTTATATGTTAATTATATCTTTAAAAAAGTAACAAGATTCGCAATATTTTGAGTTAAAAAAAAAAAAAGGACTGGCTGGGTGATGCCTGGCAGTGGTACTATTTTAAATGCCCCAAGGAACCCTGGTGCACAACCAAGGTTGAGGTTCTCTGAATTAGAACAATGAGCTCCTCTGTTAGAAAAGTACAATAAATTCTTAAGCAAATAGTACACTGAAAGGCCCATCAAATGCTGAGTCCTGTGAAAAACAAACCAAATAAGGATTAGTGAGGTCAGGCAGCAGGCATCGGATCTTGGGGGTAGGGGGTGGGAGAGCTGGACAGACCCCGTATAATGAGGATGTGGGGGGTGTCCTGCTGGCTCAGCCGCTCTTGCGGGTGATCTTCCTGGGTCCCCAGGAAGGGCCAGCCTAAATCCCACTTGTGCGGAGCAGAAACATATGCTCTCAGCTGCAGTTCCCAGTGTATAAGACGGTGAGAGTGCAGCCGCCCTCATTGCAGGAGTCACGGAAGTGAGTGTTAGACTCTCCCCTGCAGATCCCGGGAGCAGAGCCAAGCCCCGAGCCCCAGGACGGCCCTGTGTGGGTCCACACAATAGAACAGCCATGGCTGCCTTTGCGGGGAAACAAGCAGTTCTCAACAGAACACATCCTGGCAGTCCCCGGCGTGGCTCTCCTGTGGCGAGTTTCCTAAGCCCTCCGAGTTCTTCCTTCATCTGCTCTTTCTGGAGCTCGTTGTGGGGAGATCTGTGCGCTTTAGAGAGATGCTTCTTGAGCATCACTGTGCTGCAGAGCTTCACTCAAGGATCTTTTAAATGCAGATTGAAAAGCCAGGGTCTGAGCATTTGTCCTTTTGATAAGTTCCCAGATGCTGCTGACGCTGCTTCTGGTGACCACAGCCGGAGGAGCGGGAATTTATATCTGTGCTGACCAGCAAGGTAGCCACGAGCCTTCTGTGGCTATTAAGCATTTGAAAGGGGGCTAGTGCAACCAAGGAACTGAGTTCCTAATTTATTCAATTTAATTAATTTAAATTCCAATTGAAAAATGAAAACACTATAAATATTTTCTCTTAAATATAACCTTATTGTTTCAGTAGGTCTACACTTCACTTTATTGAAATTTCAGTGGAAGATTACATACCAAAGTACAGAGCGTACCTCCGATTCAATGACTCCATTCCACTGGTCCACTCTCTTGAGAGAGCTCAGTGGTTTTCATGTAGCTCACGGGACACTCAGCAGGAGACCCACTCTAGCCTTCTGAGCAGAGCGTCTAATATTCTAAAATTGCCTCTCCTCACTCGCTACCTGTGGAATAGCCTTCTTTCCAATGTTAGACCCTTGGTAGGTAGGAGCAGTATGGAGTATAGCAGAAAGAGCACAGGCTTGGGAGCAAGCTGGATTTATGTCTGAACACCAGATGTGTGCCTTAATAGAAATATACATATTTCCTAAATCTCTTGGGGGGTATTAGGCTGAGTTTTCCCATGTGTACAATGAGAGCAAAATACCTCATAGTTGCTGGACATCAAATTAGGTTATTTATACGAAGTGCCTGGCACATGGTTTTCAAAAAAGAACTACCACCACCAGCATTACACAGAAAAAGCTCATCAATTTTTATGGATTAGTGGATCTTGACTTCATCTATTGTGCTGCATGGGAATTTTGTGCTGTTTGAAATTTAACAGGGCCTTCTACATTGCAATGTCTTAGCCCAGTGGTCAGCAAACTCATTAGACAATAGAGCCAAATATCAACAGTACAACGATTGAAATGTCCTTTGAGAGCCAAATTTCTTAAACTTAAACTTCTAATGCCACTTCTTCAAAATAAACTTGTTCACGTTGTGGTATTTTGTGGAAGAGCCACACTCAAGGGGCCAAAGAGCCGCAGGTGGCTTGCGAGATGCAGTTTGCTGACCACAGTCTTAGCCTACAGGTATGCCTCACTAGGAGAATCTATAGCACTGGAATGGGTCATTTAGAATAGGACTAGCAAATCTTCCTAATCCACCAAAATGGAAGCTTCCTTCTTATTCTCGAACCCAGCCAATCTTAAGTGCAAAACAAATTTAGGTCAGAAGTAATAAAGTCCCAAAGTTCTAAGGCAGGTTTCTAACCTCAGCACGACTGATGTTCTGGACCAGACAGCTCTTTGTTGAGGGGCCTGTACTTGTAGGATTTTCCACATCGTTCCTGGCCTCCACCCATTGGATGCCAGCAGCAGTCCTCTGTCCCCTCGTGTGACCACCAAGATGTCTCTTGACATGGCAAATAACCCTCTGCTCTATGGGCCTGGAGCACTCGCTTTAATACCTCAATTACAGATGCTCTGATTATGTATATGTTGCATGATTCCATGGAAATTGAATTTTTACTGTTGGTAGGTGAAAACATTTTACTTAAACAAGGCACAAACATTCTCTGTAACTCACTGGTTGAGCTGCCACTCAGAGCTAAATTCTGCCGTGTGCCCTCTCATTTCTAAGAGTTTATAACTCTTCTGTAAGGAATGTTCTAGTATTACAATCTTTATTGTGTAGATAAGGAAACTCAACTTTAGCAAAGCTTGATAATTTTTAGCCAAAACACTGATTAATAAGTAGCAAAGCTTGGATTTAAATCCAGATTTTTCTTGCTTCAAAACTCTTCTCCATGTGCTGCACTGTCTCTCAGTTTTGTATGGGTTTTCTCTTTATGATCATGATGCTTTTTGGGGGTTTTAGGTTCAGGGATGTATTGGCTTCTATGAGCTGTTAGCTCACAAACACTCAGGCTTAGAGATGAACTGTCCTATACCTGATTTAATATGACCTTATACTTCACCTTTTACCCTCATTATGTAAAGCAAATAGGAAAAGCTTTATCCTCATTATGGTAAAGTAAATTAAGAAAAGACCTTATTATCCGAACCATACATATTCCCCAAACAACAATGCCAGATCCCCTCATAGAAATGAGAACTAACAGTCCTTGTCTGTGTGAAATGTTTGGTCTGGTTGGGAAAATAAGATTTACACATATGAAATGACTTGAAAAAAATGAGACATTTTAGGATATACAGAAATAACTATATAGAACTGTATATAAAAGAGGAAGAGTTACAATAAACCTAGAACACTCCATCAGGAAGTTAGCATATGAAATGGAGAGACAAAAAAATGGAAGTACAGTAGGAAAGTTGATCATTTCTAACAGGCAGTACACTCCTAAGTTTGCCATTGGAAGTGAGGAGAAGAGGCTAGACGCATCTTGATGAGTACCTACTTTTCCCATGGTGGACAACATTCCACTCAGCAATGCTCAGGAAAAAAGAGAACAATAAAACCATGGTCCACATTTGTCTTTCCCTCATCCAAGTCAGAACCTCTCACTTCTAAACATACCCAAAGATAGATAAACACAGAGAGCCCGAGAAGCAACGTTCATTTCAGACATAAAAGAGGGTTCTGGGAACATGACTTGGGAATTTCAAAAAGAGTTCAAATGAGATCACACATATTCTTTTTCTGGAAGCAGACCTTGCTCATCACTATTTCATTTTGCAGATGAAGAAAATTATGTCCAAAAAAGAGAAGTGAATGACCACACATCTGATAAGAAATCAGGCAATGTGTCCTTCTGCTTCCATAAAGTGAAATCATCACCAAACTTGGATGATCTCTTGATTATTATGTGTTTACTTCAGATCTGCCGACCTCTAAGGTCCTACCAAATTTCCGTGTGTCATGTTTGTAGAGTGAACAAACATGAGTCTAGAGTCTAGAGTCTGTGACAACATTAAGGTCACGTTCAGGGTCACAGTGGCAAGGAAAGCAGGTCTCTGATTAGGCACTTCCAAAACTTACAACACACCAATGTGAAGAATGATTTAAAAATATATATTTTATTGATTTTTTATAGAGAGAAAGGGAGAAGAATAGAGAGCTAGAAACATCGATGAGAGAGAAACATCAATTAGCTGCCTCTTTTACACCTCCATGTGCCCGAAGCCAAGGTACATGCCCTTGACCAGAATTGAAGTTGGGACCTTTCAGTCTGCAGGCTGACACTCTATCCACTGAGCCAAACTGGTTAGGGCTGAAGAATGACTTTGAGTACTGACATTCAACCATGAAATGAGTTCAGAATTCTATGCATAATCAACCTATTTATTACTCTAGATGGCAGCAAATAGGTGTGTCTAGGTATATGGTCAGTTAACTAGGAAATTGAAAACAAAACAAAATCATACACAGATGGATTCTAAGTTTGCCTGAATAAAGGTAAAGTTTTCCATGAGTGTTAAGCTCTTTTATATTCTCACAGATTCTTGAAGAAGTTGTGGTCATTCTTGTGTGTGTGTGTGTGTGTGTGTGTGTGTTTTTAATGAAAAAAAAGGGAATAAAATCATCGTCCTCATTTGCCCCCCCCCCTCCCCATCCAAGGGAGGAGGCTCCTCATTATATACTTCCTTACTCCTAGAATAAGCTTTTGGAAAAACTGATAGGAAGTAGACTTTCAAAATGGGAAATCATCCTAGAGACTATTTGAAATATAGATCAACACCTACTATACCTACTATTCATTTTTGAACCTCTAACTTTGTGTATATAGTGCTCTTATCAGATGAGACAAGTTCACAATTAAAATCAAATATTGAAATAAACATAGCATAGAACCAACCTTCAAACAATGTTTTATCAACTGTGGACTTTTCATAAACTTTGGACATTAAATGAGGACTTTCCCCTCCAAAAGAAGGAAACTTCTTCCAACACATGAAGGAAGTACTTTGTTCTACCAAACACTGCAATTAAAATATTTTGTAATACTGCTTGGTTCAACTTTATTAAGACTTTAAAATTTGTATGTTCATATATGGTTTATAATGAACAAAACATATTAGATCATTGTACATATACATGGTCAGACAAAAGTAGGCTTGCAGTTGTTCATATGGAAAAACAATACAATAATTAATAAAAAAATACACAAATACACTGTGTTGCACATACAACTGCAAACCTACTTTTGCCCCACCCTGTATACAATTTACAAATATGTAAATATGCCTAGTGTGTGTTTGAAAATGGTTTTACTAATGGACATAAAATTCAAATTACCATGACCTACAACTGAGCAGATCCCTTTACAAGATAAAAGTGTAAAATGAAGCAAGAGGGACTGCCAATACCACCATCAGCATCAATTCCAAAATTTTAATACTCAGACTCTGGTTCATCCTACTCTGCTTACACCTCCTCCTCAGGATTAACTTATCAGCTATACATTTAGGTCCACTGGCAGGGCTCAGACTTGGGCTCCTTATCCTGTTATAACCCACTCTCCAAGTGCCTTCATCCTTAAAGGATGGCACCATTGGAAGCACAAACAAAGGTGAAAGGAATAATAGAGAGGAGGCATCTGCCCATCAGATAACACTCGCAAGCAAGAGAATTACCAAAACAGTGTTCACTATTTTGAACTGTACAGGAGAATGAGGAATGGCTTAGACATGAAAAGTTGATGCAGGTATGAAAAACACACCCTGGCATTTTGGAGCAGGCCACGGGGAGTTTCCCTCTCAGGTAAGGGGTTTCCATGGCCCTGATGGTTTTCTTCTGTGTCGGCTCCCCTTTCTTTGCACAGCTTGGCTGAAGCCACGATCAATGGTCTGCATGAACTCTGCTACAGAAGGCACCCCCTTTTCTACAGACCAGTGTTCTCAACCTGTGGTCTTAGGGGTATGCTCTGCCCACACCAGGACACCTGGGAGCTGGATAGACACCAGGGTTCCTGAGCTCACCCCAGACCTACCACAGCAGGCTCTCTGGGAGGGGCTTAGGAATGGCTATTTTTGATTCTCCTAGTTGATTTGTACACTATTGGCCCTCACCTCTCAGAACAATGTGCTGCTGTCTTGTAACCAGAGAAGTAGAAAAGACTAGCTCAGAGATTTTCCTGCTGGCCCTGGCCTCGAAGGGCTCACGTGTGAAAGGCAGTATTATGTGCATGTGGTGAACTTTGGTCAGACACAAGACAACTTCTGGTTCATAAAGGAAATTAAACACACAAATTTCATACACTTAAGGAGAGATTGTAAATCTTCAAAATTTTTAATCTTGAAAAGAACAACGTGTCTTGGATCTTCTGGGACATGGCCTTGCTCACGTGGGGGACAGGGCAATGGGTCAGATTCTGCTAACACTGCATGCAACTATGTTCCAGAAACTTATACATTTAATGCTCCAGGCAACCACAGAAGGCTATTATCCTCACATTGTAGATGGGGAATAAAAGACTCTAAGAGGCTAAATGTCTTACCCAAGTTCATACAGCCGGTAAAAGGCAGAGGTAAGATTTGACCCAGATCTCTGAAATTCACGAGCAGGGCATTTCCAACTGCCATCTGGTTCTAAAATTCAGGTACCATTAGTGAAAAGATGTCAGGAAAAGTAGAAGTACAGAGGAAGTAGAAAAAAAGAGGGGCAGGCTAATGTATCTGTCCAAAAAGAAATATGCAGGCGTTCTTTTTGAACACTTAATAGAAGCAGAATATTTATAACGGAGGGGAGTAAAGGAACCTTTCTATGCTGGTGATTTAGAGCTCTGGAAGTTGTAGGTCAACACACAGGAAATACTCATGTGGTTTGCTAGAACACAGAGTTCCCATCTTAAGAGAAGTTTTATAGGATCGTCAGCAGTGACAAGTGGTCAGGTCAGCTGTTGAGTTTTACATCGTCCATGAATGTGAATTAATATCCCCCTGGAGCAATGGCTCAGCACTAATTTCAAGAAGCAACAGCTCTCAATTAGGAGCCCTCGCTGCCACTTCCTGTATCTACTGAGACTTGCTGGGTGGTCTCTCAGCCTGCCGTAATTGTTAATGGACTTGAACAGGTCTTCACACAGAGCAGTACAATTGCTGTCCACCGAGTCAACAGAGCTGCATCCCGTTTGTTACCATGCCCACGACGAAATTTCACAAGCTTGCTTCCCCCCTTGGTTTTACACTGATGTTTTTTGATTAGTGAGCAGGCACTGGCTGAACAAACCTGGGTCTAGAACAAGACAGGGTGGTTGAAGGAGCTGAAGCTTTGCAGCTGAGTGCCCTGAGTTTGAATCCTTGCTCATTGGATTTTAGGAATATAACATACTTTCTTGTAGTCTGAGTTTCCTCCAATTCTGTGAAATAAGAATGATAAGAGCAATCTTGCCCTGGCCAGTTTTCTCAGTGGTTAGAGTTTTGGTCAATGGACTGAAAGGTCCCAGGTTCGATTCTGGTCAAGGGCATGCACCTCAGTTGCAGGCTCAATCCCCAGCCTAGTTGGAGTGCATATGGAAGGCAACCAATGGATGTCTCACACTGACATTTCTCTCTGTGTGTCTCTCTCCCACTCCCTAAAAACCAATGGAATAAATATCGCAGGTGAGGATTAACAATAGCAACAGAAAAAGAGTAATCTTAGTTCTTGTGAGATAAATTCTAAAATGTGCTGGTTTAATAAGTTTTTATCAACTCTCACCCAGGAAACTTGTGAATTATGGCTGCCATAATTCACAAACTAAAGTTAATATATTTATCATGGTAATCATATCTAACATTTATTGGGTACTTTCATCTGTCTGGCTCTGTTCTCAAAGCTGTTAGTGTTTTATCTCATTCAATCTTTTCAACAAGTAGTATGACATGGGCATGGGTACCCCATGATTACGATGGGAAAACTCTGGCCCAGAGATGGGAAGCACTGTGTGTAGAAAGTCCTATTTCAAAGCCCATACCCTCACCCTCTTTATGACATGGCTTCCCATTATTCTAGAGCAAGGGCTCTCCATGAAGAAGACATAAAGAGGCAGCATAGCTCCATGGCAATAAGAATGGTGCCTGAGCCAGGATGCCTGGGTTGGATCAAGGCTGTACACATCCCAGCTGTGTGTGTGCTTTCTGCTAGTCACTCTCCTGTGCCTCAGTCTCCTCATCTGTTCAATAAGGATAACAGGTCCGACCACACGGACTTGTGATAATAAAGGGCTTAGATTAGGTTATGGTGAACATGATGTAAACACTGTTATGATGATAAAGTATTTTCAAGTGGTAAGTCTAATGATGAATATCTTCAACACTGGAAATGAAAACTCTTTTTCTTGTTTCTTTCAATAATTACAAAACTTCCTTACAATTCTGCATTCAATAATAACTTTGTTAGTGTTTTGTGGACTAACATATCTTATTATGAACTAACACCATCCATTTTGGCATCTCTATGATGTAAATAGTCCATTTAGGTCAGTGAAATCACAGGATGAGAAAAAATAAAAAATAAAAACCTGGTCTTTAAAAGTAGGCATTTAATAAACCAGAGACCCCATTTAACATCCTACCCATATGCACCACAGGTAGACTGAAAGTTTGAAAATTCACTCTGTAGAAGTGCCATCACTTTTAGAGATCATATTAAAGACCTACTTTTAAAGACCATGTTTTATTTCTCAAGATCAAAAACTCAAGTTCAGGATTTGAAGTTTGAAAGTTGCCATGACTACCTCGGATACAAAAACTTAGCACTTTCATTTCTTCTGTTTGATGTAAGATGCAGGGTGTGTGCAGTATTTTACTTAATTATTGCAGCTGGGATTCACCAGGTTCTAATTTTGAATTTTCCTCTGACCCTACAAATTTTGGGTTATGATTTGTAATCTGAAAGCTGCATATCAGCACACTATACGATGCAGAATCATCTGAAGTAAGGTATCAACAAAAATAAACACAATTGATTGATGGCCCCAAGTAGTTTAATATGTAGCTCATTTATAGAATTTAAAACAATGCTCTTTTGGGTACTTTTTTGACTTTTTTTTAAAAACCAGGAGTTTAATTCAAGAGAGAGGCAAATATACCATCAGATTTAAAAACACGCTTCCAAATACTTGTATTGGGACATAATACTAAAGTTGAGAACACAGCAGAAGCCTCACCAAATGAAATCAACTAATACAACTTTTCTATCTTAATAAAAAACTACCATCCATCTTCTTGATTGATATTATCAATCTAGAAAATATTTTTGAGTAAATACATCTATTGGAGAGATGTGCTAGGGAGACTAAGTGGAACTGAAGGGATAAAGGAAGGAGAGACTGAACAGTTCAACGTGTCACTCTAAGTGGTATGTCTCTCTCATTTCTCATTGCTCTGGGATACACGATGGTCCAGTTGAGATTGAAGTCCATCCTTTGGTTTATGTGTGTCTACTATCTTGGGCCCCTGGCTTGCTCATCTTAATCCTCTACTGATAAAAGGCTACCACATACCAAAGCTTCTGTTTCATTTTCAAGCTATCCTCAAAATCTGGTCCAGCCTTGAGAATCTGGAGGTTCTCTAACATCTTTGGGATTTTCAAGATGCTGTGAAGGTTATGGAAAGATTAGAGATGCGGTTGAGTAGAGACTGAACTATAATAAAAGAGAAAGACTTTACCTCTCAGATGTGAACTAGACACACCTCAGGGGAACACGTGAGCAGTGTGGCTGCTTTGGCATTCCATTTAGTCATAGAAACCCAAGCTTTGACACCCTCAACATGTGTGAGAGTCTCCCAGAGTCATTCTAGGGGTCTTCAATACCCAAGCAGGACCCTTTTACTAGGCTTTGGAGACATCAGGCAAACATTGTTCCTATGATCTCTTTCCCTTATTTGACAACTCCACTTTCTCCCAGCAAATTCCCCATAGAATAGGTAGATGGCAAGTCCAGCTTATTCTATGGAAGATTTATAACCATTTAAAATCATTTCGGAGTTCATAGCTATGTGGCTACTTGCACTCATGAATTTGCAATGCTTGGAAAAATGTTCAAGATGAAGGTTCTGTAACTCACTTATTTGGGGAATTGGTTCCGGGTCAAGGGACAACCACAGTTATAGCAATGACATTTCATAGAGTTAGACTTCCATGTGCGGTATATTATTATTGCTGTCACCAACCTCACAGATTTTATTTCAATTATTAGCACCTGATGTGCTCACAAAGTAACAAAACATAAGTTTAATCATTATGCCAGCACCCATGTATTTAAATAACATCATCTTTAAAAGTGAGGACTCTGAGAAGTTTTAAATAAATCCCAAGAAAGCCATTTACTGCTCCAAAATTTGTTTTAAATCTTCCTTGGGGATTATCTTCAGAGTTAATTAATTCATGAGCCTCATAAGAACTTCAACCTTATTACTTTTTAGTCCCAACTGATCTAATTTAATAACACAGTGAAAATGTTTGGAACAAATGACTTCATTATCTGGAACTGGCTGGTACTGGCATTTTCCTGTCCTTGCTTGCAAAGCCCCAGGCAACGGCAGGTAAGTGGGATAGTGAATGGGGAGCATTTTAGTGTCATAGTTTCTTAGTGTCACAATTGCTGTCTGTAATACTAGAGAATCTGGAGGTTCCTTAATAGTTTATGAGGCCTATGACTTTGAATAACAGTCACAGTGTAAGGAATATTGGGGACAAAGAACCCTCAAAAAATTGTCAGCACTTCAGGTCTAGGAGCCATAGCTTCTTTCTTCCTAATCCCTGGGCCCCTAAACCATCCACTGCTTGGGCCTCTTTCATTCTACGCCTCTAACAGGTGCTCAGTAAGTACTCCTCATTCACTAGTAGGAAGAAGGTGGAAACCTACCTTTCTTGTTTCCTCCAACTGAAATCTACTTTTCTTAAAGCGAGGGCCTCTGCTTTTGACCCTAGATGGCTGGCTTTCCACCAAAGTGAACAGAATTTTCAGAACATGCTCCACTTTCTCAACCTGTCACATTGCTTTATAGCAGTCTACCCGAACCCTTGCCTCGGGGTACATTATTTTTAAAATGTCTGCAGCGATCACCCCACTCCAGGCCCAGGATCATGCTTTTTGGATTTGATTTTTCAACCAGTTCTGAGAAATCATTTCTTTAGTTACTCTGGCTGTTCTATTTGTACATGAGGAGATTGCTTATTGAGAGTGGGACATTAGGCCCGAAGAGTGACTACAGTCCTCCGAGCACCAACTTTTCTGGCTTTGCCTCTTACACGGGGTATACAGCTTCTGAATTAACTGCAAACACCCGGGCCCTTTAATAATTCCCTCTTTCACTGAATATTTATCTTCAGACCTCCCTCCCCCAGATATATTATTTTGTTTATTTGGAATCAATAATTGTTATGATTTTATAAATACTCCTATTCCATTCAGACAATTCCAAATTAGTACCCCTTTAAAAATATTCTGAAGAATATCAGATTTTGGGTTTGGTATATCTGTATACTTTTTTCTTGTGTTAATGAAATATTAACGACTTTCTACACCCCATATTTTCAGAGATAGAGAGAAAAGGGGAGGAAATTCATAGCGGGAATTTTCATGCAAGCTTGTAAAGTAGGTGGCGTCTGTCCTTGTGTATAAATCAGCAGCCTCTGAAGGCTCGGGGTTGAGCGACCCGTCGGACACCCTGCAGCTGGTAAGCAGCAGTGAGGAAGCAGGTTCTGCTGGAGTGGCTCCTTTGATTTTCATTTTTTCCAATACTCCTGTCATTGGAGGGAAGTTTTAGGAAACTCAGTTGCACTTTCAGAGCCTCTAGACAGAAGAGATGCTCATTACTGATTCCAGGAACGGAACTATTGGTCAAGTTTAAGAGACAAAATCTTAGGACGGGAGGTAGTGCAGGTTGTCTAGGTTGTTGACGAAGCCACAAAATAAGGGAGGTGAAAACAGCCCAAATCTGCAGGCAGTTTCCGTACAAGCTGTTGGTCAGGTGCAGGAAGTATTTATGTTTATTTCTATTTCCATTTCTCCCCCTCTTTCTTAGTAACAATAGAAAGAAAATTACTCTACTACTACTACTACTACTACTACTACTACTACTACTACTACTACTCCTCTTACTATTATTATTATCACAATACATGTAGAAGGGTCATGGACCAAGGGAGTGGGTGAGACAAGGCAAAGTGAAATCTCAGTCTTCTGATGTTTATTAACAAAGGCGGGTGAGGCATCCCCAATTTGAGGTGGAGGGTAAACAGAGGAATAGTTTAAGAGAAGTCAGAAATAGAAATGAGATCAGAAAGACAAACTGTCTTCCCTTTCATCCTCCACAGCACATGCACACACTGCACACACTCCTTGCGCTGTTGGCCAGTCCCCCCTGCACCAGAGAAATAACACCAGAGCCTGGTCACATGGCAGGATGCTCCCCCCTGCTCCACAGCTGGGAGCAACCCCTAATCTGCACTCCTCGTGGAATAAACCTCAGAATCCCGCATGGTTTACAGCCCCAGACCCCTGGCCAGGACCGTGCACATTGTTGTCACACCGCATTCCTGGGAGGGTGACAGAAATGCCCACCTTTGAAAAGAAGAAAACATGCTTCAAGAAGTCCGCGACTTTCATGAGGTGGGGCTAGGCCAGGCTTCCTGACATTGCTTTTTCTACTTCTTTATATTTCTTGTTGCTAGAAATCTCCGGTCTTTAATTTTTTAAAATTGAGATAAACTTCACACACAGTGAAAGGCACACATTTAATTTCACATTCCAATGACTTACAAATGCCCAGGGCCACCCATACCCCAGTCAGGACAGAGAACACTGCCCGCTTAAATCCATGGTAGCCTCAAATCAAGGACCATTGGATAAGTTGGTGAAAAAGAGGGAAGAAAACCATATTCAAGGAAATAAAACTGGAGGGACATGCCACACCTGTGTCAGGTGCTTCTGCCAGGAGGGCCGGGGAACCAGCTGGAGTGCTGAAGTGCTCAGCTAGCAGCTCCTGACTGTGGCACGCCTGTTCACGTTGGTGAGCTTCTCTGCCCCGACTGACGTGTTTATAAAGACTCCCAGGAAGACACGACAATTCAGAAAGGCATCCCATCCCCTTCATTTTTACTTCGGCTCTGAATTTTATCATTATACTATTTAAAATATTTTTATTGATTTGAGAGAGGAAAGGAGAAGGAGAGAGATAGAAACATCAATGGTGAGAGAAAATCATTGATCGGCTGCCCCCTGCACGCCCCCTACTGGGGATCAAGCGGCAACCCAGGCATGTGGCCTGACCGGGAATCGAACTAGGACCTCCTGGTTCACAGGTCAACACTCAGCCACTGAGCTACCCCAGCCAGGCTGGGTTTTCTTATACTATTAATGTCATGCTGCAAAGCTCCTCGTTGCAGTTGTCTAATTAGTTTCATTCATATTCAAAAAGGACCCTAATCCCATCTTAAACTTTGCACAGCACAGCTCAATGTTCTCAATAGTAATGTTCTAATTATACCATTTTCCCAGCAGCATCACCCACATCCTATCATTACAGTCAAAGCTAAGGCTGTGTTTACGGTACACTGAAGAAGACGGAATTGTTTCATTTTAAGTGATTCAGTTACCTCCTCTGTTAATAACAAGAATGCTTGGTAATGGAAAACTCGTGGTCTTACTATGCTTATCTGAACAATTTCAGATACCAATAAACCAAAGAAGAAAAAGAAAACCCTTAAGCCCCAATATGAGAGCGTATGGGAGATAGGGTTCGCAGTCTGCTTATCACTACGATCTGTTCATCTAGGATGGGTAAGACAATGAAGACCAGTGTGCCACCCGCCACTGTGGAGTCTCAGCTATGTCCTCACTGGACTTGCCTTGCTGAAGGGCATCCCCGAGAACCTCAAGTCAGTTTGCAGGAATATTTTCTATCTAGGCCCTAAGCCTTATAAGATAAGGACTCATCCAAGCACAGAGAACTTCTGACCTACAGGACCGTTCATCCCTTGAGGATGTATTTCATTCATATCCATCATGGGCCGGTCCTCAGTGCCAAACACACTGCACGGGACAAAGCAGAAATCTCTGTTCTCATGGAACTGAACTCTAATGTATTCTAGAACCGTGTTTTGCTTCTTTACCTGGGCAAAGAAAAAGAGTGCTTTTACTTTTACTATGAGAATTGTAGACTCATCTATGTTAGCTTGCATGCCAGAATCTCACTCAGTCAGCTGAAGACTGAAAGTCATGATTTTTGTTAATATGTGGGCATGAACCCAGTGTAGCAAAGAGAGGAATGGGGTGTGAGTGGGACATGGTGAGTTACATGTGCTGGGTTCACTGGTAATCATCTATGGGAGAATATCTGCCATTTTGCTGATATAGATAGGGGCACACAGGTAATTCATTTCCAGTGTACCTCTCGCTTGCTTGGCCAAAGCCTCTGGTTTAAAATGCTTCATAAAACCTGGACATCTTTGATTACTCTTGCTCCATGAAACGTTAGTGGCAGGAGGAATAGAAGATATATTGAGGGGAACCATAAAAGATGACTTGGTGGGAAGACATATCTAAGCACATGCTTCATGGTTTTACTTTAGGAACTTTTCTCAAGTGTGTGATTTTCTTTCTTCTTCTTTTAAAAGTAGGCCAAGTTATGAACCAATTTTCATGGTTTTTAGGCCAATGAACAGACGCATGTGGTGCAAATGATTTCTCTCTTTGTTTCTGGGACATCTGAGCATGGAGCCCAGGGCTCCTAGAGATCAGTCATAATACCAAGAGAACTGAAGCGTCTTTGAAATAAAGTTCTGTTATTTTGGGTTACCATTTGGATTTCTTCTTACTCTGTGAGCTCGAATAATTAGGCTACCTGTACTGTTCTTAGCCTCTTAAGTCCCTGACCTGGGACATAGGGGAGTGGGAGGAAAGCAGGCCCCACGGCGTGGACACGGACAGAGTGGCCATATGCCAAGTGTTCTCTGTAGGCTTGTAAATGGCAAGTCTTCAAGCTATGGCTTCAAGAGCAAAGAACTAGAAAGTAGAAATAAGAAAAAGACTCCATTTATAAAAGTGCACTTAACTGGTTCCCTCCCCCCTCTCTCTGGTCAGTGATTTAATCAAAAGCATACTGGTTATCTTACCTTGCTTCCTATTTTAGGAGTGGTAAGAGGCTAACCCAATGGAACAATATGTAAATTCTCCATGGTCACATTATCTTGAAATCTACTGGGACACGGTAGTATTTACTGTATTTACTGCCTTCAGTTCTAGGAGATTGCTTGCACCAATATTAGGCCTACCTACAACAGAGCTTATGTGCAAGCTATCACATAGCTATCATCACGCTGGATAACAGTGGCAATGAAATCTTTAGCTGAGACATGACGTAGGGCCATAGCCTGAAATTCTAGCCATGCCATTTACTTTTTGTTGCCACTAAAGACAAGAATGTCTTTCAACATTAACCCCGTAGGCCCACACACTTCAGCACAACTCATCCCCTGTTTATTTGGCCAGAACTCAAGCATTTTCTGGTTTTCCACAGCAGTTTCCTAACTGATGTATTCTTACGTGGATTCGCCCTACTTTTCAGAGATAGATCTTTGGTCACTAGTAAGGATAATTTCACGGGTCCACTGGGAATGTGAATTGTCTTTACTTGGGGAAAGGTTGTCTATCTCTTCATGAGGAATTATTCTATTTTTATTATTTAAACATATACACAAAAATAAAGAGCATGGTTTAATGAACCGGTCTATGTTCTGCACTCAGCTTCAACAATGATCAGCATTTGACCAATCTGTGTACCTCCCCTATGTATTGTTTCATCATCTTCTTTCAATCACAACTACCAACTTTTGTGTCTCTAAAAGCTAAGGACTCTTCTCATTTAAAAAGAAAACAACCAATATTACCTAATAAGCTAATAATGATCCTACAATATCATCTAATGCCCACTCTGTGTTCAAATTTCCAAAACTATTTAAAAATGTCTTTTGACAATGAATTTGTTTGAATCAAAAAGAAAACTAGACTCCTACAAGGTTTCTTAGATCTGTTTAAATCTAGAATATTTCTTCTTATTTTTATTACCATTTAAAAAAATAATTTCCTTTAGTTTATTGCATTCCTAGAATGTCATTTAAAATGTTTCTCTATTCTTGTTATTTCCTATAAACTGGCAGTAAGACCTACAGGCTTAATTTGTCTTGGTTCAACGCTAATGGAAAGAATCCTTCTGAGGGAAGCTGCGAAATCTTGTATCAGAGACATGTCATACGATAACATTGATCTGAGTTCAAAGTGCTATCAGCCAGCCTAGTGCACCCAGAATAGAGTATACTTCTGAGTATTTTGTCACTCACTGATGATCTTACCTAACTCCATTATGTCATTAGAGGTTCTAAAGTGGTTATTTCTTGAATCCTACCACTTCATCTGCATTTTAAAAATCTAGGTTATGTCTATGTAAAGGGAAAAAATAACAACAAAAATAAAGCAACTTTCTTTTTTAAAAATTTTTTAAATTTATCTTTATTGTTGAGTATTACAGATGTCCTCAATTTTTTAATCTTTATTGTTCAGTTTATTAATTACATTGTTCCCTTTTTTTCACCCTATAAAATAAGGCAACTTTCCTTCACTAATTATTCAGTTACCCTGAAATGTAACTCATACAAAAAATGCAAGGTAATTGCTTGATTTTGTCCTTTAATGTATCAATTTTTAGACTCATGAGTAGATGTCCTAGTAATCTCCAAAGATGACTATTTTTAAAAAAGCATCATTATGAACTCACTGATGCATCATGTTGATACCCTCTTCAGGGACTAAAATTATCAGAATAGAAATGGTGAAGTCATTTCTCCATTTTGAGTTATTCTGGGCTGTTTTCAAATAAAAAGCACAGTGTAATCTGGGCTACCATTCCCCTTCCACTCCCTTTTTATATCTGCTTTATCACCCTCATGTTTTACCAGGCTCCCTCCAGAACAGTGACTGAACTCAAGACTAGACACTAGATGATCTCTAAAATCCATGTACATGTGCACATCCGTGGAACCCTGTAGATATTTAATGAAGGATCTGCATACATTCAGGGAAGGGTCAGGACAAATGCCCAATCTGAGTGTGTGAACACTGTGGTAGATTCACCTGCCCACACCCCTGAGCACTAATAGCCACAGAGGCAGTAATAAATACGCCCTTGAAAAAAAGTTCCTTTTCTTTTCAGGATGTGCTGTGGTTCCTTCTTTTTCTTGGATATTCATAATGCACCCAAACATATTAGAGACTCTGAGTGATTCTGCAATAAAGAAGCCTTTAGCATTGCATGTGCCAGCATTGCTCAAGCACTGGAGAAATGGTGGGCTATTATGTCAAGGGCAGATTTCTTTTCAGAAGTGTGCAAAGCTATTAAAATAGACATATGTGGTGGGTTAAATTGTATTCCCCTAAGACATGTCTCAGTGGTAACCCCTGGTACCTCTGACTGTGACCTTAGTTGGAAAAAGGTCTTTGCAGATATAATTAAGGTAGGGTCTCAAGATGAGAGTATCTTGCATTGGGGCTCTACGTTCAGCGGTGATGTTTTTGTAAGTAGCAGGACAGGGGTTGTGCTGGCATCCGCTAGCACTGGTTCTCCACCTTTCTAATGCTAAAACCCTTTATAATCCAGTTCCTCATGTTGTGGTGACTTCCAACCATAAAATTATTTTTGTTGCTACTTCATAACTGTAATTTCGCTACTGTTATGAATCATAATGTAAATATCTGTGTTTTCCGATGGTCTTAGGTGACCCTGCTGGCGGTTCTCAACCTATGGGTCCTGACTCACAGGTTGAGAACCGCTGCTGTAGAGCCTAAGACCATTGGAAAACACAGATATTTACATTACAATTTATAACAGTAGCAAAATTACAGTTATGAAGTAGCAACGAAAATAATTTTATGGTTGGGAGTGACCACAACATGAGGAACTGTATTACAGGGTCACCACAGCATTAGAAAGGTTGAGAACTACTGCTCTAGAGTCTATGAGAATTTTATTTCCTTAAAAAATCTACAATTAGCCCTAGACAGTTAGGCTCAGTGGATAGATAGAGCATCAGCCTGCAGACTGAAAGGTCTTGGGTTTGCTTCCGGTCAAGGTCACGTACCTCAGTTGCAGGCTCCTTGCTCTGGTCAGGGGCATGTTGGAGGCAGCCAAAATAAATGTGTCTCTCTCACATCAGTGTTTCTCTCTGTCTCTCCCTCTTCTTTCTACTCCCTAAAAATCAATGGGAAAAATATCCTTAGATGAGGATTTAAAAGATTATATATATACTAGAGGTCTGGTGCATGAAATTCATACACAGGGGCGGGGTGTGCGTCCCTCATTCCAGCCTGCACCCTCTCTAATCTGGGATTCCTAAAGGGATGTCTGATTGCCTGTTTATGTCTGACCCCCTAACTTCCCTCTCCTACCGGCCTGGTCACCCCTAACTGCCTTCACCTACAGGCCTGATTGCCCCCAACTGCCCTCCCTTGCAGGCCTGGTTCCTCCCAACTGTCCTCCCCTGCTGGCCATCTTGTGTTCATATGGGGGTGGCCATCTTGTGTATTGGAGTGATAGTCAATTTGCATATTACCTCTTTATTACATAGGATATGACTCAACTCAGATCTACTGTACTAGATCCAGTGTCCTTTCTATCCTCCCAGTAAGTGGAAGTAAATTAACTGGGAGATAGGCTTCGGTAAGCCGGTGAGGGAGAGCGCAGGGGCTTCCAGTAACCCTGGCGGCCATCACTATTCTTTCAGGAGGAGCAATAGTAACAGCAGAAGCTGCCAACATAATAAAATATGCAACAACTATACCATTCCTACTCATGCCAGGAATTTTCCTGGGTACCCACCTGCTCCTCACAATGACCCTTAGGGATGGAGGCTACTGTTGCCATGCACAGATGGAGAATGGAAGCTCATGGCACATGGGCAGTGTTCTGGGTGTGTATATATGAAACTCACATCGCCAGTTCCCCAACTCCACACATAGTTCTCTGCACACAGCCTGTGCCACCTGCTGAAGCCAATAACAGAATTCCTATAGCCACTACCGTCTGGAAAGAACGAACATTTCCCAAACTTCGGGTGGGGCCTCTTGCCTGCTTTACTCCACAAGAAAGGAAGGTGGTAGAAGAGAAAATGCACCTATTGCTCTCAGAGTCAAGGAAATAGTTACATTACTCGTCTGTGTCAGCCTTAGAGTTGGGGGAATGGCATGTGCAAACCAGGAAATCCATATCCTCAGGCCTCTCTCTCCACCCCCTGCATTTGTTCTTACATAATCCTGGATCTCACTAAGATATTCATTGAGCAAATATGAAGCCCTCATGTTGTGTAAGGCCCTGCAGAAGCTGTGGGAGAGGGAGCAGAGCATATGAAGATGGGGAAGATCAGGCACTGCCTTCAAAAGAACCTACAATCTGGAAAGGAAGCTACTACCGAACACAAGCCATTTGAGTTCAGTGCAGAAGACACACAACTTTAACAGCTTCTGAAGTTCAGGAAAAGAGTTCTGTCACAGCAAGATCTGCCCAGGTGTTTCTCCATTTCCCGTCAGGAGCTTTGCAGTGACAGGTGCACACAACCATCTGTGCTGACAACGCCAGCACAGGTGGCCTCCCCTGCAAATATTTGCTTTCCCATTAATCCAATTCGGAGAGGCAACAGCAAAGACAAGCTGCTTCTCCATGGCACATGGAGACCAGAAGACAACCTGTAGCCGTACAGACAGGAGCCGCCTAGAACCCCCGAGGAGTCATAAAGGCCGTTCATGGGAATTGCAACGTCTACCGTGATGCTGTGAGATTGCGAGCTGAGGAGCCTCTGGCAGCGCAGAGTTTCCTAAGGGGAGTCTTCTGTCTTTATTCCTCAGCAGGAATGCAGTTTATGAAAACCCTACACATCTGCAGCATTAAGCTTGCCCTCATATGGAGTGTGTGTTACACCGACTACTCTTCATAAGACAATATTATGTGATGACTGCAGATCACTGCCCATCCCACTCATCACCACGTGTTTACAGAGGCTCAGCTTTCACTGGATGGAGTACATTGAATAATGATGACGATGATGATGATGATAATAATAATAATAACAACAACAAATGAACTTGTTAATTTTACTTTACAATATAGGAGTTTACTGTGAGTAAATTGTGAAGTGAATCCTGTATTCTCATCACCGTCAGCTACCAAACGAAAGATGATTTTCTGCAGGAGACCAATACAAACATGATCACTAGCTCCATAAACTGATTCACAATAGAAATAAACCTTTTCCTGTTTATAACAGGGCTTGGCATACTTTTTCTTAAAGGGCAAGATAGTAAACATTTTCAGCTTGCAGATGCACAGTCTGTTTCAGCTACTCAACTCGGCCATTGTGGCCCCAAAGCAGCCGCAGGCGATCTGACAAACAGGCATGACTGTGCTGCAATAAAGCTTTATTTACAAAAACAAACATCTGGTCTGGGGAGCACAGTTTGCCAACCCCTGGTTGAAACAGTTGTTGACCTTCAAAAAAAATTAGCTTATTCCATATAATATATTGTGAATTTAGTACAAATTAATTTCCTACTAGTCCTATAGTTTTAAAAGCCCTTTGGAAGTTGTATACCCTCTTTTCTAAGTGATACACTATTTATTGAATAGTTAATCACTTCTTGAGTTACTTCTGGTTGAAAAATATATTATCTCACATGTGTGCTGTGAGGCACACTATTACTTGAACTACTACTACCTGGTGCCTGTGTTTGATCCCCACAAATCTTTGTATAAATGTGATGTACAGCCTGCTTTCCCAGTATATGCAGGTTAATTTGTTGTAGGGCACCTATACAATGAATTCAGGATTTGTGTCCTCCGGGCAAAAACATTCAATATCTGAAAGCTGTTCGCCACCGTGAGGAGCTGGTGTGAACAGAGGCCCTCCTGGACTGGCGGTCAGGGCCCCGTCTTTGGAGAGGCGTCTGTGTGCGGAAGCCAGGGCTCTCCGGAGAGCAGTGGTAACCCGCTGGTTTGAGGCTGCAGCACTCAGCATAGCAGAAGGCTGCATGGGCCAGAGGAACTCAAAGGTCATAACCAACGAGGGGATGCTTCCACTTCCAGGAGCCACTGAGGAGTATTGCCACCCACTGGGGTCACCCCGGGTGAAAGAGTGTTTGTCTTGGAGCTCATCCTTGAAAACTGTGTGTCACGCCTTGGAAGAGAAACCGCACCAGGAATTGGTATATGGAGAACACACAGCCCCACTGGAATTTTTAGAGAGATGCTTAATCATCCTTCTCAGACTAAAAAAATAAATAAATAAAAAAAATAATAATACTTAGAGCAAAGATCAAGGCTTTTAGAAGCCTAGGGCCTATGGATCTCTAAATGATGTTCTTACTGTTTGTGTCCCAGAAGAAATAGAAGACTTTGAGGTCTGTTTACAACCAGAAAGGACCTGCAGGTATCTGAGGAGGCTGACCTTTACAAGAAGAACAGGTCTCTTGTAAACTGGTCACTATCTACTTCCCTCTGATGACGGCTCAGCAGGTTTCTGGGAACTGAAGGAGGAAAAGTTAAGACCCAATATTTATCTTAGAAGGAATCTTATCTCCCACAATGACACATGCAAGCAGGGCTGCGTGCAAGAAAGCCCAGACACTGGAAACGCCGCAGGTGTTGTCTGGAAAATGCCACCGTCAAGCCCATATTTGAAGACAACTGAACACTGTTGTCTGACTCGCCAACAGTATGCTTTATCTACTTTGCAAGCTTTGCACCGACAGTATCTTCTCTACCTTCTTCCTGGTCAGAGACTCAGAAAAGCTGTTCTCTCTATGCCTCTGTTCCTTCATGTATAAAGCGCATATTTCTACCTGCCTCCGGCTACCTCAGGGACACGTGAAAGGGGGATAAACAGTCCCTGTAGGATGTGGGCATTAACTGGAGATGAGTGCTGCTTGTGAGTCAGGAAGGGCTACCCCAGTGTGGGTACAAGAGAGAGCCAACAGAAACACTGGCTCCTTAGAAGGGTCATAGCATCTGTGCTTACTGACTGCATCCTTGTGGATTGTTTATAAACAGCGGACTGTCAAGAATTCAATGTCAGCTTCAATGTCAGCACCCAGTGTCCGTGTGGCTCTCCAATGCAGGTCAAAGCTCAAGTTCTCTGCAACAAACACATGCTGAACATTCCCTCGAAGATGCCATCCCTGCACAGACACGCTTCTCTTTCGTGCTTATTTTAGCTGTGTTGTCAGCTAATGAGATCCTTAAGGTTGCGACATCTGATGAAAAAGAATGCTCAGAGCTGAGTGATCCTTTGGCCCTTCTGGAAGCAGCGGTGGGTCACAGGCAGGCCTGGGGTGGCTGAAGTACCAACGGGATGCCACAGTGATGACAACAGAGATGTCCTGTGACACGTCCCGAGACAAGACCATGACGCCAGTGCCGTGACCTGAAGCTAAGGTTCTGTGGTGGCTTGTGGGAGAGACTGTATGTATAACAACAGACAAGGGAAGTTTCTCTGGGCCCTCCTCTTTCATAAAGGCCGGCTGAAGGGCATGGAGGTACTCCATGGTAGCCGAAAAATAGTTAAGACATTAGGGAAAACCTGGCTTCTATTCTTTTTGCGTATTTTTTTTTGTGTGTGTGTGTGTGTGTGTGTAGGCCATGGTCAGCACACTCATCAGTCAACAGAGCCAAATATCAACAGTATAACAATTGAAATTTCTTTCGAGAGCCAAATTTTTTAAACTTAAACTTCTAACGCCACTTCTTCAAAATAGACTCATCCAAGCTGTGGGTATTTTGTGGAAGAGCCACACTCAAGGGGCCAAAGAGCATGTGGCTCTCGAGTCACAGTTTGCCGACCATGGGTATAGGCTACAAGGATGTATAAGATACAACCCCTATCCTTACAGACAGACAGCACTGTCTATTAAGAAGGAATAGAGGGCACACAAAAGTCTCCATTAGGTTCAAACAAATGACAGTGATACTGAGACGCAAAATAGAGTCAGGACGGGAAATTTCATATTCAATTCTAATACTTGTTGGAATAAAATAAAAACCATGAGAGAATACAAATAAACACCCCAGTGTCAGACACTATTCTAATTACTTCAAACGTATCAACACTTGTAATTTCATAATAACGGTATGAGTTAGATGCTATTAGCATCTCTATTTAGAGATAGCAAAGCAGAACAGAGAAGATCCAAGGTGCAGAGAGGTTGTGAAGCTCCGGGGAGATCCCACAGCATGCTGGGAGCATCTGGGACTAACCGCCTGGCCTCCTGAGGCTGCGCTCCTCCTGAGCTGTGTGCCCTCTCCCCGGGAGTGAGAAAGAAGGGCTTCCAGCCCTAACCGCTTTGGCTCAGTGGATAGAGCATCGATGCCAGTTGAGGGCATGTACCTTGGTTGTGAGCACATCTCCAGTAGGGAGTGTGCAGGAGGCAGCTGATCGATGTTTCTCTCTCATCAATGTTTCTGAACTCTCTATCCCTTTCTCTTCCTCTCTGTAAAAAAAATCAATACAAAAAAATTTTTTTTAAAGAAGGGGTTACAATTCTCTCTTGTGCAGGGAGGTGAGTTCTGTGTAATAGGCCACACACAAAGAATAATTAGCTAGTATTCTTGGTTATCACAAAGAACATTAGCAGATGCCAGGTGACTGGCAGCTGTTTCTTCACCACATCCGCCCCTCCACAACCTGTAGTTGCCACGGCTCAATGCTTAGCTCCTCGGACCCCATGACGTGACGAAGACAATGGCTTGGGGAATCGCTGCAGCTCTGTCTGTCATTGTGTTTGTGCGGGGGAGGGTGCCAATGCGGGATGGAGCACACACCCTCAGCAAAACATTTTTCTCACCAATTCCTTCTCACTTCCTTCCAGAAAATAAGCTGAGTGGATAGTATATCAGCTGGGAAAACCCAGACCTAACCAAACAGCCACCCCTCTCAACCCCCCATGTTAATGAGGGAGCAGATCGACTTGATGCTCTAACTTGGGGGCGGGGGGTTCTACAGTTTGTGTTCTGGCACGACAAGCCCATTAGAGAAATGAAAAAGTAGCCTCACAGAGAAGGTGACAGACATTCTGACAAAGAATCTTTTAGTTTGCTTGTGCAATTTCAGTCATTCATTCATCCAGTTGATGTATCCCAAATACAAATAGGGAAAGGACAATAGCTTGCATTAGCAGGGGTGGGGAACGTCCAGCCCACGGTCCATGTAAGGCCCTTGAAATCACTTGGTCTGACCCTGCCAAGGCAGTAGGGATGAGTTAATTGAATGTTTGAGCAAAAATTGCAGGCCAGTTTTTAAGTTGATAATTCTGCATGGCCTGTGAATGATGTTATAAATATCCAAGTGGCACTTGGGAGAGAAAAGGCCACCCCCCCCCCAAATTACAGTAGTGAAGCATAGATAATATCGCTGAAGGTGGATAAAGGACTACAATTCTTACTTGTCAGTGGGCCAGGATCAACTCTCTGTAGACTCTTGGATGCTCTGTCAAGGACAGCTGGTAAGGCTGCAACAGAAAGAGAAGAAAACCATTAGTCATCTCTCCAAAATGGTCTGAGGTGACCCTGTTACCATCTCGCTTTCAAGTGACAAAAGGTGAACTGGGCCAATCTCACCATCATCTTTTTCTTTCTTTCAAAATTAAAATTATACCTGCTTTCTAAGAAACCCCCATCAGTGTCAGAGCAAATGGAAACATTCTGCTCGTAGTCCCCTCTAGACCTGTAGGAACAATGACAGAAGTCCTCCTATATCATTTGAGTCTTGCTTATGAAAAGGAAGCATATTAATTCTTACATTTTTATAAAAGTTCCTTCAAAAAACCCTATTCTTAGCCATAAACACGTGAGCGATCCTGGGAGCAGGGAAGGAATGAGGGGAAGCAAAAGTTGGACGAGAGACACTGAACTTTATGATGTGAGATGGGCAGTGAGTCATCTATTATATAAGCAGCTATAATTTTATTGATACTAGTATTCGGTTGCACTCAAAACTGGAAAAACGGAAAATGACCAGGTGGTTGTCACTGGGCTGCTGAACTGGGTTGCTTTGCAAGCATCTTGACTACAAAGCATGCAACTGCTACCTGGTGAGGAAGGGGGTTTCTCTGGGGTTCCCCACCCCGATCATGTGATTTGGGGGCTATTCTTAAAGAGGCAATGGGGTCCAGGCCCCCACTGAACAGGGAGCTTTAATTACAGCAGGGAAACAATGTGCTTTGGGCCTAAACAGAAACCAACAGTAACAATGCTAAGAGATCTTTCTGTAATACGAAAAAAGAAAGAAGAAGAAAATGAAGATGCATGGGCAGTGAGTGAACCCACTCCCATCCCCCTGAATTTCAGAGCTGGGAGAACCGTGCCCACCTGCCCTGGTCCACGTTTCAACCTGCTCCTCACCATCCCCCCAACACCCACCGAGCTCAGCGGGCCTGAGTTTATAACGTAGAACCTCTCGGCTGAGGTTAAGATCTTCGCTCAGCTGGTGTGGTTCAGTGGTTGAGCACTGACCTTTGAACTAGGAGGTCACGGTTAGATTCTTGGTCAGGGCACATGCCCAGGTTGGAGACTCCATCCCTAGTATGGGGCGTGCAGGAAGCAGTAATCAATGACTCTCTCATTATTGATGTTTCTCTCTCTCTCTCTCTTTTCATCTCTGAAATCAATAAAAATATATTTAAATAAAAGATCCTTTTGTTCAACACCACAGCACTCTAAGCTTTGGAGGTTTCTTCAGTCTGGGCACATCAGTGAGAGTATGTTCCCAGGTCAAGTTAAGCTTTGTGGGCTTGGGTGAATTCACATTTTAAATTCTATATGACTGTGAGTCCTGGAAGTGTTTCTTTTGATTCTCTCTCAAAAATTTACTAGTAGCATCATAAGTAGAAGCTCATTTACTCCCAAATGCAATAATGGATTATGACAAAGAGATAATCAACTACCCTCTGATTTTAACATGACCAGAAAGGAAAATTATATCTTAGGACAAGTCCACTTGATACTTTGGTACCCTGAGTTTAGTATCACCATTATCTAGAATCCACCCCCACCCCAAGTCCTTGCTAACATTGGAGAACACTTTTATTAGCCCTTGGATGCTAGAACATTAAATATTTCTGGTCAAGGATTGGCAACTGTAGACAACTTGCAACCATGAGTGGCCTGTATCACTGACAACTATGCACTCCTTGAGAAAGTTCCAATGGCTCAAAGGAAGAGGAAAATTAAGTCAATCGTGGCATGGCACACAAGCCCATGTGTCATTTTGGTCAGAGTTATCCAGCAAGGGTGTCTCAGTTTTCAGCTGGAAACGGAGACAACGAGCAGACACCAGTTTCCAGGCTGGGATCAGCGGTACGGCTGACAGATTTCTCCAGAATGGTGCCTGAAATGGAATGTGGGGGTCAGTTATGAGGCCCCGGGGGAGCGCGCAGAGCCAAGCCTCAGGCCTGGAAATGCTCGGGGAGCCGGCCGCTGGGCCCCTCGAGAGCCAGGAGTCTGCTTTCCTTGTAGACAGACATCTGGTGCGTTCCCCTTTTTGGTGTCGGTATTTGGTAACATTTTCTCGAAGCAAAAATTCTCACTCAGCTAACACCCTGCACAATATGTGCCGAATAAAGACATGAAAGGAGCAGATGACTCCTGGGGAAGGAGCACAGCCCTAGGCCAGCGCTGGGAAGGTACTGGTTACCAAAGTAAAGCATAATAAACACGATTGTGCCATCTTAGCGATGGAGGTGTCGCGCCCAGCTGTCAGTTTTGGTGAGTGTCAACACTGTCCTTAATATCTAGAAAGGCTGGGCAGTGAGGGAGACACTAATCAGGGGTGACAATAAGCCGAAGATCCCGACTCCAATCCATTACAGAGGGGCTTTGAAATGTGGGTGTTATAAACAAGGCGGCTACAGCCCCTGGCCTCTGGGAGCCCAGTTTCTGGGCAGGGATCTTTAAAGGAAGGAGTGGTCCTGGACAAGCTTGAGAGGGGGCTGAACTTGAGATAAACAGGCAGTGAAGAGGACGAGAAAGGGAAGTTGGAGCTCAGGGAAGCACTGCACAAACACAAGACCTAAGGCGGCCAGGGTCTTGCAAGGGCTTTGATCCATCGGAGGGAGTGGAATATGGCTGATCCGGGGTGCGTGGAGCGGGGGAGAAGTCAGTATAGTGGCGGAGCCATAACAGTGACAATGATAATGAAAATGACAAGAGCCTCTAACATTTCCTAAGCACTTGATATTTTGTCTAGCTAGTATTCTGCAGGTGCTAACTCATTAAACCTTACACGTAGACACCACTGCTGTCCCCATTTTACAGAGGGAGACACCAAGGTCCAGATGTGTGCCATCGTCAGGAAGCGGAGAACAAGGGCAGACATAAACTGCTTTTTGTGAAGGAGAAAAACAGAGGTGTCAACACCAGGCAGTGGGCTGCAAGCTAGCCTCTGTGCCACCTGAGAGCAGGGGCCCAGCGTCATCACAGCCGTGCTCAGAGGGGCGAACAGAATCGCAGGTTGGCTGAGCTGACATCAATACGAGGTAGGCCAGTCAGGAGCATAGGACTGAGACTAGAAGACCAGTGTACTGAAAGGTCAGGCTGAGGTGTGGGGCGGACAGAAGGGTCTCTCCCTTTATAATGTGGTTTTAGATGTTCTCAATACCTGTGAATCCATTCACGGAAGCAACAGAGTCAGAGTGATTTGACAGTCCAAAGCTCAGATGGTGACTCACAGGCAGTGTGCTGGACCTGGCACCTCTTTCCAACTCTGCATTCAGTGATGTTATGCCATGAACTTGAAATCAGCCATAGTGGGAATATTTACACCATAATAATCGGCTAATGCTACAAATCAAGACTCCACTATCGAAGCCTGGGGAAATTCCACCTGCCCTTCAAGATAGGTTTGGGTGTCTTCTCCTCCATGGAGTATTTTTTATATTTTCCCCATTGAAATCCATCTCTCAGAACACTTTTTTGTTCTTTGTGTTTTCAGAATACTTTTTCTTAATACCTGGCCCCGGGCACATAGGATTCTTTGCCTAGTACCTTAGTTATCTGACTTGCCCAATGAATGACAAACTTGAAGATTGAAGACAAAGACCATGTCTCATTCTCCTTTGGATACACCACAGTATTATCTCAGTCCCTTAAATATATGCTAAATGAATGCTGAATGCATAGTCATAAAATTACTGAATATCTCACTAGGAAGTCTTTCAGGAAGAGCTGTGAGGCATCATAATTTTACTTATATAATTATTTTAAAATTTATCATTTTGGGGCCTTTGGAGTTTCAACTTGCGTAAAAAAAGAGATTCTCAAGTGCATCATTAGCTCCATGACAACTGTTCTCCTGGGACACTGATACTCAAATTTGAGGCACAGGCGGCATGTTTTACCACATTTTCATGGTAATTGGCCCCTTAAAAGTGTTTGGTGAAGGAAAGAAGCAATGAAAATAAGATTGTTCCATTTCCTTACCCGATTCCTGTCACCCAGAAGGATGCATTTGCCCGGTTCTGATCACAGCAGAGAGCCACCTTGTTGATTTTGAGGTATATCATCCTTGTTGCCCATGTCCTGGGCTGAGACTGGTAGTAGTGACTTGTAAGTCCTGTGAATTGGTTGCTTTGGCCAATTCATGAGTCTCCTTGCTGAGACCAGGTGATGTTTCAAGAAGCATAGCATGTCAAATGCGTCCTAAGAAAGCATACGCTTTGCCAGAGGTGTGGAGGTGTGTTTTCCCCTCCCTGGGCAAACGCATCTTTTATAAACAGGTTGGTCTAGACTGCTGCCACTCAGCCTCTCGTTTCTTTCCAAGCTCCACTCATCAATTCTCATGTAATGTTTCTTGAACAAAATCCTGTTCTCTTGGTAGGTAGGTATCTGAGAGCTAGAGAAAGTGGCCATCAGTCGAAGCTGCGGTGTGTGAGCAGCTCTGATGTGCCAGACACTGTCCTAGATGCCAGGAACAACAGAGCCAAAGAGACGCCTTTCTGGGCCCATGTTCTGGGGTGTGTGCAGGCACCGTCAACAGATAAGCAAACAGGTGGCGTAGGTAGCAGAGTGTAGCAATAAGATGTGAGTGAGTGGCTACTGTGGCCCTGCAAGCAGAATGGAAAAATATAGGCCTCAAGGTGGATTTGAGGAATAAGGAAGAGGCCAGTGTCGCAGGAGAGGAGTGGGGAAGGGGACAAAGGAGCTGAGACTGCAGAGAGCCAGGGCCAGACCTGGCGCAGTTCAGCAGGCCAGGGTAAGGCCCTGTGGAGTGTTTACCATGTCAGCTTCCATGAAAGGGACCCCAATGAGTTGCAGCTGTGATTGCTGCCAGACCTGTCCCATTGCAGCGTGTCCTTCCTACTTGACTCCCTTACTATGACCCATAGTTGGGAATTTGGAGGTGTTGGCACTGGGTCAGGAGGCTGTCTGGTTTTAATTCACTCATTACCTTGATTCCACTGTAGTTGGTGTAGGTCATAGACACAACCCGGAGGGCCATTTGTTGATTAAAGACATATGTATTGAGCACATTATGTGCAAGGCACTACACCCGACACCGGGATATGGTGGTGAACAGACTAACACAGGCCCCAAAGCTCACTGCTCTCCATTCCCCTAAAAGGTGCCTCCACCCCAGACCACTGTGTCTGTGAGCCATCGGCACATTCCTGATTCTAGGTCCCTGCTCACCTATATAATTTTCTTTGCTCTCTTCAGAATGGGGAGAAGACCAGTGGTTAATTTCCACCTACAGAGTGGGGGTAACAGTTCAGAAAATAAAATAATATACATACAGCACTTAACAGCATGCTCAAAGCGTAGTGTTTATTTTTGTATATATATTTTTAATATACTTTTTATTATTGATAGTATTACAGATATCTCCCCTTCCTCCCCTTCCCCTCCTGCTTCCAGCCCTCCCCTCCCTACCCCCAATGTCTTCACTACCCTATTGCCCATGTCCATGGGCTGATGCATAGTGTTTATGATTACAATGGTCTCTCAATTAGTGGCATTTATTATATCTGCCACTCAGTTTATAGTTACTAATGTCCTACGCTGTATTTTGCGTTTACTTTCTTGACCCCACAATTATATTACAAGTCCCTTGAATATAGGAACCATATTTTATTCTTTTTAAACCTGCACCCAGTAGGCCCTTAATCAATATCTGTAGTATGAAGACTAATCTGGCCTTTCAGACCAACAGCCTCTTTTTTTTGGATTAGTTCCTATCTATGAGTTAACCAAGAGTCTCAGTGGAAGGTGATGTGTAATCACAGATGTATTTGTCATATCTGTATGTAATAAGAGGAAAAAGAGGACTTTGACACAGCTTCTCTCAGCTACTTGACTCACAATTTTTAGATTCACTTTCTGAAGGCCGGTTTTGGAAAGAAATAGTTGAAACTCTGCTTTGTGGCTAGCGTGGGACCAGCTCCAGAAATTATTTTGCAGTGGAAAATGGAAGCTCTACCCAAAAGTGAATGGAGATGGATAAGGTGACAAGCCACCATAGGCACATACCTTGGCAGCAAGGTACCCAGTGCTTATTTTTTTAAACTTTGTCCTTTTCACTGGGCCTTCTGTAGCTTTTGGCTCCAGTGAGAAGAAACCTTTATGGATGCTGAAGCTTAACTCTAACTCTGCATTCTGAGTTTCCAAAATGCACAATTAAAAGTACAGTCAAAACAGTCAATCAAATCACATAACATCCATTTAAAGTCGAAAATTAGACCAGGTGTGAAAAAAACATATGACATCTTTCTGGAAAGAGTATGTTTAAACTGAAAAGGAGCTATATTTCTTTGTAGCTATAGGGCAGGCAAAGTCTCCCAGTCTAGAATATAGGTTTTGCTTCCTGGCTTGAATTACGTTTACTGGGATGATGATATGACATAAAGAAAAAAAAATCACAAGCCTTATTGACAATCCATATGTGGCCACTGCGCTGGCACAGATGCGGGGGACAGTGAGTCTTTGTGTTGGCCTGGAGAGGCATCCAGCGCATAGGCTTTCTGGCGGAATGGGGACACTGTATGGCTTTAAGTGTTCCCTGATCGAATGTGGGAAAAGCAACAGCCAGCCAAGTTCTGAACAGAGTTTTTATTGTGTGGAGGCCAGGAGGTGAGGGGGAGGGAGAGGGACAGGGCTCCCACACAGCTCTGCCCTGCTCTGCTTTCTGGTAGATGTGTGTTTAAAAGGCCAAGAAGGACATCTTTGGGGCAAAGGAAGATACCTATGATACTTGACATAGTTCAAATTTAGGATCTGCAGTAAATGCGGTTTATATTTAATTGGTATTAATTAACTTACATGTATATTTAGATTTAATAAACTTCTAGCATCTGCTAAATGCAGCTGGAGAGCAAGCAAAATAATAGGTGTGACCATTTAGATCTTAACAGAGTCTTGTCTGCCGTTAGCCCCTGCCCTGAACTAGAACTCCAAATGGCCTGGGTCTGTCTAAAGGAGGAGTGTGTAGGGGAAAGAAATCTAAGAGGTCAGGAGTTGTTGGGCCACCAACATCATTTCAAATGAAAACCACAGTAGGTTCTGCGTAATGGACATTTCTCTTTCTCAAGAATAACATTGAAAACACTGAAACACGCATCTGGAAAGTGCAGTCTATTTTTGATTTCTTTGAAGTTGTTCTTCCAGAATCTTCTCTGCTATTCCGGGATCTTGTCAGCACTGCCCAAATGGCTGCCTGCACTTTCTGGTTCCTTCTCTTCTGAATCCCCTTCAGCTGTGCTTCTGATCCCTCCCCTCCACGAACTCTGCCTGATCAAATCCCATGGGCTCTTCCCCTTCCTTGTACTCCTCACTTTTTGGGATGCACTTGACCCAGGAGACCATTTCCTTCTAGAGACATGCTCCACCTTGCTTCCATGATGCCGAGTTGGCTTGATTTCCCTTTCATTTCATAGGCTGTTCTTCCTTGCTCTCTTCTTCTGCTTGAGCCCTAATTATTGTAGTGCCACCGACTCTTCACTTCCCTAGTCTCATGGCTTTAAACGTTACCTACATGCTGATGGCTCCACATTTCTACCGTGAGCTTCAGCCTCTCCAATGAACTGCAGTCTGGTCAGCCTCCTTGGCATCATCACTAAGTATCCTCTCAGTGTCTCAGTCTTAACACAGAATTCTTGAGTAATCTCTGACCAAACCTGTTCCTGCTCAACTCTTCGCTATCTCTGTAAATTATTTCACCATCCTGGTATTTAAGCCCCAAACCTCTAGGTCATCTTTGTGTCTTCACCTTCCTTAACTCCTCTTCTCCCCTTTAACCCATTGACAACTATGTCAGTCTCATCTCAATTCCCTTCTCTCCATCACCTTTGCTATTATAATAGTCCAAGCCCCCAACACATCTTGTCTGAACTCTCAAATAGCTTCCTAATCTTTCCACTTCCACACTTGTTCCCCTTCAATTAACCATTGAAACATTAAACAGGGTGACTTTTAAAAGCATAAATCAGATCATGTTACTTCAATGATCTAAAATTCTCCAGTGCTTCCTCTGTGATCAGAATAAAGTCCAACTCCTTATAATGGCCACCAAGATCCCTTATGCCTTCCCCTTCCTCTTTCCTAACAGAATCTTGATTCTGTCCAGGCAGCCGCTCTTCTCCAGGCAGCTGATGTGCCTCAAGGGAAGGTGATTCAACCCCAGCTCCACGAGTAGGTATAATGAGATGGAGGGTTATTTCCTTCCTCTTCTGAAGTTCGAGGAAACCTGACTCATTTCACCCTAAGTCTATTTGCCATCACAAATCATAAGATTTCATTCTTTTTTATAGCCAAGTAATACTCCATTATCTATATGTACCACAGCTTTCTTATCCAGAGAAAGGCAAATACCATATGATTCCACTTATATGTGGAATCCAAAGAACAAAATAAATGAACAATGTTAAAACCGATTCATATATACAGAGAGAGAACTGGTGGTTGCCAGAGGGGAGGGGAGACTGGGGCACTGGGTGAGAGGGTTGAAGGGACTAAGAAGCACAAATTGGTAGTTACCAAGTAGTCACCATGAAATAAGTAAAGCACAGGAATATAGTCAATAATATTGTGTTAATTATGTATGGTGCCAGCTCAGTACTGGAAATATCGAAGGGAACACTATGAAAAATAAGCAGTATATCCAAAATCAATACATCATCATCCTCCTCCTCATCACCATCATCATTATCATCTGACTAATAAAAGGGTAATATGCTAATTAGACCAGGAGACCTTCTGGGAGACCTGTCAGGGAGGGCAGTTGGGAGCAATCAAGCCACCTGGGAAGGGCAGTTGGGGGCCATGAGGCCAGCACGAGGGGCAGTTGGGGGTGAGAAGGCTGGCAGAAGGGGCAGTTGGGGGAGCAGACTGGCAGACAGAATGGTTAGAGGTGATTGGGCAGGCAGGCAGGTGAGCTGTTAGGAGCCAGTGGTCCCAGATTGTGAGAGGGATGTCCAACTGCCAGTTTAGGCCCAACCCCCATGGCAGTTGGAGATCCCCGGAGAAGTCCCAGATTGGAGAGGGTATAGGCCAGGCTGAGGGATAACGCCCCCATGCATGAATTTCATGCACCAGGCCACTAGTCATCATCATAATAAAAACACCTGGAAAGCTATGACAATTCTTTAAAATTAGCAACAAATAAATGGTTGCTAAGTTGCCTAGCTGGGCACAAAGGCAATTAAAGCAGGCAGAATTTTTTAATGCAAATAGTTGGCAATCTAAAGAGCAGCTAGTATCTTTTCCTATCCCGCCATCATCACTATTTTCTTTGACTCAAAGACACAAATTTTTGGACTTGTCTATGATTCCCTCTTTTCCTACTAATTGTCAGAACATATAATTGGCTGTTGCTTCACAGTAAGTGTTCCTTAGGCTCTGCCTTCTTCCTTTTCCCATCTAACACTTTCCAAACAAGGGCCCTGTCTTCACCCAGGCCTTCCTCTGCCCTGAGCTAGGATCCCAGTCCATTCTCCTGCTGGATTAATCTTCCTAAATACCCTTTTCATTTGCCACATTCCCTCTTATGGACCCAAATGGCACCTCTCGCTTGCTGGATTAAATCCAAATTCTTCAGCCCAACATTCACATTGCTCCTTCAGAAGGCAATGCTTCATTACTCTGACTTCCTTCCCACAACATGTTAGTGCAAACCCACACGTTAGATAAGACAAGGCACTTAGGACCCTCAGCCTGCATCCTCTGTCTCCTTAATTCTTTTTCTTTTTCCTCTTCTGCTGAAAGTTCCATTCTTTCTTCCCGAAGCAAACTATCCAAATCCCTGGAGAACACCTCCTCCTTCATAAAACCTTCCCCATCAGTGGCTCCATTCTGACAACTTTTGACATTTACCCTCCTGGAGCTGGGCACTAAAGTTCTCCATCAGTCATTTTTCTTGAAAAGATTGCTGAGGAGGAACATGGAATGCAGACTATTTGTATACAGTTATTATCATTAAGCTGATCTCTCAAAACAGGAAAATGTGCCTGGAGTATGTGCTGTGAATGTGCAGCCAAACACCATTAAGAGGACCCAGAAACTTCCAAAAAAGTCCTTGAAGTCACACTGGAATGCAGACTACGTGTGATACTCATTTCCAATGATTAGGATCTACCCATAGCTTCCAGGAAATAATTCACATTGTTCTCTGTCCTTGAGCACTTTCTTAGAGTTAGATTGGCACAAATAGGTATATTTTAGAAATATTAAAATGTGTAGTCAAGTAGCTTTTAAAAATTAAAACCCAGTAAGTATATGTTTATTTGAAAATGTTTCTACTTCTATGGTGTAGTTTTAGCGAGTAATCTACTCCGTTCCAGCTTTACCACAAAATCTACTTATTGTTCATAATTGGTGGCAAGAAGTATAAAGGTAAATGGATGACATGGCCATGTGGTGTAAAAATATCTTCTCTAAACCCATTTCTTGCTACTGAGAAATATTGAGATGAGAAACAGGTTATACATAGTCATTTCTGTCAGCGCATCTGTAAGTGAGCACTGCCTATGTGCCCACACCTAGCTCTCTGCTAGGTTCTGTGCACAAGGAAAAGTAGTTGAATACTTGGGATCTGAAGCCACAGTCTAGGCAGGAAGCAAGCCTAACAGACTGGATACCACCAGAAGCTCCCAAGGACTAAAATGTTTAGAACTCATCAATGCATAAGGAGCTGGGGAAGTGGGAGGTGGACACAGTCAGGAGTGACTTGATCATTTGCCACTGATCTCTTGGCTAGTAGAATGGAGGATGCAGGTAAATGGGAAACACCATGGCCCAGGGCGATGATGGCAGGCAAGACTGGCTCAGAGGGGATGGCTAGGGACAGCTCTGGCCATGATGGGGGCTGTGTCCCGGAGGAGATGGTGGAAGAGTTGAACTTTCAATGTGGAGCCAGATGGCCTCAAAGCACAGACTTGAAGCACTTGGCAGTGGGAGCCGCAGAGGTTCTTGAGCATGGCGGGGGGTGGCGGGGAGAGCTGTGTCAGAAAGCCGGGCTCTTCAGCTGTGTGCCTGAGGGGTTAGCAAATCCACAGGACTCTTGTAGTGGCCCGGGAATGACCTCTGAGAACACTGGGTTCATACCCATTATTCTCTATGGTTTCTGCTTGCTCCAAAGTCCTTGACAAAATAAGGCTTTCACCACATGACTTGACTTCGATGGGAAAGTTTCCTTTTCCATCCTCCTGCCAAGTCTTCCAAGCCCATGCCCCTCGCTCCCTCCTCGCAGTGGCTGGCGACCTCCACTTCAGAACCACCCTTACCTCAGGACCATTGAGTGGTAAAACACACAAGGGATCATCACATTGCATCAGCTGGAACTTCAAACCCAGCAGGGCCCCCAAATTAACACAAATGTTTGCTTTGAACAGTTTTAACTTGAGAAATAAAAATAACATATTAAATATTTCTATTAGATGTTCCCCACCTTGCTGCCAAGTGGGCTACGTCAGAACCCTCCCACCTCTCCCCCCTCCCCCCCGGGCCCCTGCAGCTGGAGTTCCTTCCAGGCCACGTGCAGAGGGTCCAGAAAATCCCAGACACTGTCACTGATCAGAATAACCTGGTTCTGATCTGAAAGACTGGGTCTGGGTATCTGGGCGTAGGGCTATGCTGATGGAAGAGCAAGCAGACAGCCCACATCTGGCCACCTGGCAGCATTTACTCACTTCCTCTTGGCAGAAACCACAGACCAAAAAGCCTCTGGCGAAAGGTTAAAAATGAAAAAAATAAAATATTTGATTGAAATGATAATATTTCAGGCTATCGTTACTGATACCTGATAATTTATGAGGTGCTTATGACGGCAGAATAAAGAACTGTTCCTAATGAACAACCGATGAACAAAAAAATAGAGCCAGAGACATCGAAGCATCGAACAGACCGTCAAACTTCAGAGGGAAGGCAGGGGAGGGGAGGAAGAGATCAATCAAAGGACTCGTTTGCATGCAAATGAGCATAACCGATGGACATAGACACTAGGGGAGTGAGGGCATGTGCTGGGAAGGAAGAGGTGGCCAGGGAAAGGTCAATGGGGAAAAAAGGAGACATATGTAATAGTATGTGTAATACTTTAAACCAGTGGTCGGCAAACCACGGCTCGCCGGCCATATGCGGCTTTTTGGCCCCTTGAGCGTGGCTCTTCCACAAAATGCCACGTGTGGGCGCACATGTACAGTGTGATCGAAACTTCATGGCCCATGCGCAGAAGTTGGTTTTCGGCCTGAGTGAGTCTATTTTGAAGAAGTGGTGTTAGAAGAAGTTTAGGTTTAACAAATTTGGCTCTCAAAAGAAATTTCAATCGTTGTACTGTTGATATTTGGCTCTGTTGACTAATGAGTTTGCCGACCACTGCTTTAAACAATAAAGAATTAAAAAAGAGAGAGAGAACTGTTCCTACTTAATCCTTAAATCGGTAAATAATGATTGATAACATTCTACACCTGCTGACTATCGAGCAGGACTGAAAGCCCTGAGGAAACATCGCTCAGAGTCCCTAAGGCACAGCTGGGAGCTCTCCGGTTACCCTGTCTCAACAGGACCAATCTGGTTAAAAATGCCCATGACAGTATGTGTCTGGTGATTTTTAAAAAGTAATCCAGTATGTTTAGTGAGCAAAGAGATTAGGTTATGATGACGAAAAAACTACGAAATGAATTTGGAAGATAACCCAAGTCTTAGTGAGTTAAATCTTCACCCACAGAACCCAGGAACAGTTTCTGGGGAATAGGCAATGCATTAACCCAAGTCAGCAATTTCAACCGGTGTGCTGCAAGAACCTTTAAATTACACAATACCTGACTGTTGAGTCAGGGGCACTGACCTCTTTTCCCTGAGATTGTCAAATAAAAAAATGACAATAGCCAACACAATAATAGCCATCTGGTGTGAATGCTCTGCTTTGCACCATAAATACCTAATTTATAGAATAGGGTTGCATCTTATTGGTCACATCTCATAAGAATAGGCACCTGTTTTTTTTTTTTTAAGTCACTTTGGAACAAGGAGGGTAGGTAATCTCTATTATTATTATTTTTGTAAATCAATAAAAATTATACCTATTTTTGTCAAGTCAGCAAAAAAAACAACCCCCCTTTTTTTCTGGTGTGCTACAGAATTTTAGTAATTAGTTTATGTGTGCCATGAGATGAAAAAGGTTGAAAATTGCTGACCTAAGTGAGTGTCAGAAGTGACAGCGTTATGTATCAACGCATGTCACTAACAATGAAAGGTTCGCATTTACTCGGTGGGTTACTTATACATCCTTTACTCATTTCTCAGTTAACAGCTGCACATCAGTGTGTGTACACAAAAATATCCTTATTTTCTCTTTAGCCTTTTCTTTTCTTTCTTTCTTTTTTTTATTTTGCTGTGCAGTTTAAAAGACCTAAAGAGCATATTCTTATCAACTCCCCAGCTGTAGATTTCATGTGAAGCAGGTATGAATTTTTTTCGAAGCCATTTTTTCGAGCTGCAGAAAATGCCACATCATTGCACTTCTCGAAAATCGATTTTGTCTGAGGTTGACAGCCAAGTTGGTGGGCTATTCAATTTCAGCTGTTTCTGTAGGAAATAGAGCTATTTCCTTTTCTTGGGTTACGGGAGGGTCTTTGGAGTTCTTACACAGAGATAAATATCTACCCTGGACACCCCCACCCTGAAAATATCCATTGTCTTTCTTCTCCTTACGTCCCAACTGTCCTTAACTCCAAAGATGCTCACCTCCTTCTCCAATATCTACGAACAAACTTAGGGAGAGAAGTCCAGTCCTAGACCTGCCAATCTCCTGGAGCCAAGGGGACAAGCCACGTGGCTCCCTTTTGGCAGGAAACACAAGTGAATGCAACAATCAATGCTCCAGCTACTCTGAGATGTTACGTGCCTTTTGTTCGCCTCCCATTCCTACCAAATGACTCAGAAGTGTTGAAAGACAGCATTTTTTTAGTCATCATTCCCTTAGAACTGTGACCTAGAATAGAATAGTAATCTGTATTACGTGCAAAAGGACATTCTCTATAGAGCTGGCTCCTCCAAGCAGTGTGTTCTGTTGGCCAGTGGCTTGAGCATCTCTAGGGGCTTTTGAAATGCAGATGCTCAGGCCCCACCCCAGGCCATCAGAAGGAGAGCCACCTGCCTTTTAACAAGCTCCCTAGGTGGTTTACATGCACCTTTAATTCTGAGAAGCACTTCTCCGGGTGGCTTTTCCTCTCTTTTGTTCTTTCTCGCTCTTCAAGTGTGCTGGGCATCAGGATCCTTGCGTTTCTCATGGACCCAGAAAAATACCTTCCAAGTGAGTAATGAAGATTAAGCTTTTCAACGGGGGTTCTTTCTGTTCTGCAACTGTCGGGTGAAAACTGTCACAACATCTGGGATGTGGTAACCAAGAGACGTCCCCAGTGGGAAACCAGTTCACATTTTTCTTCTGGGAGGGAACCAGGCGCAGTCACACTCTGGTTCTACGTTTACGCCGCTAATTTCTAAATCGTGCATGGAGGGACTTCTGAGCCGGGATCACGGAGTTGTAATTTGAGAAATGAAAGGCCAGCATTTGGTCCAGCTCCCAAACACAGCTTACTGACTGCTTACAACCGACAGCAAGAAAATGTCCTCGGAGCCAGGGTACAAGTACTTTTCAAAAGTCATTAGACTTGCGAAAATTCTATTTGGCCTATAAAATTTGCACTTGGCTGAACCATTTACACGCTGCAGTGCCAATTTATTTTCCGAACCAGATATCCCCAATGTCCACAACTTTAATAAGCCAAGAATCAGGAATATTTGCTGGTTATAAATACCCAGTTTACCCCCCCCTCCCCCCACTTCCATCTCCCAGGGAAGACTATTAGAGAACAAAGACAGATTAAGTGAACTGTTTGAAAAAGTCTTTTCCACATTTTAGGGCATTTAAGTACATCATTCACTCATGTGTTCAGTCATTTCCATTCTCCCTCCCCCCAATTTCAAGTAGCTGTTTTTAAAGCAATTTTATGTCCTCAAGATAATGTTAAAATCAGATACCTGAAATAATTTACAAGTGATATTTCCTGTTTTTGAAATGATGCTTTACAAATTCCATTAGCTTTCCACATTGGTGCCTGGTACAGAGTGTTACCAAGAAAGACTTGGTTTGTTCATTTCTTTTTTTTTTTAAAAACATTTTTATTGATTTCAGAGAGGAAGGGAGGGGGGAGAAAGAAACATCAGTGACGAGAAAGAATCATTGATCGGCTGCCTCCTGCACGCCCCACACTGGGGACCGAGCCCACAACCTGGGATGTGCTCTGACCAGGAATCAAACTGTGATCTGGTTCATAGGTGACGCTCCATCACTGGGCCACACAGTTTGTTTATTTCTTAAAAACAACTATCGAGTAGCTATTGTGAGTTTAGTCAGTTATAAAACACAGATTAAAGAATAGAAGAGGTAAGGATTCTGAGGAGTAAAAGTATAAGGTAAATCCCTAAACTCAAGTCAATGGAGAAGCCAGATAGGAACCCACACACAGTGAAGCAGCAGGAGCGCTGAGTCAGCATTAACAAAGCATGACTAGCTGGCCTGGGAGACCCACATGGATAAATTAAGATGGAAGTGGGCCCTCGAGGATGGCTAGGTAGGCATTGGAGGGAGAAGAATGCAGGGACCACAGTCATAGATAATAGTATACACTTATTTTGATGGTGAACCGCTTTATCTGAAAGAACTAGAAAAGGCAATACCTTCTCAATAGGAGGAGCAGTTTGGAAGTAATTCCCTGTATTTTTTAGTAAATGAGGCTTGGTTTGAAGAAGATGCTGGATAGATGGAGGGTTTCTGACCAGGTGCCTTTACAGATGACACTGTTTGTGAGGCTCAGGACCCTGGAGTCAGAGGGAAACCGCCCCAGGAAGGTACAGACTTCAATCTTAGAGCAAAGGCAGTTCTAATTTAATCCAGGAAGGACAAGCAGCTTCCTAAATCTTCATTCAATCAAATGTCTTGAGCTGAAATTCCTTTGCACAGCCAAAAGTTTCAAAATACTTTTAAAAACCTAAAAAAAAAAAAAAAAAAAAAAAACTACCACCACAGTAAGTTAATACCAGAAAAATATTTGAGCAAAAATGTCACTACCTCAGAGATATCCTGCTTCAGAACCGAGAAGCCGGCAGTGAGCAAATGCAGTCCTCAGTCTGGTCCTCCCATTTCCCATCGCCATTCCCATCAGCTAACACTGCCTCACTCACCACCTGCCCTGCGCGAGGTCAAAGCCACTGCACTCCACACTCTTGGCCTCTCACCAAAAAATTTTTGTTGTTGTTTTTGTTTTTTTGCATTTCCCAAAATCAAAATGCTAGAAGAGAGTTTTATCTTTATCTCTCGGGCTGTGTCTTATAAAGGAATCAAAGAGCAGTTGTACATTTTTCAATATGAATCTTCCATGTGTGGCAAATCACTTAATGTGAAATTGTTAACGCTACAACAAAAATAAATGGCTTTCCCACCAGGATGACTGGCAAAACATTTATGAGAAATATCATGCCTGTAACTTTAGGTCAGACCAATGACATAGCCCATTTCCCCAAAGTGAAATGCTCCTTTTTGAGTTTCTGTAAATTGTAACACTATGGAGGAGCCATTCTGACACCTTCAACGCTGAACTTTCTTGTACGGGGATTTCGAGACATTCATTGTTGAGGCAGAAGAGCTAACTCTGTATGTATGTGTTGCATATTTTCTTTTAAGTAAATACTTCAATACCTACTTTGGATGATTTTCAGTCAATCCACTGTTTCTCCGGCAGGTAAGCTATTAATGTTGATTTATTTCTGGTCCCAAATGAAACTATTTAGGCTACAAAAACCAGTACAGAAGTTGGGTAAGTACCAATCACTTTTGTTCTTTTTAAAAGTAATGCACATGGCCTCTCCAGCTGTGGGCTGAGGCTGGCTAGCATCCAACTTTTCAAGTTTTCTACCATAAGCAACTTTGGAGGTAGTAAGACTAGATATGATGGCATTGCATTTAGTATGAGAAATATTCCCAAACTGGAGTTTCAGGGCACTACAATGTGAAAAGCATAGATCTGCCTTCTTAAAAAATCTGCCTATATAGTAAGGGTTTCCTGCTGCAAAAGAAAATGACATCATTAAAATAGTCCTTGTCCTGGTGAAAGGTCCATGTTAAATCAAAATAGTCCTCCAAAACAAACTGTGAAATGAATTGCGCTGTCAGCCCATCAGAGGCACATTATGTTCCTTCTCTTGCTCGTGTTCTTTATTTCTGAGAAGATAGGCAGGGGAAAAGATTTTTAAAACCATAACAACTGTTAAAACTCCATATCTGCATTGCCATGGACCGGTCTATGAGTCAGAAGGCTACTCATCCGAAAGGTGAGGTTGCATTTGAACACACGTAGTATAGATATCTTAAGATGCCCTGTCCCTTCTCTCTCTCTCCTCTTTTCCTCCCTCCCTGTGGTTTCTTTCTTCTTCACAGGAGTCAGACCTACGTTATCTCAGACAGGTCTCCTCTGGCTCCTTCCCCATTCCTCCTCACAGACATTTCCTCTAATAAACATCCCGCACGCCTAATCTCCCAGTAAATCTCTTACCAGGTCTGCATCTCAGCACACCCAGGCTGCCATAGCAGCCAGAACCCCACAGCAGCTTGACAGAAATCAATGCTTCCCACTGATCAGCCCAAGCAAGCTGCCGGAGGCCCGGTGCTGCACCGTGAGCGTGCGAGCCACTCGCCCTTGTTTCTTCTCCTGAGGCTGAAGGGCACCGCTGACTGAAGAGGCGGGCACGCTTGGAAATAACAAGAGTCTCAAGGGCTTCGAGGGGCTCAGACTCAGGTCAGAGTCACTGTCGATGGGGTGCCTGCCCAGGGGACCCGCCGCTTGAGGAGCAAGGCTGATTTCAGCATCTCCTCTTTCTCATTTTCCCCTCAAACATGCTACCCTCACATTTCCTCTCTTGTGATTTCTGGCTGGTCTTCTTCCTTTAGAAATCTCCTTTCCTTCTTTGATACATGAATAAAAAAGAAGAATTCCCCTTCCTGCCATTCAAGGGCTTCCTGGGAGCCATGGCTGACAAGGGCCCCTCTTGCCTCCTGACTTCCTATTTAAAGCCATATTTGCATTTCAGTGACAGCCACTCAGGCCACTTCTCTTCCAAGGATTTGCTTAGTCACTAGACCATTATGTCCCCTTCTTGAGCACTGAGCCAAATGACAGACAGAGAACACAGATGTCGAGGGTTGGTTTTGAACAATACAAAGGGAGGGTGAGATTTCCAGTGGTACCTGAGAAAGATTAATCTTGAGAAAGCAAAGGCATGTTCACAGTAGAGTGGAAAGGAATCTGGCCAATTCTGTGCCCTCCTTCCTTACTGATTCATTGCCTCCTGTGATCTACAACCTGTCATGTCTTTGGAGTCAACTGGGACACTGTGTTCTTGCCCTCAGGCTTTTCTAAGAAGTTCTTGTGGGTGGACCCCATTGGTTGGAGACCAACAGCCAGCAAAGTGCCCCACCCAAGGCTACACCAGGATTTGACTAAACTAGTCAAGGTATCCCCTTCACCTTTTGTCTGATGCTCTCCCTTCCAAAACGCTTTGCAACTGGAGGCAGCAGGTGACAGAGTTCTGACTAAAGAGACTTAAGTGGAAGTTGGCTGAAGACTTCTGGAAAACCTTTATGTGCCTTAACAAAGTGGACAGGTGTAAGAGAAGAGCTTGCAGACACCACCCCCTCTTTATCTTAATGCCTTGAATGTGAGGGCTGGCCAGCATGCAATGACAGTCATAAAGCCAAAAGGCCAACACGCTAAGGATGGAGCAGAATTCCAGGGACAGCCTGAGATCTCGATGACATGCTTAAGCTGCCTCACCAAACCTGAGACCACTTACTTCCGCATTTCAGTGAGCAGTAAATGTCCATATGGCTTCAGCTACTGTTAATGGGGTGTTTGGTCACTTGCACCAAAAGTAATTTAAAGGCCCCCTCTGTGCCTCTCTCTATGATGTATCACATCAGGCCTCTCTCCCACTGCTCGGAACCCTGTTTGGGATCTAGAACCCCACCTGGGATCTAGAATCCTGCCCAGGATCTAGAACATTACTTCTGCCTCTTGCCTTTGTAGCACGGAGGCAGTAAAGGCTCTCAGGTATTGCTAGATCTGGTCCTACACCATCCTTGGTTGTTGTGTGTGTGTATATGTGTGTGTGTGTATGTTTGTTTACCTCTATGGACCCTTTGGTAATGAGAGGCAGCAGTACATGCTCTCCAGTTAAATTCTTTGCATATGCCTTCTCATTTCTCCCCTTAGTCCTAGACCTAAAAAAAAAAAAAGAGTTCTACACATACTGAGCTTTATGTTTTGATTCCACAATACCAATTGAGAGTTTTCTAAAATAAGCAACTTAAAAGCTGCCAGAAAAAGTAGGGTACGATGAGAGGCTAGCCATGTAGATTTTAATGGAAACAAACACTTTACTTTTTACACTGGTTCATAGGAGTGAAGATAGAATTTGAATGTCAGCATCAGACATAAGGAAAAAATGTGGACTATGTAGCACCAGGACCCATTTCTTCACAATCTGCATTCTTTCCATCGTGTTACAGCTGATCAGTGCAATATATCTCTTTGGTTAGTTTAACTTGGGGGGGTCAAAAAATGAGGACTGAATGTTTTGTACTTACAGTGCTATGTTATTAACCAGTGGCTTTCAATCTTCTTTGACAACAACCCCCACACACAAATATATTTACATCTGACCTATAAGTGGATCACTGATGTCTCTGTTTGTCACTAAATACCTTCAATTACTACGAACGGCACAATCTTCCATGCTGAAGAGTATCATATATGTCCTTCTCTTCTGTTTTATGCTATTTCATTAAAACGCACTAGCTGAGTCTTATTAAATATATTTCATGGCAGTCTGATGACTGCTGATTAGAGCACAAAAAATGTTGCTGAATACACTTAACTTTTTAGTAAAAAGACTCTAAATCCATGACCTAAAGCTGTAGTTTAGTGGAGAGGATAACAAGAATACTAACAAAAATCTGTACTGTTTAATGGTTTACAAAGAACCTTCACAGTTATCAGTATAATTCAATAGCCACGATAACCAGTAAGATAGATAAGGCTCTCATTTGTATTCCTAGGGAAGAAAACCAGGGCTCCCAGAGAGTAAACAATTTGCTCAAGTTCACCTGCCAAGCAATGCAGAGATTTCCATCTTCTGACCCTGAACTGCTAACTCTTTCAACTCTTCAGGGTTACCAGCTGTAGTTAGAAACAGCCCTCATTGTAACCGAGAAAGTCAAATAACCTTAGTTGTAAAACCATAAAAACACTTTGCCAGAGAATCCTGAAAGTAGATGGATGTGTTGGATGCCTTCAAAACTCGGATTTCTTAGGAGGAAGTTAGTAGTAAATTCCTATCAACATCAAAGTTCTGCTACTCCCACCACTGTGCACGCTCTGAGCCTCTATTATCCTTATTCTACTGACATGAGCTGCTTCCTTTTGTCTCTGAATCCCAACCCTTCTGTGATATTTTAGATTCCTTCTCTTCCCTGCAGGCTCTCTGACCAACTCTTATCTACCCCACCCCCTTTCAGTTCTCCAGGTTCCACCCTCATCCACACCCTACCACAACACTTGGCACCTGACTATGGTGCCTTGTTATTTTGTTCGTATTTTATAGTCAGTCTTTTCTCCTGATTAGACTGGAAGCTCTCTCAGAGTAAGGGTAACAAAGCCCCAAGTGGCTGAGTCTTTCTCAGCCCTGAACACTCTATGGACCCTCCAGGTGATGTGCTTAAGAAGTTGGGTAACAATAAGTGCCAGACTATTTTTAGACTTTTTGTTACCTTCCCTTTTTCTTTTTATAGTTTTTAAATTTTCAAACCAAAATCAAAAGATTTTTAAGTGATAAATCCTATTGAAAACAACCCCTGACATACAATAAGTTTTCATGAAATGTTTATGAGGTGAATAAAAAGCTGAATGAGAGATAGGAAAGATAAGAACCCTCACAATTAAAATAGTAGCAGATTCTTTAGTGTTTGACATCTGAAGGCAATCACTTTAGGTATTTTTAATATAAGACAAAGTTATAATAAATCAGATTAGATTTTAGCAATTAATGGCATTAATCCTATCCAGATGAGAAGGGGAGTAGTAGGAAAATTCAATTTGCATTAATGCTTTAATGAGATTTGGGAAAATAACAGACCTGTGATGTGTTCGGGACTGTGATTTCTTATTTGGGACAACTGCTTTAGAACCACTTAGAAAAAAAAATCTATTACTAGATCAAGGTCCCTAAAATCCTTTTTGCAGTGAAGTGATATTTTTTCAAATGCCTGAGACAACAGTACTCATGAATAGATTACAATGAAATATGTAATTAAGAGTAAAGAGTTGTCCCAGCAATTATACAACCCATTGTGTGGTAAACACAGTGAGTTAAAGGTGTGGAGAAAAAGACATTATGTTTCTTAAAGACATATGTTTCTTAAAGATAACAAATTTCTAGAACTATAAGCAGAAGGTGGGTTTGCTAAATTCAAGATGCAAACATCAAGAGCTCTGGGGGCTTAGTGTACCAAATTGCCTTTAAAACTGAAGGGCAGTGGACTTAAATGATGAAAGCTTAACTCTCTTCAGTATAGGGCTTTTCTAATTTACCTTTTGGGAAGGAGTAGGATAACTTTAAATATGAAGACTACTGTTTCCAGTGAGCAAACATTCCCTTTAAGAACAAGCTAGGCCAAAAGGCCCCGGTGTTGAAATAGGCAAGAGAAAGCCTCAAGCAGTCACCAGCAGCATGTGAGCTGACTTGCGAAATTTTACCCATAATCCCCAGCTAATCGAGTGGTGCCCAAGGGTGTTTTAGGAGTTCTTTCCAACACATAAACCTGATTCTTTCAGCGTCTTGCATATTCTAAGGTCTTTCTGTTACCAGGAGGAAAAAAACTCAGAATTCCTTAACATGGCATGAAAATGTCGTTGGCAACCTGGCCCTGAATGTCCTCTTCCACTATGATCTCTACTGGCCCTGTGGGCTAGAGAGCACTACGGGCCTCTTATAAGAGCACTAATCCCAATTATGAGGCTCCACCCTCATGACCTAATCACCTCCTTGAGGCCCACTACCTAGTACCATTGCCTTGGGGATTGGGATTTCAACATACATATTTTGGGGCACATACACATTTAGATCATAGGAATCAACCACCCAAAGACCCAAGGAGTAACCTGGACAACAGTGAAACCAATGCTCCTTCATACTCCTCCTTTGTCTACTTTGCTTTCTCTGGCAGGAATCCCATTTATTCATCTCTTCCCTCCCATTTCAGTGATCAGTCTTCTCTAGTCATCATTATTATTTTTAAAATTATTTTTATTGATTTCAGAGAAGAAGGGAAAGGGAGAGAGATATATAAACATCAATGATGAGAGAGAATCATTGATTGGCTGCCTCCTGCACTCCTCACACTGGGGATCGAGCCTACAACTCCGGCATGTGCCCTGACAAGGAATCGAACTGTTACCTCCTGGTTCATAGGTCAATGCTCAACCACTGGGTCTCTCTAACTGGGCACATCATTAAATACCCAATCCAAAGACACCTTCCTTTCTCCACTCTTCTTTGATGGATTGCAGAGCTATACTGATTTCTCCTTCTTTGTGCACATTGCCTGTCATACACTTGAATCCCTCCCAGAAAAAAGTCATCCAGGCTGTTTTGAATTTCTTGGTGGGTCTTCAGTAAATGTACCCCTGGGTTTCCTACTTAGCACTGGGCATCATTCTGTGATTCTCAGGGCCTTCCAGCCCCAGGCAAACCTCATGAATTTCCATCACCCAGTACCTGCAAATGAAACTGACTGTCAATCAGGGACACCAGGGCCTGGAGCTCAGTAGGCCATTCATTCTTCCTCCCAATGACAGCTTCCTGGCCACTGGGAGAGACGTGGGCAGGACTCTGCAGGCCCTCAGACTTCCCCCAGCCTGAACACTGGAACCACAGATGCCAGTGCTGGCACTGTTCTTGGCAGGACAAAGTACTTCCTTCTAGGTTGTTCTGACCCAGGGATATGCTGGAGGCAGCTCTCACCAGCTCAGGGGAGTGAGCTGATTGGCAAATTTTCAAACTGGTTATTAAACATAGTCATTATTAAAAACGAAATATCAAAAATTAAAGTGAAACAAATTACATTGCAAATAAATGTGATAAATACTTAAAACCTATCTCTTCATAATTATTTTACCATCCTTATGTATGATCTTGAGATTTGGAGGGTGGAAATGCTATATAAGGGCAGACTGCTATGCCTGTCAGCTTAGTCATGCTGGTAGCTGGAAATGAGCTCTGGGTGTGTATGTATAGCACAGATATCAGCAAACACTACAGATCACTGCTTCCCCTCCCTTAAGCCCCACCACTCAGGAGCAGTTGGGGAACACTTATCAGCATACCACAAGCCCTCACCGATCTACCTTGAGTGCCATTACCTGCACCCTGGAGGAGTCACCAAACCATTTCTAACCACGGCAATGTTGCTGACTAGCCTCACAGGTCTTGCAGGTTGAAGTGGAACAGGGTACTAGCAGAGTGGACCCATTATAATGCTTAGAAGCCACCCTTTCAATGAAGGACTAATTGGCTTAAGACTGACTTCCCTGCCCGTTGGCCTCTACGGACAGGAAATGGCTGCCTGCAAAGCTCTGTGTAAGAGCTCTAACCCAATGCTTAAGACAATCAATTCCATTCCACCGGAAGGCTTGGAGCGCAGGCGCTCGATCCTGCCAGGAGGGAGGCTGGTGCTACCTGCAACCACAATCACTAAGCTGGCAGCATCAGGCTTCAGCCAAGGTTCTGACACGTATTTCTATTGTATCCTGGCTCCTGATCACACCGGGGAGGAGCCGATGCTTCCGTAGTCAGGTGACTTAAAAATGCCACAGTCTAAGGGCCCTGACCCTGCGAGCCCACTGTGTGCTGCCCAGGATGTTAAAAGGCGGAGCAGGGGCTGTGTGTCTGCCTCTGTAGCTGTCTCCATGGGCTTCCCCGATGACCACTGCTCCAGCCTTTCTGCTGGGAACGCTGCATGTCCTTGTCTAGAAGACCCTGTGGAAGTAACCTATCTGGACTTCGTTTATCTCTTTGTTTCCCGAGCTGTCTGCCTTCTTCTTCCTTGGAGGTAGGGTCCCATTTGATTCATTTAACACAACATCTGCGAAGCACCTACTACGTGCTACCCTCTCTGGTAGGCTCTGTATATAGCGGTGAATAAAGCAGACCTGGTGAAGTAAATACACAGTGAATTAAATTCAACTGGAACCAGCTACAAAAGCCGGCTGCCATTCACCGAGTCTTCTTCACACTCTCAACTGCTTCTTTCATCCTTTAGCCTTTCCATGCCCATCTACATCTATTCCATCAGCATCTTCTCCTGATTGCCTCCCAGCCTCCTCACTTATTATAGAAACTGAAGTGGGAATCCTTCCGTGCCAGGAAACTGCAGTCCCCTTCTCCACGGCTCCTCTCCTCAGCGGCCTCTTCAATCCAATAAAAACACAAGGAGGCAATCAACTCCGTACAAGACTCAGGCTGGCTCTTCACTGCCCTCGGGGCATCACTCACTCACTCCACAGCTGCATCTCTGTCCCAGCCAATCTCTCACAGAACACACCAATCCCCCCGCCACCCCCACCCCCCGTCACCCACTTCCTTTCCTCCTAATCTCCACTTAAGATCCATTTCATTCATGAATCCTTACCCAGCTAAGTTTACTTGGTCTGCACAGTCCAGGTCCTCTAACCAGCTCTCCAAGCCGGACGGATCACAGTTCTTTCTTTCTCATTTATTCATGCATGCCCATTGGAGATTCAATTGACAATAAAACATATTCAGAAACACACACCACGTAACAGATAAAAAAATAAATCAGAGCAAAGGAGAACCAAGCTCCAAGGACTAAGATAATTCCAGGGAAAACATTCATGCAGAAATAATGCTATTGGGCCCTGCATAGTGAATTAATAAAAGTTGAATTTTCAGCTCTTGTTTTCCTGGTGGCTGAAGCAGACCAGAAAGGACAGGTACAAGATTGACAGTGGCCCTAAGACAACATCATACCAGGTTCTGAGGAGAAGCAGAGCTTTTACGATGGCACTGGGCATTTCTCCCACGGGTCATTATAAAAGGGAACAGTGCGTTCCACATCATTGCCACAGTTCTGGTGAAACATTTCATAGGGCTGCTTCTCATGGAATGAAAATCACTGAAGCAGGGCTCCAGGGTGGGTGCTAGGACAGGAGACAGAACCAAGTGGCTGATGACTGTATTCTGGCTTCTAAGAATCTAGACTTCTAGGATTATTGCAGAAAGCATTGTTAAACCAGAATTATTAGCATTTATTTGGTAAGTTTCTAGATGTTAGGGAATGAATTATGGGTATACTGTCTATTGGCTGGTCCACAAGTCAAAACTATTCCTATAGCCAGGCTGGTGTGGCTCAGTGGTTGAGCGTTGACCCATGCGCCAAGAGGTGGCCAGTTCGATTCCTGGGTCAGGGTACATGCCCGGGTTGCAGGCTCGATCCCCAGGAGGGGGTGTGCAGGAGTCAGCCGACTGATGTTTCTCCTTTCTCTTCTTCACTGTTTCAGTGCCTCGAGAATGGTTATGAGCCTACTCAGTTTGAAAGAGGAAGTGGGGTTTGGAGCAAGTGGGGTTTTATTTTCACTTACGTTAATGAATTTTGGCAAAGGTCTGAAGATAAATGTCTCCTGAGACAAAGTGATTGAATGCTATAACTTTAAAAGGAGTATCTAGGGAGATGAATGAGGAATTCCCCCACAGCATGGCCTGAGGGGTTGAGGGAAAACTTCCTGGGCCCCCAAAATGGCCATATCAGCTGACTTGGAATAGAAATTGTGCTGTTAAGATTCCTGTTTGAATCATGTTTCCCAATGAAAATGAATATACCTTTGAGAGAATGATCGCAGTCACAGAATAGTACCCAGCTACTGACACCGGCATAAATCACTTCGTCTGGTTCTTTCCATGGCCACGGGTGGGGCACAGCACACAGGTGCTGAGGTGGAAAGAAAGGCCGGAGGCACCCCTTCCCCTGCAGCTGCCTGTGTCCCCCTAAATCAGGCTGGAGGCTCCCCTTCCCTTGCAGGCTGCCCTGTGACCCCTAAATCAGGCTGGAGGCTCCCCTTCCCTTGCAAGCCACCCCATGTCCCCCTAAATCAGGCTGGAGGCTCCCCTTCCCTGCAGGCTGCCCTGTGTCCCCTAAATCAGGCTGGAGGCACCCCTTCACACAACTTCTCACTCACGACCCTCTGCTTTTCATGCTGCTGCCCGTTTCCCACAGCAGAGTGTAAGGAGCGAGAACCCAGGAATAAGGGGTTACGATGTTCCGTACTGGGTGTGCAATCTGAATCTGTGGCTGAAGCGGATGGCCTGTGGTGAGTTTTGGGGGGACAGGAGCCCTTCAATGTTAGACCGAGCTGGGCTTCCCATCTCCCCATCGCGCTTCCATCGGGCTGCCAAGGTGGTAGTCCCCCACGAAAAGTCCCCAAATTCACGCAGCCAAGGAAGGAAAGAAAACATCATTTTCAGCAGCTCAGTGGCCAACACTGGTCTTACAACTCCCCGCTCAGAAACGCTTCTCCCTCCCTTCTTATGTCACCCTGAGCCTCTTTAAACGGCCGCAGACCGGCTCTCCCGGGCTCTTCTTACTGCGTGACCCGTCATGGGTCAATGCGGCCGCGTGTTGGGCTGTGCGTTCTGAATAGAGAAGCGGCCGGCCGGCCGGACGGGCCCAGCTGCGACGGAGGGTGGAGGGCTCTCGCCTCTCATTCAGTCTCAGCTCACTTCGTGTCTCCTCCACTTTTTCCAGTGAAACTAGGATGGTGCCACGCATGCCACGTGCTCCCAAAACATTTATCATCTGATGGACGGAACAATCGGTTAATGCTGCCTTTCTCCTCCCCGGCTTCCGATGGTGTCCTGCTGACGGCCAGGGTCCCAGGGTCCCAGGGCCTCCATAGCCTGCCCTCCTGGCCCTGAATGTCTCCCCCTACATCCCTCCCCACCCAAACTTGATGTGGGGTTTACCTGGTCTTGCCAAGTAACAGTGGCAAAGCTCATGATTTGCTGCTTGCATTGACATTTTGAGACTTGATGTTGCTTCCCAGGATAAAACTTAATCCAAAGTAATAATCTCCACTTTAAATTAAGCCTCAAGTCTGGGTGGCCTGTCAATACTCTCACATGTAATACAAATGGCCTTTAGGAAAGACAGAGGCCAGCTTCATACTGAAAACACACACACACACACACACACACACTATAAATTATTAAACACACACACAATGATGCAATAACCAATAGTTCAGAATTTTACACTTAACAGGTAAAGCTATAAACTGAGATACATTTTTCTTAGCTCACAAGAATCTAAAATTCTATGAAAGCAACAAGAAAAGATGATTCAACTCATCAGAGAAGGTAAAGCAAAAAGGAAATCAGAGAATTTCCTTCTGCGCATGGTTAATTCTGTGAAGTCTGAAGAGTAGTTAATAGAACTGGAGCCTGAAGCCGTGAGACAACCTCAAAGATAATGAAGACTTGAAATGTTCAAAATAAAACAGAAACAGACGAAAGCATAGAGGGACCAATAAACCACTGCTGTTGTTTTTTAAGTTTCTTTATTGATTAAGGTATTACATATGTGTCCTTATCTCTCCATTAACCCCCAACTTCTTCCCCCACTAAGGCCCTCACTCCCCTGATGTCTGTGTCCATTGGTAAGGTTTATGTATGCATGCATACAAGTCCTTTGGTTGATCTCTCCTCCCTTCCCCCACCTTCCCCTACCTTTCCTCTGAGGTTTGTTGGTCTGATTGATGCTTCTCTGTCTCTGGATTTGTTTTTGTTCATCAATTTATGTTATTCATTATATTCCACAAATGAGTGAGATCATGTAGTATTGATCTTTTTCTGACCGGCTTATTTCACTTAGCGTAATGCTCTCCAGTTCCATCCATGCTTTTGCAAATGTAAGAGCGCCTTCTTTTTTACCGCAGCGTAGTATTCCATTGTGCAGATGTGCCACAGTTTTCTAATCCACTCATCTGCTGATGGGCACTTAGGCTGCTTCCAAATCTTAGCTATGTAAACCACTGTTTTTTCCTGGGGATTTTCAGAGGACAAAATAGGAGACACACCCAAGTCTGAGTAGGTTAAAAAGGTGGATACCTTTAATCTCCACCCCCAGGAACATTCCAGAGGGGGCTGTTAGATGGCTTGTGAGTCACTGGGAGCCAGTACAGGCTCACAAAGAACCAATCACCAGAAGATCTACTCTACTTCCTGCAGGAAGGAGCGACCTGACTGTTGTTGGGGGGAGTGTTCTTCATTTCACTGAGGCCGGGGGTGTCATCTCTCACGGTATTTTGTAGACTATATTACTGTGGCATGGCCTGAGTAATTAGAAACATAAGTGAACCCATTGGTGGTTAAACAAATGACCCAAGCCGTTAATGAAAGAATCCTCAGCAGCCTGGGGTATGATTTTTAAAGAAGAGCAGGATTTCTAACCGAATAGATCACATTAGATTCCACGAAAGGACTAAAATGAGCTCAAACCCTCCGATTACTTTGGAGAAAATGTAAACTCTGGAGTTCAAATGTGAGGTTTTCCCCGCAAAAGTACGGGCACTCCCTCTCGCCACGCAGGCCTGCCTGCTCCAGCTGCCAGAGCCTGTGCCCTTGCAGGCACTTCCCTGGCACTCCAGATGCTGCAGCAATACCATCCCACTCGGGGCATCATGTTCATCTTGTGAAAATGACATTCAAAGCAGATAGCCAGGGATCACAACCTTAAACAATGCACACATTAATGACACTGAACATCTTGGTCTCCCTGGCTCAGCCTGCTCTGGCTGAGACAGAGACAGAAAGGTCCTGGCGAGGGAAGAGAACAAGCTTCAGAGGACTGGCCCTGAACCAATGGGCTACTCTTCCTGGGAGGTTCGAAGTCACAGTGAGGAGCACACACGTGACCACTAAGTGTGGTGGGGATGGAGGAGGCGTGGGAAGAAGGGCTGGTGGACAGGAAATGTGGTCTAGCTCCTGGTGAAGGCCCGTAGTCCCCTGTGTCTGAGCATCTCATCTTGTTCTTTACTTCGCTGTGGCCTCCCTGTGCCAGGGAAAGGGTTTGTGAGCAGAGCACACCATGCCTCTGTTTCTCTAAAGAAAACAACAGCAGAAGACACCCCCCAAAAGTCCATATCCCCCCCAGGAAGAGAAGGAGCGAACCCTTGGCCACTGAACAGGAAGGCCAACAGTTGTGTTTGCTCAAGAACTAGGGGGGGAAGGGAGGGAGGGAGGCGGGGGAGGGTAGGGACCAGCGATAAGATCACAGCTCCCAGCCCCTGGGTGGCCTTCCCTGACCTTCTGGTCTTGGGAGTTCTGGACCAGAACTCAAATCCCTTTTGGTTTCGAGACGAGGGGGAAAACAAAGCCAAAAACAGAAAGGGAGGAAAGAAAAATAAAACTTTCCCAAGTTCCTGACTTGCTTTTCTGCTCATTCCTTCTGTGTTAGGTCTGTCCATGGCCTCCTCCCCCGCCCCCCATGGTGGCTTATTTAAGGGGAAAGGAAACCATTTCGGCTGCGATCCCTAACCCTTCCTGTTTCTGTAGCATCACCTTAGCCCATCCTCAGAACAGCACAACCCTTGTATGGCGATTGTGTCTTGGCTTTTGTTTTGCTGTCACTGGTTTGCTTGAAGATTACACAAGCTTCCCAAGGCATTCGGATGGAAAGAGACCCCGTTGAAGAGTGCTTACTGCCAAACAGAAAGACTTCTCGGTGAGAAAGCAAGTGAGCCCAGGCGCCCCTCTGGTTAAGTGTCTATGTCTTTGGGGTTCAGTAGAAGAAACGGTGCGACTGACCTCAAGAGCCGGACAACAACTTGCCATTCTGACCCTCTCCCCCGACCCGGTTTATTTATAAACCCCGGGGATCCGCTACTCGCAGCGCCACGTGCTCGGGCTGTTTTTAGTCACACAGTTTGCACCTTCCTTCAGATCTGGCCGCGATCCCAGCCCTTGGGTCAGATGCGCTTCGTGGCCTGGCAAGAAAGGCCCTCTGAGGTCAGCGGGGCCTCTCGGAGGAGGGCGCAGCGCGGGGAGGCTGGGGAGGAACCCCCAAGACTTGTGGGCCCAAGGGGGCCCTGCTCCTGGGCTGTGACTCCCATGGGTGCTTGTGAGTGTCCCCCGCACAACACGCAGCCCCTGACACCAACGGTCGGGGAAGGAAGACAGGTGCGCTCCTCGCCGTCCACTTCCCTCTGACAGCGTGGTGACATCATCCACGAGATCCCTGGCCCCAGGGTCCCCACTCATCATGGAGCCCGCTCAGTCTTCCCGCACAGAGACACACGCATTTGGCCCAGAGTTAAACCATCTCTTAGGAAAAACGCTTTCTGCTGTCTTAGAGACGCTCTGCCGGACAGAGTCGCGTTAGCGGAAAAGCATACAAAGAGCTTGGCACCTTCTAAAGGCTGCCACTGAAAATTCCCAAGCTGGGAGGAAGAGAAATTGGGGGGCAGGGTGGAGGGGAGGGAAGCAAAGCGGGGTGAGGAGAGGCAGAGGAGGAGAAAGGGGGGGAGACGTCGTCGGTATCCCATGACTCGGACCCCACGACTCGCTTCTCTCTCTTGAGCTTTGTAATGGTGATCGCTGACATCTGCTGAGCTTTGGGTGCCAGATGGGATCTGAATGCGCTTACATGTATTAGCGCAGTGGTCGGCAAACGGGGGCTCGTGAGCCACAGGCGGCTCTTTGGCCCCTTGAGTGTGGCTCTTCCACAAAATACCTCGGTCTGGGCGAGTCTATGTTGAAGAAGTGGTGTTAGAAGAAGTTTAAGTTAAAAAAATTTGGCTCTCAAAAGAAATTTCAATCGTTGTCCTATTGCTATTTGGCTCTGTGGACTAATGAGTTCGCCGACCACCGTATTAGCTGATTTCATCCTCACGATAACCGGTATGCTAGGCGCTGCTGCCATTCCCCTTTACATCTGAGGAAACTGAGGCGGAGAGCGGGGACGTCGCTCCCCCAGGTCTCAGGACTGTAGGTGCCAGAGGCGGGTGCCAGCAGTCGCTCCCTGCAGCCCGCTCTGCTTTAGCGCCTCCCAGGACACAGCCACCGGTGACCCCGGCCGGGCCAGCACGGCCAGCTCAGAGTTCTCTCTCCGCCGCACCAACACCCTACTTTTCATTCCCAAGCTTGTGACAGGGGTTATTTCTGCACATTTCTCTAGTCATCAAAAAATAAAGAGATTTTTACTCCCCGGGATCCTGAAACTTCAACAAGGGCAAACTTCAGGGGCTAAAGCTCTGTGTCAGCTGTGGCCCGAAACCCGCAGCCATGAGAACAGTGGCGGACCAGAGGCCCCGCCACAGGGCCGGCTGTGGCCCTCACACCCAAGCTGGCAGTGCGGGGCTGGGGCAGGAGGCACGGGGGTGCTGGCACATGGCAGGAGGGGATTTGGATCCTGGCGCACTGCTCTCAGGCCACGCACGGTCCAACCACAGAACTCGAACTGCCAGCAAAATGAGACCAAACCAAGAGCCAGGTGCCACTGCCTACAGGAGCGCGCTCGCTTTGGGACGGCTCAGGCGAGGGGCTCTGCCTCTGCCAGGGCAGTGCTTGGGCATCGACCAAGAACCAGGAAAATCACACGAGAGAGGAGAGATGGGAGGGACCCTCTCAGCCGAGGATCAAGGGAAAGTAGAGCATCACGCGTGCGAGGTGTGCCATTCAGACACAGCCGATGGCGGTTTGTTAATTGACATGGTTTTCGCTGACCTATTCAGAGGCTTTGACTGTCTCACAGAGCTGGGGGAGCCCTGAGGAACCCCCGGACGAGCCTGCTCAGGTCGGCACATGCGTAACGTAACCCTGACTCCACAGGGGAAACTGAGTCTCACTGAAGTTCACTTCTCTGGCCGAGGTTAACAAGGTGAACAGGGCCGGAGGGCAGAGAAATGTGGTCCAGATGTCAGTACTGTGCTTCCCACTCTACAGCCCACCCAGAGGCAGGCGTGCGCCCGGGACCCGTAGCAACGTCTCTTACCAACACAGAGCTGGGTTTTCTGTGAGTACAGCAGAAAAAAGCAGTTTGTGTGTGTGTGCATGTGTATGTGCATGTGTGTGTGTGTATGTGTGTATGTGTGTGTATGCACGTGCACACATTCAAGAAACAAAATAGGTGGTATGACAGTATTCTAATAGTAATCATATACAGTAGTAAGAAAAGACAAATCAGTCCAATGAACTCTTCTACTGTTTATGTCCCTTAAAAATATTAAGGAAAATCACTTACCAAGATACTAACAATCAAGGCTAAAAGAAGAGTAAAAAACTACCCACATAAAAAGGGTAAACTCCGTGCGTGTATCCATCCCCCACAGGATCCTACATGATCACTACATTTGCAGGAGTTTACCCTTATTTTGGTGTTTGGCCTATGGCAGTGGTCGGCAAACTGCAGCGGCTCGAGAGCCACGTGCAGCTCTTTGGCCCCTTGAGTGAGGCTCGGGGTTAGAACCACTTCTTCAAAATAGACTTGCCCAGGCCGAAAACCGACTTCTGCGCACGGGCCACGAAATTTCAATCGCACTGTATGTGCGTGCCTGCACGTGGTATTTTGTGGAAGAGCCACACTGAAGGAGCCAAAGAGCCGCATGTGGCTTTCGAGCTGCGGTTTGCCAACCATTGGCCTATGGGTTCTGCTCTCTTGGTTGATACAGGCAGCTCAGTTCCACCACAGCTTATTGGAGCATACGGCATCTCCCTTGTCATATCTCTTCTCAACTTGTGTGGTTTTTGTGGCATCCGTTTGTGGCTGTTGCGATCCCTGACCTCACCCACCTGCCAAGTTACCTTGGCGAAACAATGCAAGAATATTAAACCGAGGAATTGAAGACTGTGCAGAGATGCACTGAGGATTAAACATCAATGAAAAGAAAAGCTGAATGATCTTACTGTGAAAATAGACTTGTGAGACTTAACATTTACCATGAATGCTATTATTTCTTTGTTCCTAAGGAGAAGACTAAAGAGTCGTTGTGGGGAGCAGGAGAGCACAGGACAGAAGCCCCTGCGGGCTTTCCATCAGCCAGCCTGAACTCTAGTTCCAGCTTCGCACTCTCTGCGTGGGACACCCCAATCTCTCCACTGCCCGGGAGAAAGAGGATGGGCTCCAGGCGCTTCTGGGGTCTTGGAGGGCTACAAGGGGACATCACCTCAGTGTCCATTACACGGTTAACACTGAGCTCATGTCTGCCCCTTTCTCCTGGTCACAAACACTTCTAGACTGTGAGGATTAAATGAACGCACCCTTCCATTTCTTTTGCAAGATTTGGAAAGTTCACAAGGCTGGGAGAGATAGGGAAGAAGCCCCTTCCTTTTTGCACGAGGCGGAATGTGGGTAAATGACAGAGAAAGAAATGAAGGACAAGGAAGCAAAAATATCCCAAAGTAATCTCTTCCAGATAAATTTCTGAAACCCGGAAAGAAGCCGTAAAGAGATGCCGAGGGATTCTGTAAGGCTCTGTCTAAATGTAAGTTGTGTGCACACAGTGTCTGAGCAGCCCGAGGCTGGAAATTTCTCCCACAGCTGTGTTCTGTGGACATCTCTGTGAGACCTGCGGACCCTGGGAGCTCACCAGCAGGGACCCTCCAACCCCCAGTGCTGCCATTGAAATCCTTTGCTGCTTGTCAGCACCTCCACTAGAGGGCAGCAGGTGGAAGGGAGAGGATGTCAAAATAGATTAATGTGGGTGCTTGGCAATAGCAGCTGTCAAGGTGGGGTGCCAAGTAATGAGGGTGCACGGAGGCAAGTGAACTGAGTAGGAAGGATGTGCGCCTGAGTAATTCCTGGTTTTCCATTTCTAAGGGAAGCCGAGGATGGAAAGAGGAGGTCAGCTTTAATCGACTGTTGGAACAAGGTTTCCCAAACCAGCTCATCTCAGATTCGGGTGGAGTTTCCCTAAAACAAACAATCACAAACGTAAAACGTACAAACCAGTAAGCCCCAGGCCTCACTCGAGATCTTAGGCACCAGAATCTCTGGGCGTGAAGCTTAGCAATCTGTATTTAAACAAAACAAAACAAAACAAAACAAAACAAAACAAAACAAAACCTTCCAGCTTATTCTGAGAAACAACCAAGGTTGGTCCCATTGGATATTTGAGGTCCCTCCCAACTCTCAGAAGACTCATCACACTAACATAAAATATGCCGGAAGCAAGCTTCAAAGAGATGGTAGACTTGTCTATTCCTCAACCAACCTGTCGCTAGAGAGAGAACGGGCCAAAGTAACTGAAAGTTCTTGAGTGTGAATTGTAATTTTTGGAGTATTATTCCACCCACACACTCTCTCTTAATCTTTCAACCCTCCCAGCCTGCCTGTAAGGAGGATGGTTTAAACCCCACTCACAGTTGGGGAGCCAAGTTCCAGTGAGGCTGCCTTAGGGTGCTGAGGCTACGCCATGGCCGTTGGCTTTGGCTTATTCCATCACAACCTGTGGGGTCTTTTCAATTCTGTCCTTAACCCGGATTTATACACAATTAGACACAATCAAACGATTAAGTGGAAATGTAAGAATGACGCCAAGTCCCAGTTACATACAGAGCAGGAATGGAGACAGGAATAAGAGCAAGCCGTGATGGCAAGGTCAACAGACCCATGCCACCATGTCTGTTGGTCCTTCAGGAAGCCGATGGTCAGTGGTCATTTGTGAGTGAGACATATGAATGAGGGCAAATAAATCGGGGCTCTCACTTTTGTGGCTGCTTGCCACAAGGGCAGGAGAGTGATTTCTTGAGAGTCTTGTCTCAACCTAATGTACACATCTCAAAATCCTTCTGCTGCTGACCACTCTGCTGTGAGGATGCCACTTGGCATGCCCCTGAAGACATGTCGGACTTGGCAATGCTCCCAAACAAATTTTCAAGGAGATTCCAGCAGCAAGGTCCCCAGCTGGCAAGGCTGGCCACAGCGAAGTCTGCCTCTGAGCCCCACTCCTGCTGGTCACTGCTGGGTCTGGGCTTCCTCACCAGTCAACAGAGGGTCGGTGCCACAGCCTCCAGACAGACCCCAAGTTTAGTGTCACATTATTTTGAATTGGTTTCTACCATTTCACACCTGGAATTTTCATATAAAATACTCAAAAGTCAACTTTGGGGTACATTCCAATGAGCCCTTCCTACCCTCTAACCTACTAGATAATTGTCATCTTCAAGCATGCGCGCGCGTGCGCGCACACACACACACACACACACACACACACACACACACACACCCTGCTAAGGAAAGCTTTATGACTAGGTATTTTTTTTTAATCTTTTTTGTTCACAGAGGCATTCCAAGCACTTGGAGTAGTGCCTGGCATATAGTATGCACTCAAAAAAATTTTGTTGGATAAATTGACTCATGGTAACTTTACGAAAAGTATATATATATTTTTCCAAATGAGGGAGTCTGAAGACAACCAGCTCAAACTACAGGTAAGATATGAATATATCCAATAAATTTCTGATTTATAAATCATAATATAGACTATAATGTGCTGCCAAATAAGGGCTATTGATACATGTGTATGTTCATTTATCATAAATATAATCAACTTGAGATTTAAAAATGGCAGGGACACTTTCACAAGGATTCTGAATGTACCATAAGTCCCACCTGTCAGTTCTTTGTCTGTTTCGCTCGAGATACTTGAAAAAAAACAAAAAAACAAAACAAAAAAAACACAGGATGGCAAGATTACCCCAAAGGCATGTGACAGTCAGGGTGTGGAATGTTCTATATGAATGTAACCTTCAATAGGGAGGTTGATTTCTCTGGTGCTAAAAGGCAGGCCTTAGATGGAGGAAATTTAATCTCACTCCAATGATACTCATTTCAAGAGCTGGCTTTGCAGCGATCACACTCTGCACGCGTCTGAATAGATGGCCATGTCTGTCTCCCAGTTCCCCCCCACAGCCTTTAATTCTGGAATGGGAGGGACAGGAAGCATGTGGTGGAGGCACTCAGTATGGCTGGGTGCTTACGGGGATTTGGTAGCTGATGTGTAAGTGGCTGCATTCCTCATAAATAAGTGTGAGCAACAGGTTGCAAGGGTGTCCTTCTAAAACACTGTGACTCATAACCTAACGACCCCTGCTCTACGCATCCTAGGAGGCTACGGACCAGGTAAACCTGCAGGGTGACTTAAAGGGGTGGTGCTGCGGCCTTTCATGTAGCAGTTACATGTGGCTCCATCGGGCACCCTGGCTTTTAGAGGGAGTTTCCTTGTTAATGATTATTTGGTGCAGAACAGGATGGTCAACCCAGTCTCCTTGGGACTAGCAGGTAGTCACTTTGGCAGAATTATTTCTGTCTGAATCTACATCGTCAGATTTTGTCTATAACAGGTGTTCACGGAGCGAAGCACATTTCCTTTTGAATCAAGAAACCCAAAGTGAGTTGACCAAGGTCCCCTTGATGAACATATTCCGGACTGAGCTTCTGTTTGGACGTGGTGTTATTCGGTGTCGCTGCGACTCTGCTTCAAGAGGTGTGGGTCCAAGGGGTTATCTTTATTTCACTGTTTTTGTTTGACTGTTTGCTATCACCGGAGGAGGTATGAAAAGGGACAGGGGAAAAGGACAGACGTCTGTGACAATGTCAGCTCTCAAGTCGCTCATTCAGATTTCAGACGCATGAAGAGCGGCCCTAAGGAAGTGACAGCACCGGAATCTGTGCTGAACAGCTTGTCAGCAGACACCTTAATACTTGTGGCAAAACGGCTCCAATACATGGCAGCCCATGATAAGGAGTTAGCCCCAGTTAGTCAACTAGTAATTGCTACAGACTGGCTCTCTTGTCCAACTGGTTTTCTATGGTTTTCTCAAAGGCAGCCCTTCCTTTCTTGAGGCTCCCACCGTGTTTGTACATGTTACATACATGTGCACATTATGTGATGTCTCATATGATATCTATTTTTCTCCCACCCTCTTTGTTTACCTGGCGATCCTTGAAGTCTCTGAAGGTTTATTTATTTGTGGGTCTCTAGCACCCGGCACACAAAGGTCTGAGGTGAACAAACAAAGGAAACCGTGGAAAGATAAGGGGTGTTCTGTTCCTATCTGTCTAAATATTGGTTTAACTTTTAAAACTACTAAAACACACTTATCTAATTTGACCACTTCAACAACAAGGGCCCTGTCAATGTCAACATGCAGTGTGTGGATCGAGACATGTAGGTTCCCACTGGGGGCCATTTGTCCCCCAGGGAACAGTTAGCAATGTCTAGAGAAGTTTTGGTTGTTACAGCTGAGGGTGCAAGGTGCTACTGGTATGCTATGGGGTGCACCCTGGGGGTAGAGGCCATGGATGCTGCTGAGCATGTTACAATGCACAGGACACCTCCTACCACACACACACACACACACACACACACACACACACACACACAGTTATCTGCCTATAATGCTTATAGATATCCTATAAAAAATTACGAAGTGCACCATATAAAACCACTTCTTGCATTCATTCATCTTCCTCAAAAATATACAAACAAACTGACCAAAACCCTGGGAAGGGCAAGCTCCTGGTTTGATTGCTAACTGCTGACTCGGCATGAACATTTGGTTCCCCAACCCTGTGCCTTCAGGGTGTAGCCCCTGGTACCTCCATGCACTGTAAGGTGGAGGAATTCACTGTCTGAGGCATTTCAGTACAGTACAGCATCAGCTATTAGTGATGATTAAAGCTCTGAGGAGGACAGCTAGAGAGAACCAGGTCAATGTAAATATCAGCTATTTAAAGGGGAACCCAGGGTTAGATACTGGCAAGTCAATTCCATCTTTTGTCTTTGAAAAAATTTTACTTGAATGGTTAGGAGAAAGCGGGAAGTGAGGGAGCTTTGTTTTTGCTTTTGTAAGTTAAGTGTGTTGGGGTGACCTTAGTTACAATGATTATATAGGCTTCAAGGGCACATTTCTCAGATACATCATCTGTATATTGCATGGTGTGCCCACCCTTCTTAAATCTTGATGGCTGTGACTCATCAGATTATTCTAGATACACAAGCCAATGCCAAGTTCAGGCGACTGATGCTTCCATTGTCCCTGTTCCTCCCCCAGCCCCCCTTTCTAGGAAGGCAGCCTGAGTGAGTTTGTTTTGGCAGCTGCATTGTAACAGTTGAGTTCATTATACATGCAACCAACTAAATAACAGTTAAGTCCCTTAGAGTACTTGCTGTAAGCCAGGACTTCCATTTCCTTCATTTGTGAACTTGATTAAAAAACAAAACAAAACAAAATACAGACACAGGACTTTACATTTATCCCTATCAAATATCCCTGGGTATTCTGGCCCCTGGTGGTTTGGACTACAGGAGGCTGGCAGGATATTCTGAATGCCTGGCCATCAGGGAGCATGTTAGCTGCTGTGTCCATCAGCTGCAAGTCGGGCTAGCAGCCGCCTTCCTTGTCCTCACTTGAGTAACTGACTGACAAACCAGTGCAGGAGATGAGGCTCTATTGCTAGGGCTTGGTCGGAAGGAGTCCCGTGCAGAGGTTCACCTCCATATCCAGGAATGACAGAAAAATATTTTTGGAGTTGAAAGGGACAAACTTGATTTTTCTCTCTGTAAAGTTTTCTTAATAGATGAGCAATTTTTTTCTAGACAAATGAAGAGCTTTTGCCCCTAACCCAGAGGGGCTTCCTGACAGAGCCCAGGTTCCTGGATTCATGCCCCAGAGCTGCTAACTGGTTGATATTTCTTCCCATTACCCAATCGAAAGGATCACCAGCGGCAAAGAAGGTATCCTGATTAGGTTTTGTTGTTTTTATTTTTTCAATAATTTTTATTATTATTGATAGTATTACAGATGGCCCCTATTTTCCTGAGCTCCCTTTGCCCCTTTCCACCCAACCCCTTTCCCATCCCAGGCCTTCTCCACACTATTGTCTGTGTCCATGGGTTATGCATATATGATGTTCTTTGGTTACTCTCTTCCCATCCTTCTTCCCCACGCCCTTGAGATTCATCAGTCTGTTCCATGCACCCATGCCTCTGTGGACCTATTTGTTAATCAGTTTATTATTTCATGAGATTCCACATATGAGTGAGATCATGAGATATTTGTCTTTCACTGACTGGCTTATTTTGCTTGACACAATGTTCTTTGCTGACAATTTGCCTTTCTCCTAAAAGAGCAACAGAAAAGAAATTCCAGCGAATGGAGGACTTTTACGTTTGTGAGTGTGGTTTCACTCCCACTAATTCATGTGGACAAATCCCATCAGAAAAAAACGGTATGAAGACAACATTATGCCCAACACAAGTCCTCTGGATAAAATAGGGAACGTTAGTCCTATGAGGACGGGCAAAGCTTTGGACAGGGAGGTATAAATTTAGAAACAGGCAAAAGCTTACAGTGTCATAGTGAGAGAGTGTGTGTGTGTAGTATAATTCTGCAGACAAGCCAGTAGAGGTGGGATGGTTTCACTTGGACAGATACTGAGTTCACGAATGATACATAAATCACGCAGACAAGAAAACCGAGAGTTGATCCCATAAGGCGGGTCTTGGCCCTCCCTAGAAAGACGGGGGAAA